>OX422212.1:4085417-4814330 GCA_949130495.1 Sambucus nigra | reverse complement strand
AATCCTACCTTAATAAATCATGAAATATCAAATTACTTACAAACACAAAATTTTGTAGTTTTCAGTAAGAATGTTCATGTTGGAGACTAGTTTTTACCACTTTAATATAATAATTGACTTGAAGTGAAAATTAGATCGTTGTATATATATGAGTTAAGTTTGTAGCATAATAAATAATTTGTAAAGCATAGGTTCAAGTCAGGAGTTATGTGGAAATTATGAAACAAGGGCAAATATCTCCAATCGTTATGTGGTATTTTATCTTATTAGCGTAATAAATGGTTTGTTTTGATTGGTTGGAAAGGTAGGTGGGTTTGGAAGACATAGAACCCTTTAAAAAACCTCCTCCTTAATCATATTTCATACATGAAAGATTTTTATCTTGAGGAAAGAGAATTGGGAAGTTTAGGAACAAAAGGCTAGGAAAAGTTGGAGAAAAATTCATAGAAAATTACATAAAAGTCCCGAAGGTAATTCTATTTGTAAATCTTATTATAATTTTGGTATTACTAAATTAAATGATAGAAATCATCATTTTTGAACTAAACTTTCATGTCTTGATGTATATGTATGTATACATGAAAGTTTAAGTAAAGTTGAACGTGTAAACCCTTGAAATTGCTTCGTTTAGAAACCTTTTGTATTCAAACTTCAATATTTTTTTAATATTGCTTCGTTTAGAAACCCTTGAAATTACTGGCGTGACGAGAGTTAGTAATTATAGGTAAGAATAAATTTTGAATATTACTAGATTAGTAAAGTAATACATGAGATTGAATTTATTAAAAATTGTCGTGAGTGAATAATACGATAATTCTAGAAATTAAGTCGGCGCGCATGTGTCATGTCGGAACTAAATTAATGGAATAAAAATTAATTAAATTATAAGTCATCCTTATGGTCATTTTGAGCGAGACAATGTGTCCGGAAGGGTCGAGATAGTCGAAAAAATATAGTCGGGGGTTTAGTTTGGGTCTAGGGACGTTTTTAGGCCTAACCAGCAACCCGAGAGGACATTTTAGTAATTATCCATTTTAAGGCTTCAATATGGACGAAAATTTATGAGTTATATTTGATGAGAGTTAGAGTCCTCGAGGGTTAGAAGTTATAGAGTTACTAAGAGGATAAGGAAGAGAAAATAGGGGAGCCTTCCAAGAAGGAGAGCCACTAAACTACACCACCTTTGCCATCTTTCACCACCAACGCGTAGATCGGGATCAAGGGACGCAACCATACCCATCAACACCGGCGAATTAGACCTTAATCTCTGAGGCAAGTATCTAAATTGTTGTTATTTTGGTTGATATCACACCGATGCTAGTGTACGATAATGATATTTAAGTTTCGCAAAAAAGATAATTGATGTGTGGGAATTATTGTTGAAATTGCGGAATAGAAATTGGGTTAGGATTATTTCCTTTGTTTCATTTAGATTGGTGAGCACGAAATTGATGCCTTGTAGAGATAGGAATCTGAAAATCAATGGAATTCATGTGAAATAATATAAACTAGGGTTAGAATAAATCCTTGAATTTAATTCATTTAATGATGATTCTTGATGAATTAATGGAAATTTTACATTAGAAATAATGTATTATTGATTATATAATGATCCTTATGGTTGGTTGAGAGTTTGAGACTTACTAATGGCGATTTAGGCATGATTTATGGAAGAAACCCGTAGGTATGAATTCGCAAAATCTGGGCAAGAACTGCTCGATCGATTGATCGATTTTTTGATCGATCGACCCTTTTTTATCGATCGATCGACCCCTCCTGGAAATTGTATAATTTTTTCATTTTTGATTAATTCGATTAAAATGCCTAGGAGCCCTTGGATAGAAATTAAAGATCATAATGGGTCATGGGGAGGACCAGTAGGGTCTAAGTAGGTTCCGATAAATGAAATTTTATACGAGATGTAACCGTGGGATAACGGGGGCATAAAATTGGATAGAAATCGTGCGTACGTTAAGTGAGGTATTGGGAGACTCTACGAAGACTTAGACCAATATGTTAGTGAGGGTACAACTACTGAATTTGCATCTAGCATAATTAAACACTTCGAGGGACGATAAGTCTTTATTAAATGGCGACAACTGAGAATAAAAAGAAATGGGTTAATTATACGTAGGACTTGTGTGATTTGTGCCACGTATGGTTAAAATATTATTATGGGTTGTGGCCAAACCTAATTGAGATATGTGAGAATATATATATATATATATATATATATATATATATATACTAAATGCTTGTGTGTAATGTATATGTATTTGTGTATAATCATATTCGCGCTACTTGTTATCACGGAGGTTGTTGCGCTGGGACAGTCTTATCTCAATGGGACATTTATGGGGGATATTGACTCGTACCCTAGAGCATAGGATTCGTTGGTACAGGCTATCTGGGAATGATATTCAGATGGTCCTAAGAGACGTGAGGGTATGTGTTGACCTCTTAATGACTTTGAACTATGTCTGAGCTTGTATATCCCTTTGCATAAGAGATACGGGGACTTGATAGCAGAGTATGCCAGCACCATAGATTTTATGTGGGGTACCAATTAGTATATATATTATATGGGTGATTAGTATATATATACATATATCTCGAATCCTTCTACTGTGTGTGTATGTAGATAAATATTGAATAAATGCTTTTAATTATGGTAAGTGATTGGAACTTCACAACAGTATTGAAAAATACAAAATTGACTTAAATAATCCTTAAGATGATGGTATCTTAAATAAATTATAGACGTATGATCTCGTAAATTAGAATTTATGGGAGGAGAATTGGGTTTGACTTATGAGTCATTTTAGTAGTACGATAAACGTGAGCACTAGATGAGAGGTGAGAATTCTCAAGAGAATGTCGCATACTAACATGATTGTCATATCAACTAGTAAGCATTTTAAATACTTTATAAACCATTTTTAAAGTTGTTTTGCACTTGGGCTCTGACTCATTTCCTGTCATTTTCTTCCTTCTCTTGTATATAATATATCTTACAGGTGCCCAGTCATAGGGGCATCAGGCGTAATTCATTAGACAATAACATGAAGCAGCTCACGTGGGAGAGTTGGAGGCCCTTGTAGTAGACGATTCCTTCTTTGACTTGTCATCTTTATATTTAGTCCTTTTTGTTAGGGCATGTGTCGCCCATTTCCATACTTATCTAGTTCAGAGAGATTTGTACTCTTTTATTATTTCAGTTTTCAATTTTTATTTGGGATTGTTTCATCCATTATGTTGACCTTAGATATGGATACTTATTTGTATTTTTTAATCCATCTTGGATATTTCATTTGGATGGTTTGGTTCAATATTATTAATTGTGTTCATGAATATGGTTTCATTTTAAATCATAACGATAGGTCTTAACTTATAAATCAAATGGTTTGATAATTAGCTTAATTATTTTTTAGGTGGTTAATAAATAAAATTGTTTTACGACAGTGATGCTAAGAATGAACCAACCGAGCACTTTGAATTAATTTAATAAAGGACTAATCACTCGATATTTAATTAGGCGGTGTCACAGGCCTACCATTTTTTGTGTATTAATTATTGCTGAATTTGGAACCACTACATGATATGTTCCTTATTAGCTCATAACTTCTCTCTATAAAAGCACGTAGAGCCATGTATTATGTCTACAAATCCTTTTCCCCTTTAGTTTCTTCTACCACTGTTTGATAGTCCCTTTTTTGTGAATGCAAGAAAAAGGAGAGAATGGTCTAACTGGTACTCCAGTTGGCAAAACCGAAATCAAATCTTGTGGACATGTATTTTATGAACTCTTTATAACCAAACCAAACCATAAATCAAACATAATCTCTCACCACATACAAAGTTGTTAATTGCATGATGGGGAATTCGTAACTGTAGGATCTTTTATAGTTTGGAACTATTTTCATGGTGAGGAAGTCGCCACTGTAAATTTGAATATCTTATAATTTAGATAATCGGTTAATTATTTATGATTTAGATTTCTTACTATAATAGTACTATTTTTATGATCCTCATAGAGATTTACAGAGGTCATGTTCTTTTCCAAAAGTTATTAATATCTATTAATCTCAACCGAAATTCTATTACGTTGGAGTATTTGTCCCAAAATATGAGAAAACATATAAATAAATAAGCACTAAAGTTAAAAGGTACGAATAGAAACATTACTCTCTCAAACCATTTAAAAATAATAATAAAGTATTGTGTTTTAAGTATTTATACTCATTTAAACAAGCCTCATCTAATTTGTTTTATATTTATATATTTCTAGAAATATTAGATTTTATAGGGTTTTAAAATTTAATAGTTCATGCTTTCAAAAAATTTTTTTGTCAAGATTACTGTGGTGACAAATAAATTCAGCACAAATAAGTACGTAAAAGCAATCACCAGAATAACTAAAGAATCGAAAAGAATGGCAATCACACACAACACATAATGTACTTGGTTCAGTAAGAATGCCTACGTCCATGGTGGTGCTCTTTGTATATTATTTCTATTTACTCCGAGGAGTGTTTTACATAATATAAAAATGCATGCCCCTTGCGTGGGTGGAGGTTTTGTTATATACCTATTATTTTAGAGAGTGGAGGAATGGTACTCCCCCACGTTAGCCCACAATCCTTAGAATATCTCTGAAGAGAGATTTTAGGAACTGACTGGGTCAAAACTGAATTGGTTGAGATGCGGTCCTTTATACTCTGGGTCGCTTTTGATTGGGCTTCTCGTCTGGGCCCAAGTGACAAATCCAAGTACCCACAATTGCCCCTAAAATTTTTGGGTCACAATTTGGACTCAATAATTTGAAATATGAAAAATCGAATAGGTTCGGTGTGTGATAATTGATTAAGTTAATTTACAAGATTCCAACAAACTCTTATTTAATTAGAGTCTATATAAACCAAAGTAAATCAAACCCTAAACATGCATCTATGTGCCTGCGTATTTCAAACCATAAATAAATGAAGCATGTGACACAAAGTTAAGGAAAAAACCCCTTTCGAGTAAAACCATTTATTTTTAGAACTTTAAATAATTTACAAGACCATTGACTTACATACAACCTGATAATCGCCCATAAGTGTAATGCACGGTGTCTTCGTTAAACCTCCAAAGCAATGGCTAGAGATACAGTGTGACACATAAATACCTGCAGGTGTCGGTTCTGATGTCGTAGGCTGGAATCTCACTCAGGAACTCCAGGTGCACAGCAATGAAGAAGAAAATGGCTTCTCCACAAGGGTTGAACAAATTCAAAGTTGTATTCTTGGGTTAAAAAAGGATTCACAAATATTTGGCAATGATATGTGAATTAAAACATGAGTCTTGGGACTAAAAAATATGAAGACTAGATGTATTTGGACTCTCAAAAACGTCTCTCAAAGTCTAGCAAAATAACTACCCCGAAGTTGGCTTTTATATGAAACCAAAAAGAGTTTTAAAATTTAGGAACTCTGCCAGCGTACAGGTACCTCGAACCGGTTCGGGTGTACCACGAACCGATTCACCCCCGAAACGGTTTGGCTTTCGATTCGCAGAAAATCGCTGGAACATGAGGCTGAAACACTTAGCATTTTTCCAAGGTTTTTTCTCAGAATTTTCTCCATTTTCAAAGGGCCGTAACGTCTTTACCGTATCTCGGATTGAGGTTCCGTTTCTTCCAGTATCTTCATTGCGGAGAGATCTTCAACTTTCTAGTTGATCGGACCTCCGAAAGGTGGTTATAAAATTACCAAAATTCCCTTGAACTTTCATATCTTGCCTTCTTTCACTGTTTTGACTTCTCTAGTGTAACACTTACATGAAGTCCATGAAATCGTGAAATGTGAAGTCATTGAGGCAGATGTGGTACATATGATGGAGATGTTGAATTATTGATTCCCAGAATTCGGATTGAGGCCGTCGTGTGAGATCGTGTAGAGTCGTGCCAAATGTAGCGGTGTATGACATACACAAATGTAAGATAACAATGTATCGGCATACGACATACACAAATGTATGATAATGGACATGAGAAATATGTCCTTACAAATCTCCCCCTATGTCTATGCCGGTACATACATAAAAATCTGAATTATCAAATAGCAAATTGCCTATACAAATCTACCCTCCCATGAACCCAAAATCGGGAAGATACAAATGAATAAGACTTCATCGTTTGTTCTTAAAATCTTTAAAAAATTTCTCATTAGGGTGTGCAATTCAGTGATCATCAATGTAGTACCTACACACATGAGATAAAGAAAATACCAAGTGACGTATCGAGTTTGAAATGAGATAATTATAGATACCAGCTTAAAACAAATCTCAGCATCTCAAAAACTCCCCCATAATATGATAATTCTTCTCCCCTTTTATTATGTCCCCAAATAGACAGACATGAGAAGCAGAAATAAACGCAATTGGAGTGTGTAACAAGGTAAAAAAACTTCTATTTTTGAATTTTTCAAAAATTTTCACTCAAAATATATAAAAAAAAGAATCACACCATGAAAGAACACAAAACAATCAAGTCGATGAAAGCGTAAATGTATGGATGTGATAAACTTCGATAGGTAGATAAACTCAATCAAGCATATGTGCACGATGCATACATGTGCTCGTAATGAATGAACATCAAACTATCCTTTGGTGTAAAAATTGTTAAATTTAGATGACATCGTCTTATACAAATCAACAAATCGAAGTCAAAGTGATTTCCACACCAATAACGTCCAAAACTATGTAGCGCTTTTTCAAGACTTTTAAGGACGTGCAACCCCATTTTAAATTCTCCATCCAATCACCCTCATGCATATTTAATTAAACTCATTTTTTATCAATTAAGTCCTAAATATGCATATAGGTGTGATTGAAGATGATAAAATCAAGCAAGAACATTCAAACACACACATGTGAGGAAAAATCTCCCAAAGGGGCAAAACCTTTTATTTCCACTAAAATATTGTAAGAAATGGTTACACGAATTATAGTAAAAATACAGTGTGACACAGAAATACCCGCAGGCATCTGTTCTGTAGTCGACAGCTGGAATCTCCCTCGAGAACTCCAGGTGAGCAGCAATGAAGAAGGAAGATGGCTTCTCCACAAGGGTTGAACAAACACAAGGTTGTGTTCTTGGGTTGTAAAAGGATTCACAAAGATTTGGCAATGATATGTGAATCAAAACATGAGCCTCGGGACTAAAAAATATGAAGACTAGATGTATTGGGACTCTCAAAAACGTCTCTCAAAGTATTGCAAAATAACTCCCCTGAAGTTGGCTTTTATAGGAAACTAAAAAGAGTTTCACGATTTTAAAACTCTGTCAGTGTATAGGTACCCCGAAACGGTTTGGGTCTACCATGAACCAGTTCGCCCCTCGAACTGTTTTGGCCTTCGGTTCGCAAAAATTCGCGGGAACTTGGGTCTTAAACACTTAGCATTTTTCCAAGGGTTTTTTCTCAGAATTTTCTCCATTTTCAAAGGGCCATAACTTCTTCACCGTAGCTCGGAATGAGGTGCCATTTCTTCCAGTATCTTCATTGCGATGAGCACTTTAACTTTCCATTTGACTGGACCTCCAAACGGTGGCTATAAAATTACTAAAATGACCTTGAACTTTCATATCTTGCCTTCTTTCACTATTTTGACTTCTGTAGCGTACCACTTGCATAAAGTCCCTGAAATCGTGGAACGTGAAGCCGTCGAGGTAGATGTGGGAAATATGATGGAGATGTTGAATGCTTGATTCCTGAAATTCAGATTGAGGCTGTCGTGTGAGATCGTGTAGAGACGTGCCAAATGTAGCGGCGTACGACATACATAATTGTAATATTTCGAACACGATAAAAATGTCCTTACAAATCTCCCCGATGTCTATGCCGATACATATATATAAAATCCGAATTATCAAATAACAAAATTGCCTATACAAATCTACCATCCCAAGAATCCAAAACTGGAAAAGAATAACTCTTCATCGTTTGTTCTTCAAACATTAAGGAATATCAAATCTTTTCTCATCAGGGTGTGTAACATCTGATCATCAATGCAGTACCTATGCACATGAGATAAAGAAAAATACCAAGTGACGTATCGAGTTTAAAATGAGATAAACATAGATACCAATTTATGAGAATAGCTCAAAACTTCAAAACTCCCCCATAATATGATAATTCTTTCTCCCCCTTTTTATTATGTCCCCCAAATAGACAAATGAGAAGAATAAATCAAACAAGAAAAATCGAGGTATCACGGTACTCAAAACAAGGGATCAAACAAATGGAAAATGTGCTCATGCAAGGAGATGCTCAAAACATCTTCACAAACTATTTTTGATTTTTCAAATTTTTCGCACAAAAATAAGATACAAAAGTCACACCATGGATTTGAACTAAAACAACCAAGTCATGGAAATGGAATGAATGGGTGTGAACACATTAGATAGGTAAATCAACTCAATCAATCATATGTGCATGATGCATATATGTACCCCTAACGAATGAATATCAAAAGTATCCTTAGGTGGATTTTTTTTTAAAATTTAGATGGCATCGTCTTATGCAAATTAGCAAATCAAAGTCGCGGTTTCCACCCCAATAACGTCCAAAACAATTTAGCGCATTTTCAAGAATTTCAAGCACATGCAAACCCATTTTAATTCTCCATCAAAACTCCCTCATAGATGTTTTCCTTTAGAGGTAATCTAAATTCCCAAACATTAGAGAATTGGTGCAAAAAACAAAATGGCCCATAATTTGGCATGAATTTATTTTTACTGCCTATAAATTTTTTCGGGCTCTTTTAAACCTCTTTAGACACAGGATAATAAAATTCCTCAATTTTTTAGGTCCAATTAAAACATCGGTTTAATCGCAAAGGATAAATGATAATCTTCGTAGCCCTTCACCATTTTCAAACAAAGCACACAAACTCACAAACGACTTTTACATGCACAAATTTCTTATCAAGTTTTATCGCACTTGGTTCATTTTAAGGACAGGATTGAAGTAAAAACACCCAACCAACATGTGATAAGACAAGCACAATAATCAAACAAATCTTTGCATGTGTGCAATAAAGGAAATCATGAGCCAAACATGTAGGAAGTAACAACGAATTACATCTTAATGACTCCAAACATTATAAAGCACATGGATGAATTGAACTATTGTCTCAAAACACTATCAAATAGTCACATGAAAATAAAGGAATGATGTTGTGACTTGGTCATCCTAAGTATTCATCCATAAACGGTGAAAACAAAAAAAAAACAATTTTTTTTTTGAAATTTTCAAAAAATTTATCAAAATAAAATCTTTTTGTATTTTTCAAAAAATTTCAAAAGAAAAAATTTATACAAAAAGTACATGTCACAACGCTAGCAAACATAAATATCCAGAAACAAAAACTAGCGTATGCCAAACATGCGAACACAATCATCTATATAATATAGCAAGAGAATAATCATGGGTAAGCAAACGAGAATGAACTTGTCTAAAATCTAGCGTATCCAAAAGTGATTTCCTAACCCAAATAAATGTGAAAAGTGGTGTAGGGGATTTGGGAACCAAGGGAACACTAGACATAAACTTCCTAGGACATTTTCCAAGATCAAAATAAAAACGCCTAAGGTGACCTTTCCTACCACAATATGAACATGTGAAAATGGGTGGAACGAAAACCTATGGGTTGACCTTTTCTAATATCCTTGAAATTGGTTGACCCTCTAAAACAAATAATATTTTTGGCTTTAGCACTAGAAGCATGAGAACATGATGAGCCATTGTCATCACTATCAAACCTACTTGAGTCTGTCAAATCATTTTTTAACTTCAAAATTTTTTACTCAACAAAGAATTAGACTCTTCCAAAGATAGGGATTTCTTTTTCAAATTTTCAATTAAACTTAACAGTTTATCACTCTCCCCCTCAATTAAAACAAACTTATCCCTAAGAGTGTTTTCAAGTGCCGTAAAATCATCGATTAATATTTTATCCTCGACGGCACAAACGGGAACCCTAGAATTTTTTAAGTCCTCTAATTCCTTCTCTAAAATAATGACTCTCCCATCACTCTTCTTTTTGGAAAGTTTCAACGAATCAAAGTCAATACACAAATTACCAAAATGCTCATGACAAATATCACATTGAGTTTGAAACGCTTGCAAATATTAAATCTTACTTTTAAAGGGATAATTTTCTTTTTCCAAAACTTTAATTCTTTTGCAAACTTTCAAATTCAAACTTTTTAAATTTTTAGCATGGTCGTGAACTATTTCAAAAATAGGCTCCTCATTAAATGGGCGTTCCATTAGCGCAACCTGCTCTGATACCAATTTGAAATAGGTATGCACTCGCTTTTAATAAATCTCTGATACCAATGTGAAAGGAGTGTGCTTGTGTTCAAATAAAGAAATTATTTAATTAAACTCAATTTTTATAAATTAAGTCCTAAACATGCTTTAGGTGTGATTGAAGATGATAAAATCAAGCAAGAATATTCAAACACACATGTGAGGAAAAATTCCCCAAAGGGGCAAAACCTTTTATTTTCACTATAATATTGTAAGAAACGGTTACACGGATTAGAATAAAAATACAGTGTGACACAGAAATACCCACAAGCATCGGTTCTGTAGTCGGCGGATGGAATCTCCCTCGGGAACTCCAGGTGAGCAGCAATGAAGAAGGAAGACGACTTATCCACAAGGATTGAACAAACACAAGGTTGTGTTCTTGGGTTGCAAAAGGATTCACAAAGATTTGGCAATGACATGTGAATCAAAACATGAGTCTTGGGGCTCAAAAATATGAAGACTAGATATATTTGGATTCTCAAAAACGTCTCTCAAAGTCTTACAAAATAACTCTCTCAAAGTTGGCTTTTATAGGAAACCAAAAAGAGTTTCACGATTTTTAAGCTCTGCCAGCGTACAGGTACCCCAAATCGGTTCGAGTGTACCGCGAACCGGTTTGCCCCACGAACTGGTTTGTCCTTCGGTTCGCAAAAATTCGCTGGAACTTGGGTCTTAAACACTTAGCATTTTTCCAAGAGTTTTTCCTCATAATTTTCTCCATTGTCAAAGGTCCATAACTTCTTCACCGTAGCTCAGATTGGGGTGCCATTTCTTCCAGCTACTTCGTTGCGGCGAGATCTTCACCTTTACAGTTGACCGGACCTCTGGACGGTGGCTATAAAATTACTAAAATTCCCTTGAACTTTCGTATCTTGCCTTCTTTCACTATTTTGACTTCTGTAGCGTACCACTTGCATAAAGTCCCTGAAATCGTGGAACATAAAGTCGTTGAGGCAGATATGGGACGTATGATGGATATGTTGAATGCTTGATTCTTAGAATTCGAATTGAGGCCATCGTGTGAGATCTTGTAGAGACATGCTAAATGTAGCGACGTACGACATACATAAATGTAATAATTCGTACATGATAAAAGTCTCCTTACAAAATGATTAGTCTTAATGGCATTTCTATGATTCGTGCCATACTTTTGAACTGAAGCACCCTTTTTGAACTGATTTAGGCGGTAAATTGCCTCATTTCTGGTGCATCATGATTAGAAAGGTTTAAATCTTTTTAAATAGGCCATTTCTCGAATTGTCACTTTCATATCTCTTCGCATTCTCTCAATCTCTCAAAGCGTTCACTGCAACTCTTCTTACTTTCAAGTCTCGTCTTCCATTTTCAAGCTTTTTTCACTTTTTCTCATCGTCCCTGCTTGTGACTTTGCCTCCTCTTAAGCTGACTCTTACATCATAAGTTCTTCTTACTTCTACTTTTTCTATTTTCTCTACGAATTTCTTCATATCCGTTACTAGGTTTTTCCTTTTCCGATGTCAAAAATAGGCAATAGATTGATAATTGAATTTAGGAAATACTATAACATTCCAAACTAGGTGGACATTAAATGTGCCCCTGTCCCTCGTAATGTCAGAGAAGTTTGAGGATGGTCACTGGATTTACGTTCTCTTGTTGTCCCGGGGGGTCTTACTTTTCCCCTAAACAATTTGTTTTTGCACTTTTTTGGTTACTTCAATATAGTTCCTACACAGTGCTCGCCCAATGTCTGCAAAATTATCAATGGTGTGCATAGAATAAATCATCTCTATGGCACGAATCTAGGGCTTACTGAAATCTTCTTATGTTATTATTTTTCTGGTCTTCTTTACTTGAAGGCCAGGAGTCCCGATAGGGTATTGGTAGTAAATCTACCTGATTCCCACAAGGATTACTGGCATGAGGGGTTTATTTTTAGAAATTGGCAGTTCCCTCCCCATACTTAAGGGTCGAGGTCTGGGAGATTTGTAATCCCCTTTTATGGGGAGGAGTACATAAGAAATCTTAGTTCTTTTCTGCTCTTTGATGCTCAGTTTTGTGTATGGTTTTTCTCATATCTTTTTCTCTTTCTTTTTTCAGCGAAGACAAAGAACTTAGAATCGGATCTTCAGGAGATTCGTGCTGCCGAATTGATTAAAGCTTATAAAATTATGGAACTCTTAGCTGACGACGAGAATCCTCGATCAGCGACGTTCTTTCTGGAATACTAGAATGTTGGGTCTAGTTTTATTGCGTGACCTGTGGATAGAACCCCTGAGTTAGATATCTCAGAAGAGGTTGCTGCTGACCTAATCCAATTGGATGAGCAGGAGAGCAACTCTGGTGAGGAGAGCGAGGGTGCGGATAGGTGCGGGGCTAAAGTTAATTCCAGCGAGGAGAGTTCTGATAGTGAAAAATCTTCCAGTTTGAACGAGGGTTCATGATTTCAAGAGTCTTCAGGTGAATCAAGTAGTTCTAGCAAGGAAGACATGGATCCTGTAAAGAATAATTTGATCCAAGATGATGATGATGATGATGATGTGCTTCTATCTCGTCGGTTAAATAAGCAGAAGTCAGGTAGTGGGGATGTTGTCATTGGTTCTCATTCTGCTGCTCATGAGTAGGAGAAGATGAAAGAGCAGGATCTGCTGAGATAGAGGGAGAAAAATAAGGAGGAGGAGAAAAAGAGAGTTGAGAAGGAGAGGAAATAGAGGGAAGAGGAGAAGAGGAGTGAGAAGCTAAGGACAAAGGTGGGGTAAGTTATTATACCCGTATCTTCTTTTCCCGAGGGGGATTTTGTTGCCCTGTCTCCTCAACTGGCTCCTGCGCTGCTCGAAAGAGCAATTTTGCCGACTGATCATCAGAAGGTGAAGGGGACTGACCAGTTAGATCTAAAGGCGAGTCAGAGGCTAGCCTTGGTAAGTCTACTTTTTATTCCCTACTTTTGCAATTCTTCGTTCAATACTTCTCTTACTAACATTTCTCTTCTTTGTAGTTTGTGACAGATTTTGTTATCCTCTACCGCAGAGGCGATGAGCTGGCGAGGAAGAATATCGAGTTGGAGGCCAACTTGAAGACTACTAATGCTGCCCAAAAGTCTTTCGATCTTGCCCTTAGTGAGGCCAATCAAGAAAAGGAGGTGACGACCAAGGAGCTCTAGGATTTGAGGCAGTCCTATGACTTGGTCTGCTCAAGCAAGCGGGCTATGGTGGAGGAGAATAGGGTGCTCGCAAAAAAGGTTAAGAAGGTGGAATCTAAGGCTGCCATCCTTAAGGAAAGCTCATACAATTCCTGATGGACCGCTGCGTATGAGGATGATGATGTTCATATTGGCTATATCAGCCATCTGAACTTCAATAAGGGTTGGAACAAGGCTCTTCTGGATGTCGAGGTGTATATCGACTCCCCACTTTTTGACGAGCACGATCCTGGCCCTAAGCCCATTGTAAATGAGGCACCAGCTCCTGCTGTCGGTGTAGGTGTTCCTATTCCCCAGACTATCGCTTTTGAAGAACCCCTCAACTATGGAATGGCAACTGTTCCATCTAAGGGAGGTGCGCCTGGGGCTACTGCAGACAAAGGGAAGCAACTAGCGACCTCAGAGACAACTGAGGTTACCATCTAGCTTTTCTTAGGGAACTTCTTGTATTGTTTGCTTTTGTTATTCTTTCCTTTCTTTCACTGATGTACTTGAAACCTTTTCTTTAATGAAATGAAATCTTTTCCCTTTCTATATACTGATTTCTTTGTTCTTTAATGTTTTTATGGCTTGTAGCTGATTAATGTTGATGAATATATACCTACTACTTCTCAACTGGGAAATATTCTTGGTCCTGATGCGAGCAATCAAGTTTGTAGGGCTTTCATAAAGATTTATAAATCCCTTCGATCAAGGAATAAGGATTATAAGGACCAGTCAGAGCTCATTGTTAAGATAAAGGACAGGCTCTAAGAGATGGAGGAAATAGATGCTTCTGTATAAGAAGAGGTGGATGCTCTGAAAGTAAGGCTCCTAGATGCCTCGGAGGTTAATAAAGTTAGAGAGTTGCTTCATCAAGAGAATGAAGATCTGAGGAGAGAAGTCTCACGACTCCGGGAGAATGCGCCTAGCATTGCTCCTCAGGTTCTACGTGGTTCCTCTCCATCGGATGGACAGCGATCTGGTATAGATGCCCGTGGTTCAACTAGGGATATTGACGAGCTTTGAGGAAATGTTCTTCGGGAATACGTGATAGCTACCGAGCTCTAAAAATATATTACGCTGGTGAGTCATATGTTTAAGAAAGGTCCTCGACGAGTGTGGGCTGATGGTTATGATCAGGGTTGGACAGATTCTCCGACAAGGTTGGCAGTGGTCGAAGAGCTATCCTTTATTAGGGGATGGTCGAATGCTCCCAAGGAGCTGAAGATCCCCAGGAACTCAGTACTCTAGTATCGTCACGAGATCTCCCCTTTGAATTTGATGCCTAACCCTTTCAGGAGGGATAGCTAGTGGGTCCCCATAGATGCTATCCCCAGGGAGTTACTGGATCTCGATGCAAATAAAGTCGAGGAGGAGTTAGCTCCTCACCCAGACAATGGCCGAAGAGCACAAGTAGATGATTATTTTTCTCGGAGGCCTAATCCTCATTAGGATCTATTTAATTCAACCAATGTAACTCTCAGTAAATGCAATGAAGTAACAAAATAATTATGTTTTGGGCAATTTTTTGACTAAACATATGTTGTATATTGTCCACTTCATTGATTTCTTGTTTGATTATCTTAGAATTTTCTTAGCCGACTAGAGTTAGTTTATTGCGTGAGTATCCTCCCGGTCCAGTATGCTTATAAGATAAAATTTGGCCCCACTTTACCTTTTAGGTCATGTCGTCACACTCCCTTAGGCCTAAGTGTAGCAATGGAGAGGACACACTTGGTGTTGGATGTTCTATCCGAGCAGTTTTTTGAGCCAAACATTATTCGGTGACCAATTTTGAGTTGGTCGAGAAGCTTAAGGGTCCCCTATAGGGATTCATATATTGCTAGGGCAATGCTACGAGGTTGTTCGTATTAAATAATGAGAACATGAGGAGGGTAAAACCATGCTTATATATGTTAAGAGGGGAGACTGTCACTTGGAAAAGGTGCACAAGTTATAAAATTTCTGAAAAAGAAATCAACACTTCATAGAATGCCACTGCTAAACTATCTTTTATTAATCATGAAAGATTTGCAAATTGTAATAAAAGATTAAAATAGAAAACTAGAAGTAGAATTTCTTTAAATTGGCTGCGTTCCAAGCTCGACGTATCTCCCTGCCCTCCAGCGTCTCTAAGGGATAGGCTCCTTACATGTTGTCCCTTATCACCTTGAATGGTCCCTCCCACTTTGGTCCCAGCTTGCCATTTTGATGGTTTTACTGCACTGCCAAGAACTTTCCTTAGGACGTAGTCCCTAACTTGGAATGCTCTTGGATTAACCTTATTTTTATAGTGCTTCGCTAGCTGCTGCTGGTAGCCTGCTAGTTTCACTAGAGCCAGCTCTCTGTGTTCCTCAGCCAGGTCAAGTTCAGCAGAGTAATCCTGCATCATTTTTGCCTTGGTCGACCAGGGTGGACCTCATGGTGGGGAGGCCAGCTTTTAAGGGAATGATTGCCTCCATACCATATATCAGTGCAAGTGGGGTTTCCCCAGTTGCTCACCGTGGTGTAGTGCGATAAGCCCATAGGATATGTGGTAGCTCACTCACCTTGTCTCGCTCTAAATGCTTTTTTAACCCATCAATAACTATTGTGTTAGAAGCTTCAGCTTGTCCCTTCCTATGGGGGTATGCCACTGAACTGAAGTGGTGCCTGATTCCGTGGTCATTGTAGAAACCCTAGAAGAGCCCACTTTCAAACTGGGTTCCTTTATCAGTGATGAAGGTCTTGGGGATCCCGAAGCGAGTGATAATGTTCTTTCATACGAACCATATCATATCCGCGTCTCTGATGTTGGCCAGCCTCCGCCTCTATCCATTTGGTGATGCAACCAACAAGTATTTATAATTATCGACAGTGGTAGGGAGATGGCCTACGATATCCATTCCCCATTAAGCGAATGGCCAGGGGCTTCTAAGTGATTTCAGGCCGCAGGCAGGCTGGTGAACCATAAGAGCATGTAGTTGAAATTTTTCTCACTTACGAGCATATATCCCAGAATCCTTCTGCATGTACGGCCACCAGTAGCCTTTCTTCATTGCTCAGAAGGCTAGCGACCTGCCCCCATTATGACTTCCATAAATTCCCTCATGGAGCTCGTGAAAAACTTGCTCGACGTCCTTTGGGTGAACGCATTGGAGGTAAGGTCCAGTGAAAGACCTTTTATACAGTTTGCCTTCAGGAGATAAGTGAAAGCGAGCAACTTTAACTCTTATCAGACGTGCGGCCTTTTTATCATCTAGTAGGGTACCATTTTTCAAATAATCCCTTAGGGGGTCCATCCAACTAGGCGTTGGTTCAACCTGGAGAACATGACCTGCATCTCTCTGCTGATTATTCTAGTTAATGCTCGATTGGACGAGGAGTCGTTCGGTATTATTCTTTTCAAGTCAGAATTGATCACTGAGCTTAAGGCTGCTAAAGCGTCAGCATGAATTTTTTTGTCCTCTAGGAAACTGTTGGATGATAACTTGTTCGAAGTTAGACATTAACTTTTTTAGTGTGGCGAGTGATGATGCTGGGATTTAGCACCACCAGGTAAGTGATAGTGAGCTCAAACAGTAGTAGCTATGGAAGCCATAGAGATGCAGGTATATAAGTATGTAAGTGTGTAGAAGGGGATGAGTATAAGAAGAAATAAGACTGATGTATAGTGGTTCAGCCAATTTGGCCTACATCCACTGTGTGTGATCCACTAAGTATGGGCACTAATGGCCTTGGATACAATGCACATAACCCTCTCTCTCTCTAATGTGTGTGTACAAGCAGAGTTTTAGCTAGGGCTCCTGTTCATGGATCGATCCCCTGTAAGGTTGCAGGTGACAAGTATATATAGGTCTTGGGGGGTGTAGTGTACCCCCCAAGTAAGCATGGTGCATGTGAATAATGATCTAGCCAATCCCCTGTTGACACCTGTAGATGCCAAATGATGACTTAATATTCCCTCACGTGAGGGTGTGATTCTGTTATAACGGTCTGCCACATGTCATATGAGCCTGACGCGCACTGTTCCACGTGTCTCCCAAACCACGCGCCGTCATGATATCACCCTCGGCCTATGAGCCGAGGCCGAGGGCAAAGTTTCTTCCGGTAGTGAGCCTGGCTTAATTCTGGCCTCGTACTGTCGGCACCTCGTAGTGTCATTCTGAGCCTGGTGGAGGGTCGGCCCCTCGTAGTGTCGTCCGGAGTCTGGTGGAGGGTCATACCCTCATAGTGTCATCTGGAGCCTGGGGAAGGGTCGGCCACTCGTAGGGTCGTTTGGGCCTGGTGGAGGCCAGCTGGAGCCTGGTGAAGGGTCGGCCCCTCGTAGGGTCGTCCGTTTTGGAGATAATCTTCAGCCAGGCCAAGGATATAAACGGGTATATCAATTACCCCCCAGCCCTTATCCATAGGTGTCATTGAGATGGCTGAGGGATAATGCTAAAATTGAGATGCGTGTATGACCTGTTAGGTGAGTGACACATGGGCAGGTACTCATTTCCCTTCAAGTTCCCAAGGCAGGGCGGCTGCACACTCGCATGGGGCTCTGTGCCCTGATTATACCCTTCTTGGCAAATGTGCCCATTTATTTCCAAGGTATTTAAGAGTTTTTAAACTCTCTCTCTCCACAGCTTCTTCTTCTTCGCGCCTAAGTTTACTCTCTAGAACCAGTCACCATTTGCAGCCTTCAATCCTTCAGGCCTCGCAGCGCTCTTGTTCTCTCCTCATCAGGTAACCTTTTTCTCCTCACGCCTTCCTTTGTCTTCATTTCTGTGTATTTTTTAGGGTTGTAGGTCGGCACTTTCTTAGAGTTCCCCCATAGCTTTTTCCGGTGCCTTCTCCGATTAAAGGTTCTTGAACGTTCTTGATAAAAACTTTTGAGTTCTTTGTTTAATCCAAAAGTCAAACCTGGTCAATCCCCCAAGTGTTTGTAGTTGAATTAGCCAAGTCTAGTGTAATTTCTCCAAGTGTAGGGTCTTCCCTTTAATGCTTAGAAGGCTTTACAACTTAGTGTCTGAATTCCCATCTCTAAGAGAGAAACTATTTACCGAGATCAGACGAATAGAGGAAGAGGAAGAGAGGAGACGAGGGGCCGACCCTAATTGGGTATGACCCATCTTTCCCGTTCCTCTTGACACCATAAGACCATCTGAACCCTCTGAGTCTTGTGGGTCGTCATCTCATCCAGCCGAGACCCCCGATCCAAGTGAGATGGATGAGAGAGTCTCCTCACCAACTGGTGCTGGAACTTCTGGCAGAATGGACACGTCTGACCTTAGCCCTCCCCGAGATACCGAGGGTACGATCCCCTCTGAGGCCGTCCCTGTGACAACCCTATCCCCCAATGCCTTCCAAGTGGCTTTTCCCCAGGGTCCTCCTGCAGGTGATGGGGGGGAAGGAGATGAGGACGAGGACGATGGTACAGATGATGAGGTTGACACCTCCCACGCTTCGTCCTTTATCTCCTCCGTTAGGGATAGAGACCTCCTGATATGGAGGAATATTTACGGGGTGCCCTCTGGGGTAATTATGAGGGTTCCCTCTGATACTGAGAGGGTTTTTGACTGTCAAGAGGGAGAGGTTGCAGTTTATGAGCAGATGTTCAAGGTAGGGGTCAGACTTCCCTTCCACCCTGCCATTGTAGATATTCTGTCGGCTCTGGGAGTCTCCCCCTCTCAACTTCCACCCAATTCTTGGAGGACGATTCTGGGTTATATTTCCTTGTGGAAAAACGCTTTCACTGATGAGCCCTCGTCCGACGTATTCTTGGCTTGTTACAACATCACCTCTTCATCTAAACAGCCCGGATACTATCATCTAGGGGCGAGAAGGTCTGAGAAGAAACTTCTCCACGTGGCTCAAACTTCCAATCATGATTGGAAAAAGAGATTCTTCTTCATATCTGGGGCGTGGGAGTGTTCCACCGAGGCGTCCCCTTCTGCCGATGGTCCGAGGGTCCCTAACAAATGGTCTAATCCCTCAATGAAAGCTAGGTCAGATCCCGGACTTAGCCTGGAGGAAAGGGATATTATTGAGTATCTGAGGGGACGAGTGAGAGGGGGTGAGATCCCAAAGTTCGAAGATTTGATGACCCCCCGGTACCTCAAAGAAGCTGGTCTGAGGGTCGGCCCTCTGACGGAACTATGTGAGTTATACAGCACGTTTTCCATTCTTTACTTTTGTTTCCTATTTATCTCTGTATTTTTCTGATGCATGGTACCCTTTTCAGGTCGTCCTGTAGGTGTGTCAGATTACCTCTGGGAAATGACTGCTCCAAGCCTACTCGCTGGTTTGTCAAAGAAGAAGGGGAAGGAGCCACAGCAACCTCCAAAGAAGACGAGGGCCTCAGGGCCGACGGTTGTTGAGCCGACAGCCGACAGCCACAAAAGGAAGGAGCCTGAGGCTCCAGCTGAGCATCGGTTTGACCCTAAGACAAGGGCCAGGGTCGAGGCCTCTGAGGGGAAAACCTCTTCATCGAGCATGGGGGCCTTCTGGTCTCAAAATTTGGCCCATCTGAGGGCCGACCCCTCGTCGCTGATCGCAAACTTGAGGGCAGCTAAGGCCTCGATGTTCTCTGCACCGTCGGCCTCTGACTTCGAGTTCTTGGCGAAGATGGCCCCTGCCAAAGTGTACGACCATGGTCTGCACTCCCTTGCTCAGGTATTGGTCTTGACCTTTTAATTTTATTCTTACTAACTGTTATCTCGGCCCATCTTGATGTTTGTTCATTTTTTCTTGCAGTCTGTTTGTTCCTTGACCTCAACCACCAAGTGGATGGCCGAGAATCAACAAAAGTTTCACGAAGCTGAGAGGGCCATTCAACATGAGGCTGAGTTGCAGGCAGAGCTAGATACAGCAAAGACTGAGCTTGATATTGCGAGGGCTGAGCTTGAGAGTGCTAGGACCGAGCATGCTAGGATCCTAGATGAGCTGATGAGGCAGCACGATGCCGACCTACAAGCCAAGGACTTTATCATCAAGGATAGGGATGAGGCTCTGATCAACCTGGAGGCCCAGCATAAGACTGATCTGGAAGCAGCCATCAAGAAAGCTGAGGCTGATGCTGTTGAGGCATACAAGACTTCAGATGAATTTCAGGGCTTCGGCCTTGAATATCTAGAAAGGGGAATTAGGACGGCCTGCCGATGGGTCGTCCTCAAATTTGGCGATGTCGTCTCCTCTGTTCATCCTTCATTGGAGGGTGTTCAACTGGACGACCCCCTAATTGCCGAGGCCCTCAACCAAGTGGAGTCCCAAGTCCAGATCGAGGGGGTCCGTACATCTGAAGATCATCCAGTGCTGGTAACTGAGGAGACCATTCCCATTGATGTTGAGGCCCTTCCCTCTGATGTCGTCCCATAGGGTGGCTGCCTATAGCCCATAACCTTCAAGTGTATTTTTGTTCAACGGTCTTGTAAAACACTTAATATTTTGTTTTATTAATACCAACCTCTTCCATAATTGCTGTCTTCCATACTTAATTCTATTATGGCTTGCTCATTGTTGATGCTACTAACCCCTACCTCGTCTTATTTGAGGACCAAATTGGGGTCGTCCCCTAATGTGGCCTCATTATAGTCGAGGGATCAATTTTCCAAATTAATGGATTTTTAAATAAAGTCTACCCTCGTCTTTCTTGAGGACAGTGGTGGGGTCATCCCCTCCACTGGTCCCCATTATAGCTGAGGGATTCACTTTCCAAATTAATGGATTTTAAAGTCTACCCTCGTCTTTTTTGAGGACAGTGGTGGGGTCGTCCCCTCCACTGGTCCCCATTATAGCCGAGGGATCAACTTTCCAATTTAATGGATTTTAAAGTCTACCCTCGTCTTTCTTGAGGACAGTGGTGGGGTCATCCCCTCCACAGGTCCCCATTATAGCTGAGGGATCAACGTTCCAATTTAATGGATTTTAAAGTCATCCCTCGTCTTTTTTGAGGACAGTGGTGGGGTCGTCCCCTCCACTGGTCCCCATTATAGCCGAGGGATCAACTTTCCAATTTAATGGATTTTAAAGTCTACCCTCGTCTTTCTTGAGGACAGTGGTGGGGTCATCCCCTCCACTGGTCCCCATTATAGCCGAGGGATCAACGTTCCAATTTAATGGATTTTAAAGTCTTCCCTCGTCTTTTTTGAGGACAGTGGTGGGGTCGTCCCCTCCACTGGTCCCCATTATAGCCGAGGGATCAACTTCCCAATTTAATGGATTTTAAAGTCTTCCCTCGTCTTTTTTGAGGACAGTGGTGGGGTCTTCCCCTCCACTGGTCCCCATTATAGCCGAGGGATCAGCTTTCCAAATTAATGGATTTTTGTAGATGTTTCCATGCGTGCTAGGACTGACAACTATAGGGTGAGTGGAAATCATGTTTCTCATTAATTTTCCAAAGTGTCCCGTTGGAGCAACTCCTATTACAATTATGGTCTATCAAGACCTTTCAACACTACAGGTAGTATTTCTTCAAATGATCTGCGTTCCAGGGGTTGGAAAAAGGTTCCCCTTTTAGGTTTTCTAGTCTATATGTCCCAGGGACAACTTCATCGATGACCCTGTAGGGGCCGTGCCAATTAGGATGGAGTTTGTTGGGTTTTTGCCATGTCTTCTTGAGAACCAAGTCTCCTACTGCGATAGGTCTCTGTTTCACCCTCTGATTGTAAAACCTTGCGGTCCTCTGCTGGTAGGAAGCCTGCCTTATCTCTGCATCCTCCCTTCTTTCCTCAATCAAGTCCAGGTCAAGTCTCCTCTCTTCCGTATTTTCCTGGGGGTCGTACATTTGGACCCTATGAGTGGGAAACTCGACTTCGGTGGGGATGACTGCTTCTGATCCATAAGCTAACATGAATGGAGTCTCCCCAGTAGAGGTCCTTACTGTCGTCCTGTACGCCCACAACACTGCATATAACTCCTCGACCCATCTTTCTTTTGCCTCCTCAAGCCTCTTCTTAATCCCATCTAGGATTGTCCTGTTCGTAACTTCGGTTTGCCCATTGGCCTGAGGTCGGCCTGGGGTGGAGAAAAATTGTTTGATACTTACCCTCTCACAGTACTTCTGCAGAGAGGCATTCTTGAACTGGGTCCCGTTATCCGAGATGAGGGTGTTGGGTAGACCATATCTGCATATCACATTCTTCTAGATGAACTGGAAGGTCTTCTGCTCCGTGATCGTGACCATTGGTTCGGCCTCTACCCACTTTGAAAAGTAGTCAATTGCTACGATGAGGAAGCGATAGTTATTGACTGCCCTCGGTAAGGGTCCTACCAGGTCAATCCCCCACACTGCAAACGGCCATGGGGATGTAATGGAGGTAAGGGGCTGATGAGGTTGGTGAGGGATGGTAGAAAATCTTTGGCATTTATCACACTTTTTAACATATGCGGCAGCATCTTTCCCCAAGGTCGGCCACCAGTAGCCTTGGGTGATCACCCTTTTTGCCAAGGATCTACCCCCAATGTGGCTTGAGCACGACCCTTCATGCACACCTTGCAAAATAGAAGGGACTTCTGAGGGATGCACACACCTAAGTAAGGGGAGCAGAAACCCCTTTTTGTACAGCGTGTCTCCGATGACAGTGAACTTTGCAGCCCTGTATCTCAGCTTCTTCCTCTCTTGGCTTGCTTCTGGAATCTCTCCCCCTTTAATGTATTTGATTAGAGGATCCATCCATGAAGGTTCTTGAGAAACATTCATGCAAATGCCAAGTGTTCCCTCGACGTCTTCGACAGTTGGTCGAAGCAAGATTTCTACCGGGACTGTCCTCCTTATGTCTGTCCTAGTAGCTGAGGCCAACCTTGCAAGGGCGTCAGCACGGCCATTGTCGAGCCTAGGTATCCTCTTGAATTTAACTTCTTTAAAGTTTTTCAGCAATGACTTCACCTTCTCAAGATACCTAGCCATCCTCTCGTCTTTGGCCTCATAGGCTCCCAGTATCTGATTCACCACCAGCCTTGAATCACTGTGAACCAAAATTTGGCCGACACTAAGAGATTTGGCCAAGGAAAGGCCAGCTATCAAGGCCTCATACTCAGCCTCATTATTGGAGGCTTTGAAATTGAACCTTAGGGCATACTCGATGTCTGTGCCGTCGGGTGCTAATACTATCAATCCAGCTCCGCTCCCGCTTTCGCAAGAGGACCCGTCGACGAAGAGACTCCACACAGCATGTTCCTCCGATAAATTTCCCTTAATGAGTGACCCTTGTCTAAAAAGGCATCTTCCCTCTTCATTTTCAGCCACCTTTCTTCTAGCGGTGCTTGCCTCAGCCCCATCTGCAGGAGGGTCGGTGAGCCTACCTTGCTGGGTATCTGTCTGGCTTAGACCCTCACCCTCGGACACGTCACTCTCCCAAGTAAATTCAGCCACGAAATCTGCCAATGCCTGCCCCTTAATGGCTGTCTTAGGCTGATACACAATATCGAACTCCCCCAGCTCTATAGCCCAGGTCATTAGCCTTCCTGATTTTTCAGGCTTGTGTATGACCTGCCTAAGAGGAGAATCAGTAAGGATGACCATAGTATGGGACTGGAAGTACGGTTTCATCTTCCTTGAGGCATGGATCAAGGCGTAGGCCAACTTTTCCATCCTCGGGTATCTTTGCTCTGCCCCCTGGAGTGCCTTGCTATTAAAATATACAGGCTTTTGTATACCATCCTCGTCTCTCATAATGGCTGCGCTGATGGCGGACTCTGAGACGGCGAGGTATACGTAAAGTCGTTCACCCTGCACGGGTCGTGACAGCAGCAAGGGAGACCCTAAGTATGATTTTAGCTCCTTGAAAGCCTCATCACACTCTTCACTCCATTCAAAGGCCTTCCTGAGGATCTTGAAGAATGGTAGACACCTGTCTGTAGCCCTTGACACAAATCTGTTCAAGGCAGCCACTCTCCCTGTGAGCCTCTGAACGTCTTTAATGGACTTGGGGGTCTTCATCTCAATAAGGGCCTTTATCTTTTCAGGATTGGCCTCGATGCCTCTTTGATTGACAATGAACCCTAAGAATTTCCCCGATCCGACCCCGAAGACACACTTGGCCGGATTAAGCTTCATCTGGTACTTGTCCATCGTATTAAAGGTCCTCTCCAGGTCTGCCACATGATCCTCTGCTTTCAAACTCTTGGTCAGCATGTCATCCACGTAGACCTCCATAGACTTCCCAATTTGGTCCTCGAACATTTTATTTACGAGGCGCTGGTACGTTGCCCCCGCGTTTTTTAGACCGAAGGGCATGACCCTATAGCAGTATGTACCCTTGTTAGTGATGAAGGCAGTCCTCTCCGAGTCTTCAGGGTTCATGAAGATCTGGTTGTACCCTGAGTAGGCATCCATAAAGATCTGGTCAATGCGGGGGAGAGGGAAGCTGTCTTTGGGGCAGTGCTTGTTGAGGTCTGTGAAGTCCACACACATCCGCCACTTCCCGTTGGCCTTTGGGACAATAACTGCGTTGGACAGCCACTCAGGGTAGATGACCTCTCTGATAAATTTAGCATCCTCTAGCTTTTTGACCTCATCCCTGATGACCTCGTACTTCTCTCTAGAGTAAATCCTCCTCCTCTGCTTTACCGACTTCACTCCCTCTACCACATTGAGCTTGTGGCACATGATTTCAGGGTCGATCCCCGGCATATCTACATGACACCACGCGAAGACGCTTCGTCTTCTCCTCAACAGCTTAATGAGGTCTTCCTTGATGTTGGGCCTCAGAGACTTGCCAATTTGGACGGTTTTTCCCGGGTCATCCTCATCGAGGATGATGGGTTCTACCTCCTCAGCGGCCTTTCCTTTCTTAAGCTTCGTCTCGTCCCTAGGGTCTAGGGTATCAATATTGTAAGTGGCTGTAGCCCTCTTGTGTGTTTCCCTTTCTTCGACAGAGTTGTAGTAGCACTCTCGCGCTGTCGTCTGGTCTCCCTGAACCTCCCCCACCCCGTATGGGGTGGGGAATTTAATCATCTGGTGGACCGTAGATGGCACGACCTCGAAACCTTTGAGGGCCACCCGCCCCAATATGATATTATAGGCTGAAAACACATGCTCATCCATCACAAAGAAACTGACCTTCCTGGTGAGCCATCTCGGCCACTCGTCCCCCATCCTAACATCAGCCTCATACACTCCGAGGGGGTGAACTTTTTCCCCACTGAATCCAATCAACAGATGATGGTACGGGATGAGTCTAGCACGACTGAGACCTAAGGCCTTGAAGCATGGCCAAAACATTACATCTGCAGATGATCCCCCATCCACCAGGATCCTCGGCACCTCGCACCCATGCACCCTGGTTGTGATGACGAGCGGGTCATCATGCGGGGCTAAGAGGCCTTTGAAGTCCATTCGTGAGAACCCTACTATCAGTGTGTCCATGTCCACCTTCTTCCTCTTTTCTGGATTGGCCTCCGGAGATGTCGAGTGGACAGTCTTCGTCACTGCCCTGGCCTCTGCTACGTGAGCCTTCCTATCTGCGACTTCCGATCCTCCTCCTGCCAGACCCCCAGAGATCATTCCCACTCCGAGCGAGATCATATTAAGTCTCTTGACGGGGCCCTGATCGTCTCTCGGTGGGAGGTCAGGGTCGTCCTCATCATCAGAAGGGTCGTCCCCTCTTTTTTGAGGGACCCTCTCTACATGCATCGACTCGCTTCTTTCTGGGGTCGGCCCCTCTTGAAGGCACCTCTGTCGACGTACTTTCTGAGCTTCCCTTCTTTCAGCATCTTCTCAATCTCATCCTTAAGAGCAAAGCATTTGTCTATCACGTGACCGTGGTCTTGATGAAATTCACACCACAGGTTCCTTATTTCTCTTGCCAGGTGCTGCCCTTAGCTTCTCAGGCCACTTCAGGGATCGGTCACTCTTTATCTCATTGAGAATTTGCTCACAGCTGACCATCAGAGGGATGTAACCAGTGAACTTGTCGTCTGTGGACCTCTTCTTCCCCTCTTTGTTCTTCTAAGGGTACTTACCCCCACCGGTACCTCCCTTCTTGCCTTCATATTTTGCGGCCATCGCCTCTTCGGCGTTCATCACCTTTCCTGCTGTCGACAGCAATTCGGCCATCGTCCTCGGAGGGTCTTCAGCAAGCTTCCATAACAGCTTCCCCTTTTGGAGTCCTCCGATCAGGGCTGTCATAGCTATGCTCTCCTCATAGTCTTCCACCTCCAGCTTCTCCTTATTGAATCTAGATATGTAGTCCCTCAGACTCTCATTCTTCCCCTGCTTGACATAGAGCAGGTGGGTGGTCTTCTTCTGTGGCCTCATCCCAAAGCAGAAGTTGTGGATGAACCGGTCTGCCAACTTCTTAAAGTTTTTGATGGAATTTTTTGGAAGAGACGTGTACCAAACGTGTGCAGCCCCCGTCAGGGTTCCGGAGAAGGCACGACATCTCATCTCATCTCATCTGAGATAGAGTATATGTCTGCTGCCGATTGATACATCTCAACATGGTGGAAAGGGTTGGTGCTCCCATCGTATCTTGGGGTGACCATAGGTGGCTTGAACCTTGATGGCGTAGGGAAGTCGACTATCTTCGCCACAAAGGGTGAGCCTATGGTATATCCCTTCTGAAGGGGATCTCGGCTCTTCAATATATCACCTATCTTATCCTTTAGCCGCTGGATTGAGTCATTCCAGGGCCTCACAGGGTCGGCGTGGCCGATGTTATCCCCAGCCTCCTCTTGAAGGTGGACGGAGGGTTCTGCTGCAGCAGGCCTGTGTCGGCTGTTCACTTCCCTTTGGCCGTTATCTCGCCCCTGGGGTCGGCCATCTGCTGCCTCCTGCCTGGACCTCACCGCACTTCTTGACCTGGACAACTTGTCTCGCAGGTTATTTACTGGGCCTAGCCTCTCAAAGGTCGACCCCCTGCTCAAGCGATCAAAAGCAGAGCCTCTCGGGCGATCGTCAGGGTTTGGTCTCACGCACTTTCCTCTACTATCCTGGAGGGGTCGCATAGTGTTGTTGGAGACCTCATACGGTTCCCAGCATTCAATTGGGGCCTCCTCTCCTTCCAGATTATCATACCTGTCCTCCGGGCATGGGTTTCCTTGCCTCCCCAGGCGCAGACGCCGGGGGTCAGCAACATCCCTACGCCGCTGAGGGGGTGGCAGGTCTTTGCGTGGTGCCTGAGGTGGTCCCCTAGCCTCATGCTGTCCTGGAGCTGCTGCCGGAGTAATCATCTCGGGTGAAACCCCTGGTGCTCTCAGTATGTTCTGGCTTAGAGCTGTGAACTGCTCCTGCATCATCCGCTGGCTTGCCGCTAGAGACTTTAGGGCTGCCGCCACATCAGCCATCTCAGACTGAGGTGGCGGCTGACTGGAACTGGGTCTTCCCCCCCTCATCCGGCAGGGGAAGTGGTGGTGGTGGCATCTCAGGTGCCATGTGCTTGAGCTATGAAAAGTTGAACTGAAGAAAATATTGGTGAGCTTGGGAACCTTAGTGGGTCTCTTTCAATGGTGAAACACCTCCTCTCAGGGGGAGTGTTGGTTCACCACCAGAGTGCCCAGTGAGGTCAAGCTGTACAGAGGAAGAGATGTCTTCTCGTTCCCACAGACGGTGCCAAACTGATGATGCTGGGATTTAGCACCACCAGGTAAGTGATAGTGAGCTCAAACAGTAGTAGCTATGGAAGCCATAGAGATGCAGGTATATAAGTATGTAAGTGTGTAGAAGGGGATGAGTATAAGAAGAAATAAGACTGATGTATAGTGGTTCAGCCAATTTGGCCTACATCCACTGTGTGTGATCCACTAAGTATGGGAACTAATGGCCTTGGATACAATGCACATAACCCTCTCTCTCTCTAATGTGTGTGTACAAGCAGAGTTTTAGCTAGGGCTCCTGTTCATGGATCGATCCCCTGTAAGGTTGCAGGTGACAAGTATATATAGGTCTTGGGGGGTGTAGTGTACCCCCCAAGTAAGCATGGTGCATGTGAATAATGATCTAGCCAATCCCCTGTTGACACCTGTAGATGCCAAATGATGACTTAATATTCCCTCACGTGAGGGTGTGATTCTGTTATAACAGTCTGCCACATGTCATATGAGCCTGACGCGCACTGTTCCACGCGTCTCCCAAACCACGCGCCGTCATGATATCACCCTCGGCCTATGAGCCGAGGCCGAGGGCAAAATTTCTTCCGGTAGTGAGCCTGGCTTAATTCTGGCCTCAAACTGTCGGCCCCTCGTAGTGTCGTCCGGAGCCTGGTGGAGGGTCGGCCCCTCGTAGTGTCGTCCTGAGTCTAGTGGAGGGTCATACCCTCGTAGTGTCGTCTGGAGCCTGGGGAAGGGTCGGCCACTCGTAGGGTCGTCTGGGCCTAGTGGAGGCCAGCTGGAGCCTGGTGAAGGGTCGGCCCCTCGTAGGGTCGTCCGTTTTGGAGATAATCTTCAGCCAGGCCAAGGATATAAACGGGTATATCAGCGAGGTAGGTCGTCATTCTCTCATCCCTCACGTTAAAGTCTCCATTTATCTTATTGGAGACCAGTTATGAGTTGTCGAACACCAGAAGTTGTTTTGCGTCCAATGCATGTGCCTTCTACTGGCCTGCTATCAATGCTTTACACTCTGCTTCGTTGCTGGAGGCTTCAAATCCAAGCATAATTCCTTTCTCGGGATTGTATATTCTGGGGTGACCGTCATAATGCCCACTCCTGCCCCTTTGGAGTTGGAGGCTCCGTCAATGAATGGTCGCCAAACACCTTGCACCGAGTGATCTTCCTTTTGACCAACGGGTTGAAGTATATTATGAGGGTGTTCCCCTGTGAATTTTGCGATGAAGTCGGCAATGACCTATCCCTTGATTGCATTATTTGGCTGAAATTGGATGTTAAATCTCCAGAGCTCGATTGACCACTTGGATAGTCTGCCAGACAGATCTGCTTTTCGTAGGACTGCTTTAAGGGGGTAAGATCTAAGGATGATGATAGAGTGATCTTCCAAGTAGTGCTTCAGTTTCCTCGAAGCTACCACTAGTGAAAAGGAGAGCTTTTCCAGTGGTAGGTATCATTATTCGGCATCCAAGAGGGTCTTTCTCGCGTAGTAGACTGGGTGTTGGATTCCTGTTCTTTCGCATACCAGTGAAAAACAGACAGCGTGGCTAGACACTGCAAGGTACAGGTACAGGGAATACTTTTCTTGAGGTATTACGAGCAAGGTTGGTGTGCTGAGATAAGCTTTGAGATCCTCTAATGCTTTTGAGCAATCCTGGTTCCACTCCACAATTTTGCTTTTCTTCAATAGCTGGAAAAATGGCTGGCACTTCTTGGATGACTTCGAGATGAAACGGTTCAAGGTGGCGAGCATGCCTATGAGCTTATGTACGTCTCTTATCGAACGGGGCATTGCACCCTATTGATTGCGTCAATCTTGTCCAGGTTGGCTTCAATGCCTCTCTCTCTGACCAAGTGCCTAAGAAATTTTCCTGACTGGACACTGAAGGAACACTTACTTGTGTTGAGCTTCATTCGATATTTCCTGAGGATTTCTAAGGTCCTTGATAGGTTTGAGAGGTGGTCCTCTTTATGCCTTCTCTTAATGAGCATATTATCGATGTATACCTCCATGGTATCTCCCATTTGGTCTTTAAACATTTTGGTTACCAGCCGCAGGTAGGTTACCCCTGCATTTTTTAGCCCAAAGGGCATAACTTTGTAACAATATAATCCGACTGTGGTGATTAATGTTGTCTTTCCCTGGTCTAGTACGTACAAAGGAATCTGGTGGTACCCGGAGTGTGCGTCCAAGAAACTCATTCTTTCATGAGCTGCTGTGGCATCCACCAACTGGTCGATCTTCGGGATAGGGAAATTATCCTTGGGGCATGCCCTGTTAAGGTCAGTGGCAAACTCTCCATTTCACATTGATCTTTGGAACCACCACTGGGTTGGATAGACATTTAGGGAATTGAACTTCCCGTATGGATCTTGCATCCAGCATCCTCTACACTTCTTTATCTACATCTTTGGCCTTCTCGGGTGCAGTTCGACGTGCTTTTTGCGCGATTGGTTTAAAGCTCTGGTAAACGTGCAACCGATGACAAACCATGCGGGGATCAATCCCGGGAAGCTTGTAGGGTATATATATATATATATATATATATATATATATATAGAGAGAGAGAGAGAGAGGCTCATGTGCACACTAAGTTTGCACATCATTTTTTTAAAATAGTAAAAAAAATACTTTTTGAGTTGATTTTTTTTGTGTGCTATTTAAACATTTCAACATTTCAATGGAACCATGTAAAAAAAATCAACTAACAAAACTTTTTTTGCTATTTTTGAAAAATCGGTCAAACTTTCGCTGCTTTTAAGCACTTTAAAAGCTGCGAAAGTTTGATCAATTTTTTAAAAATAGCAAAAAAAGTTTTTTTTGAGCTAATTTTTTTTACACGGGTCCGTTGAAATGTTTAAATATCACATAAAAAAATCAACTCAATATTTTTTTTAATGCTTTAAAAAAAATTGGTGTGCGCCATCATTATCAGTGCTCTCGGAGTATCAATTCATTTTGGTCACTCCTAGTACTGTTATGTGATATTTTAAGGTACATAATATTTTTAAGGAAATGGGAAAAAACTATATTTTTTTTATCTCGTAGATAAAAAAGGATTGCATCTACATTAGATATAAGATTTTGTGTTTAAAAGGCTTGGTCTTTGATTCGTATATAAGAGAGAGAGAGAGAGAGAGAGAGAGAGAGAGAGAGAGAGAGAGAGAGAGAGAGAGATGATAATCGGTACTATATGTAAAAGAAATTAATTAAAGATCCATGCCAACCTTAATTTTTGAAATGGAAATTTAACTTCTCTAAGGAGAATGATGAGATAGGAAAGCAACGGTTATGAAGGAGGTTATTGAAGCCATAGATGAAGACAAAATGTCAATAACCTTCAAGGTTGTTGAAGGAGATCTCATGGAGATATACAAGTCTTTCTTAATCACGGCTCATGTTAATAAACATGTCACAAACAACTTGGTTACGTGGATCCTCTAGTACGAGAAGTTGATTGAGAATGCCCCTCATCCTCATACATTCATGGAATTTCTTCTTAACGTCACTAAAGACATTGAGACTCATCATCTCGACGACTAGTGCTTGATGTGGAATTCGTTCTACTTAATTATTCAAAATAATACCTCTATCAATGGGTATGAGACTCTATGTTAGTAAAAGTCGTCCCTTCTAAAATAAAATGGAAAAAGATTTGTAAAAGAATCTTATGCCATAAGTTTGTTTCCTTTAACATATATTGGTGTTTACCTATTACTGAATAATACATGTCTGTTGAATAATGTCTCGCTCACTCGCTCTCTCTCACACACACACACACACACACATGTGTTGTCTTCTATTTAGAATGAACACTATGTAGTTACTGATGGGTTATAATAAACAATAACTTATGTACCTTGTGATCAGATTAGAGCTTTAGTTACTTTACAGACAAGGATTGTTGCTCTGATACACCTATCTGATAATATGTGATTGTTTTACAAGTATGGTTTCTTCATTTTGAGTGGTTTACATTTAATGTTTTATATCACTTTCTATCATCATCTCTAGTTATTATGTTACCATTTCACTGTTATCTTTTTAATTGTAAAGTTTTTTTTATTTATATTGGGTTTTACAGATACTAAATTACTTTTTACATAAATGTTTCACTTTTTGGAAATATAATTATAAATTTTCTTTATTGTTTACCTAAATAAACATATTTGTAGTTGAAGATACTTGAGAAGATTATTTAAGGTGGATTTTGTTAGTATTATATGAATTTCTAAATGGAGTCTTTGTTATACATTAATTTTGATTTATTAAGTTTTCTTTCAATTATTTCAAAAATACTAATAACGATATTTTATGTTTATGGGATTCATATTAAAAACATCTAACAATAATATTCATGATATTCATCTGTTGAATACTAATTCTTACTTGCATTCAGATGAGATTTTTTAATTTTAGTTAACATTCTTTTTTGTCTTAGATACACTTTAGTCTGAGTTGCAAAGTTACCCACAGAACTATAAACTGAACTTGTCGAGAGCCACTAGTTTGACTGACTATAATAACAATAGATTATGCATTTTTTGAACTTACAAGAATATTTTTTATGAATATAGGAAATTCGACTTTATATTTTTGAAAATAGTCTCCGTCTTTCATTAAGTTGAATTTATTTCATCAAAAATACCAATTTTATCTTTAGCTAAAAATATTTCCTATTATGATTTTAGGACAATAAACTTTCCTTTAATAAAAGTGGTCCCTATTACAATTTTAGGACAGTGAACTTTTCTTTTATCAAAATGATCCTTACTTCTTTTGTCATTTATGAAAAGAAATAGATTATACATTTTCAAGACACGTAACAATGTTGGTTATGGATAAAGGCCATTCAACTTTTTTTTAAATGCTCCCAATTTTTTGTAAGGTGATTTTATTTTTAATAATATACCAATTATTTCTTCTATTAGAAACTAAAAAATAATATTTGTCTTTCAAAAACTAGACATTTGCATCTTCGATCACCGTATTTTTTGCCTTCGATCATCACAGGCCTTCCAGTCACCGATGCTCTGGTAGAGAAATAGTAAATATAAATTTGCGATCTAAAAATTTCAAAACCCCTTATTGATTTTTTAATTTCTGAAGCAAAACAAATTTTGTTTCACCATTTGGTATCATACCATCTCATCATTCCCCAAACTTATGAACTGCAAAATCAAATTTGCAAATATTTCACTACAAAATTAAGTTTGTAGAGTCAAATGCATCAACATTTTTTTTTCACAGTTTGAAACTACAAATTTTAATTTGAAGTGTAAAATCTTTTGAATCTTCAAAATAAAAATCATGTCAACACTCTCTATCTCATTATTAGGAAACCTCCCATTCACAACAATATTAGTTTTTGCATAAGACAACCTGCACATATTTTCCACTTGAATGAGATGGTAGAAACCAAATGTGACACCCCGCCTAATTAAATATTGGGTGATCACTCCTTTATTAAATTAAAAGAGGTTTCTCATTTGGTTCATTCTTAGCATCACTATTGAAAACCATATTAATTACTAGTCACCTATTAGGTAATTAAGTCGGTGTCAAATTTTATCTGTCACTAAATAGATAAAAACATGTTGAATTAAATAAACTAATCCATACACAATCCATGAGTCAAGAACAGTAATTAATGAATAGATAAAAGACTTGCCGAATAAACCATTCTCTATAAAATCCCAAATCCAAATAACTACCCAATAGATGAATAAAATAATCCAAATAGTGAATCTCAAAGTAACTAGGTGACACGCACAAAATGAAACTGTGACAAGAGGTTTCTATAAGATCACTAAATAGAATAAAATTTTCATGTTTTTTATTTAAATAAATACTTTAATAGTTAGAACAAATCTAACAAATAGCATCCATAACAAAGGTCTCATAGTACGAGTTTTTTTTATATTTTAATTTATTATGTTAAGGTGATCGAACGAATATATATATGTAAAAGCTATAAATAACACCTACTTACTTATGAACCCAGAAAATTGGTATTGTGAGGGATGCCACATTTACACTTATATAAAAATATTGAAGCACCCTATGTCAACATTATGGTCCGCCATAATAAATTAAAATGGCAATGCCAAATATTCATTACATATAACATCCAAGCATGTAATAAAAAGTGATGAAATGATGATTATCCACATTCCCATCTGAAAAAAAATAAGTCACATGCACATAACCTATGCGTGAAAAATATAAATCAATGGGCTTATCACATAAATAAATCCAAGATAACATACAAGCATAAAAATATATTCGATGACCCTGGTTATACTAAATAGTTGATTGGATGTATGAAATCGATTTTTCATAAAGTAATTCTATGTCGTTGATCTTTTCCGTTATTCATTTTCATGCACAAAGTGTACAAATAATTTTAATTTTCTTGCCAATTTTATGGGCATCAATACAACCTAAAATAATAAAAATACACCAAACATTGGTAAATTGTCACACCCGGCCCGCACGGAGAGAGCGCGTAGCATGCTACTGCAATAAAACTAACCAAATCCACAAAAACAAGGTATAAAGCATCTAAACAAAAATCACAATATAACAAAAGAATCTACTGATCTCAATTCTTCAAAATTAAATACCACAAGTTTCTCTCGAAATAAAATAAATCGCCAATGCTCTATATAACAAAAATAAATAAATACAAATCTTCTCGTTATGTACTCTCGAATGTTCTTCCCAATAACCGAGTTAAAATCAATCTCTAATTAATCCATAGCGCTCAAATTCGCGCTAACCTTCCACTAAGAAAATAAATATGGGGAAGTACACAATACGATAGGAAAGATGCTCAATAAATATTAGCGGTGAATAAAACGTTACAATACAAGTACGAATATTCAAATCAAATGCAAATCTCATAAGCATTTTTATCAATATAATTTTTCTAAAACACATTACCCGGGTCACCAAGCCTCACCATACCGCCCCCATACTTTATCAAGTAGCCGGAACAGAAATATTGGCAGGTGCCCAACCTTTGTGCCATATTAAACTCTCATGACAACATGCTCAACACAAATATAATACCACATGAATCAATAATCAGATTCCAACAATAATTTTCAGATTCCAAATGAATTTAGCAATTCAAATTATGAGTTCAATAATCACATGAAATCAAAGGGAATAACTCTCACGAAATTAAGGAGCATATTGTGTAAAACCATATACCTTAAACCACCACAAAGAACTAACATAAATCTGCCAAGAAAAATCAAACCTCTCCAACAAGATCATCCCACAAAGATCATCAAAACTCTTCCAAGATCCAACACCAAAACAGCCCCAAGAACACCTCCAGAACTAGGGTTGAACACAAAAATATAAAGGGGCTATGTGTCTATAAAAAGGAGAGGAAAAAAATATGTTTCCTGCATATTTTTGTGCTAAAAATTGGTTCTCAAATGGTGACCCACGACTTCTATAAGGCAAAAAGATAAGAATTTAAAACCAAAAAACTCTTTAAAAATCGTTGCAGCGCAGGAAATCTGTTGGGATCAATCGATCGATCCCTGGCGTCGATCGATCGATCGCCCAATTATTTCAATTCACCGCCTTAAAATAATTCCAAGGGATAATTATTTAAAAACAAATCAAAAATCCGTTTTAATTCCGATTTCGAAACTGTTTGAAATTCTCATTTTTAAAAATAAAATCCAACATTTTTTATCAAGAAAAATATTTTATCAAAACCTTTATTTTTTTCTATATTTTTAAATTAATTTAAAAAAATACCCCAAAAATTTACGCGTGTTGTTACACAAATAATTTCAAAATTATGTAAATTTCTCAACAATGCTTTTACTTCATATTTAGTATGCACAAAGTATAAAAATACTGAAGTTTTAGCAATTTGTTTTGTAAAACGCCAAAACAATGCCAAAAAGATTCACAATGACGGAGATCAATAATAACAAGAATTATTTATACTGATAAAAAGTACCCCAAACATATATTTTGCGTTCTTCGACAATTCTTTTCACACACTTCATAATAATTTTTATAGAAATTTTTTATGTTAAAAAAATAGAAAACAAAAAATTAATAATTTTTTTTTTAAAATGAACAACGCCATTGATTCTGAAACATCCAAAATATAGCATCGGAATAAAATTTGATCCAAAAAAAATATATTCAAGTATTTTTACAAAATGCCCGAATTTAAAAATTGTTTTTCATTATCATAAACCTTTAGAAATTCTCAGATTTAACAAGGAGACTATTTCATTCATTGCTTAACAAAAATTAATGCATTACACATGGTTGGAAATACCGCATGAAATAGTTTTAGAATACACAAATAGACCACATTGAAAATGGAAAAAAAGTCATAAAACCGAGGCAATGATCGAAGAAAACTACTTTTGAAATATATTGAACCAAAATTGGTTGTGATTGTGATGAAACTTTAAGGTCAAGATTCAAATCCATATAGGAACATATCCATATAACAAAATCAACCGAAAGTATGCCAATAAAAAATGAAATAAAAATGGGTATCTAGATGAAATTTTCAAAAATTGTTCATCAATGGTGACCATTGAAGCATAGATGTATATGTTATATCAAACAACTACATAAGCTCTGATACTGATATAAAAATTTGTATGTGTGTCAAATTGTATATAAGAGGTTTAGGACATACCTCAATGAGAAGGTAGAGAGAGAGAAAGAGACTTGAGATTTTCTGTGTGTCCCTTCACACTTGCCACAAAGGGACATGTTTGTACTAATATGTGTCTCTTCATATTAATATGTGTCTCTTCATATTAACCTCTCTACAACTTCTATTCGAGTGAACCCAATAATAACTCGACATCCAATCCCCAGCTCCGCATTTTTCAATACCTCGTTAATTAACCCACTACATAATATCTTAAGGATGGGGCTTACTTAATTCCTTAAATTAATCCATCTTTACAAAATGCTTGGAAAAATCTATTATATGTGAGACACATGCACCATGAATTCTTTTATACCTAGTCGGGTCACACCTCCCTTGAGAAAACACACCACTGCAAGATATGCCTTCATTTCTAGATGTATCATAAAATTCTAACCGTAGGGCCCGTTTGAACTTGAAGTCCAATGCCATATATCGTTGTTGGACCTTTTCACTCACCACCTATTGTTGTTAGAATGTATCCACGATTTTGAAAAGCCGACCCATCATTTGGTCCAAAAAATTCAACTCAGATTTTTTGTACAAGGAAGTTTTATGATTGCTCATTAGATTTTAGTTTTGTATTTTCCATTACACCCCATTTATTAGAGGAGGTATATGAGTTTGATTTCTGGTAAACATTTTATTCAGGGGAATTTTAAAAAGTATTTATTTTTATAAAAATGTTTTAGAGCTGTTTTAAAAGTGTTTCAAACAAAAAATGTTTATGTCTTATAGTCGTTCGAACGTTTTTATGATTTTTGTTTGAATGAGTTATACATGTTCGTTCAATCGACCCTCAAATGAACATCGAACTAGGTTTCTCTATTAGAAGAACAAATAGTTTAAAGCTCGTTAAAAATTAGTTCGAACGAGACATTTATATCCATTCGAATAAACTTCTATTTCGTTCGAACGAACCCTCAAAATTTGTGCCACCTCATAAATAATTTTTTCTATATAAAGGGGTAATGAAATTAGGTTTTTGTAGGACTTTTGGCAAAAATCAATTTTTTATACAATTCTAAAAGATCTCCAAGCCATTGTTTTATCTAAGTACTTTGGTTTTCCAAATTTAGATCCCTTGGATGTTTTGTAAATCATTTACCAAACCTATAAGAACACATACCATGTTCATATCCCTTTGGCGTTGATTCTGCATTGCTCGAGTTATGAAAAGAGTTTCCCGAGGCTGATCGATGGACATCGAGAGAAGTGGAGCTTGTTGTGGAGTGTTGCTGGATCTACAACATTTTTTGTCAACAAGAAGAAATGAAGATAAGACTGCAATGCATAATGGAGTTTAATGAAGTCATAACTGCAATACATAGCGCTGTTTAAGTATGTAAGACTATATGTGTTATTGATTAGGCATAAATTCTTCCTAATTTATCCCTTGATTTAGTTACTTATAGCACCTCGAACAACGTAATTGAGTTGGATTTATCTCATAATCGTGCTACTGACTGATCCTAATGAGTACACCGAGTTTCTGGTATTTTGTAGTGATTTTACAGGTATTTGATGTTAAGAAAACGAAGAAAGAAATCGGAAGAATCAAGAAAGAAAGAAGGAAAAGTCAAAAGGGCAAAAGTGAAATTTCCGCTTGGAATTCAGATGAGGTACTTAAAGAGAAGTTAAAGACATCTCATTCACAAGTACATAGGAAGAAACAGCACCTCAATCGGAATCCCAGAACAAAAGTTATGAGCAGTCAAAGATGAACTAAAAAGTCAAATAGTCGGACCAGTCCCCCCCACCCTGGACCGGTCCGCCTTGCCAAACTCTAGAAGACCCCGGGCCACAAGCAAACCGAATAAGGCAAAATAAAAGGAACCGGTCCGCCCCCAGACCGGCCCACCCCAAAATAAAAAGAACTGATACGCTTTGGAGGAAGACCGATCCGCCTAAGGCCCGGACCGGTCCGGGCTTCGAGATTTGCAAATCCTATCTCTTCCTAAAAGGATGCCTAGTGCAGCTAAAATCATAAATTGTTGTAGGGTATAAAAACACGATTTATTATTGTTATTGGGATGGGGAATTAGTAGGATTTTTCATCTCCTTCTCCAGAAACCCTAGTTTAGCTAACAATTTCAGTTTTTCTTCAAAGGTTGAAGATTTATTCAGTGATTTTTGTGAGTACCAGTTTCATTCATTTGTTACACTTAGTTCTTGGGTAATTTTAGTAAGTATTTCTTGTTTCCAATTCCTTTCTGCATCTAATTACCATTTTCCTTAGATTAATTATGAATTCCTGCACATCAATCATTATTTTCATTAAATTCAACATGTTAGGCTAGATTTTACAAGGCCGGGGTACATGAACTCAGCCTGATGTGTTAGTGTGTGTGTATAAAATTAATCCGATGAATTTAGTGATTTATTATGATCGTATTGCGTATTTACACAAATATTTGTAGATCTTTATATCTCATTTGCGTCTGGGTACTCGTGATGATTTAGAGTGCAATTTGGGTGTCACAATCGCGGTACTGATTTACTCATCCTCATATTAGGTATGACGCGGGCTTGAACCTCGTATAAATAATGCTTGGGAGTAATAAATTCTGGATCAGATCAATCAGATAAATTTATGATTAATATTATGACTGCACTACACTAGGGTTGGGGGATTGTATTCCCGTCCTATTTCTCTCATCATTTAAAACAAAAGGTTTCAAATCATCATTCATTCTTAATTTCGGTAGATTAGTTGTGACACCCCGACTAATTAAATACCGGGTAGCTACTCCTTTATTAAATTAATTCAAAATGCCAAGTTGGTCCAGTTAATAGCATCACTGTCGAAAACATTTTAATGATTACTAACCACCTAGTATTTAAAAAGTAAGTTGTCAAATTTTAATTAAAGTCTGATTAACATGCAACAAGAATAATGAAGAATAATAACACCATTCACCATAACGAAGTAAATAGAATAACCATCACATAATGTAAATAAAGTCTGGATGAAAACTCCTCACAAGAATAATGTCGTGTGTGTTTTGAGGGTCGTTAGTACTAGGTTTCGTTCGGGAGAAGCATTCTTGTGTTTTGGGAATTTTGAGTCAAAGGGTGTTGACTAGTGAAGTCGAGAGGGTTTTTAATCCAGTTGGATAGAGAGTATGTCGGAAAGTGAAATTTTTTGAAGAAGAGAGCTCGAAACCAAGTTAGGAGAATTATAACCCAAAAGCCCTGGGGCGGACCGGTTCCTTTTTAAGTTTGGACCGGTCCGACCCCGGACCGCTTCCTATTATTTTAAAAGGAACCGGTCCGACTGGCGAGTGTTGAAAAGTTAATGGCCCAGATCGGTCCGCCCCTACCCAGGACCGGTTCGCCTTCTGCAGATCTGCCTTCTCCCTTTCCCAAGATTGACCCCCTTTTCCCCCCTATCCCATTCATTCCCTCCAATCCGTTTTCCCTCTTCCCTGCCCCAGCCTTTCCCTCTCAAATCCATCTCCTTTTCCTTCCAAACCCCTTCCCTCCAAATCCAACTCCTCCCCTCACCCTTTCCACTATAAATACACCCCCAAGGCCTCCCCTTCTCCTCACACCTTCAACCCAAATCCTATATTCTTCCTCTCTAGTGTTTCAAGCAACAAACCCCTTATGTTTCCATGGCCCCCCGTGTTTCCCCCACCAAATACGACTCCACCGAGATCCAACCCTCCGGTCACGGCGAGTTCCGCTCTCGCCAAGAGGAACGGTGGTGCAATCAATTCTTCGATTTGGGTCGCAAACTCCATATGGAGAGACCTGTCCAATGGGAACAGCTGCCCAACTCCGTCATCGCCCTATTCATGGCTCGGAGCTGGTGCCGGTTCCTCAACCAACCCTACGAGGCAGTTTGGGCCACCGAGGTCCGCTCATTCTATGGCACTCTCGTGCAGATGGCCCAATTCGAGGCCGAAGCTTTCATGGATGGGAATGTCATCCCATTTTCCTTGGCCCATCTCACGGCCAAGTTGGCCGAGTATGATGTCCCGGATGTTCCCGAATTTACCTATCCCCGAAACATCCCCCCGGTTGACAAGGATACAATCATGGCCTGAATTGCGTCGAATGTGGCTTGGATGTGGCAAAACGTCGCCGTTGGACGCCTAAATGAGAAAGTGCGCCTCACATTTTAGATTGTGTGAGCCAACATATTGCAAACGTCTAACGATTCTGCCATGCGGCCTAGGCAAGCTACTTTGATATATCACCTCTTCGACCCCCAAACTTCCATCCATTTGGGCCGCACTCTATACGCGTATATCATTAACGCATCCTTGGATGAGAAGGGCGCCACCCCACTTCCTTATGCCCGTTTGATCACTTTCATCCTTAAGGATGCTGGCATAGCACCCCCGGTCGACCACACTCGCATCCCCGGTCCTTTCGAATATGGGACCCACACCAAAAGCGCCAAACAGCTGGCTGTCCTCCAGGCTAGGCGGGGTGATAATGGTGAAGAAGAGGCTGCCTCAAGAGAGAGTGAGGAAGAAGCAGGGCCTGCCGGTGCGGATGTCGAGATGGGAGACCTCGGTGTGGACGAGGAGTCAGCGGACGAGGAGGACGACCAAGATTTCGAGTGGGAGGGCACAGACCTATCCGCGCATCTGTCGGCACTTGAAACAAACTTCAACACCTTTCAGACCAACTACGAGCGCGACATGAGCATCGTTCTCCGCTTCCAAGAAGACATCTATCGTCGCATCGAGGATCCTAATGAGCCATTGCCTTCTTACTACCATAACCCGTATGATCCCAACGCGCCCGGTTCCTCCCATCCCCCACCCTGGTGAGGCTTTATATGGTGGTGACAGCTTTTTATTTGTTTTTCCATGTTCACAGTTGTATTTTTTTCCCTGCACATGTAACACAGTCCTATTGTAATAAAAAACTGCATTTGCTCTGTTTGTTTGTTTCATTTATCGCACTTATTATTTTGCCTTATTTAGATTTTAGTCCTTTTTGCTTGAGGACAATGCAAAAGTCTAAGTTAGGGGGGGTCACAAGTGCGTATCTCTAAAACATCAGAAATTTTCAAAAATGCCCAGAAATTTCCAAAAAAAATCATAAAATTTTGAAAAATCTAAAAATATTTTTGTTCAAAATAAATAAAAATTGGAATTCAAATTTTTCAAAAATATCATTAAAAGTCAGTTTAAAGTCTCAAGTTGTAAACATTCAACATACACGACGCCGAAATTGACCAAAGATGGAAATTGAATGAAAATTGACGACTTAACGAATAAGTGTAGAGGTTAACAAACCCGGTGAGATTTGAGCCTATCACTTTTTGCGAGTTTTTAAATCAATCCGAGTTAATTGTTAACTCAAAGTTCTTTTCGATGCCTAAAAAGTTGTCAAGGATCTCAATCCTTTCATTTTGATCGGTTTTGAAAAATGTGTGCAATATTGCCTTCAAAAACGTGCCAAAGTGATCTCTAAACTTAAATTCATCTCGAAACGCATATGGTAACGCAATTGGCATTTTGGTCAATGGAGTAGGCCATCGTTTGTTACCCAAAAATATTGGGCAAAAAAAGTTGAAAAAAAAATCATCCCTTTTGTAACCCAAATTTGAGCCGAATAATTTTTCCTTTCGTTTGACAACCCGAAAAACCCAAATAGCCCGAAATTGGGAAAACTGGAAAAATTCAGAATTTAAGTCCAAAAAGTGCATATAAAGGGGCAAAAAAAATATATATGCTCAACAAAAATAGTAAGAAAAGAAAAGTAGTGAAAAAAAAATAGAGAAATTGAGAAAAAAAAGAAGAAAGTGAGCAATAGCCCGGAAAAAGCACAAATGGATATCACTAATAATTTTTCCAATTCCAACCTCCCTATAATTGTCATTTTACCCAATATACCTTAAAACCCGAAAAAGTCCTAACCGAGTCTAAATTGCGAAATTGGTTACCGCGTTGAGAGCTAATACACCAAAAGATAATAAGGGAGATTAAGTGCGCGAAAAAAGAGGCAATGTTCCCGTTTTTAAAACCGTAATCCGTTGATGAGATTCTTTCACCATGGAATTTCCGTCGTTCTACTTGTATGCGTGATTTTGCTTCTATTACATTTAGTCTTTATATCGCGCATACCAAGAGAATAGCCACAATCCGAGAGATTCATTTGTGAGAGCATTCTGTGAGAAATTGAAATCAAAACGAATTTTCGAATAAGTAACGTAATGATCAATCGGTGGAAATTAGCGGTTATATTTCCAACTTCGCACACACACACTACAGTTTGAGACTTGTAAATATGGCTTGATGATGACTATTTTCTGGAAAAGTTTGAATTGCACATTTTTTGCGTATTTTGAATTTTCTTTGAGGCCAATTTTGTGGGTATATTCTCTACAAACTCTCTTGAGACAACACTCGTCCTACTAGGGTAACCTAGGGGTTTAAAGGCTTGTTGCATACGCTAAATGCAATCGCTTGCCCGCGAAAAAAGGTATTTTATCCCAATAGAATGATTTTCAATGAGTTGAGCCTTGCTAGGATTCTTTTACATTGCTCGGGACGCGCAAAGTTCTAAGTTAGGGAGGTTTGATTAGGCATAAATTTTTCTAAATTTATCCCTTGATTTAGTTACTTATAGCACCTCGAACAACGTAATTTAGTTGGATTTATCTCATAATCGTGCTACTGACTGATCCTAATGAGTACACCGAGTTTCTGGTATTTTGTAGTGATTTTATAGGTATTTGATGTCAAGAAACCGAAGAAAGAAACCGAAAGAATCAAGAAAGAAAGAAGGAAAAGTCAAAAAGGCAAAAGTGGAATTTTCACCCAGAATTCAGATGAGGTATTTAAAGAGAAGTTGAAGATATCTCATTCACAAGTACATAGGAAGAAACGGTACCTCAATCGGAATCTCGAAACAAAAGTTATGAGTAATCAAAGATGAACTAAAAAGTCAAATAGCCGGACCGGTCACCCTACCCCGGACCGGTCCGCCTTGCCAAACTCCAGAAGACCCCGGACCACAAGCAAACCGAATAAGGAAAAATAAAAGGAACCGGTCTGCCCCCGGATCGGCCCGCCCCAAAATAAAAAGAACCGATCCGCTTTGGAGGTAGACCGGTCCGCCTAAGGCCCGGACCGGTCCGAGCTTCGAGATTTGCAAATCCTATCTCCTCCTAAAAAGACTCCTAGTGCAACTAAACTCCTAAATTGTTGCAGGGTATAAAAACTCGATTTATTATTGTTATTGGGACGGGGAATTAGTAGGATTTTTCATCTCCTTCTCCAGAAACCCTAGTTTAGCTAACAATTTCAGTTTTAATTCAAAGGTTGAAGATTTATTCAGTGATTTTTGTGAGTACCAGTTTCATTCATTTGTTATACTTAGTGCTTGGGTAATTTTAATAAGTATTTCTTGTTTCCAATTCCTTTCTACATCTAATTACAATTTTCCTTAGATTAATTATGAATTCCTGCACATCAATCATTATTTTCATTAAATTCAACATGTTAGGCTAGATTTTCCAAGGCCGGGGTACATGAACTCAGCCTGATGTGTTAGTGTGTCTGTATAAAATTAATTCAATTAATCTAGTAATTGATTATGATCGTATTGCGTAGTTACACAATAATTGTAGATCTTTATATCTCGTTTGCCTCTGGGTACTCGTGATGATTTAGAGTGCAATTTGGGTGTCACTATCGCGGTACTGATTTACTCATCCTCAGATTAGGTATGACGCGGGCTTGAACCTCGTATACACAATGCTTGGGAGTACTAAATTCTGGATTAGATCAATCAGATAAATTTATGGTTAATATTATCACTGCACTACACTAGGGTTGGGGGATTGTATTCCCGTCCTATTTCTCTCATCATTTAAAACAAAAAGTTTCAAATCATCGTTCATTCTTAATTTCGATAGATTAGTATAGTTGTATTTCTTCATAATATCATTACTACATTTAGCTGTAATCAATCTCAAAACCAAATCAATTTTTTTTTCCATTTTAGAGTCAAAGTTAAGGTCTCTCCGTCTCTTCCCGTCGTCACAACTCTGTTGTCCTTTTTCCCTGAGGATCGATACCCGACTTACTGGGATTATTACTTGAGCGACAGTCTTGCACTTGAGCCTAGAGTGAACGCATTTTTGAGACACATTTTCAGTCGCGTTTTTATTCTGTAATACCTAGTTGTAACAGTACTAAAAATGATTTTACTCAACGGAGTTGTTCCTCTAATCATGTCATGTGGTTCGTGGTTTATTTTGATTCGATTTAGATTCATATTTATTACATGTTGAGATTCACCTAATTAATATATATAAATTTTGGATTAAATTGAATTGGCTTATGTGTGTAACCTAATCTACAAAGTCTACATTTGATCATATAACTAGACCACTCTATAAAGAGTTTTTAAATAAGTATCAAAGCATATTTCTATAAGTTATTTAGATTAATCCTGGTGGTTATATGGATAATTCGTACAATAGGGCACCTTTATTTTTGTAATACCCTGTATATTTATGCTATATTAATTTGGGGATTTATTAAATTTAATGTGAATTAATTATTTAATAAAAATCTAGAAATTAATTATGTTATAATTATTAACGTGATGAGAGTTAGTAATTATGGGAAAATTTGTTGAATATTACTAATGAGCAAAGTAATATATAATAGCGGCCATATTAAATGTCACGAGTGAATAAAATGACAATTTTAGAAATTTGAGTCGGGACGCGCCCATGTTCGTATGGTCGTTATGAGTGCGCCAACACGTCTGGAAGGGTCGAGATAGTCAGAAAAGTATATTCGGGAGTTTGATTTGGGTCTCGGAGCGTTTTTAGGCCTAATTAGTATCCCGGGAGGGCATTTTAGTCATTTTGTATTTTTGGGTAATTAATCCCACGAAAATTAAAGGGGTTATATCAGATGTTTAGGTTATCTCCTAGGGTTAGATAACTCAAAACACTAGAACGGCCATTGTAGAGGAGAGGAGAGAGCTCTCAAGGCATTCCAAGACTCAAAACTCACCCGTTTGCACCGCCGCCACCGCCAACGCGTAGATCGCGAGACGGGGAACGCAACCACACCAAATTCAACACCAAACTAGATTTCTAAAAATCCCAGGCAAGTGTTTATCTTGCTTATTTTGTTGATGCATCATCCATATTAGTTTAGGAGTTTTAGGATGAGATTTATGGACGAAAAACCCAATTTGAGATGGAAAATTTTCATGTAGTGATGATTTATATGATACTCTGGAAACCCTTTGTCATGTAAAGGATTAAGAGTTTAATTAAGAAAAGAGTTCTAATCAGATACGAACACTAAAAAAAATTTATTTCGGTCGATTGGATCGTTGAAATTGGATGAAATTTTACAGAGAATTAGCTGAAGATGAAAGGAAGCTACAGAAAAAAATTCAGCTCGATCGGACCGTTCAATATTTTTTAATATTTTTTTTGCTAGACAGTTTTATGTTTTGAGGACTCTTAGAGATAATAAAAATTCAATTAAAACTCCATTTTAATTCCGATTTCAAAACCGTTTGAAATTCTCATCTTTGAAAATAAAATTCAAAATCCTTTAATGTAAGGCGAAATCTATATTTTTGGGATATTTTGCATTAGGGATAATGTAAGTATATATTAAAGGGGAGAGACACGTAAGAGAGAGTTACGTTGGAACATAAATGGATATCTACTGAATTGTACATTTGTAAGAATAGAGTCCATGAGGGTTACGTAGTAAGTTGGAAAAACCCTTCGAATTAAAGTTAGAAACGAACCATTATACTTGATAAATAATAATGGGAAAATAAGGATAAATGTTGTGAATGTGGGTTATTGGATAAACCTAAATTGATATAATAAAAGTGGTATATTTATATGATTGTGTATGCATATATTATATACTTTTGAAAATCATGCCCGCGCTACTTGCTATCTCTGAGGTTTCCGCGTTGGGACGATCTTATCTCGTGTGCCTTATGGGGAATATTGACTCGTACCCTAGAAGATAGAAATCCTAGGTACAGGCTATCAAATCGGTAGTCACGGTCCTAAGAGACGTGAGGGTATGTACTGACCTCTTGGACTTGGAAACTATGCTTCGCCTCAATATTGTTTGTGTATGTATTTATACAGTTCGAGAGTGATTCTGAACTTGTAATACCTTTAGTACGATTGATATGGGGATTGGATAGCAGAGTATGCCCGCACCATAATTTTTATGTGGGGTGATGTTAGAATATATATATATTATACGAGTATTTAATATATTCATGAACTTCTGAAATTTGGGAAACTACCTACTGTGTTATGGTAAGTAAGACATGTATAATGACTCAAATTGGAAATACTTGTTTTGAAAAGTATAATATGATATTGTAAAACTTTATGAATCAATAAAGTTAAAATGAGCGTTTTGGTACTAAATGAAATTATCCTTTTAAACCATGATGTTGTTAAATCTTAAATCTTGAGAGTCACCTAAGATAAGTTAAATCCTTGGGGAAAGATAGTGTGATATATGATGAGATAAACCCTTGGTGAGGTTAGTGCGATAGGAGTGCACATTAGAAGAGAGGTGAGAATTTCTCAAGAGAGTGTCGCACTAATATGTTATTGCATTGGCATGTATCAATTTAAATACTTGCTAAACGAATTTTTAAATCATATACACTACCGGGCTCTGACCCGTTTCCATTTCTCTTTCTCTCTTGTATATATATATATGTATATATTACAGGTGCCCAGCCACAGAGGCGTCTTGCATAGGGTCCTTTGGCAGGAACGCGCTGCAGCTTAGGTGGGAGTTGCAGGCCTGTTGTTTAGACGACATCATCCATTTGATTCTACTCCTAGCATGTTCATTATTGGGTCATGTGTCGCCCTTTCCATTTTTCAGTTGTTATTTGGATATTGTACTTCCTCTATTTCTAGTATTGTCACTTTGGGATTTATTATATTCTGGATGGTTTACTTTAAGTTTTATTGTTAGTAGCCAGTTGTTGAATGTTAAATTATTGGATTGATTGTTTAATAAAATAAATAAATAAAACTTGAAAGGAATGTTAAAAATGGTTTTGACACTTAGCTTAATTAATTAGGGTGTTTAAATTGGAACGACAGTGATGCTAATAATGATCCAACTGTTCACCTTGATTTTAATTTAATAAAGGAGTGATCGCCCAGTATTTAATTAGGCGGGGTGTCACGATTTTATGACTCCTATTGGAAATCTCGAATTACATTATCTTTAAAATCCATCGACGAGCTCTTTTGGCTTGATGTTGAAAGGGGTTGTACTCCTCCTGTTGTGACTAATGAAAAAGTTGTTAGTCTCAAGCATGTTGCAATTTGGACTGATAAAGATTTTAAACTCTGAAATTTTAACTTTCATAGCTTGAATGATATTTTTACTGCGGTCAGACTCGACGAATTTTGTCATATCATGATGTGTACCACTTCTAAAGAATCTTGAAACACCTCTAGCTCATATAGGAAGGTACCAATACTATCAAAACTCATATGCTTCAAAACCATACTACACAATTTAAGACTATAAGCATTCTTGAAACTGAAAATATTGGCAAATTTTATTCACGTTTGTCTGATATTGTGAATTCTAATTCAAATTTTGGTGAGAAAATTCCTGAAACAAGAGTTGTTAAGAAAATTTTAAGGTCTCTCCCGTCTCATTTTAGTGCGAAAGTTACCATCCTTACTTCTTTTGGGGATTCTAGACACACTTATGCTATAAGATCTCGTAGGGTTATGGTGGGACATGAATACAACTATTCAAAGTTTTTTGAGCAGTTGAGAAGAGATAAAATAATTTGGTAACAAATTTTTTTTGAATCGATTCAAGTGGGAAAAAACTTGTTTGAGTCATAGATTAGGACTTGAGTTATGTGTACTTCAAGACTATGATGTGTAATTGAAGACTATGCGGCAAATCTAGAGAGACATTAAGGTTACATTGGATTGCCGCCCGAGTTTTCACCTTCAAATTCCGAGGGATCTTAATCAGGGTATGAATGCATAAAATTGTTTGATCCATTGATACATTTTTGGAAAAGTTGATTAAGGCCTTTTTATAAAATTAATTTTTTAAATTAATTTTTATTTTAGTTTGTGGTATCTGTTCGAGAGAGATGTGGAGTTCATTAGAATGACCTTCCAATGAACATTAATTAAGGTACCTTAGTTGGACAAAGGTATAATCATTCAAAGCACATTCAAAGTCAGTTCGAACGAGATCAAGTGTTATTTCAAATGAGATTTTTGTTCGTTCAGATGAGATAAGGCTTTAGTTCAAATGAACCTTATGTTTTTAATTAAACGAGTTGTCTCAAAAACCTCAAAATTTTTATTTTCTATAAATACTCAGGTATGGCCTTTTGTGAATACAATTTATATCGTATATATTATTCCTCCAAGCCCAAGTTTACATCCAAGATTTGTATCCAAGAATCATAGATCAATAATTTTATTTGAGATCTTTTTATGTGTTTAACAAGTATGTTTGCTTTTCATACTATCAGCATTTTGAGGGTTGGAGGCCATGTTTGTTTTGAGACTAGTCTTGAGACATATAAGATCGGGGGGATACCAAGACATGGGAATGCACTTTCATTATGTGGCAGGCATCCAACCGTGGCTACGAAGAATGTTACAAGGAGCGAGGAAGACCTTCAAGGCTTGAAGGCATCGAATCTCTGGGTAAGTCTAACCTTATCTTGTAAACTGCCTATATTGTAGTGTACTTATGTGGTTGGGTCATCCTAGATTTTTTCTGTTGTGGGTTTTTCTCTTAAATCGTCGTGCGTGAATTAGTTAATTTATTCTTCCTTCTTCTCATATTGATGCATACGTTGGGCAAGACTAAAATTGGTGACACTCGTGGCTTAAAAGTTGAAACATGTACTAAAATTTTGAAATATTAAAAATTAGAGGTCTTCCTTACAAACATTATGGCATGTTGGCCTGCTGAAATTGGTATGTGAGCTGGTTATACTGGCTTAAAGTGTTAGATCCCCTTTTAGTGATTGTTTAAGGATTAGATGCTATGGTACTTCCATTCACCAACCTCTATTATTTAATCGTTCAAACTATACCTATTGGAAGGCTCAGATTCAATTTTTTTTTTAAAAATCGATAGATGAGAATGTTTGGAATATTATTGAGTTTGGATGTACTCCCCTAATAAGCACCCAAAAGTGTTTAAATTATACCCCAACTAGATGCATTTTAGTTGCTAGTTCTCGATAAAATTGGCATTATGTTCGAATTTACCTATTTTGCAGGTCAATGTGTAGTAGCGGCATCAAATTGTGCTAAATAACAGTAATTACGATAAAGTATCAGCCAAAAGCATTCAATTAAGAAAATCAAAGTAACCATGAAATCATAATTTCCTTTTGAGCTTCCCGAGTAATTACTCATACCTAAAGCCACTCCCGTATCAAATTTAAGCCTAAACATAGCCTAACCATCATCTAAACTTAGTGTGTGTTTAGTTTGTACTTCTATATTTTTTTAGGTTTTTATTTGACTCCTCCATATTTTTTTTAATTTATATATTTTATTTGTGTGCATATAGTTGTAATTATTGGGGTTCATGTTTTTTTTTGTTTTTTTGATGTCGAGTGTTTTTATATTTTTATATAAAAATACAATAGTTGTGTGTATTTATTTGAATATTTTATTATTTTATAGGTGTGAGTTAAAACTAATCATAATTAATATTGAGAAAGCAATTAAAGAACGAAGTAAAAAGAAGCCAATCAGACAACTGTAACGATCCAACCTGAATTTAAGGATTACCTATGAGTTAACATGATTCGAATGGGACATTAGGTGTGAAGTGCAATGAAACGACCCTAACAATGTTGCTAGTGCAGTTTTATTTTAATTAACGTTTCACTTGCTTAGCATGTAATTTCGGGTTCAAGATAAGCTACGCGTGGGACCGACGGGGAGTAACTCGAAGTACAAGTTGTGACAACCCGCTCCAAATAATAACGGGTGGCCAGCCCTATACTATAATAATCAGGTATCTCAGATGGCACAGTCTCAACATCAACTACTAAGCACTATAATATAAGGCGAACTACCCGAAATCATTAAGTGAGAATTGCCAAAAATTTAAAACTTTTATAATAACCACAACAACAAAACCAATATTGCACATAACCAACAATATACATCTAACTATGATGTGTGAAAAGTGCCTTCTCCAATAATATGAAAGAGTACAATACATTGTACAACAAAATCTCAACAATGAAATACCCGAATATGCTGTCGGGTAACAGACAGTACAATAATCTGTGAAAATGAAATATGAAAGTGTTAATATACAACACTTGAATACTAACTCAATACAACTGAATCCTGGTCCAGATATACAAAGATAGGAACCGACTAAGGCAAAGTGCCACAACAGTCCGCTACTGCCACAGCTCCACAAATACCCTGGATGGATAACATCAAAGGCGTCCTTCCGGAGGAACACCTGAAGTAATTCAATATATACAAGGAGGAGGGAAAATATAAACGGGTCAGAGCCCGAGTTTGGAAAACATTTTATATCAAGTGTATTAAAATGCATAATAATTATAAATGCATTATTACATGATTTAGTTGGAATCGAACACTCCATAAAAATTCAACTCACCTCTCATCTAAAGTGCGCACTAAGCGTATGCACGTGTCACCAAAAGGATGTCCGATTCTAGTTAGGTAAGAGGATTCTAACTTAAACCCAAATAAATTATTTAAGCAAAATCATCTAACCTATTTCCCACTACATTCATTCCCATAATTTATAAGTCATATACATTAACTTTAATGTAATAGTTATAGTTATCTTTATAATGTTCATTTGTTGAACATATAAAGTTACATGATCCAATCATGTCCACATCATCACAATATATCAACAATCTCATTTACAAGAATTTATATTCTAGTGATGCCCATATAAGGCATGAAACCATATATATAATTATTATAGATGAGTTATTTGCATAAAGAGGACTAAACTCCTCCCGATTCTCAACACAGTACTGCGTTTCGTGCGTGGGACGTCTCGCCGAAGCGAAATCCAAACAAGTAACCCCCCCCCGTTACACTACTCCAGACCGTATCGATCCTCGGGGCTCATTATGCCCTCAATGCAAGATTCATGTAACCTAAATGATTATTATCCAATTTTAATTAAATAATATTCCCAATTTTCAACAGTACACGGCGTTTCATGCGTGGGACGTCTCGCCGAAGCGAAATCCAAAACAAGGAACCTCCCCGTTACACTACTCCTGGCACCGTCGATTGTCAGGATAGGTGATATATATGTATATATAATGATGAGCATTAAGGACTAAACGTATCCCCAAGTTCCAACATTACACTGCGGTTCGTGCGTGGGACGTCTCGCCAAAGAGAAATCCAAACAAGGAACCCCCCCGATACACTAATCCTGGCAATGTAGGTCGTTGAGGTCCATTATGCCCTTGACACCCAAATACAACCACAAGAAATAATAACCATACAACCGAGCTATAACTCGAAGGACGCAGACTCACATGCTATCATATTCCAGCAGCGCATATACGTAGCAAACTGGGGCCACCTGGTGGGGTTCAACGACACCCACCTCGTGATCAACTCACGCACACAACATCTGGGAAGCGGTCATAGTTCCTAATTGGCAAGTGAGAGCGACACATACCCACGACCTCTCACCCCCAAAATAAATAAATGTATATATAAATGTCATTTTCTGATCACAAAGGACGACAATGACCTGGAGAATATCCACATCCTACTTTTCTAGTCAGAATGCTTACCCTCTACGCACGAAACTTCCCAATGATAGCAAGGAGGGGGTATGTTTAACATGTATATACACCATCATATAAGGTATACATACATCCCACATAATAAAGATATACCATTTTATAAGGTATACCTGTAACAACATATTTAATATCATTATACGCTCTTAGGCGTAATTTGATTAACATCATTGTTTAGTATATCCCTCTCTTGATACACTAACCGTCAATACTCACAAATTTACCCCACTTAGTATATACTATACTAATTCTCTCTTGAAGCTCTCATGTCGCTTCTAGTATGAATTGTCTTTCAATTCTATTTAAATTAAGGATATTCAATATCTTATTTCACCTCAATTAACATTTCTCATTGTGTGAGATATCTTCCAAATCAATCATCAATAAGGATATTTCTATATCCATATGCCCATCAAATAGCATTTATCATTTTCCATTCATTATAGGGTTCAATTTATTTTATGAACCTTTTTAAAGTTATCCCATTTGGGATTGGATCCTAAGATCCGACATCTCTAAATTATTCTCATTCTCAGATCGTGAAATTTATTTATTATCACCAAATAAAATCACAAATAAAAGTGGGCTTCCCCACTTAGAGAAATCCCAAAATCTCCAATCGGTATTCTATATTCCTCAAATACTAACCTCGATACTTAGAGGATTTTCCCCCCAAATTGATATACTCTTTTAGATTTCTCACTTCTCAACATCAATCCCTAAAACTCTCCAACATTTACATTTAGTCTTTCAATTATCAATTAACCTCATATATCGTCTTTTGACTCTAAGGTCTATAATCCCCTTATATAATCACTTAATCCTTTATGATACTCTGATTATGGAAGTCCATATATACAAATCCAAAGAAGAAGAGGATAACTTAAATTCTCAACTTGAACCCAAAATAGGGGACCGGTCGACTGGTGCCAAACCGTGGTTGACCGCGTTTCTTAATTTTGCCTATTCTCGAAGACAATATGCCCAATTCTGGAGGCGCGGTCGACCAGTCCTCTGTACGCAATCGACCGGCCCTAACAGGTATTACGGCCAACACCATTTTTATACATTTCCAACTTCTCAAAAACTCCAATAAAATTCCATTCAACGACAAATCTTCAACCCAAACATATTCACAACATTTATATTCATTCTAGAATACTTATAAACTAATTTAAATCCTTAAATCCATTTATATACTACAAATCTAAGGTTTTTCCCCAAAAGTTAGGTTTTAACAATTTAAACCTAAAACCCAAAATTTAATCCACAAATCATGCAATAATTGGTACACAACAATTATTTAGCAAGTTTAATCACTTGCCTCGGGTTCGTAGGATCTAAATCCGCCTTGAAATCGCGTATTGGCCCGGAAATCCTCTTTTTTTTCTTTCCTTTCTTCCTTCTTTCTCTTCTTCTTTCTCTCTAGGGTTTTCCTCTTTCTTTCCTGGGACAAATATCTCCCGTAGGCTTTTAAGCCTTGCCTCTCAATGTACACATCTTTAAATGATAATACACACTTTAAATGACCCGGTAACTTTAATTCGAGTCAAACGGTCCTAAATTATTTCGGAACCTAAATAGACCCCAAGTACAGTCATTTCGACTTTCTCAACCTTTCCGGAAACGATGGTACCCTCAAAATCGACATTCGACACTCTTTCTAACGACTCTAAATTTTGACCTCAATTGCCAATTTAATTATTTCTCCAATAAAATATTATTTATTTCTCCCAAAATAAATAAATTGTCGACTCCAAAACCTCGGGTTGTTACAAACTTCCCCACTTACAAAAATTTTGTCCTCGAAATTTAGCTAAGCCTATTTCTCCAAAGCTCAACTAGTCCTACTATACCTAGTCTTGCTAATCCCAACTCCAAACTTCTAACTTCCCACGACGACTTCATTTTAAATTCAATTTATTATGTTAATTATGAGATAAATAAAACCAATTTCCACAACAAGGGCGCCCATACACCCTTTATATTTGAGCTTTATGCTCACAACAATCATCATAATGAGGCTTTATTTGCCTCCAAGTTCCACAATTCCAACAATAAGTAATACTAAAATTTTAATAGAGTAAAAATTTGAATGGTCCAAAGAAATAACTCCTCTCAATTCCTGACAATCCCCAATTTTGTGCGGGGGACGTCTCGCAAAAGCGAAATCCAAACAAGGAACCCTCCCAATACACTACTATGAGGCGACGTCGGGGATTGAGAGTTTGTTAAATCCGGACTAGAGTTCAAAAAGGTTAATTTTGTGAAAATCATTTTGAAAGGGCCGGAAGGCCGACAAAGGTTTTATTTTAAAATACTTTATTTGAAAACGGCTCATATATTATAATCTAATATAAAATGCCTTATGTCCAACACAAGGTCTTTTTAGATCATCGTCTATATAACATATAGCTCACAAATATTATCATACTTATGAGCTAAAATTTTACCTGTGTCCCATCAAATCACAATCAAACTTCCAAACATAAACAACATCTTACATCATTTCAACATATTTCCATATATAAGGCAAATCCATATCTGGAATACAAACATCATAATAGTCTATCATGACTATATAAAAAGAAGTAGCTTTTATCATTACTGCTTATCACCCTTACCATTCTTACATTTACCATAAGGTTTAAAGCTCTTTTTGAGCACCTTGCAAAATTATCTATCCTTCTTACAAAATAATAGAATAAGAGCATATCTTGCTCAAAATTTCCCCTTTTTAAGGTCATTACATACATGATAGGGCTATATTTCTACCCTTTCACAATATCTTACATACGATATCCCCAAAACTCATTTTAGTAATTATCCTATTTATAAAGAAAAATTAACTTACATCACCCATATCTAGTCCAATTGCCCATCCTCATCAATGGGCTCCTAAATGTAGTCCCCCGGTCTAAAGCGACCTCGAATCTGTTGTAGGGGTTGCACTTCCAAAATTTCATCAAATTGCGGTCCTTTACCTCTTTGAGGACAATCTCTCTTTTTATGACCTATTTCTTTACAAAAGAAACACTTACTCACAAATTCTTTCTGCGCATTCGCATTACTGGCACTCTCTTTGCCAAAATTTCTCGATGAACTCGAATCTCCAAAGTTCTTACCCTCTTGCGAACGAAGGCGATATTCATGACACTTTAGTAGTGTCGCATTCACTACCTTATTGAAAGTCACTAACCTAGGACTCCCTAACAAAAGTTGTCGGATTTTCCAATCCAAACCTCGAACAAACTTTGATATACGCTTCTCTTCCGTATTTACCTTATCAGGTAGTAACTTTGCCCATCTAGAAAAGTCTTCCTCATATTCCGCCACAGTTCTATTTCCTTGAAAAATCTTTATCTCTCGATTAGGGGAAGGAAAATACCTTCGATCAAAAAGTTCCCAAAGTGTTGTTATGGGTAAAGTATCTCTCTGTTCAGATGTGGTGACAGACTCCCACCATTGAAGAGCTGCACCCGATAACCTAAAGGTGACTAAAAATTGTTTCTGCACCTCACTACACTCAACCATACGAAGATGCCTCTGCATGATATTTTTCCATTGACTTGCAGCCATTGCATCAACTCCCCCTGCAAACTCGGGAGGATGCCCCTTACTAAAATCTTCCTTCACTCTCTCCCATAAAGACAATCCTAAATGGGGTGGGGCTGCTCGAGCGGCAGATTGCTGAGCCATCGTAGAAATGGCAGTAGTTACTGCTTGTGCCACTATATTGGCAACATCATCCGTAGTCATGTTCCTTTGAGGCATTTGGGGTTGCACATTCCCTTTATTTGCCCTGACTGAACGACCTCCCTTCGGTGACATCTGAAACAAGAACAACTGTATCAGAACGCCTTTCAAATATTTTTGAATCACAGAAAGATATGGATGTATGAATGTAATCGTCCTAATAATAAGGCTCTACATCAAGAACGCTTACGGAAGATCTTAGTAACGCACACAGATCCTAAAGACACTAGAACCTGATGCTCTGATACCACCTGTGACAACCCGCTCCAAATAATAACGGGTGGCCAGCCCTATACTATAATAAATCAGGTTTCTCAAAGGGCACAGTCTCAACATCAACTACTAAGCACTATAATATAAGGAGAACTACCCGAAATCATTAAGTGCGAATTGCCAAAAATTTAAAACTTTTATAATAACCACAACAACAAAACCAATATTGCACATAACCAACAATATACATATAACTATGATGTGTGAAAAGTGCCTGCTCCAATAATATGAAAGATTACAATACATTGTACAACAAAATCTCAACAATGAAATACCCGAATATGCTGTCGGGTAACAGACAGTACAATAATCTGTGAAAATGAAATATGAAAGTGTTAATCTACAACACTTGAATACTAACTCAATACAACTGAATCCTGATCTAGATATACAAAGATAGGAACCGACTAAGGCAAAGTGCCGTAACAGTCCGCTACTTCCACAGCTCCACAAATACCCTAGATGGATAACATCAAAGGCGTCCTTGCGGAGGAACACCTGAAGTAATACAATATATACAAGGAGGAGGGAAAATATAAACGGGTCAGATCCCGAGTTTGGAAAACATTTTATAGCAAGTGTATTAAAATGCATAATAATTATAAATGCTTTATTACATGATTTAGTTGGAATCGAACACTCCATAAAAATTCAACTCACCTCTCATCTAAAGCGCGCACTAAGCGTATGCACGTGTCACCAAAAGGATGTCCGATTCTAGTTAGGTAAGAGGATTCTAACTTAAACCCAAATAAAGTATTTAAGCAAAATCATCTAACCTATTTCCCACTACATTCGTTCCCATAATTTATAAGTCATATACATTAACTTTAATGTAATAGTTATAGTTATCTTTATAATGTTCATTTGTTGAACATATAAAGTTACATGATCCAATCATGTCCACATCATCACAATATATCAACAATCTCATTTACTAGAATTTATATTCTGGTGATGCCCATATAAGGCATGAAACCATATATATAACTATTATAGATGAGTTATTAGCATCAAGAGTTAAGGACTAAACACCTCCCGATTCTCAACACAGTACTGCGTTTCGTGTGTGGGACGTCTCGCCGAAGTGAAATCCAAACAAGGAACCCTCCCGTTACACTACTCCTGAACGTATCGATCCTCGGGGCTCATTATGCCCTCAATGCAATATGCATGTAACCCAAATGATTATTATACAATTTTAATTAATTAATATTCCCAATTCTCAATAGTACACGGCGTTTCATGCATGGGACGTCTCGCCGAAGCGAAATCCAAACAAATAACCCCCCGTTACACTACTCCTGGCACCGTCGATTGTCGGTATAGGTGATATATATATATATATATATAATGATGAGCATTAAGGACTAAACTTATCCCCAAGTTCCAACATTACACTGCGGTTCGTGCGTGGGACGTCTCGTAGAAGCGAAATCCAAACAAGGAACCCCCTCGATACACTAAACCTGGCAATGTAGGTCATTGAGGTCCATTATGCCCTTGACACCCAAATACAACCACAAGCAATAATAACCATCCAACCGAGCTATAACTCGACGGGACGCAGGTTCACATGCTATCATCTTCCAGCAGCCCATATACGTAGCAAACTGGGGCCACCTGGTGGGGTTCAACGACACCCACCTCGTGATCAACTCACGCACACAACGTCCCGGGAAGAGGTCATAGTTCCTAATCGGCAAGTGAGAGTGACACATACCCACGACCTCTCACCCCCAAAATAAATAAATGTATATATAAATGTCATTTGCTGACCACAAAGGACGACTATGACCTGGGGAATATCCACATCCTGCTTTTCTAGTCAGAATGCTCACCCTCTACGCACGAAACTTCCCAATGATAGCAAGGAGGGGGTATTCTTAACATGTATATACACCATCATATAAGGTATACATACATCCCACATAATAAAGATATACCATTTTATAAGGTATACCTGCAACAACATATTTATTATCATTATACGCTCTTAGGCGTAATTTGATTAACATCATTGTTTAGTATATCCCTCTCTTGATACACTAACCGTCAATACTCACACATTTACCCCACTTAGTATATACTATATACTAATTCTCGCTTGAAGCTCTCATGTCGCTTCTAGTATGAATTGTCTTTCAATTCTATTTAAATTAAGGATATTCAATATCTTATTGCACCTCAATTAACATTTCTCATTTTGTGAGATATCTCCCAAATTAATCATCAATAAGGATATTTCTATATCCATATGCCCATCAAATAGCATTTATCATTTTCCATTCATAACAGGGTTCAATTTATTTTATGAACCTTTTTAAAGTTATCCCATTTGGGATTGGATCCTAAGATCCGGCATCTCTAAGTTATTCTCATTTTCAGATCATGAAATTTATTTATTATCACCAAATAAAATCCCAAATAAAAGTGGGCTTCCCCACTTAGAGAAATCCCAAAATCTCCAATCGGTATTCTATATTCCTCAAATACTAACCTCGATACTTAGAGGATTTTTCCCCCAAATTGATATACTCTTTTAGATTCTCACTTCTCAACATCAATCCCTAAAAATCTCTGACATTTACATTTAGTCTTTCAATTATCAATTAACCTCATATATCGTCTTTTGACTCTAAGGTCTATAATCCCCTTATATAATCACTTAATCCTTTATGGTACTCTGATTATGGAAGTCCATATATACAAACCCAAACAAGAAGGGGATAACTTAAATTCTCAACTTGAACCCAAAATAGAGGACCGGTCGACCGATTCCCAAACCGCGGTCGACCGCGTTTTTTAATTTTACCTATTCTCGAAGACAGTATGCCCAATTCTGGAGGCGCAGTCGACCGGTTACCGGTCGATCGGCCCTAACAGGTATTATGGCCAACACCATTTTTATACATTTCCAACTTCTCAAAAACTCCAATAAAATTCAATTCAACCACAAATCTTCAACCCAAACATATTCACAACATTTATATTCATTCTAGAATACTTATAAACTAATTTAAATCCTTAAATCCATTTATATACTACAAATCTAAGGTTTTTCCCAAAAAGTTAGGTTTTAACAATTTAAACCTAAAACCCAAAATTTAATCCACAAATCATGCAATAATTGGTACACAACAATTATTTAACAAGTTTAATAACTTGCCTCGGGTTCGTAGGGTCTGAATCCGCCTTGAAATCACGTATTGGCCCGGAAATCCTCTTTTTTTTCTTTCCTTTCTTCCTTCTTTCTCCTCTTCTTTCTCTCTAGGGTTTTCCTCTTTCTTTCCTGGGAGAAATATCTCCCGTAGGCTTTTAAGCCTTGCCTCTCAATGTACACATCTTTAAATGATAATACACACTTTAAATGACCCGGTAACTTTAATTCGAGTCAAACGGTCCTAAATTATTTCGGAACCTAAATAGACCCCAAGTACAGTCATTTCGACTTTCTCAACCTTTCCGGAAACGATGGTACCCTCAAAATCGACATTCGACAGTCTTTCTAACGACTCTAAATTTTGACCTCAATTGCCAATTTAATTATTTCTCCAATAAAATATTATTTATTTCTCCCAAAATAAATAAATTGTCGACTCCAAAACCTCGGGTTGTTACAAACTTCCCCACATACAAAAATTTCGTCCTCGAAATTTAGCTAAGCCTATTTCTCCAAAGCTCAACTAGTCCTACTATACCTAGTCTTGCTAATCCCAACTCCAAACTTCTAACTTCCCACGACGACTTCATTTTAAATTCAATTTATTATGTTAATTATGAGATAAATAAAACCAATTTCCACAACAAGGGCGCCCATACACCCTTTATATTTGAGCTTTATGCTCACAACAATCATCATAATGAGGCTTTATTTGCCTCCAAGTTCCACAATTCCAACAATAAGTAATACTAAAATTTTAATAGAGTAAAAATTTGAATGGTCCAAAGAAATAACTCCTCTCAATTCCTGACAATCCCCAATTTTGTGCGGGGGACGTCTCGCAAAAGCGAAATCCAAACAAGGAACCCTCCCAATACACTACTATGAGGCGACGTCGGGGATTGAGAGTTTGTTAAATCCGGACTAGAGTTCAAAAAGGTTAATTTTGTGAAAATCATTTTGAAAGGGCCGGAAGGCCGACAAAGGTTTTATTTTAAAATACTTTATTTGAAAACGGCTCATATATTATAATCTAATATAAAATGCCTTATGTCCAACACAAGGTCTTTTTAGATCATCGTCTATATAACATATAGCTCACAAATATTATCATACTTATGAGCTAAAATTTTACCTGTGTCCCATCAAATCACAATCAAACTTCCAAACATAAACAACATCTTACATCATTTCAACATATTTCCATATATAAGGCAAATCCATATCTGGAATACAAACATCATAATAGTCTATCATGACTATATAAAAAGAAGTAGCTTTTATCATTACTGCTTATCACCCTTACCATTCTTACATTTACCATAAGGTTTAAAGCTCTTTTTGAGCACCTTGCAAAATTATCTATCCTTCTTACAAAATAATAGAATAAGAGCATATCTTGCTCAAAATTTCCCCTTTTTAAGGTCATTACATACATGATAGGGCTATATTTCTACCCTTTCACAATATCTTACATACGATATCCCCAAAACTCATTTTAGTAATTATCCTATTTATAAAGAAAAATTAACTTACATCACCCATATCTAGTCCAATTGCCCATCCTCATCAATGGGCTCCTAAACGTAGTCCCCCGGTCTAAAGCGACCTCGAATCTGTTGTAGGGGTTGCACTTCCAAAATTTCATCAAATTGCGGTCCTTTACCTCTTTGAGGACAATCTCTCTTTTTATGACCTATTTCTTTACAAAAGAAACACTTACTCACAAATTCTTTCTGCGCATTCGCATTACTGGCACTCTCTTTGCCAAAATTTCTCGATGAACTCGAATCTCCAAAGTTCTTACCCTCTTGCGAACGAAGGCGATATTCATGACACTTTAGTAGTGTCGCATTCACTACCTTATTGAAAGTCACTAACCTAGGACTCCCTAACAAAAGTTGTCGGATTTTCCAATCCAAACCTCGAACAAACTTTGATATACGCTTCTCTTCCGTATTTACCTTATCAGGTAGTAACTTTGCCCATCTAGAAAAGTCTTCCTCATATTCCGCCACAGTTCTATTTCCTTGAAAAATCTTTATCTCTCGATTAGGGGAAGGAAAATACCTTCGATCAAAAAGTTCCCAAAGTGTTGTTATGGGTAAAGTATCTCTCTGTTCAGATGTGGTGACAGACTCCCACCATTGAAGAGCTGCACCCGATAACCTAAAGGTGACTAAAAATTGTTTCTGCACCTCACTACACTCAACCATACGAAGATGCCTCTGCATGATATTTTTCCATTGACTTGCAGCCATTGCATCAACTCCCCCTGCAAACTCGGGAGGATGCCCCTTACTAAAATCTTCCTTCACTCTCTCCCATAAAGACAATCCTAAATGGGGTGGGGCTGCTCGAGCGGCAGATTGCTGAGCCATCGTAGAAATGGCAGTAGTTACTGCTTGTGCCACTATATTGGCAACATCATCCGTAGTCATGTTCCTTTGAGGCATTTGGGGTTGCACATTCCCTTTATTTGCCCTGACTGAACGACCTCCCTTCGGTGACATCTGAAACAAGAACAACTGTATCAGAACGCCTTTCAAATATTTTTGAATCACAGAAAGATATGGATGTATGAATGTAATCGTCCTAATAATAAGGCTCTACATCAAGAACGCTTACGGAAGATCTTAGTAACGCACACAGATCCTAAAGACACTAGAACCTGATGCTCTGATACCACCTGTGACAACCCGCTCCAAATAATAACGGGTGGCCAGCCCTATACTATAATAAATCAGGTTTCTCAAAGGGCACAGTCTCAACATCAACTACTAAGCACTATAATATAAGGAGAACTACCCGAAATCATTAAGTGCGAATTGCCAAAAATTTAAAACTTTTATAATAACCACAACAACAAAACCAATATTGCACATAACCAACAATATACATATAACTATGATGTGTGAAAAGTGCCTGCTCCAATAATATGAAAGATTACAATACATTGTACAACAAAATCTCAACAATGAAATACCCGAATATGCTGTCGGGTAACAGACAGTACAATAATCTGTGAAAATGAAATATGAAAGTGTTAATCTACAACACTTGAATACTAACTCAATACAACTGAATCCTGATCTAGATATACAAAGATAGGAACCGACTAAGGCAAAGTGCCGTAACAGTCCGCTACTTCCACAGCTCCACAAATACCCTAGATGGATAACATCAAAGGCGTCCTTGCGGAGGAACACCTGAAGTAATACAATATATACAAGGAGGAGGGAAAATATAAACGGGTCAGATCCCGAGTTTGGAAAACATTTTATAGCAAGTGTATTAAAATGCATAATAATTATAAATGCTTTATTACATGATTTAGTTGGAATCGAACACTCCATAAAAATTCAACTCACCTCTCATCTAAAGCGCGCACTAAGCGTATGCACGTGTCACCAAAAGGATGTCCGATTCTAGTTAGGTAAGAGGATTCTAACTTAAACCCAAATAAAGTATTTAAGCAAAATCATCTAACCTATTTCCCACTACATTCGTTCCCATAATTTATAAGTCATATACATTAACTTTAATGTAATAGTTATAGTTATCTTTATAATGTTCATTTGTTGAACATATAAAGTTACATGATCCAATCATGTCCACATCATCACAATATATCAACAATCTCATTTACTAGAATTTATATTCTGGTGATGCCCATATAAGGCATGAAACCATATATATAACTATTATAGATGAGTTATTAGCATCAAGAGTTAAGGACTAAACACCTCCCGATTCTCAACACAGTACTGCGTTTCGTGTGTGGGACGTCTCGCCGAAGTGAAATCCAAACAAGGAACCCTCCCGTTACACTACTCCTGAACGTATCGATCCTCGGGGCTCATTATGCCCTCAATGCAATATGCATGTAACCCAAATGATTATTATACAATTTTAATTAATTAATATTCCCAATTCTCAATAGTACACGGCGTTTCATGCATGGGACGTCTCGCCGAAGCGAAATCCAAACAAATAACCCCCCGTTACACTACTCCTGGCACCGTCGATTGTCGGTATAGGTGATATATATATATATATATATAATGATGAGCATTAAGGACTAAACTTATCCCCAAGTTCCAACATTACACTGCGGTTCGTGCGTGGGACGTCTCGTAGAAGCGAAATCCAAACAAGGAACCCCCTCGATACACTAAACCTGGCAATGTAGGTCATTGAGGTCCATTATGCCCTTGACACCCAAATACAACCACAAGCAATAATAACCATCCAACCGAGCTATAACTCGACGGGACGCAGGTTCACATGCTATCATCTTCCAGCAGCCCATATACGTAGCAAACTGGGGCCACCTGGTGGGGTTCAACGACACCCACCTCGTGATCAACTCACGCACACAACGTCCCGGGAAGAGGTCATAGTTCCTAATCGGCAAGTGAGAGTGACACATACCCACGACCTCTCACCCCCAAAATAAATAAATGTATATATAAATGTCATTTGCTGACCACAAAGGACGACTATGACCTGGGGAATATCCACATCCTGCTTTTCTAGTCAGAATGCTCACCCTCTACGCACGAAACTTCCCAATGATAGCAAGGAGGGGGTATTCTTAACATGTATATACACCATCATATAAGGTATACATACATCCCACATAATAAAGATATACCATTTTATAAGGTATACCTGCAACAACATATTTATTATCATTATACGCTCTTAGGCGTAATTTGATTAACATCATTGTTTAGTATATCCCTCTCTTGATACACTAACCGTCAATACTCACACATTTACCCCACTTAGTATATACTATATACTAATTCTCGCTTGAAGCTCTCATGTCGCTTCTAGTATGAATTGTCTTTCAATTCTATTTAAATTAAGGATATTCAATATCTTATTGCACCTCAATTAACATTTCTCATTTTGTGAGATATCTCCCAAATTAATCATCAATAAGGATATTTCTATATCCATATGCCCATCAAATAGCATTTATCATTTTCCATTCATAACAGGGTTCAATTTATTTTATGAACCTTTTTAAAGTTATCCCATTTGGGATTGGATCCTAAGATCCGGCATCTCTAAGTTATTCTCATTTTCAGATCATGAAATTTATTTATTATCACCAAATAAAATCCCAAATAAAAGTGGGCTTCCCCACTTAGAGAAATCCCAAAATCTCCAATCGGTATTCTATATTCCTCAAATACTAACCTCGATACTTAGAGGATTTTTCCCCCAAATTGATATACTCTTTTAGATTCTCACTTCTCAACATCAATCCCTAAAAATCTCTGACATTTACATTTAGTCTTTCAATTATCAATTAACCTCATATATCGTCTTTTGACTCTAAGGTCTATAATCCCCTTATATAATCACTTAATCCTTTATGGTACTCTGATTATGGAAGTCCATATATACAAACCCAAACAAGAAGGGGATAACTTAAATTCTCAACTTGAACCCAAAATAGAGGACCGGTCGACCGATTCCCAAACCGCGGTCGACCGCGTTTTTTAATTTTACCTATTCTCGAAGACAGTATGCCCAATTCTGGAGGCGCAGTCGACCGGTTACCGGTCGATCGGCCCTAACAGGTATTATGGCCAACACCATTTTTATACATTTCCAACTTCTCAAAAACTCCAATAAAATTCAATTCAACCACAAATCTTCAACCCAAACATATTCACAACATTTATATTCATTCTAGAATACTTATAAACTAATTTAAATCCTTAAATCCATTTATATACTACAAATCTAAGGTTTTTCCCAAAAAGTTAGGTTTTAACAATTTAAACCTAAAACCCAAAATTTAATCCACAAATCATGCAATAATTGGTACACAACAATTATTTAACAAGTTTAATCACTTGCCTCGGGTTCGTAGGGTCTGAATCCGCCTTGAAATCACGTATTGGCCCGGAAATCCTCTTTTTTTTCTTTCCTTTCTTCCTTCTTTCTCTTCTTCTTTCTCTCTAGGGTTTTACTCTTTCTTTCTTGGGAGAAATATCTCCCGTAGGCTTTTTAAGCCTTACCTCTCAATGTACACATCTTTAAATGATAATACACACTTTAAATGACCCGGTAACTTTAATTCGAGTCAAACGGTCCTAAATTATTTCGGAACCTAAATAGACCCCAAGTACAGTCATTTCGACTTTCTCGACCCATACAAAAACGATGGTACCCTCATAATCGACATTCGACACTCTTTCTAACGACTCTAAATTTTGACCTCAATTGCTAATTTAATTATTTCTCCAATAAAATATTATTTATTTCTCCCAAAATAAATAAATTGTCGACTCCAAAACCTCGGGTTGTTACACAAGTAAACAGAGTTGCTAACATAAACATAAATAAAGTACTTGTACAACGCTCTGGAAATACGAAACTGCTACCAACCTGTCATAACAAAGCAAGGGTGTGAGCCGATGCCCAGTGGGAATATACAAGCAGTATAGAAACGAATGGAAAAAAGACACTCAACATGTTATACTAGGTATACATGCAACTTTCATGTACATATGCACATATATATGTAGATTTTAATGCATGAAACCTCTTTATGAAAAAACATTGCTTATTTTGATTTATTCATCTTAATCCCATAAAGAACCTTTTGTTAATTCTTAACAGTTACTCCTTCATTTAACTCACACGGTTAAATACTCAAACAACTATACTTGTTTAATGGAAAATCACGCCTTTACTGAAATTACCCTTTTCACACGACTAGTCCACTTTAGAATTTTTCATGAAATCACCCGTTCAACACACGCGACTACCATGTTGGAAAGTACTTATTTTATCTTTGGACCTTTAAGGTTGCTTAACTAATCTATTAACCAATGTACCTTGTGCTTTTCATTGACTGTATAGACATTTTTCACTTTAGTACATTACTAGTCCACCTAACCCTCAGCCGGAACACCTATTAATCCATTCAAGTTAGGTTGTACTCACACATTCCACAACGCAACACATTTCTTTATATGTTCCATATTTTATTACCGTATTCTCAGAATCATTCACATTATCCACATACTTTAACGGGCTCCACATTGTCGGCTATGTGCACCATATACACTGGTAAGTGGTTTAGGGCTTTTCACCCAAGGGCTCTGAGCCCTTCTTGCTTACTTCTCGGTTGCATTGGAGTCTTTATTTATGTGTTTAATATTTTACACATGTTCACATTATTCCATTTTTTTACTTACATCCGGCCTTAGCCAAAACCCCGACTTAACAGTCCATTTTTTAATTAACACTTGGAAAATTATTTTCTCTCTTTTAAATCCCTCATTCACACATACGTGGTTTATACGAATTCATTCACACTTTATGACTTAATTCAATTTCACCCTTACTAGTGTAAAGATATTCTGTGACATTTTTATACCATAAAAATATTCCACTTTAAGTAAATTACCAACGCACCCTTTGTTTACCAAACTTTCACTTTGGTCTTTTAACAAGTATCAATTCTCAAATGGTTATTAAGTTCCCACTTAATATTTAAAAAACCCTTAGCCATATTAATACTTGTTTCATATCACACTGTTTTCCCAATTCTCACACATGAACCTTCTACACTTTGAATATATAAATAACATCTTTACATAGTAAACTTCTATATTTCACACATTCTCTTAAGACTGAAATCTCTATTTTTCTTATTTCTTATTTAGACCAAATTAAAACTTTCCTTAAACTTGTTCACATATTTGTCATCGGATTACTACAAGTTTGCATGCATGAGATAATGGACTTTGATTTTCTAAAATCCTTTTTGCATGGGTTAATCATACCTTCAATCTACAATTAACACTATTTGCACTAACATGCATTTGTCATTTATTATAAACAAGAATAATAGTTCCTTACATTTTTATCCCCTAAAAATGCCCACTTATAGTTTTACTAGAAATCACACTAAATTTTATCTGCACATGTTTTATTTTCATTTCAATAAAAAATATCCATTATTTTCTTTTACTAGAAATACACACAAACATAATTTTCTTATATTTTTATTCCATTAAAATGTCCAATATTTCTTTTTTACTAGAAATACATGAAATTACTATCTTTCTTACATTTTTATACTATAAAAATGATCAACATTTCTTTTTAGTAGAAATACATACAATTACAACATGTTGAAATATACTAAACATTAAACTTAAACCAAAGTTAGTATTTTCCACCTAAATGACTTCAAGATGGTGGTGGTGAAGAAGATGGGCGACTCCCCCACCTCCAAAGGTGGCTCTAAAAGGGAGTCACAAAGTCTTCACCAAATAGGCCTCCATGGAAGCTCCATTATACTCTAAGAAAAGATCTATTGAAACCCTCATCAAATACCTCCAACAACACACTCCTCATCTTTTAAAAATGTCTTCAATAACACATCAAAACCCCACTAACCAACTTCTATGATTTTTGTGGTTTCTTAATCACAGTAGGAAAGAATGTATCTTGGTGGGAGTGCAGTCCATAGTTAAAGGATTCGTGGTGGAAACAGTTTATGGAAGGAGAGAATTGTTGGGAGCTTTGGCAGTGAAGAGGTTATTATCACGTCTCTTATTTAGCTATGTCCAACCACAAGAACCCACACCCACATAAATACTCCCTTTCATCAGTCTCTACAATCATAAGGTCCCTGGCATTGACACACCTATTTGATTGATGCTTGAGAATGAAATAGCAAAGTTAGCATGTGGGTTCGTAGAATCCCATATTTATCTCTTTTACACACCAAACAATGAGCCTTCATGTTTAAATCCGGTTAAATGTAGCCTTGGTCAGACACCCATGTAACAACCTGAGACTTTAGAGACGATAATTTATTTATTTTTGGGAGATACAAATATTATTTTATTAGAGAAAAATTAAATTGGCAAACGAGGTCAAAATTTCAAATTGCTAGAAAGTGTTTCGAAAGGCGATTCTGAGGGTGTAGTTGTGTCTGGAAGGGTCGAGAAAGTCAAAATGACTGTACTTGGGGTCTATTTAGGTTCCAAAATAATTTAAGTTCGTTTGGCTCGAATTAAAGTTACCGAGTCATTTAAAGTGTGTATTATCATTTAAAGATGTGTACATTGGGAAACAAGGCTCATTAAGCCTACGGGAGATATAAATCTCCTTAGAGAGAAAGAGAAATAAAAAGAAAGAAAGATAGGAGAAGAAAGGAGAAGAGAAAGAGAGAGAAAGTGGAGATTTTCGACCAATACGCGATCTCGAGGACGGATCAGACCCTACGAACTTGAGGCAAGTGATTAAACTTGCTAAATAATTATTGTGTACCATTTATTGCATGATTTGTGGATTAAATTTATGGGTTTTAGGTTTAGTTTATCAAAACCTAACTTTTGGGGAAAACCTTAGATTTATAGTGTATAAATATATTTGAGGTTAGAAATTAGTTTAAATGTGTTTTTGGATGAATATCAAGGTTATATATGTGATTGGGTTGAAGAGAAATGAAGAGAAGCCGATTAAAAATGATTTTTGGGAATTTTGGCTTTGAAGAAATAGCCATTCCTGTAGCCCTAGAACAAGTCGAATCGATTCGGCCCCAACCCGAATCGATTCGGAATGTTCCCTCTTGACAAGTTTGAGTGACCGAATCGATTCGGACCCCGGATGAATCGATTCGGCCTGAGACAGAGTCCCAGGTCTGATGACCCGAATCAATTCGAAATTGGCCCGATTCGATTCGGAATTGGCCCGAATCGATTCGAAAATAGGGCTTTTTGAGGGATGTTTTTTTTCAGGGAGATTTTCATTCCGTTTTGTTCGAGGTTATCGATTGGGAAGCTCTATAGGAGATATGTGGAGTATGTTTTGGAGATTTTTAAGGAGTTTCCTTTATAAGAAATTATTGGAGTTCTAATGACTAAATTTGAGGAATACCGATTAGAGAATATGGTATAATCTAAGTGGGGAATCCCACTATCATTGGAAATTCTATTTGGAGATAATTATTTAATTCACATGAAAGAATGAGAATGAGTTTAGAGAAAATGGATTTTAGAATCAAATCCCAAATGGGATAACTTTGAAGGTTCATATAATTAATTGAACCATATTATGGATGGAGAATTATAAATGCTAATTAATGTGCTTACGGATATAGAAATATCCTTAACGACGATTGAATTGGGAGATGTCTCACACATGAGAAATGCAAATTGAGGTGCATTAGGATAACGAATATCCTTAACTTAAATAGAATTGAGATACAATTCATAATTAGAAGCGATATTTGAGCTTCTAGCGAGAAATAGTATAGTGTATACTAAGTGGGGAAGGTGTGTGAGAATTGACGGTTAATATATCAAAAGAGAGAGATATACTAAATAATGATATTAATTCAACTACGCCTAAGTTCATAATACGAATATGTAAATGATGTGGTAATTATACCTTATATGATGGTATATCTATTTATGATGTGATGATGTATGTATACTTTATGTGATGGAATATTTATATATAGTGAATCATACCCCCTCAATTCTATCATTGGGAAGTTGCGCGCGATGAGGGTGAGCATCCTGGCTCGATGAGCAGGGTGTAGATATTCCCCAGGTCATAGTCGTCCATGGTGATTGTTATGTGATATACATTTATTATTTTGGGGGTAAGAAGTCGTGGGTATGTGTCATTTTCACTTGCCGATTAGGAGCTATGACCGCTTCCTAGGATGTTGTGTGCGTGAGTTGATCACTAGGTGGGTGCCGTTGAACCCCACCAGGTGGTTCCCAGTTTGCTACGTGGTTTGGGAAACTGGAAGATGATAGCATTGTGAGCCTGCGTCCTCGAGTTATAGCTCATTTGGATGGTTATATGATGGATGTGATTGTTTACTTGGGGATCGAGGGCATAATGGACCTCAACGACAAACATTGCCAATAAGTACTGTATTGGGGGGGTTCCGTATTTGGATTTCACTTTTGCGAGATGCCCCACGCACGAAGCTCAGTGTAATGTTGGGAAGTGAGGAGAAGTTAGTCCTTAATGCTCATAATTATATATATAGTATATCTGGACGATCGACCCTTCAAAATTTTTACACCATTAAAATGCTATTTTATATATATATATATATGGAATTGTGAAATTTTAGAGGCAGATGAAGCCTCATTATGATTGGTACGAGTAATAGCTCGAATAAAGGGTGTATAGGCGCCCTCGTTGTTGAAATTGGTTTTATAAAACTTAAAATCAAATTAAAATAAATTCTTCGTGGGAAGTTAGAGGTTTAGGTATAGGATTAGTAAGGATGACTGTAGTAGGAACAAGTTGAGCTTTGGAGGATTAGGCTTAGCTAAATTTCGAGGACGAAACTTTTGTAAGTGGGGAAGTTTGTAACAACCCGAGACTTTAGAGACGATAATTTATTTATTTTTGGGAGAAATAAATATTATTTTATTGGAAAAAAATTAAATTGGCATATGAGGTCAAAATTTGAAGTTGCTAGAAAGTGTTTTGAATGGCGATTCTGAGGGTGTAGTTGTGTCCGGAAGGGTCGAGAAAGTCGAAATGACTGTACTTGGGGTCTATTTAGGTTCCAAAATAATTTAAGTTCGTTTGGCTCGAATTAAAGTTACCGAGTCATTTAAAGTGTGTCTTATCATTTAAAGATGTGTACATTGGGAAACAAGGCTTATTAAGCCTACGGGAGATAGAAATCTCCTTAGAGAGAAAGAGAAATAGAAAGAAAGAAAGAGAGAGAGAAGAAGAAAGGAGAAGAGAAAGAGAGAGAAAGTGAAGTTTTTCGGCCAATACGCGATCTCGAGGACGGATCAGACCCTACGAACTTGAGGCAAGTGATTAAACTTGCTAAATAATTGTTGTGTACCATTTATTGCATGATTTGTGGATTAAATTTATGGGTTTTAGGTTTAGTTTATCAAAACCTAACTTTTGGGGAAAACCTTAGATTTATAGTGTATAGATAGATTTGAGGTTAGAAATTAGTTTAAATGTGTTTTTGGATGAATATTAAGGTTATATATGTGATTGGGTTGAAGAGAAATGAAGAGAAGTTGATTAAAAATAATTTTTGGGAATTTTGGCTTTGAAGAAATAGCCATTCGTATAGCCCTAGAACAGGACGAATCGATTGGGCCCCAACCCAAATCGATTCGGAATGTTCCAGCTTGATAGGTCTGAGTGACCGAATCGATTCAGACCCCAGCCGGATCGATTCGACCTCAGACAGAGTCCCAGGTCTAATGACCCGAATCGATTCGCCAAGAGGCCGAATCGATTCGTAGGGCCGAATCGATTCAGAATTGGCCTGAATCGATTCGGCAACCGAGCTTTTTGAGGGATGTATATTTTTCTAGGGAGAATTTCATTCCGTTTTGTTCGAGGTTATCGATTGGGAACCTCTATAGGAGATATGTGGAGTATGTTTTGGAGATTTTTAAGGAGTTTTCCTTATAAGAAATTATTGGAGTCCTAATGACTAAATTTGAGGAATACCGATTAGAGAATATGGTATAATCAAAGTGGGGAAGCCCACTATCATTGGAAATTCTATTTGGAGATAATTATTTATTTCACATGAAAGAATGAGAATGAGTTTAGAGAAAATGGATTTTAGAATCAAATCCCAAATGGGGTAACTTTGAAGGTTCATATAATTAATTGAACCATATTATGGATGGAGAATTATAAAAGCTAATTAATGTGCATAGGGATATAGAAATATCCTTAACGACGATTGAATTGGGAGATGTCTCACACATGAGAAATGCAAATTGAGGTGCTTTAGGATAAAGAATATCCTTAACTTAAATAGAATTTAAAGATAATTCATAATTAGAAGCGATTTGTGAGCTTCAAGCGAGAAATAGTATAGTGTATACTAAGTGGGGAAGGTGTGTGAGAATTGATGGTTAGTATATCAAAAGAGAGAGATATACTAAATAATGATATTAATTCAACTACGCCTAAGTGCGTAATACGAATATGTAAATGATGTGGTAGGTATACCTTATATGATGGTATATCTTTATATGATGTGATGATGTATGTATACCTTATGTGATGGTATATTTATATATAGTGAAGCATACCCCCTCCTTGCTATCATTGGGAAGTTGCGCGCGATGAGGGTGAGCATCCTGGCTCAATGAGCAGGGTGTAGATATTCCCCAGGTCATAGTCGTCCATGGTGATTGTTATGTGATATACATTTTTTACTTTTGGGGTGAGAAGTCGTGGGTATGAGTCATTCTCACTTGCCAGTTAGGAGCTATGACCTCTTCCCGGGACGTTGTGTGGGTGAGTTGATCACGAGGTGGGTGTCATTGAACCCCACCAGGTAGTTCCCAGTTTGCTACGTGGTTTGGGAAACTGGAAGATGATAGCATTGTGAGCCTGCGTCCTCGAGTTATAACTCATTTGGATGGTTATATGATGGATGTGATTGTTTACATGGGTATCGAGGGCATAATGTACCTCAACGACCAACGTTGCCAATAAGTAGTGTATCAGAGGGGTTCCTTGTTTAGATTTCACTTTTGTGAGACGTCCCACGCACAAAGCTCAGTGTAATGTTGGGAAGTGAGGAGAAATTAGTCCTTAATACTCATAATTATATATATAGTATATCTCGACGATCGACAGTGCCAGGAGTAGTGTATCGGGGGGGTTCCTTATTTGAATTTTGCTTTTGCGAGACGTCCCACGTACGAAACGCCATGTACTGTTGAGAATTGGGAATAATAATTAATTAAAATTGGAATAATAAGAATTTGGGTTACATGCATCCTGCATTGAGGGCATAATGAATCTTGATAATCAATACTGCCAGAAGTCGTGTATCGGGGGGGTTCCTTGTTTGGATTTCGCTTTCCGAGACATCCCACGCACGAAACGCAGTGTAGTATTGAGAATTGGGAGAAGTTTAGTCCTTAGCACTTAGATGTTAATAACTCATATATAATAATAATATGTAAATTGATGGCATAACTAGAATATGAAAATTCTAGTAAAATAGGAATGTTTATGAAATGTGAATATGTTGGTATGAGAATGGTTACGTAAACTCTATATGTTGAGTAAATGAATGAATAAAAGAGAACCATAACATTAAAAGTTAAAGTATATGATTTAGATGGAATTCAGATAAGTGTAGATTGAGAGATAGTTAGATTTATTTGCCTAGTTAGAATTGGGCATTCATTTGGAGATCATGTGCATACGTTTAGTTGCGCGCTTTAGTTGAGAGGTGAGTTAGATTATCATGGAGAGTACGATTCCATTAAATCATGTCATAATGCATTTACAATTATTATGTAATTTAATGCACTTGCTATAAAATGTTTTCAACTCGGGCTCTGACTCGTTTATATTTTCTCCTCATATGCATATATTGTATTACTTTAGGTGTTCCTCCGCAAGGACGCCATTGGGGTTTATCCATCCGGTGTATTCGTGGAGCTGTGGCAGTAGCGGACTGTTGAGGCACTTTATCTTAGTCGATTTCTATCTTTTGTATATCTAGATTAGGATTCAGTTTGTATATCAGGTTTATACCCAAGTGTTGTAGATTATCACTTTTATATTCTCTCTCTCAGATTATTGTATTGTATGTGACCCGACAGCATATTCGGGTATTTCATTTTAGAGATTTTGTTGTACATTGTATTGTACTCTTTTATTATATTGGAGCTTGCATGCAACACTCATCATTGTTAGATGTAGTATTGTTGGTTGTTGGTTGCTTGGTTGGTTTTATGTTGGTGTTATATAAAGTTTTAAATTTTTGGCAATCCGCTTTTAATAGTTTCGGGTAGTTAGCCTTATATTATTTTGTATTGTCAGTTGATGTTAAGACTGTGCCATCTGAGATACCTAATTTAATGTAGTATAGGGCTAGCCACCCATTATTATTTTGAGCGAGTTGTCACAACCCAGGTCTCAAACTTGTGACACCCCGACTAATTAAATACCGGGTAGTTACTCCTTTATTAAATCAATACAAAATGCCAAGTTGGTTCAGTTAATAGCATCACTGTCGAAAACATTTTAATGATTACTAACCACCTAGTATTTAAAAAGTAAGTTGCCAAATTTTAAGTTAAGTCTGATTAGCATGCAATAAAAGAATACTGGAAGAACAACATGAATCCAATCACCATAACGAAGTAATGAAATAACCACAAATAGTAATAAGGCCGGAGGAGAACTCCTCACAACAATCCCACAACTGAAAATAATAAGACAAGTCTGAATCCTGAATAAATACAAACCAAGGTCTGAATAACTGAAATAAATGAAATGTCCCTAAAAGAAATGGGCGACATGCCCTACAACTGATAAATGCTGAATATAGAGTCAAGATAGATGAAGCGTCTACAAGCAAAGTCCTGTAACTTCCACAAATAGCTACAGCTCGTCACCTGAATAAGGATCCTAAGCATGGTGTCCTTGTGGCTGGGCACCTAAAATGGTTTTTACAAAAAATAGATTTGAAAGCAAACGGGTCAGAGCCCGAAAGTGGAGACTATTTTAAAAACATCAAGTGATTTAATAACAATTAAAACAATAAATGCAAAATACATGTTAGGACGTTCTCTCACATGAAATACTCAACTCTCGTCTAACTGTGCACTCCTAACGTTCCTGTACCCATTCTTATGTTTTCTCATAACTATCTAGTTCAAAAGAGTTTCTAACACTCCTACTCGGTTCACGTTTTAATTCTAACCTTGACATTTAAAATAGAGAGTTCTACTTTAAATCTCGGATTCCCAATTAATAACAAAGCCATTTTTTTTATAACAGTTCCCTTTTATCTTTTCATAATGCTACCACAACTATATTCACAATTTAACATAGTAAATTCCTTTTCATTTAACCGTATATTTTCACATCATAAATATACAATACAAGCACCCCGAGGCTAAGCTGCGGTGCACACATACTCAGCTATCCATCCCGGTACATCACGTACATAAGGATTACAAATTCCGAATCTCTCAGGAATTATTGGAATAAACACCACACACATAAATGGAGGCGAACATAATTCAACATATCTATGGTCACGTACATACCTATGCTCCATAGTCAGCTGGCTTATTAACTCACAAATAAGTCGTTCTCTTGAACTATGTCCTCGAGGTACCAATCTAAATCCGGGCAACACAAGGATAAGGATGCCCTAAGCGAACGTAACCTCCCGTGATAGCAAGTATGGTAGGTATGTCATACATATAAAAATCATATACTAAGCATTCACACATCTTAGATAATTCAATATTAATAAAGGTGTACTCTACATCCTTATACCATTACTCCAAATTTTTATATTTTACGTCTCCCGATAATATAAAAGTTTAACTGTCGACACGTCTCACGTCGTAGTTTCTTATACTAAAAACCTATCTAAAATAGATTATTAAGTTCCTATTATTCCCACTATAACATCTTTATTCCTAAGGTCCTTACTTCTGCCCCAAACCTCATTTCATCCAATTATTCAAATTTACACTATTAACCCAAATATTAACTCACTTATCGAATTTCATTAGTTTAGAATAATTCCTCAAATTGAATTCTAATTAAGGTCCAAGTTTCATAATCATGCCTACTGGTCTTCCTTAAGTTTAAGGTATTCATAAGGTCTCCAATAATATTTTCCAAGGGTTACCACCATTAAAATTTAAATAGGGAAAAACTTTACTCATTTTGGGAAGGTCAATCGATCGACCTTTATCTTCGATCGATCGATGGTGGTCGATTGATCGACTGAAGAACATCGATCGATCGAACGCACCAGGTATGGTTACGAACTGCTTCGTTTTGCAGTTTTCAAATCATCCCAAAACATACTTTTAATGCATGAAACTCTAATGTAACGTTATAGTATCATCATACAACCATCCTACAACATTATTAACGTTCTAAAACCAATAAATCATCAACCAAGGACTATATATGGATCAATCTTCATCAAGAACCCTAGTTTTCAAATTCTTTCAAGAACATTCATAAACCTCTTCTTAAATCCGTTTTTGAATCATCAAGGGTCATAATTTTGAGTTCATAATTCGTCCAAATTGTTACTACATGCAGTCCCTAACATAATTCATAGTTTTTAACTTCCAATTCATGGGTCTATATCATCTTCCAAGATCAATTTCGATAATTCCTAAACATGGAAAAGCATAGCATTAAATCAATTGTAATTAAGCCACTTGCCTCTAATCTTTCTCTGGATTTGAGGTTGAATCTTGAAGGATGAATTGTCTTCTCTCTCTCTCTGCAGAATTCTTCTCTTCCTCTCTCTCTCTACAAGTTCTTCTCAAGGTGTTAATGGAGGTGGGGTTGGTTTTTGCCAATCTTTATGGTTTCTAACTTCTCCCGTAGCCCACTACCTAAATTGGGGTTGGAACATGGCTTAGTGGGTTAATACTAAGTCATATTTTAACTATAATTTTCGTGGGTTTTAATTACCCAATTTCGGAAATTACCAAAATGCCCATATAAGTTACTGGTATGGCCCAATAATGCCCCGGGACCCAAACTTAACCCCCGGCTAGTGTTTTCTGACTATTTCGACCCTTCCGGACGCGTTGGCGCACTCAAAATGACCATATGGGTGATAAAAATAAAATTAACTTTTTAATTCAAATAATTAAATTTCTGACGCGACTGTCACGCGCGTCCCAACAAAATTTCCCATATTCAATGTTTTCAATATTCATATATAGCCATATATACACATTATAATCAAATACCAACTCACATCTCGTTAGTATTTTATCCGGATTAATTCCCAATTAATTCACATTTAATTCAATAAATCCCATAATAGATATCCATAAAAATACGGTGTATTACAAAACTGTCGTGAGGTTGGTTCATGGACGGACAACCAAGAGAGAGAAGTGATTGTCGTGAAGCATTGTTTGAACAATTTGACGTGTCAATCAAACAATGGTGATGGTCGTTTGAACGACCTGCCCCGCTATATATACCGTTTCATCCTAGCTGAGCCCTTTGATTAATTATATAAGATCATGAATAGGATAGCACCTTTCTCCCATATTTCGTGTAGTAAAAGTGTAGCTACTGGAGTTGATAGGACGATGAGTAGGCCTTTTGGAGTTTCATCTTCTACTATAGTGATATAATTGCAGGTGGGAGTCTTAATCTACACCATCCGTGTTTCCTTTTGATATATGATTTTTTACCCTCAGATTAGTTTTATATGTGGTGAACAGGAAAACACACTTATCTCTTATTTTTTATATGGGAGAGGTTCTCTAGTGGACCAAAAGAATGGAATTTTTAATGAATCTTAACAAAAAAAAAACATAATAACACATTAATTTTAATTCCTATAATGTAATTGGTCCGCGCCAGCGGCACCCGAGACCACACCTTCACCCCACTACCCCCACCCCAACCACCATCATCACCATAGCAGCCCTTATGACAGCAGGGCTACCATGGGGGTGGGAGGGTGGGGGATCGATCGATAAGCGTGTTTGGTGCCGCTGGCGTGGACCAATTACACTATAGGAATTAAAATTAATGTGTTATTATGTGTTTTTTGTTAAGATCCATTAAAAAGTCCATTTTTTTGGTCCACTAAAGAACCTCTCCCTTATATATATATATATATATATATATACACCCACACACACACACACTAGTGTATGCCCTTGCCTGAAGGGACAACGGAAATTTTCAAAGTGTGCAATCGCAAAACGACCAAAATTTCAAAAGTACGTAATTGCAAAACGAAAAATTTTCGTTCCCCAAAAAAACAAAATGTAATTTTTTACAACAATGGTCATAATTTGCAAAGTTGTGTGTGGCACGAAACCAATACTAATTATACTATTATTAATGATGAATCTGATAATTTAAAAAATTTGGACATAATTTCATTTTTATATAACAATTCTCCATGTTTAAAAACAAAAAATAGGCAAAATTTCCTTTATTTATAGACAATTATGTCCTATTTAAAGGGAGACAAGCATAAACAACTATACTATAAACAATTAAAAAGAATATAATCCATTGTATTTATTTGATAAAATTATTCAAAAAGAACATAATATTTATCAAGGACTTTGTATGAAAACAACAAATGATGTGAAAGCAGTGTAAAAAACAATTCCAAAATGGTACATACAACACGAATGAGATACATGTAAACAACACCTCATGTTTGGTTGTTGTCCAAGTTATGTGAAAGCACTGGGTTAAGTCTTCAAGGCGTTGAGTTGTGGTCATATATCACCATCCCACTATTGTTAAGAAAATTATTTGTAATGAGGTCCTTATTTGTATTCCTTATTGAAGCTCCCAATTTACATGGACGTCTCAATTCCTATAAGGACAATGAGCAGGGAAATAATTAATAGAATTTGGAAACTAAATAGTAAAGTGATTCATAGACTTGTAGTTTGTACACAATGGAAAACCAAACTGAATAATGAATTCAATAACAAAACTGGATTAACAAATAGTATAGCAGTTTATACATTAATAAAAGTTAAGCAATGGAACAATAACAGTTCTGTTAACGATGCAGCGAAATATTTTCTTCAATTAAGTAAGGACTAAAGGTCCTCATCACTTCCTCATATGTTTTTTCTCTTGTAGTCCACTGCCTGCTCAATTACTTCTTCTGGGTTTTCGCATTTACACTCCGAGAATTCTGGAGAGCATATAAGAATAATCAATATGGTTAAAATTATCAGTGGTCAAGCATATATAATGAAGGATACTCATACTTGATAGGAATCTAATTTGATTAGGAGTAATGATTTTAGTAGCAATTGGAATTAACCTATTGTGTAGAATCCTACTTATGCTATTGAAGTCAAAATTGACTAATACAATTGGCATATAGTTTTTTTTATAGAATCAACATCAGAAGATTTTAGAATCCGCACCAAGTGGTTGGAATTACAACTAAGGTGAATTCAATTTTGTTAAAAAAATCTAGAGATTGCCTTGCATACATCAGCCCCAACAATGTCTTGGCATTTTTTTTTAAATCCTTCAGGTCCTGAAGCAGTAGTAGTGTCCATATAGAACACAGTGGACTTGATTTCCTCAATAGAAGGTATATATTTCAAAACATTATTATCATTTTACTTGTACCTTTAAAACGAATAAGTGAAGAGTGAAGCCACCATCACGACCCTCCACAATGTTTCCTCTTTCTCTAGTGTTTTAAATTGTCTACTTATTTTTTACATTTAATCTCTGCTCCATCGAGTTTTAGTGCGAAAGATACGGTCATTCTAGAGGAAAATAGAACAAAGCTACACAATACAAAACAATTTTGACCTTAAGATGAATACATATACTGAATATCCAATACTAAACAATTTTATAAATTAAATATTAGAACAAAGCTATAATAAGATGAATTACCCCAAAGCCTAAAAGTTCTGTAGTAAAGCTAACAAAAATTTTGGCAATTTAGACCCATCAACAAATGAAGAAATACATTTCAAGTTGTAACACAAAATGTAATCTTGAATTAAAATAAGAAAGAATTTAAATATAGACCCGAATCATCACAAAAAAGAAAATGCAGTGGTGCAGATTTAAGATTGTGAGATACTAATGTCCAACCACGAAAGAGAGTGATGTTATTGAATATGCCTGTATATAACAAAGATGCAACAACATCAACGCCTCAATCATCTTCTAACACCAAGCAATGAACATCTTGACTTGGAACATTAGAGGCATTTGCAATAATGCCTCCCAAAATTCTGCGATTAACATCTTGTATTAGAGCATTAGAGGCATTTGCAATAATGAATCAATCATCTTCCAACACCAAGCATGGAACATATTTGATATTTTAGAGTATTTCAAAAAATATAAGTGTAAATTTCCAGTGTATTCGCAACAGTAATTGAAAGACTTATAAATTTCCCCTATTTATGACAATTCCAGTAACTTTTCATCAAATTTATATCTTGTAACATAAGTGTAAATATCAATTTATGTTAAAGTCTAGGCTCTGCAAATACAAGTTGGAGATGAACATGAACAAAACTAACTAAATAGTAGGCTCAAATATACTTAACTCATTTATCTCTTGTTCAATTTAAAATTTTACAACAAAAATCATATAAAGCATAACAAAAGATAACTCGGTACCACTAAAATAACTTGACCAACCACCTAAGTTGTTCATGGACTACAAAGTTCAAGGGACTATAGATATTGCTAATTTGGTGTATGATTATCAGAATGTATGTAATGTATAAGAAACATCTATCAAAACTACCTGCTCAAATGTAAATCTATGTAATGTATATATTGTCAAAACTGCTCAAATGTATACAAAATTACTCAAATGTTAATACTCCTCAATTGTAGGTTGTGTTAAGTTGTGAGAGATTAAGATAAGTAGTTTTCGTTCCGCTTGTAAGTTGCTTCTATAAAGTAAATCATTATCGGAATGACTATATTATAGGGTTTTCATCAATTTAACAGTTTATATTTTTGAGCAAAAATTTAATTTTACAAACCTTCAATTACATATATTATGTCGGAATACATTTATCCATCTAAAAGTTTACAAAAATCGCCAAAATAAACATCACAAACAAAATAATGAAAAAGAGAATTTTAAATGATACTTAAATTACACTAAATTTAAAAATGAAAAATAACACAAAGTGGGTGAACATCCAACACAAAATTCTATTACTTGTTTTATAAATACGCCAGCTACTTGCATGGACAGAAAATGCATTGAAATAATATAAGAAATTAATATATTTATAATAAATCAATAAAATCATTTAGAACTCCTAAATGCACATAGATTTAGTAATAATTCAGAACCAAAAAGGTTAATAGTTTAATAGACAAATCACAAATAAAGATTTAATCATCAGCAGTATTATAACATGCTTCTAAAACAAAATAATAACTTTCTATAAGTTTATAAAATAACTAACATGCTCAAATTCTTACAAATCCAATTAAGAAATCATATTAGCGACTTTATTGAACACGGTTGAAACAACAACAAAGATAATTTTATGTCATAGAGAGTGGCAAAAAAAGAGTACCTTGAAACAAAGAGTAAAATTCAAATCCATCTACAAAATTAATAATTAAACATAACAAAAATAGATTGATCTTGGATTCACACCCAAACAGTAGTTTTTGAAAATCCAAATACCTCATTGAACCTCCAATGAAAATATCTGACATCAAATCCAGTAAAATAGAACTACCTACAAAATAATATAAGCAAAATGAGAGAAGCACAAATAAAAGTTTATAAACAAAATAAATCACAATATGACCTCCAAATAAAAAATGCCTATTTATTAAATTAGCGCTTAAAAAATAAGTCTTCGAGTAACGTGTAAACCTGGGAATATTACCTCCAAATCAAATCCCATTTAAACTGGGGAAAAAATTATGATCTTAAATTATAAATCAACTCATTTTCTCTTCACATCTTGTGCACCTGATATTTGCCCAACAAAAAATGTAATTAAAATTTTATATAGAAAATATACTAGAGCACTATTAATATTAACAAGGAATAAACTGACTTACATGATTCTTAAACCATGTGCTGAATTTTTTTTTATGAAGGCATTGAATATGGTGCTATGAAAGTTGAGGATACTCTTTTGAAAGTTCCACAAAATGTTTTCTATAAAAATGCACACACGCCAATTTCGTAATGAATGTAGCAAAAGCTACAAGTAACAAATTTGTGCACCTTGTTAAGGCAAAAAATTAACTTACTCGATGAATGGTGACATTGAATCAGTGTTGAAAAGTACATAACGATGAGCTTGAACTAATAGGTCGAACGATAAAGATGAATTTGAACTTTTTTCCCAACAGCACGACCAGAGTCATTACCTTTGTCATCTGTTCTAATAGGTCGACTAGACTTGGTTTCCACGTTATCACCCAATTATCTCGAGCAAAAGGTCATGCACTCTTCTAAAAGGACATACTTAGCTATTGAGGCCTCAGGATGAGCAGGATTTTTCACATAGAGTTTCAATGTGTGTAGATACCTTTCCATTGGATACATCCAACGATAAAGCACTGACCCAAACATTAATTGTTCATTAGTCAAATGTATGGGAAAATGTTCCATCACACAAAAAATCCTAGAGGGAATATCTTCTCGAGACTGCATAAAGTAAGAGCCATACGATCTTTAAATTTATCCAAGTCAGCTAAAGTATTTACACTTGAGTATAGTATCGCAAAGAAATTACTTAATTCAATTAAAGATTTGACAACATGCTTTGGCAATACGCTACGTACAACCATCGGGAGTACTTGTTGCATTAGAATGTGATTGTCATGACTCTTAAGTTCCCAAATGCTTCTCTCTTGAGGGTGCACACATCGTGAAATATTCGATGAATAACCATCTGGAACTTTCAGATTCAACAACACTTTCAAGAATATATCCTTCTATTTATTGCTCATCATTAATTTGGTGAGATTAATTGAGGATAACATCTTAGGTGATGACCTCAGACCTTTATAACATCACTCAGTGGTGACGAGGTCTGAGCTCAGACACCATAATGGATGACCTCAGACCCTTAACATCATTAATTTGGTGGGATTAATTGAGGATAACATCTTAGGTGATGACCTCAGACCTTTATAACATCACTCAGTGGTGACGAGGTCTGAGTTCAGACACCATAGTAAGATGACCTCAGACCCTTAACGTCATTAATTTGGTGAGATTAATTGAGGATAACATCTTAGGTGATGACCTCAGACCTTTATAACATCACTCAGTGGTGACGAGGTCTGAGTTCAGACACCATAGTAAGATGACCTCAGACCCTTAACATCATTAATTTGGTGAGATTAATTATGAGGATAACATCTTAGGTGATGACCTCAGACCTTTATAACATCACTCAATGGTGACGAGGTTTGAGCTCAGACACCATAATGGATGACCTCAGACCCTTACATCATTAATTTGGTGAGATTAATTATGAGGATAACATCTTAGGTGATGACCTCAGACCTTTATAACATCACTCAATGGTGACGAGGCCTGAGCTCAGACACCATAATGGATGACCTCAGACCCTTAACATCATTAAACTCTGCTGGGGCCACGTACTGTTGATTTTCTCCTCGCGACTGAGGATGTAGCATGCACTTAATACTCATCTCTTTGAGGTCTTTCTGAGCATTTAAATTATCCTTTGTTTTCCCTTTGATGACCAACAATGTAAAAAGAATATTGTCATACGTTTTTTTCTCAATATGCATGACATCAAGATTATGGCGAATCAAATTATGCTCCCAATATTGCAATTCAAAAAAAAAATACTTTTCTTCTTCCAATTCAGTTTTTTTTGGAATATTACCTTTAGTCTTTTTTGCAAGCTCAATTTCCTTTTGGTCTCTTATCATTCTTTTCAACACGTCTTCTTTCTTATATTTAGTTACAATGTCAAGCTCATTTAATTATTTCAGAACTTGTGATCTAGTTAGTTTCAATGGTGGTGGCCTCATATCAACCTCGACATTAAATGTAACTTTTTCTTTCCAAAATTTATATCACATTGGTAAGAATCGACGATGACCCCAATAACAGTATTTACAGTCGTTCTTCAATCATATAGCTTGATGATCCTTATTGCAACAAGGACAAGAAAATTCACCTTTTATGTTCCATCCTGGTAACATGGCATAACCAAGAAAATCACTAATTGTCCATAACAACTCTACATGTAACTGAAAAAATTATTTCACTGATTCATCATAAGTACGTACCCCATTAGCCCATAACTCTTTCAACTCATCAATTAGTGGTTGTAAATATAAATCAATTTATAATCGGGCCCTTTTGGTCTGTCAATAAGAACAGACAAAATTAAGCACAACCATGGGGGCAAGTTTAATATCATTAGCACAATAAGCCAAGTACTGTGAGCAATTCTCATATTACCAAATGGATTGAATCCATCAGTTTCTAGCGCAAGTCTAACATTACGACAATCACTCGCAAAAGATGGATTTCACTCAACAAATATCTTCAATGCAAGGGAGCCAACGGGATGCCTCAACACGCTATTATCGATCTGTTCATCAGCATGCCATTTTACTAGTGGAGCAGTATGCGATGACCAATACAATCATTGTAATCTCGGTTTCAAAGGAAAATACCTTACCTTTTTCTCTTCTACTTTTGTACCCTCACCATTATCAAATTCATTTTTAACCTAAATTCCCCACAAATTTTTGCATTTCTCAAGATTATCGCTCTCATTTCGAAACAACATACAACTATTAGGACATGCATCCCACGTTTCATACTTAAATCCTAAAAGTTTTGTCAATTTATTAGCTTGATAGAAGGATTTTGGAATCTTGTCTTTCGGGAACACCTTTTGCAAGAATAACATCAACATCGTAAAAGAACGATTTGTCCATCCATTTAGTTGTTTCAGGTGCAGTAATTCAATAACAAATGACAACTCGGTAATTTCCTTAGGACAATTCTCATACACCTAACTTTGTGCCTCTTTTAAAAGTTTAAAATATTATGGGAGGTCTATATCGGTCACGTCATGATCTTCGATGTTAAGTTCTTCATCATTGCCCATATTTTTCTCTCTACATGAAATCCCCCTTCCTTCTTGAACCATTGCAATCATGCTTTCCCCCGAGTTTAAATAGGCTAATACATCATCAACAACCATACCATCGCTCCAACTATTTACGTTGATATTAAAATCACCCAATGATTCCCCATGATAAATCCAATTCTTGTAATTCTTTTCAAAACCATACATCTCCATGTGATTCCTCACAGTTTGTGAGTTATAGTATATACGATTAACACAAGTACTACATGCGCATTTGATGCTAGAAGTAAGCATATTCTTATTTCTATATGCATAATAAATAAAGAGTTGAACTCCATCGGTGTACGCCTTTGTGGACCTATCTCCTCCGATCCAACTCTTATCCATATTGATCTTATTGAACCCCTATTAAATATTGAAAAAAAGATATATAAATATATACATAATCCCATTTGAATATCATTTGTGTGTGTCTATATATATATATATATACAGAGAGAGAGAGAGAGAGGCAGGCTCCTGTGCACACTAAGTTTGCACACTAACTTTGCACATTACCTTTTAAAAGTGGTAAAAAAAATATTTTTGAGTTGATTTTTTTGTGTGATATTTAAACATTTCAAGGAACCCATATAAAAAAAATCAGCTCAAAAAAACTTTTTTTGCTATTTTTAAAAAATCGGTCAAACTTTCGCAGTTTTTAAGCCCTTTAAAAACTGCGAAAGTTTGACCAATTTTTTAAAAATAGCAAAAAAAGTTTTTTTGAGCTAATTTTTTTTATGTGAGTCCGTTGAAATGTTAAAATATCACATAAAAAAATTGGTGTGCGCCAGCACTAAGTTTGCACACTTTTAAAATGTAATGTGCAAAGTTAGTGTGCACAGGAGCCTGCCTCTATATATATATATATATATATCAATGTTCTAAAAGTGTTCGTATGCATAGACTCAAAACATTGCTCTCTCTAAATTGATAAAGTTCCTTTTCGTTTCTCATCCCTAAGATATTTTGAATACTCTCTGTGATGAATTGAGACAGATTTGTTTCGTACTATATGTTCAATATTGTTGAAAATACAAAGCTCTACAATGAGAAAACTATGTTTTGCATTTGAAAAATTAGAGATCATATATGCTGCTTCTCCATCAATTTCCATATCTTTTTTAATGCTTTAAAGTTTAAGAATGTATTAATTCTCCAGATCAGAGAATAATTTATTCACGTACAATAGTCATGCCATATTTCAGTAGTTACTATAATATCTCAAGTAAAGAAATTAAAGGATTCACATAAAGTATATAATAGGATTAAAATCAACAAAATTAATTATCTATTTTGATTTTAGGTCTTTTTTTCTTAAAGGCCCTTTTCGTTTAAACTTTTGAGAGTTAAACACGAATTCCTAATTAAACATGGATGGAGTGCAAAGCAACAATAAACTGGGAAAAAAAATTAAATCCTTCGTTCTCATTTGGCTCATGGGATTTAGAAAAATTCGGATTTGATGAGTATTACAACAATGAGGTCAAAAATTAAAACATCCACACGGATATAACAAGTTTAATTAAAAAAAACTATATTCGTAGTATTTTTAAAAATCAATATGTTCTTTAGACATGTTTAGTAGCAATGTAGTTGGGGATGCGAGTTTAAAATTATAAAAACCCATAAAAAATGTTAAATTTTGTAGCTAGAATCCATTTGACATTTTTCGGATTCGGACGGGATCCGATATCAGACGGATCAGTACATTGGCAACCGAATCCGAATTTGTTAACAATCCAGTAGTCCGATCCGTTAATCCAATCTAATTTTTATTTTTTATTTTTTAAATCTGGTTTGCTATGAATAATTAAAAATCTGCTTTGCACTTAGTGATATTAAATGCATAAAAATCCCTAACTAGTCTGTTAAAAAATGTAAGCAGATCACTAAACAAACCTGTAAAAAATGCCTAAACTTATGTGATAGCAATATAAGCAAATCCCTTGGAAATGTCTAAACAAATCACTACAGATCATATATATATATATATATATATATATATATATATATATATATATATATATATATATATATATATATGTGTGTGTGTGTGTGTGTGTGTGTGTGTGTGTGTGTGTATAGAGGGAGAGAGATAATACCGGTGTTGTAGGGCAGGGACGAAATGCTTGGAGGGGAGAGGAGGAGGCGGAGGGAATGGAGAGGCGCAGGGGAGAGGCGGAGGGGGTGGAGCTACCCAGGGGAGAGGAGGAGATGCAGGAGCTACACAGGGGAGAGGCGTAGGGGTAGGGCTATGCAGGGGAGAAAGGAGGGAAGTGAACAAGGGCAGCAAGCGAGAGCGCGAGGTTAGGGCCACAAAGAGAGAGAGAGAGCGGGAGTTTGCTACGTAGAGGGTAGGGCCAATATTTGGAACAAATGAAAATAAGTGGGGGGAAAATTAGGACAAACATTAAAAGGGTCAGAAATAATTGTCCATTTTGCTATATTCACAGGCACTGATTTTAAAACTGTCTTTTTGGAATATTAAAAGGGACGGTTAAAAAAATCCATTCCAAATACTCATTTGGAAAAAATAAAAATTCAATTTATACTAAATGGGACAGATTTTAAAACTATCCCTTTTGGTATAGTAAAAGGGATGGATTTTAAAATCCATCCTATTTGGTACACCAAAATGGAACTGTTTAAAATTTCGTCCCTTAAATTAGCTTAGGAAAAATCGGTGCTGAAAATTCTTATATACTTTAAGGGACGGTTTTAACTACTATCCTTTTTGATAAATACCAAAAGGGACGATGTTTTAAAAATCGTCCCTTTTGCTGCTATAAAAAAGGACGGTAATAAAAACCACCCCTTTTGGTATAACATAAGGGACAAAATGACACGACCGTTCCAAATACTCCCATCCATAATATTCATTTTTCTTGTAGTGTAGATCTCCAAATTTCAAACCAAATGCAACACTATCATCCAATGTATATCAGGTTCCAATATTCATAATACTGTCAAGTCGTAACCTCATAACACATGACCAAGTCGCAACTAGTCCTACCGTCTAATCGACAACCTATTAACCTAAGTAATCAAGTAACACATGCAAACTACATGTATCAGCGTGAGATAAAGTGCACACACAAACTAGTGTAGAGCTAGGTGCTTCCGAAGAAAAGCGCACTCATATACCATGATGCTTCATCCACAACCAGGCCAATTCGCATCAGTTACTGAGCCTATGTTGCACCGCACATGAATTACAACTGGTCAAAAACTTCCCATTATGAAGATTAAAATAAGAAATAATAATTGTAATGAATCAGGCGTCTGTCACGCTTAAGGGAGACAATCATATTTCAACAATGAATTTACCCACACGATGTGTGAACCCACAACGCACGATTAAAGTCCCTAACTTTTACTGACACCTATTTAAGCACCTTAGACTTGTCACATACCCTAGCTTGGCCTCTGATCCCTGATGGGTTCAAACCACTAATCATCCACTCATTCTTGGAGGACGAATATACAAAACTAATTTCTTTAGGAATTTGAAACCCTAGGCTTCACTCCTTAGGACCAATGCCATATTCCCATTATTAGTAAGCACAACCAACCAATCAAATGAATGTTCATTCCTTCAACACTTATCTCTAGTCACTTACCCATCATACCTAGGCCTTCATAATTCTTACTAATGATGACTAACCTCAGGTTTTGGGATCACGCTCATCATATAAGACACCGTTCTTGCCTGATTTCAAACATTCGACTCACAGATCAGTACTACAACTCTTAGGACTCAATATATATGATCTGAATTATAATCATTCTAATGGCACCGTAAAACTACAAGCATTATCCATCCCTAAAAATTTCCCTCAACAGAGAAATTACCGACCTAACAGGTAGCACACTTAGGTGCTATAATCAAATCTAACACTTCATTTCGAGGGCCATCTCTAAAAGTCATAATGAACATCATTGTGTTCTAAGTCTCCCAGGTGCACCACCTAGCATTACCCAACATATTTTTGAAATTATCCTCGAAATCATATCATGAAACATGCCTATAAACAATGTCGTAGAACTAACTCCAAGTCACCATCACAGGTCAACATGATCTAACCTTACTATAGTCATCAATGGCCTACCATCACTTATGTCAATTTCGATACAACAATGAATCCCAATACCTCACAGGTAACAACATCAAAGTCAATTATTTCTTTAAACAAATTACATATATATTACAAGAAACCACATGTCATACCATGACCTATGATACACAACCTCGAGATCATCACTATGAAATATACACCACTATATAAACCTCAATGCAATAATGAATCCCAATTCAATACACTAGACCCAACCCCAAATGCCAATCCACAGTTAAATTTTATAGTTTACATTATTTGATTCCTAATGAGTGTTCAATCACTATAATTGAATCTCCTTACTATATATACCCAATACTATGTGCTAATTTACTAATTGACACAACTACATATTTCTGGTAGGATACAGGACATCGAGCCTTGCCTATGAGCACCGAGGTCCATGCTCATGAGCATCATGAGGGAACCTATTCTCAATGCAACACTATAATCATCAACTTATAAATTTATGCCATCTAGGATTTTGGGACAAGGGACATTGGGTATTTCCCAAGAGGAGGCCCACCCTAACAACGTCGCAAGAGGTCCTATTCTGAAGCATCACAATTTAATCATTTAATACCGAGTTACCACGATTATCAGGGTTCACTCCTAGATTACCTCAATCATTAATATTGTCTAAACTTGTATTATAGCCAAAGAAAAAAATTGAAACATACTAAATTCAAAACCAAAACCAAGAGGCCTAATACTTTCTTACCACATAGCTAACATTTGCAATTCCTTTAAGCAACCAACAACCACTAAGGGGTTCACTCATAGTATCTTATCAACTAAGACTGACCTATTCTTTAGCGTTGGACTAAATTGGTTTATATTCTCATCAACTTTACCATCAATCGCGGTATTACCCCAAGGATCAAAATTTCCTAATTATTACAACAATGTTGACTTTTCGTATATGTCACACCCAAGGATACATATAATTTAAATCACCATTTCCAATTACATAATTGTGACACTCTAACAATCAACCCCTACTATTGATTACCCACAATTTGGTGCCACATGCCCTAACGGTCGATATTACATTCTATTTACAACTCTAAAGACTCTACGTCATCAAAGGTTGAAACAAATACCTCACACTACGAACCACAGTGTCCCCCCACTTACAGGCTTATATGGACACCCGTAAATTATTACATACTTGAACAGAATTATGGAAGTGATTTATAACCATCAATTGAATCATATACCCCTTGGAATTAAATTACTTGTTGCGCTACCCTCTTTGACCTTACCATCGAGGACACGAACCATAACCGTCACCAAACTAGCGTGACTGGACCCAACCAACACCGACCTCACCACGTCACACCTGAAAGGAAGCTTGAACCTAGAGAGCTAATACCTTTTGTAACGATCCGACCCGAATTTATGGATTACCCGTGAGTCAACCCGATCAGAATCAGACATTAGGTCTGAAGTACAATGAAACCATTCCAATAATTTTTCCAGTCCATTTTTATTTTAATTAACGTTTCACTTGTTTAGCATGTGATTCCATCTTCAAGATAAGCTATGTGTGGGACCAACGGGGAGCACGCCGAAGTCCAAATAAACATAGTTGCTAATGTAAATTAAAATGAAGTACTTACTTGTACAACGCTCTGGAAATACAAAATTTCTGCCAATCTGTCAAGACAAAGCAAGGGTGTGAACCGATGCCTAGTTGGAATATACAAGCTGTATAGAAACGAATGGAAAAAAGAGACTCAACATGTTATACTATGTACACATGCAAGTTTCTTGTACATATGCACACACACACACACACAATATATATATATATATATATATATATATATATATATATATATATATGTACTGAGAGAGAGAGAGAGAGAGAGAGTTTAGTGCATGAAACCACTTTATGAAAAAACATTGCTTATTTATATTTATTCAACTTAATCCCATAAAGAACCTTTTGTTAATGCTTAACAGTTATTCCTTCATATAACTCACATGGTTAAATGCTCAAACAACTATACTTATTTAATGAAAAATCATGCTTTTACTGAGATTGCCCTTTTCACATGACTAATCCACTTTAGTATTTTTTTTTATGAAATCACCCGTTCAACACACGCGACTACCACATTGGAAAATAATTATTTTATCTTTGGAAAACATTCATGAACACACTTTTGTTTTAATTAATTATGGGTTGAACCTTTAAGGTTGCTTAAATCAACTAGTAACCAATGTACCTTACACTTTTCATTCACTTTATGGACATTGTTCACTTTAGTACATTACTAGTCCACTTAAACCTTAACTAGAACACCTATTAATCCATTCAAGTTAGGTTATACTCACACGCTCCACCACACAAAATTTCTTTATATGTTCCATATTCTATTACCATATTCTCCGAATCTTTCACATTATACACATGCTTTAACGGGATCCAAACGACAGGCTATGTGCACCATATACTCTGGCCTGTGATTTAGGAATTTTCACCCAAGGGCTCTAGTCCCTTCTTGCTTACATCCGGCCTAAGACAAAACCCAAACTTAACAGTTTGTTTTACCATTAAAACTTGGAAAAATATTTTCTGTAACACCCCGTAATTTTAAGGATTTAATATTTAAATATTTTTGGGAGTTATAAAAATATTTAAATTGGAGAAACTTAAATTTGTGATTTGGAAAATTTATTTGAGTGGGAAGAATTATTCATAATTGGCGACTTTAAGTTTAATTGTTCGAATTAATGTGTGTCGCATTTTGAGGTCGAAATTTAGATATGACAAAAAGTAATTCAGATAACAATTCTGAGTACGCGGTTGAGTCCAGATGGGTCGAGATAGTCAGAAAAGAGTGCCTGGGGGTAGTAATTGTCTCTTGGGGTATTTTTGAGCATAACCGGGCCCCCACGGGTGATTCGGGCCATTTTAATAAGGCCCACATGGCCAAAAACGGGATTCAGTGTTTTTAACCTAATTGAGGGATTAGGAACGACAGATAGAAAATTCTAAACCTAGGGTTTAGGAGAGGATTAGAGGAAGATAATCAAGAAGTCAATTGGGGATCTTTTGGAGCCAAATTAAGGGACTAATTTGGGGTGTTCTTCATCAACCATTCTCTGCACCAATGGAACCAGGCCCTACGAACAATTCCAGGCAAGTGGTTAACTTATTGTAATGATAGATTTATGCTATCCAATTCATATTTTAGTGATGTGCAAACTAAAATTCATTTTTGGGTATAAATGGGTACAAAGTGGGGTTTTTGTTAATGGAACACTTGAATGAGATTCAAAGTAAGAATTAGGTATGTTATAGATCTCTGAGTATAGATATATGATTTGAATGAGGAATATTGAACATAAAATGGCAGAAATTGGATCTGGAATTTTGAATTTGTAGAATAGTTAATTGAATTTTAATGGAGAAAAACCCATTTCGGAAATTATGAGATAAGTGGAGAAATTGATTATCTTAAGGTCCCTATGATGTGTAGGATGTGAATTAACCATGTTTATGTGGTGGGATGATGTGATTAGAGGTTTAAATTATGGTTTACAAAGCTTGGATTTCGTTAATGGTGGAATTCAGTGGGGAAGAAGAGCTGCCCAGGTATGATCGATCAATTGATCGGGGGCCATCGATAGATCGACGATGGGGATACTTTGCCATGTCGGGTTGTTGGGTATCCTTGTTTTATTTTTTGATTTTTAGGTAAAATTTTAATCGGTAGAAAATTATATAGAATGTAATAGCTAGAGGGTCAAAAGATGGCTAGTAGAAATTGAAAATTTAAGTCAAGAGTTGAGACTTAAAGTGAGAATTTTGGTTGAAACATATTCAATTTAATTATGGACCGAGTGAATGAGCCTGGGGGCATTAGCAAGTGATGTCGGGTTAATTTACTTAATGGGGAATGTAACCAATTAAAGTAATAGTCGGGTTCAAAGATTATGAAAATTTTACCGGACTAAGAAAGATCTCCGGGTGTGATGGTAATTATAGGTAAATATAATTGGGAAATTTGATGGAGATGAATGTATGACACATTGTGGGCGAACATATGGGAATGAAATTTTGAGATGTAAAAATGGACCAAGTGAGCAAGTCCGGGTATGTAGGTTAAGTGACACCAAAGTATTAAATTAATTATTTAGAGAGTAAATTAATTTAGAGTCAGAACATAGACTCGGGAAATAGTAAGTTACGGGCCAAGTGAGCGAGTCCAGGTATAATGGTTGGGCGACACCAAATATTAAATTAATTAATGTGAAAATTAATTAAATTGGAGTCGGACTGTAGACTCGGAAAAGTATTAAATTAATTTATGTGAGATTATTAAATTAGAGTCGGACTGTAGAGTCGGGAATGTATTAAATTAATTAATGTGTAAATTAATTAAATTAGAGTCGGACCACAGACTCAGATTGGTATTAAATTAATTAATGTGTAAATTAATTAAATTAGAGTCAGACCACAGACTCAGATTAGTTTTAAATTAACTGAGGTGTTAATCAATTAAATATGAGTCAGATTGCAGACTTGGGAAGGTATTAAATTAATAGGTGTGTTAATTAATTTAATTAGAGTTGGACGATAGACATGGGGATGTAATATTAAATATATTAGAGTCGGACCATAGACTCGAGGTGATGATAAATTATTAAGTGAGAAAATTAATTAAGTGAGTCGGAACATAGACTTAGAAAATTTCAGGCTAGTGCTACGGATCTTTGAGTACACGGTAAAGTCGGGGTTTATAATATATATATACGGTGTAGTGATAGTATATATATATATATGTGTGTATATATTGCGTGTGCTATTAAATATCAGTGATTAGATATTTATTTAATTTATATACTCTAGTGCTATCAAGGGAGGTTGCGCGATGTGGGTGAATCCCCTAGCTTGAGGAGTAGGGTGAGTATTTCCCCAGGTCATAGCGTCCCATATATGAGTGAGGGGATTATCTCACTTTTAGGGAAGCAATATGACCGCCTCCACTTCGTTTATGTTTTAGGCCAGGTTGGTGAGCGAATCCAACTTGGGTAACTAGGTTATGTGAGCACACCTAGTGGGATAGCACTTTAGAGGGAATCATCCAGCGAGGGAATACTTGGAGGGATGGATATAAGTATGTTATATGTGTGGATGTTTCAGTAAAGGTACGTATATAATGGTACTCAATATTATATGCGAGTAATAATACAGTGTGTGATATATTTACTTTATATAACTTGTGACACAGTTATATGCTATTATTTAAGAAGGAATTAATTAAGTTAATTGGTGAACAACTTATAATTTATGAATAATTATACTCGGGTTAGAGTAGTATGGCAAGGGGAGGTTATACCGGGACTAGTTGGACGGGGTAGTACAACTAGGTGGGGGTCAAGGTGACCGTTAGGTGTGCACATTAGTGCAGGGGTGAGAATGTCCACAAGGGAGTGCGACACTAACTTAAATATGAAGCGCATTCATGCATTTTAAATTACTGCTGTTAATTCACTTGCTAAATATTTTCAAAATTTTTTGGGTTCTAACCCTTGCTATAAAACTATTTTCAGAACCTTTTAGGTGTCCAGCCACAGGGACGCCAGGATTGATATTCTATTCCAGGGACACGGAGCTGCGGCATATGTGGTGCTAGAAGGAATTTGAATTAGACGCATCGCTCATTCATTCCTAGAGTAGGAATCATTTATCAGTTTCAGTTTTATGTAGGGATTGTCGCCCAGACTTCTCAGTACAGTTTTCAGATGTATGTATTTAAGTGTTGAATATTTGTATTGGATTATTTCACTTTGGTGGCTGATGGTTTATTCGGCAATTTGTGTAATTAATTATTCAGTTGAGTTTTATTCAGTTATGTGAATGGTTTATATTTATTTCCGCATTCATTATTTTGTTTAATTAAAAAGTTAAAATTTTGCACCAGGTTTTGGAATACTAGGTGGCTAGTATGTTTTAAAAAGTTTTCAACAGTGATGCTAAGGATCAACCAACTGGGATTCCTGTTTTAATTTGGTATAGGACTGATCACCCGGTATTTTATTAGGCGGGGTGCCACAGATGGTATCAAAGCATCAGGTTCTAATCTCCTTAGGATCTGTGTGGCTTTTCACGTTTCAGCTTAGCAATCTTTGATATAGAGCCCTATTATAGGATTGTTGTATTCTCATACATATGCACATTTACATCCTTCTGCCATTTATTTTATTTGAGGGTGAACTCATACGATTCGATTCTCATTTCAGGTGCTGCCCAGGAGAGAGAGGGAAGCTAGGGCAGCAGGGGGAGATGAGACTAGAGAGGCTCATCAGGAGCAAGAGTTACCGCAGCAACTGCCATAGATGATTTCGTCAGCATAGGTAGCTGAATTAGTGGTGCAGGCAATTGAAGCAACGATGATCGCTATGGCAAGGTACTTTCCACGAGATCAGCCATAAGTGTTAGTGGTGCCAGATGTTCAGGCTCATGCGGGGCGTTCGGGGTGGCAGCTAGTACGATAGGTCTTTCAAAAGGTCCATCCACCAGAATTTCAGAGGGGGTTCAGATGTGAATTGGAATGTCAGTGGAAGGGAGATATTTAGCGTCACCTACGCATGGTAGATTGCAATGAGGTGCAAAAGAAAATGCTAGCCACTTTTAGTTTAGTGGGAGCAGCACTACAGTGGTGGGAGTCAATCACCACAGTTGAGGAAAGGGATATAGTAACTATTGCTGAGTTTTGGGTGAGATTCGATCGCAAGTATTTTTCGCCAGTGGTTGAGACTGAAATAAGGAGGAAATTTAGAGAGGTAACACAAGGGGGCCATTCAGTGGCCGATTACAAGGAATAATTCACTCGTTTGGCAAATTTTGTACCAGATGAGGTAAGCGAAGAAGAAAGAAATAAGGAAAGGTTCATGGACGGGTTGTTCTGGGGGATCAGACAATATTTTATTGGTAATCCCGCATTAGTAAATTATACAGATGTCGTTAACGCAGCACTCCTGCACCATCAGGAATATCGCTTCCACGTGAAAGGAAGTAAGAGGGGAGTGGAAACTAGCCAGTCGGATGAAGCAGGGTGGAACAGTACCAGTGGGGTATCCCAGCAACAAATAGGGGCAGATCAGGGGTAGGATTTTCGTCAAGGAAATCATGCCAAATGATTTAGAGCTGGAGGCTATCGACAAGATGGAAAGGAATTTCGACAAGGCCAGCAAGAAAGGGATCAGTGGCAGGGTGAATTTATTAAGAGGTGTTTCGTTTGTGGGGAAGCGAGGCACATGAAGAGGGATTGTCCTAAGCATGGAATGGGTCAACTACAGGATGTGGTCCTGGATGTATAGCCACTACAACAAGTCTTGGGTGCGTTCGGATAGGGAGAAGCTGCTCCGTAACTCAAGGATCAACCATTGCAGCTAGAGCATGGAGGTAATCTTCTTTTCTCCTATGGGCATGGGGTATGTTTTGAGTGACAGTGAGAGTGTCACAAAAATAAGAATTATTTTTACCAGAATTCCCGAGTAAGTCGAATTTAGTGGGAACACTGGATGTGGCAGCCATAATAGGTAGAGAAAATTTTTTGTGGGGTAGCGGAGTTCTTTGGTGTTATCTATGGGAGAGTGGAGGTTTACACCGAGAGAAGGTTTGAATTATGAGAGGGGTTAATACTTTCAAGAATTATGGGAGTAGGGTTGATAATTTTCCCAAATATCGGCTGAATAGCGATGGAGTTGATTATTTGTAGAGAGTGAGGGTATGTTTTGGTGTTCACAACAACAGGATATGATTGGTACGAGGTATCACCTGAGAGGGCGTTTAGCCTATGTAGATGTGTGTATATATGTTATATTTTGTGGTGCGATAGACACAAAGTGAGGTCTTGTGTTCTCACATTTTATCACTGTAAGTAGGGGTGTTTACTAAAGTGAATCAAGGTGGTTAGAGTTATGTGTGAGCAAAGTGAGATAGCTCGGGGTTTATGTTGTGCAAGGACTAGTGATAGTAAGGGCGCGGTATTTTATGTTGTCTTTGGTAGCATGAGGGTAGGCGTATATAATTTTGTGTTAAAAGACAAGTATTTAGGTGTATGTGCTATGGACTGAGGGTCTAACGCATATGAACGACCGATAATGTTAGGTAGTAGTGCATTGAGGAGGGATTCCTTATTTGAATTTCTCTTTGCGAGATATACCATGCATGAAACTTAACGCAACGTTGGGAAGTGGGGAGATGTTTGGTCGTTAGTACATGGGTTGAGTACCCCAGGAAGAAGATATATATATATATATATATATGTGTGTGTGTGTGTGTGTGTGTGTGTGTGTGTGTGTGTGTGTGTGTGTGTGTGATATGGCTACGGGTTCGAAGTTATATTACAGGTTATGACTAGCATAGTCGGGTAACTTTCGTGCGGTAAAGCACGGGGATAGGGTGTATGGGCACCCGGGTTAATTAAGGCAAATTTTGTGCGGTTAAGCACGAGTATAGAGTGTATGGGCGCCCTGGTTAATTTAAATGCATACTTGTGTAACTTATGGTTAGAAGCGGATGGGATAGATATAGGGGGCTTAGAGGCACATAACTAGAGAGTGAAATATGAAGCCTGGAACATTACGCTCATCTTAATTTCGAGGACGAAATTCCTTTGTAAGGGGGGGGGGGGGGAGTATGTAACACCCCGTAATTTTGAGGATTTAATATTTAATTATTTTTGGGAGTTATAAAAATATTTAAATTCGAGAAACTTAAATGTGTGATTTGGAGAATTTATTTGAGTGGGAAGAATTATTTACAATTGGCGACTTTAAGTTTAATCATTCGAATTAATGTGTCGCATTTTGAGGTCGAAATTTAGATATGACAAAAAGTAATTTGGATAACAATTCTGAGTGCACGGTTGAGTCCGGATGGGTCGAGATAGTCAGAAAAGAGTGCCCAGGGGTAGTAATTGTCTCTCGGGGTATTTTTGGGCATAACCGGGCCCCCACGGGGTGATTCGGGCCATTTTAATAAGGCCCACATGGCCAAAAACGGGATTCAGTGTTTTTAACCAAATTGAGGGATTAGGAACGACAGATAGAAAATTCTAAACCTAGGGTTTAGGAGAGGATTAGAGGAAGCTAATCAAGAAGTCAATTGGGGATCTTTTGGAGCCAAATTAAGGGACTAATTTGGGGTGTTCTTCATCAACCATTCTCTGCACCAATGGAACCAGACCCTACGAACAATTCTAGGAAAGTGGTTAACTTGCTGTAATGATAGATTTATGATATCCAATTCATATTTTAGTGATGTGCAAACTAAAATTTGTTTTTGGGTATAAATGGGTACAAAGTGGGGTTTTTGTTAATGGAACACTTGAATGAGATTCAAAGTAAGAATTAGGTATGTTATATATCTCTGAGTATAGATATATGATTTGAATGAGGAATATGGAACATAAAATGGTGGAAATTGGATCTGGAATTTGGAATTTGTAGAATAGTTAATTGAATTTTAATGGAGAAAAACCCATTTCGGAAATTATGAGATAAGTGGAGAAATTCATGTTTATGTGGTGGGGTGATGTGATTAGAGGTTTAAATTATGGTTTACAAAGCTTGGATTTCGTTAATGGTGGAATTCAGTGGGGAAGAAGAGCTGCCCAGGTATGATCGATCGATTGATCGGGGGCCATCGATCGATCGACGATGGGGATACTTTGCCATGTCGGGTTGTTGGGTACCCTTGTTTTATTTTTTGATTTTTGGGTAAAATTTTAATCGGTAGAAAATTATAGAGAATGTAATAGCTAGAGGTTCAAAAGATGGCTAGTAGAAATTGAAAATTTAAGTCAAGAGTTGAGACTTAAAGTGAGAATTTTGGGTGAAACATATTCAATTTAATTATGGACCGAGTGAATGAGTCTGGGGGCATTAGCAAGTAAATCCGGGTTAATTTACTTAGTGGGGAATGTAACCAATTAAAGTAATAGTCGGGTTTAAAGATTGGGAAAATTTTACGAGACGAAGAAAGATGTCCGGGTGTGTTGGTAATTATAGGTAAATATAATTGGGAAATTTGATGGAGATGAATGTGTGACGCATTGTAGGAGAATATGCGGGAATGAAATTTTGAGATGTAAAAATGGACCAAGTGAGAAAGTCCGGGTATGTTGGTTAAGTGACACCAAAGTATTAAATTAATAATTGAGAGAGTAAATTAATTTTGAGTCGGAACATAGACTCGGGAAATAGTAAGTTACGGGCCAAGTGAGAGAGTCCGGGTATAATGGTTAGGCGACACCAAATATTAAATTAATTAATATGAAAATTAATTAAATTAGAGTCGGACTGTAGACTCGGGAAAGTATTAAATTAATTAATGTGAGATTAATTAAATTAGGGTCGGACTGTAGACTCGGGAACTTATTAAATTAATTAATGTGTAAATTAATTAAATTAGAGTCGGACCATAGACTCGGATTGGTATTAAATTAATTAATGTATAAATTAATTAAATTAGAGTCGGACCATGGACTCGGATTAATATTAAATTGATTGAGTTGTTAATCAATTAAATTAGAGTCAGATTGCAGACTCGGGAAGGTATTAAATTAATAGATGTGTTAATTAATTTAATTAGAGTCGGACGATAGACTCGGGGAGGCAATAAGTTAATTGAGGTGTGAATTAAATATATTTGTGTCGGACCATAGACTCGGGGAGATGATAAATTATTAAGTGAGAAAATTAATTAAGTGAGTCGGAACATAGACTGAGAAAATTTCAAGCCAGTGTTACGGATCTTTGAGTACACGGTAAATTCGGGGTTTATAATATATATACGGTGTAGTGATAGTATATATATAAATGTGTATATATTGTGTGTGCTATTAAATATCAGTGATGAGATATTTATTTAATTTATATACTCTAATGCTATCACGAGAGGTTGCGCGATGTGGGTGAATCCCCTAGCTTGAGGAGTAGGGTGAGTATATCCCAAGGTTATAGCGTCCGATATACGGGTGAGGGGATTATCTCACTTTCAGGGAAGGAATATGACCGCCTCCACTTCGTTTATGTTTTAGGCCAGGTTAGTGGGCGAATCCAACTTGGGTAACTAGGATATGTGAGCACACCTAGTGGGATAGCACTTTAGAGGGAATCATCTGACGAGGGTATACTCGGAGGGATGGATATAAGTATGTTATATGTGTGGATGTTTTAGTAAAGCTACGTATATAATGGTATTTAATATAATATCCGGGTAATAATAGAGTGTGTGATGTATTTACTTCATATAACTCGTGACAAAATTATATGCTATTATTTAAGACGGAATTAATTAAGTTAATTGGTGAAACAACTTATAATTTATGAATAATTATACTCGGGTTAGAGTAGTATGGTAAGGGGAGGTTATATCGGGAGTAGTTGGATGGGGTAGTACAACTAGGTGGGGGTCAAGGTGATCGTTAGGTGTGCACATTAGTGGAGGGGTGAGAATGTCCACAAGGGAGTGCGACACTAACTTAAATATGAAGCGCATTCATGCATTTTAAATAACTGCAGTTAATTCACTTGCTAAATATTTTTAAAATGTTTTGGGTTCTAACCCTTGCTATAAAACTATTTTCAAAACCTTTTAGGTGTCCAGCCATAGGGACGCCAGGATTGATATTCTATTCCAGGGACATGGAGCTGCTATATATGTGGATGCTAGCAGGAATTTGGATTAGACGCATCGATCATTCATTCCTAGAGTAGGAATCATTTATCAGTTTCAGTTTTATTTAGGGATTGTCGCCCGGACTTCTCAGTACAGTTTTCAGATGTATTTATTCAGGTGTTGAATATTTGTATTGGATTATTTCACTTTGGTGGCTGATGGTTTATTCGGCAAGTTGTGTAATTAATTATTCAGTTGAGTTTTATTCAGTTGTGTGAACGGTTTATATTTATTTCTGCATGTACTATTTTGTTTAATTAAAAAGTTAAAATTTTGGAACCAACTTTTGTAATACTAGGTGGCTAGTAAGTTTTAAAAAGTTTTCGACAGTGATGCTAAGGATGAACCAACTGGGATTCCTGTTTTAATTTGGTATAGGACTGATCACCCAGTATTTTATTAGGCGGGGTGTTACATTTTCTTTCTATTTTAAGTCCCTTATTCACACACACGTGATTTATACAAAATAATTCACACTTTACAACTTAATTCAATTTCACCCATACTAGTGTAAATATGTTCTTTGACATTCTTATACCATAAAAATATTCCACTTTAAGTAAATTACCAATTCATCCTTTGTTTACCAAACTTACACTTTCGTCATTTAACAAGTATCATTTCTCAAATGGTTATTAGGTTCCCAACTTAATATTTAAAACACCCTTAGCCATATTAATACTTGTTTTATATCACACTATTTACCCAACTCTCACACATGAAACTTCTACACTTTGAATATATAAACAACATCTTTATATAGTAAACTTCCATTTTTCACAAATTATCTTAAGACTAAAATCTCTATTTGTCTTATTTCTTATTTAGACCAAATCAAAACTTTCCTTAAACTTTTCACACATTTGTCATCTGTGATAGCCCGCCTAATAAAATACTAGGCGATCACTCCTATATCAAATTAAAACAGGAGTCTCATATGGATCATTCTTAGCATCACAGTCGAAAATCCATTTAATTACTATTAACCTAATAGGCTAGCGTCAAAATTTTACTTAACTACTCTTTTTAAATGACTACAAATAAAAACATCCACATAGTTTGCGTAAATGAAACTAAAATGAAATAAAATAACCAAACACTCGGTCAAAATATACAACCATATCGAATGCCACACTAAAAGGAGGAAAAAGAATAAAAATATGTTGTTAGGTTATAAACACGAATGTTTATACAATACCTCCTATCTAGAGTACAAGGGTAGAAGCATCTATCGAGAACCTGCACGCATCCACAGCTGCTGCAGCTGACGTTTGACTCGAAAGAAGTGCCATCCAGGCGTTCCTGAGTCTGGACACCTATATATATATAATATATATCAATAAAGGAAAAGTAGATAAACGGGTCAGATCCCGAGTTGTAAAAATACTTAGCAATTGCATAAATGCCTTATTTTTAGAAAAAGGTTTTATCTCATATTTAAATTTGGTATCACACTCCCATGAGATACGCCTCACTTTTGTTCTATTAGTGCACACCTAATGTACCCTAACAAACTACCCTAGTCAAGCTATCATGCCTAACTAGTCTAATTTACCCATCTACTAAGATCCTCTACTACTCGAGTACTAAGGGCTAAACTTCTCTCCATTCTCAACACTGCGCTAAGTTCGTCCGTGGGGTGTCTCGCGAAGAAAAATCCAAACAAGGACCCCCCGATACACTACTACTTGGCAGGGTTAATGGTAGAGATCCATTATGCCCGTAGTACAAAACTAATGTATAAATACATACTCATATATAAATTTACATATCACATTCATTCTTATATACGTCTTACAATATATATTCGGATAATATCTCCCGGACTGAGGCTCATTCTATTTTCATTTATAAAATGTTTTACCAAAACAATTTTATTTCAAAACTTTCTATTTCCCTTATTATATCCAGGAAATATATTTAAATCAAGTTTTATTATAGTAAAAATGCTTTACCTTTTTATTACATCCCATTTCCCTTCCTATATCCAGGAAATGTATTTAAAAGCCAATTTTTATTATCATAAAAATGCATTTTCATATCATATGCTTCTATTTCCCTTCTTCCATCCGGGAAGTGTATCCAAAGCCAATTCATTTATCCCATTTTCATATAATAACCATGCCACTGAGCTATAACTCGAGGATGCGATCTCTCAATGCTATCATCTTCCGGTTGCCCAAACCACATAGAAAACTGGGGTCACCTGGCGGGGCTAAACGACACCCATCCTCGTGATCAACTCACGCACACAACTTACGGAAAGCGGTCATAGATCCTAACTAGTCAATGAGACGAAACACACCCACCACGTCTCATCCCAAAATAAATGTAAATCACATAATAACACACTAGACGACTATGACCTAGGGAATATCCATACCCTGCTCCTCGAGCCAGGATGCTCACCCTCAGCGCGGAAGCTTCCCAATGATAGAATTAGAGGGGGTATGCTTCACACACACACACATATATATATATATATATATATATATATATACCATCCACACATAGATTTATATACATAACCGTATCATATAAGATATATACTTTAATCACATAGTATATATATACCATATATTCCTCCTCGAATATATAAAATGGCCATAATTGCCAATCACATCTAACGATGACCAATAATCCCAAAGATTCGCTCAAAGAATCATAATCATGCATTCATATGTGCATGCTACTATACCCAAAGTATTTCCACACTTCGATAAATAATAATTACCTTAATCATCTCTAAGGATTTATTGGATACCTCCAATTATACCAATTCACTCTAAGTGAATATATATCTATATTCACAATTTATCCTAATTATCTCATAGGATATACTCAATACACAATAAATTATAATTATGTTTCCTATACACATAATTATATAGGCCTAAATGCCCTACTAAAATGTTCCAGGGATTATTCTTTCCCGGATAACCTTAAATTCAATAAGTTGTGGACTTCATTTCCATGAATCCAAGGACTATATCTCGTCTCTATAATCAATTAGAGGTCCCCATCCAAACTTAGGAACCGTAAACCATCAAATTCTACCAATTCTCTATTTTCCTCAAAAATATAACTTAAGGGTTATACATTTAAAACCCTCACCTTGCCCTCCTAAATTTCCTCAATTGGAGTACTATATACTCCTAAAGGATTACTTATTTTATCCCTTAATTAACCTCAAAGCAATATGAATTGGAATCTATCCAATCCAATTCACCCTAAGAAAGATTGTCTAATTTCAGAAGCGGTTGATCGATCGACCCTTGGCCGTCGATCGATCAATCGAGCCCCCATGATCGATCGATCGATCATGTCGGGCAGCTTCTTTTCGAGAAGCTGTTTCGGCCATTAAAGCTTCTCCCAAGCTTTTGTCGCCTCACCCAATGCCTTACAACCTCAACCAACTACAAATACACATATTATGGGTTCTAAACATCCTAGAACCCGAAACCACCAATTTATTTCCATTTATTTCTAAGTTTCTCCTATTATAAAATTATGGGGGTTTATTCGTTTTAACTCCTGAAAACTCGTTTTATCCACGAAAACTCAACCCAAAATCTTTAAGGTTTGTTAATCCCAAACTACGGTATGAGATTTATGCTCAAAAATAAATAAAGCAAGTAAACACTTGCCTTGTGGAAATAATCCGGCGATCCCGAGTTGAATCCCGTAGAGGTTGGCCGGAATCTCCCTTTTTCTCCTCCTCTCTCTCTTCTCTCTTTTCTCTCTCTTTTATCTTCTCTTTTCTCCCTCTCTCCCTCCTTTTATAAGGAGAAAAGGGTTTTAACCCTTAAAACCCCAAAACCACTCGTTTACCCAATTACGAGTTACTTTTACCTTAAAATTACCCGAAACTCAGTTTCGACAATCGAACACTCTTTTTTGACTATCTTGTCCACTCTGAGACTCACGACGCAGTTAAAATTCCCATCCGAGGTACTTGACCGCAACTCACTATTTAACCCCACACGACTTAATACGGGTTTTCCAATTTAAATCTCACCTCGTGTCGCTATACTCAACGGTGACATATAATTAAAATACCTCGACATATTTACTTAATCCCAAAAGTAAATATTTCACCCATCGACAATCATCAAATCCTTGAAAATTACAAAATTACTATTTAGGGAAATTCCCCAAATTCCAATTTATACTCAATCATGGAATTTAATTATTTCCAAAAGGACGGGTTGTTACATACTCCCCCCTAAAATGGAATTTCGTCCTCGAAATTCAGATATAACCTACACCACCATTCCTAGGATCACTCCAAATCCTAATACCTCAAAGGGAACGATACTAACTTAATGGTTCCCAACCATACACTATACGGCTACCACGGTCGTAAAGTGACTCCAATAGCGTCACATTGCACCCATCATCTATACTGCCTCATGGCATAATATTCAACTTTATATACTAAGCCTCTTCTATTTCAGGCAGTATATAAACCAACTTACTAAGGTGCCCACACACCTTTATAACTCGTGCACATATTCATAACCATTGTGAACGTTCGACACATAACACTCTCTCTAAATGTGGGTCTTCTTTCCTCGGTGTAATACTCACACATGGGTCCTAACAACCCGCGAAATCCTACTCTTCTCAAGGTTACCCAACCAATATTTCTATATCGACGCCACAACTCCACTAGCTTCACTTCCCGAAAATCCTAAGATCCAAAATGTTCCTACAATACGCAAAAGAGTACTATCCTAATGTCCCTAGTGCCCAAGGCCTCTCTCAACTTTCGACATTTTCTTGGTTTCATGCGTGGGATGTCTCACTAAGCGAAATCCAGACAAGTAACCCTACCGTTACACTACTCCCTCGCGTTGTTGGTCTTTGAGATATAGCGACCTAAGGCACATCCGCGGGACGTCCTAAATCCTACCTCACAAATCTACTAACGTACTTCTACCACTCTATCCTATTGATCTAGCGCCTACTCTCTATCGAGATGTTACGATCATTTTACCCAAAACATACTTCTCCAAAATTTCCCTTTTCATTAAGGCCTGGCCATAAGCCTCAAATCAATTCTTTTAACTTTGCCTCACCTTTATACTTTCGGTGAGAAAAACATTTCAGTGCTTTTCCATAGCACAATATTTCCATAAGTATACCACCATTACATGGATCATAGTCTATAGCGGTTCATCCACACTATAAGACTTACTAAAAAAACTAACATCCTTGCATCCTATAACATCTCTCCACTCCCGACGTCGTTAAGGTTCATGTGTGGAGCGTCTCGCAATGCGAAATCCAAACAAGGAACCCCTCCACACACTACTACTTAACTTTATCGGTCATGGAGGTTCATCATTTTCGAATATGCAACCGGGAAAATCCTATCCCCTCTTTTGACAGAATGTGATTTGAGCTCCCGTCTCTATCTAGGAGCCATACCACCAAGCACTCGTACTAACTCTAAGTCCTTGCGCAAACCATAATGAGCTACAGCTCAATAATAATCCTGCGAGCCTTAAATCATATCGATAAGGTCGCCACACACTCACATCATGATAATAAAGCCTCTACTCACTGAAGTTCCATCTACCCATAACAATAAAGGCGAGCTTAACCTGTATCCAGGTGAGATATCGCAACAACAACCTGTTCCACCCGGGAATCGCGAACACGATTGTCTTGCCATCCTTAGCCTGCTATCGCTCTGATAACACCATAATATCTTATACTCACCATATTACCATACTCGTATAACACATATAATATGAGTATCACCAACCACATATACATATACAGAATATAAACACCCGCCTTTATAGCTAATGCAGAAAATGAAACTCCGCTATCACGAAAAATATACAAGCCTACATTATAATGTTATCGAGACCGCCACAAAACTCAAATTACACACATGAGTCTAGGGCCAACGAACATCGCAACTCATCTAGCCACGCCAGTTATCAAAATTTTCTTAACTCTATGCCCCATCTAGGCACCCTAATCTTTTCTTTCATTCCTACCAAAAAAGGACTAACTGTGTGGCTCCGCACTCCACATCACCCTATTTCCATCACTAGCCTTCCTGACCATGATAAAGTTATCAGCACCATCTGACTCTATAGCCTCGCTCCTTACAATCATCTTACTAGTCCTCTTAACTTCTTCTTTAAAAGGAACTCCTCCACCGGTTTCAACAACCCTATTTCAACAAATCTTCCCACGTGGATGTCCACCCAGGGGGCACATGAACACACCCACATTCTCAGTAAGTGTTAGCAACACTTCTTTTAGTGAGCCTATCATTCCTTGAAAGGACTCGTTATTCATTGTACCTACCTCACCTCAGTGCAAGGTTCACTTCTCCATATCACTCTTTATCCACTGTCGGCCTCTGGCCGATCCTTATGTGAATAATTCAGAACTGAATCCTCTTCCTAATCAACCGAAGGAACTCGCGATTAAAACCGTCCGTAAGATTACTTTATGATCAAACATCCTGCTCCTATAAGTGGAAATCTTCCTCAAATTTTCACGTCTGGGTATTTCCATACCCTGCTATAAGCCAAAGCACCCGAGCCTTCTACTTCCACTAGGTAGTGCCACACTTACTTTGCACAACCGAACTTCACTTATGGTCCTTATCAAATACCCCTTTCAAACCCTTAGTTTCATCGAGTAATTCAACTTGAGTACCACTTTCCACTATAGCGGCACTTAGATGCTCATAACTACTATACTTTAGTAGTCATTGCAACAATCCTTAACACTTGCCATAAGGGGAGTGACCTCTACGGTGGTCCTAATCCCCCAACTTCTACCAGTCGCCCCAGCTAAGCCCTGCCTCCTGTTGTACTCATCACGATCCTCCTTGGTCCCTCTTCCTCAATCAGCATACGAACCTAGAACGAGCATGTAAAATATTTACATAATCTTATACTATAGCAAGAGAATAAAATCTCATAAGAGAAATCAACAATTCTAATCCTGATGCTCTATAACAAATTGAGAGCAACACTGAAAGCGTAGTACGTCCGCACAGATTCCTAAGAACACTAGAACCTGATGCTCTGATACCATCTGTGACATATCCCCTAATAAAATACTGGGCGATCGCTCCTATATCAAAATAAAACAGGAGTCTCATATGGATCATTCTTAGCATCACTGTCGAAAATCCATTTAATTACAAATAACCTATTACCCTAGCATCAAAATTTTACTTAACTACTCTTTTTAAATGACTACAAATAAAAACAACCACACAGTTTGCGTAAATGAAACTGAAATGAAATAAAATAACCGAACACTCGGTCAAAATATACAACCATATCGAATGACGCACTAAAAGGAAGAAAAATAATAAATAAATGCTGTTGGGTTATTAACCTGAATGTGTATACAATACCTCATATCTAAATTACAAAGGTAGAAGCGTCTATCGAGAACCTACATGCATCCACAGCTGCTGCAGCTGACGTCTGACTCGAAAGAAGTGTCATTCAAGCGTTCCTGTGTTTGGACACACGCACACACACACACACACACACACACACACACACACACACACATATATATATATATATATATATATATATATATATTGAGAGAGAGATAAAGTAAAAGTAGATAAACGGGTTAGAGCCCGAGTTGTAAAAATACTTAGCAAGTGCATAAATTCCTTATTTTTAGAAAAATGTTTTATCTCATATTTAAATTTGGTATCGCACTCCCATGAGATACCCCTCACCTCTCTTCTATTAGTGCACACCTAACGCACCCTAAAAAACTACCCTAGTCAAGCTATCCCGCCTAACTAATCTAATTTACCCGTTGGGTGTCTCGCAAAGCGAAATCCGAATAAGGACCCCCCCCGATACACTACTACTTGGCAGGGTTAATGGTAGAGATCCATTATGCTCGTAGTACAAAACTAATGTATAAATACATACTTATATATTAATTTACATATCACATTCATTCTTATATACGTCTTACAATATATATCCGGATAATATCTCCCGGATTAAGGTTCATTCTATTTTCATTTACAAAATGTTTTACCAATCCAGTTTTATTTCAAAACATTCTATTTCCTTTCTTATATCTAGGAAATGTATTTAAAGAAAGTTTTATTATCATAAAAATGCTTTACCTTTTTATGACATCCCATTTCCCTTACTATATCCAGGAAATGTATTTAAAAGCCAATTTTTATTATCATAAAAATGCTTTTTCATATCATATGATTTCATTTCCCTTCTTCCATCCGGGAAGTGTATCCAAAGACAATTCATTTATCCCATTTTCATCTTTATAATATACATCAATATAATAACCATCCTACCGAGCTATAACTCGAGGATGAGGTCTCTCAATGCTATCATCTTCCAGTTGCCCAAACTACGTAGCAAATTGGGGTCACCAGGCGGGGCTAAACGACACCCATCCTCGTGATCAACTCACGCACATAACGTCCGGGAAGCGATCATAGATCCTAACCGGTCAATGAGATGAAACATACCCACCACGTCTCACCCCAAAAGAAATGTAAATAGCATAATAACACACTGGACGACTATGACCTGGGGAATATCCACACCCTACTCCTCGAGCCAGGATGCTCACCCTTAGCACAGAAACTTCCCAATGATAGCATTAGATGGGGTATGATTAACATATATGTATAACTTTCACACATAGATTTATATACATAACCGTATCATATAAGATATATACTTTAATCACATAGTATATATATACCATATATTCCTCCTCGAATATATAAAAATGGCCATAATTTCCAATCACATCTAACGATGACCAATAATCCCAAAGATTCTCTCAAAGAATCATAATCATGCATTCATATGTGCATTATACTATACCCAAAGTATTTCCTCACTTCGATAAATAATAATTACCTTAATCATCTCTAAGGATTTATTGGATAGCTCCAATTATACCAATTCACTCTAAGTGCATATATATCTATATTCCCAATTTATCCTAATTATCTCATAGGGTATACTCAATCCATAATCAATTATAATTATGTTTCCTCTACACACAATTATATAGGCCTAAATGCCCTACTGAAATGTTCCAGGGATTATTCTTTCCCGGATAACCTTAAATTCAATAAGTCGTGGACTCCATTTCCACGAATCCAAGGACTATATCTCGTCTCTATAATCAATTAGGTCCCCACCCTAACTTAGGAACCATAAACGTTTAAATTCTACCAATTCTCTATTTTCCTCGAAAAATATAACTTAAGGGTTATACATTTAAAATCCTCACCTTGTCCTCCTAAATTTCCTTAATTGGAGTACTATATACTCCTAAAGGATTGCTTATTTTATCCCTTAATTAACCTCAAAGCAATATGAATTGGAATCTATCCCATCCAATTTACCCTAAGAAAGATTGTCTACTTTCAGAAGGGGTCGATCGATCGACCCTTGTCCGTCGATCGATCGATGGCTCGATCGATCGAGCCCCCATGATCGATCGATCGATCATGTCGGACAACTTCTTCTCCGAGAAGCTGTTTCGGCCATTAATGCTTCTCCCAAGCTTTTATCACATCACCCAACTCCCTACGACCTCAACCAACTACAAATACACATATATTAAGGCTTCTAAACATCCTAGAACCCGAAACCACTAATTTATTTCCATTAATTTCTAAGTTTCTCCAATTATAAAATTATGGGGGTTTATTTGTTTTAACTCCCGAAAACCCGTTTTATCCACGAAAACCCAACCCAAAATCTTTAGGGTTTGTTAATACCAAACTACGGTATGAGATTTATGCTAAAAAATAAATAAAGAAAGTAAAAACTTGCCTCGTGGATATAATCTGACGATCCCTAGTCGAATCCCGTAGAAGAATCTCCCTTTTTCTCCTCTTTTCTCTCCTCCTCTTTGTCTTCTCTCTTGTCTCTCTCTTTTCTCTTCTCTTTTCTCCCTCTCTCCCTCCTTTTATAAGGAGAAAAGGGTTTTAGCCCTTAAAACCCAAAAACGACTCGTTTACCCAATTACGAGTTACTTTTACCTTAAAATTACCCGAAACTCAATTTCGACAATCGGACACTCTTTTTCGGCTATCTCGGCCACTCTGAGACTCACGGTGCAGTCGAAATTCCCATCCGAGGTACTTGACCTCAACTCACTATTTAACCCCACACGACTTAATGGGGGTTTTTCAATTTAAATCTCACCTCGTGTCGCTTTAATCATTGGCGACATATAATTAAAATACCTCGACATATTTACTTAATCCCAAAAGTAAATATTTCACCCATCGACAATCGTCAAATCCTTGAAAATCCCAAAAATTACTATTTAGGGAAATTCCCCAAATTCCAATTTATACTCAGTCGTGGAATTTAATTTTCTCCAAAAGGACAGGTTGTTACATCATCGAAATACTACATGTTTGTATGCATGAGATAATTGACTTTGATTTTCTAAAATTCTTTTGGCATGGTTTAATCATACCTTCATTCTAGAATTAACACTATTTGCACCAACGTGTATTTTTCCTTTATTCTAAACAAGAATAATAGTTCCTTACATTTTTATCCCTTAAAAATGCCCAACGTTAGTTTTACTAAAAAACACATTAAATAATATATTCACACGTTTTATTTTCATTTATACAAAAAATATCCATTATTTTCTTTTACTAGAAATACACACAAACATCATTTTCTTACATTTTTATTCCATAAAATGTCCAATATTTCTTTTTTACTAGAAGTACATGAAATTACTATTTTTCTTACATTTTTATACCGTAAAAATGTTCAACATTTCTTTTTACTAGAAATACATACAATTAAAATTTTTCTTAAATTTTTATACCATAAAAATTTCCATTATTATATTCTAAATTTTAGTGTATTTTCAAGACTTATTTTATATCATCCCTTTGACACCATTTCATACAAATACTAATATGGCTAACATTCAGCACTAGGATGCAAGCCAATAAAATACACACATATATTTAACCTAATATGTAAACAACATGCTAAAATATACTCAACATCAAACATAGACCAAAGTTAGAATTTTCCACCTAAATGACTCCAAGATGGTGGTATTGAAGAAGATGGGTGACTCCCCCACCTCCAAAGGTGGCTCTGAAATGGAGTCACAAAGTCTTCACCAAACAGGTCTCCATGGAAGCTCCATTATACTCCAAGAGAAGCTCTATTGAAACCCTCTTCAAATACCTCTAACAACACACCCCTAATCTTTTAAAAATATCTTCAACAACACATTAAAACCCTACTAACCAACTTCTATGATTTTCGTGGTTTCTTAATCATAGTAGGAAATAATGTATCTTGGTGGGAGTGTAGTCAGCACTTAAAGGATTCGTGGTGAAAGAAGTTTATGGAAGGAGAGAATTACTGGGAGATTTGGCAGTGGAGAGGTTATTATCACGTCTCTTATTTAGTTATCTCCAACCACAAGAACCCAAATCCACATAAATATTACCATTCATCAATCTCTAAAATTTTAAGGTCCCAGGCATTGATATGTCTATTTTATCGACGCTTGAGAATGAAACAGCAAAGGTAGCATCTCTTTTACACGCCAAACAATGAGCCTTCAGGTTTAAATCCAGTAAAATGTAGGCTTCGTCAAACACTCATGTCTCAAAATTTTATGAGGATGGTTCATGGGAAGACAATGAAGAAAGAAACGTGATTATCGTACAGCGTCGCTTGAACAATTTGAGGTGTCTCTCAAACGACGGTGATGGCCGTTTGAGTCACTTGACCATTTCGTCCAAGCTGAGCCCTTTGATTACTTATATAAGATCATGAATAAGATAGATTCTTTCTCCCATATTATATGTAGTGAAAGTTTCGTTCACTCATGTAGTAAAAATGTAGCTAATGTAGTCGATAGGACTATGAATAGGCCTTTTGGAGTTTCATCTTCTATTGTAGTAATATGATTACAGGTGGGAGTCTTGATCACGTCCTTCGTGTTTCCTTATGATTGGTGAATAGGAAAACACACTTATCTCTTACACACACACACACACACACACACACACACACACATATATATATATATTATTTCGTCCCGCGTGTAAGTTATATATATAAAGTTTAATTAATTTTATACTACTCATTCTATAATCTATAAAAAATCTTAATTGAATAAATTCTCTATTATAATTCGATTTGACGCCCAAAAATTCTTATAATATCACCTTATTCTTCCTCATACAAAATCCATGTATATTATTTATTTAGTTTACCAAGGCTAGGTAAAACACAACTCATGAATTTACGTGGTTCAAGAATTTGCCTACATCCACAGAGAGGTCACTATTTTTCTATTAAGTTCTCTCAAGTATCGAAAATTACACCCCTTTAACCCAATGGTGAGGGTTAGATTTGTAGTGATGTTAGATTTGTAGTGATGTAAAGTGGTTGAATTATACAAGGACCTCCCCTAGCTTGCCATTATCTCGTGTGATAATCATGAATACCTCCTCCAAGATTGTTGGTGACCGTTTGAGTTATCAAGGTTGATGTGATAGATGTTCGCATTTATCCACGTAATAAATGTAATTTTAGATCAACTTTGAGTAGCTTGGGCCATATATATCCACATTTTGAGGGGTCTGGTCGTCCGTCTCTCAATTGAGCCTAGTTAATTATTTTAGTCCCCACAATCGCACCTAAAATCTCCAGACTAAAATCTTTTTGGGCCTGTAGATTTTATTCATCATTCAGGACCATTCATTTTTTGAACTTGTTTGAAAATGTAAACTTGCATGGCAGCCTCATAGTTATACTTCAGTCTTAAAGGTATGCTCTTTAGAGCAATAAGTGAAGTGCCAAAATGCATCTCATGAGTTACGTCTTATGATTATGCCCTAGGATTCAAATAAAGTGGCTATACTCCAAACCGTCACTTTTCCTTTGATCTCCTGCTTGTAAAAATATTCAGAGATTCCTTTGCATTCTTTCATATTTATAAGTATTCATATTTACTCATTCCTTTCTCCATTTTTTTCTTCTTTCTAGTGGTTGTCTTCAGTAGTGGTAGTTTTATTCCTCCAATCATGTCAACTATTCATGGGATGAGCGTAGTGAAATTTTGAAAAACTTATTATATTCCCTCCAGGGTGATAATTTAATGTCCCCCCATTCCGAAAGATGTTAGAAACATCGAAGGGGGCGATGTATTCACACATTTGATGTGGTCCATAGGTGTTGGCATTCCCCAAAATTGTTTGTTTTCAGAGTTTTTTGATTTCTTTGAGGTGGTCTCTGCTCAGTGTGCCTCCAATATGTGGAAAATAGTTAATGAAGTGAATCATATAAATGAGATCTATGGGACCAACTTGGGCATCCCAGAGATAAGTGTTTTCTACTCCTAGTCTTGTACTTCAGAGGGCCTCCTTTGTATGAAGGACAAAAAGGCATTGGTCGTACACCTCCTTAATTCCAATAAGGGATATTGGGATTATGGCTTCATCACCAGTAATTGGAAACATCCACTGCTCCCTAAGGTCAAAGAATAGACATGGTTCTGTGCCCTAACTAGGGGATGATCACATAGGTTAACATCTGGTTTTATAATTTGCTTATTATTTTACAATTTGCTATGCTGCTATTGATTATGCTTTTGTATTGTCTTGTGAACATGTTGCATTAAAAATAGAGTGCCCTCCCTCAAAGACATTAAGGTGGAAGACCTCCTGAAATCTTAGAGGATAAAAAATAGTCTTCCTAATAGTGAACATCCCCTATCAGCGACCTTCCTGATTGAGTAGATCAACACCACGAGCAACTTTACTGCTCACACGGTGGATGATATACGTGATATTCCTCTTTTGGATGAGGAAAATTCTTCTTTTTTTGATCTGTTGAACGTTAGTTCAATTCATCAAGAGGGTGAGGAAGGCCTAATGGGTCCCACTAGGAAGATAATTCTATTAGTTTCTGATGAAAATGATGATGATGTGCTCCTCCCTGCTAGGTATAAGTCCTAAAATAAGGCTGATGGTGAGTCCTCAAGGTTTGGATATACAACCTTGGTCGCCAAGGAGAAAAAAAGTAGATGAATAAAAGGGAAGAGGAGATAAAGGGAGAGATGGTGAAGAATAATGCTCTTACAACTTCTGGAAAGAAGAGAAACATTCCCTCTTCTCTCCCTAATTTATTAGAAGACTAATCTGTATCCCACAATCCAACCCTTGCCCTGGTTTATTGAGGGGGACAGTGCTTGCAAGTGCTCGTGAGAAGCTAAGGATGCTAGGTCGAGAGCAACTTTCTCTCTAAGCATCCCAAACTATGTCCCTGGTAAGGGTCTTCTCTTTGTTTATGATCTCAGATCTACTAGAATGATGTTCATTAAATCTTCTAATATTTGGTCTTTTTCTTGTTTTACGGTTTGTGGAAGAATTTACCTGTCAATTGGATGGTTGCGATAACCAGTCTAAGAAAAACAATAAACTAACTAAGGCCCTTCGAAAGTCAAAGGTGTCTATGATCCAGGCTAGGAGGCCCATAAAAAATAGTAGAAGACCATTGTCAATGCCATGGCCTCCCTTAAATCTGAGAACAACATACTAATGGTGGCGAATTCTTAGGTGACCAAGGAGGTGGAGAAAATCACTGCCCTTAAGGATGCCATTTTTGAGTAAGGATAGAATGAGGCACATGATGACATAAAAGTCTATATTGCCTATGCTAGGAAGCCGAGCTTTAGGAAGGGATAGGAAAAAGTCTTGGTGTAAATCGGAGTCCATACAAAATTTGGGCTTTATGGATGCTATGAGAAAGGACCCCTCGCACTATTAACAAGGATCCATCTTCCAAAAACCCTTATGACTAGGCAAAGGAGGTGGCACCCAAGGAGAAAGAGGTTGATAAAGAAGAGTGGGTGAAGAAGTGAAGCCTGTAATTTTTTGTTTTTCTCTTCTTTTGCATGTGCATTGTATGCTTTTCCCATTTCGTGGATTGTAATGGGCTTTCCCTTCCTTTTGTTTTGTTTAATAAAAATAGTATTTTCATTTGAGTGTGTCAGTTCACATATTTTTTGATAAACTGTTTGCCTGTTCTTATTTGATGTTGTATACTATTGCTGAGGAAATTCCTTCTTCTAATAACTTAGACATTGTGCTCGGGCGAGATGCTAGCGCTCAAGCTTGTCGAGAATGTCTAATTGGCTATAAGTCTATAAAAAAGAGAACCAATGCTGATAAAAAATAATCACCTTTGGTCTCCAAGTTGAAGGATGACTTTAAGGACTTGGAAAATGTAAGTTCCACTATGCAAAAGGAAATTAATGACTTGATGTACCACTTAGTGGAATCTAATGATATGGGCGAGGTCGGCACTTTGGTCCAGTCAAAAAATAATGACTTGTAGTAGAAACTTTCTGAGGCCATAGAGCAAGATCAATGGACCAACACCATGGTGATGGGTCTTAGCTGTCATAACAACAAAGCTTCAATATTTATTCATTATATTAACTCAACTTTATTATCATTAAGCATTGTCTACATCTATAGACTAAGAGGGCACATTTCCATTCCAGGATCACCACATTGTGCAAATGGAGAAATATATATATATATATATACGACACACGAAGACATCTATTTTCGGTGTCTTGTCTGTGGTCTATCGGTAATACTCGAAGGAGTCGCTTATCCTAAATGGGTAACAAAACACAAGCAATGAGGTGGTACCTATGCAATACACCAATTCATGGCCCATACCCAGTGGTGATAAAGGATCCCAGTATCAACCCCCGCCATCTCAAAAGTGGCACTCCTTTAGTACCTAAATGACCTATATAACATCTAGCCCACCTATGCCAATCTGTGCTACGCAGTCCCGATCGCACTCAAACCCCAACCGATAGGACGGTCCACAAACTCAGGTATTCCCACACAAAATAATATAATACATATTATTACCCAATATGTACAAGCAATTACTCTATAACTACTTTAACCCAAGGAATCCCTATCCATATAAATATATAGCCCCTTCCGACTTAACCATAACATTTTAGCCCGTTGTCACATAACACATTACAAGTCGACATCCTACGACTACTTCTCGATTAAATATCATGACCCATATATTGCCTCCTATACTTAATAAGCTCATTTATTTCACTATTTCTTTCTCCATAAATATCTAGGTATAGTTCCAAAACCATTAAAGGTATAATTATCCCCAACTGCACTTACCAACACAATTGTAGGTATTATTATTCCCAAACTACCCTTACCGATACTATTAATGATTTTAGCAATTTGCCTTCTCAGTTTAGACTTAAATTCTCCTCGATTATTAATGCCTGCACGCTTCCTGTTACCTTTTCAATAAGATTTATATGTAAATATATAAGGATTCAACTAGAGTGAATAAGGGTTATATGTACATATATAATAAAACCACTAATAAGTAGTTTCATCCGAACCACTATCACAATCGACGCTTCCCCTCTAGACTTAGCCCACTAGGCTTAGGATACATTTTTACTTAGTATTCTTACACGATAAAAATTTAAGGGAGCTAACCATTAATTATATTCTCAAGCATTTGACTTATCTCCAATAAGTTTTTCTTTTGATTTGAACTCTTACCCAAATTAATCATAATATTTTCATAGTATCTTTTAGGATCTTATCCTCTATGTGCCCGCACCAAAATTTCCCAAATCTCGGGTGCTGATAAATACACCTAAAAAAAATTTCAAAATCACCAAAATAAATTAAAACCCAAACTTTACAAACCACACCCAAAAGTGTTGTAACTTTTATTTTCTTTAAAATGTCTAATATACCCCAAACTAAACAAAAAATTACACATAAACTAACACCACAAGAAACTAAAATTCAATTGATTGATTTTCCCACCGAAAGCCTCAAACCCACAGTTGAACCTAGCCAAAATCATCTTGTTCATTTCTTCCCAAATCTCCATTTTCATGTATTTGTTATGGTCTTTGTTGTGTTGTTTCTATACATAAATCAGGGATAAATGGGTTGCATTGCAATAGTTGAGGAAAATAAATTTGATGATGAAGATTCCCAAACTAAGAATATCCAATGCTCGTTTGATGATTTTGAGGTATTAAAACACCTATACACACTATATAACTTGTAAAACAACATTTAAAATGATGAAAAGATGATAAAAACCTGGGGTGACTACACTTACGGTTGCCCGTCACTGTAAGTGATAATTCTCTCGGTCACAAGTCACTGTATCTTGTCCGACGATTTGATGTGGCCGTGGTAAGGACTCCATAATCTGATGTGTCCGTGGTTTTACATCCACGATTACCTGACATTGTATGTGTTCCTGTAACGGTTGTAATTGGTCATGGTATCCATATTGAAATTAAAGTTCAATTATTAAATGGTGTATGTGTTTTTATTGATTTTTGTTATTATATTGTCAATTCCTTTTGTACTGATTATTGCATTATCATTTCAGCTAGATGACTCGGTACTAGATGATACATTTTGGTAAAATATAGACAATCTCCTTGTACCGAGTGTATCTACTCAACGTGCTTCCACCGAGAAAGCGAATATGCGTTAATCGAATATGAGGGAACAACCAACAACATTAACCTCGCCCAAATGTTTTCATGATTTGTTACCAGATTGCACATCGTCTATGGTAAAAATCTATATTATGTAGTTAAATTTTAACACTTTGAGATTTTTAAAGTAAGATATTAGTGTGTGACATAATTTGATTGCATGCATTGTTTGGATGCAAAAATAGAAGAAGGATTGGATATTAATGCAATTAATCAAGACCATACAGTCGAATTCACTAATGAGGAGGCATGTTTAGTTTATTTATATTGTATTCAACATGATTTTACATTTATACTTGGAATTTTCATTTAAGTTGTACTTTCATTTAACAATGTTCGTCTTGTGCAGATTATTGACGACCGCGACAATATGATTGATTGGTGTCAACAAGTTGGTCGCAAGATTCATCCAGTCGTGATCATTGTGAAATCCGATAAGGCCATTTTAGTTCGAAAGGGGAGGTTCGTACTTGTTTGTTAGCGAAGCGAGCTTCATAATACCAAAAAAGATGAGGGGATGGACAAGAAGAGGCAGCGTTCTTTCGAAATGAGAAAATGTGATTGCCCCTTTTGATTGAAAGGCGTTCCCCATGATAATGGTGGTTTGGGGGTTTGAAGTTGTCTGTAGGCTACATAACCACGAGGTGTAAAAATCACTTGTTGGAAAACCATATGCTAGATGACTTTCCCAAGAAGAGTGGAACATTTCTTCTGAGGTGATAAATAATGGGTGGTAACGAAGGTAGTACTCTAGAAATTGAAAAAGAGATCATAATATGTTTGTTAATCCATCCTAACAATATATAATGCTAAAAGAAAAATGAAGAACGTTAGATGCAAGGTTGCACTTCCATGCAACAGTTGATGCCTTTGCTCGTGGAGAAAAGTTATGTCCACTGGCATAGAAGGAATGAGAAAACTAATGTTGTGTAGGATTTATTTTTCACACATCCCACCTCTTGCTTGTTGGTGAAATGATATCCGAGTGTACTTGTGATCGATTGCACCTACAAGACCAATCCGTACAATATGCCATTATTTGAGATGATTGGGGTCACTTCCACGGGGCAATCTTTTTGCATTGCATTTCTTTTTATGATGTGTGAGAAAGAGGAGAATTTTAGATGAGCTTTACAACATTTGCGATCATTATACGAGCCAGAAGCTTAGCCACAAGTTGTTATCTCCGATAAATAATAATCTTGTGTAAACGCTTTGCCAAACGTGTTTCCACTTGCCACCATTCTATTATGCTTATCCCATGTTCAAAGAAACACTGAAGGTGCATGTGTGAAAAACAACATCAAAGACCAGGATAAGAAGGTATTTATGCAAGGTTGGATTGGGGTGTTGGAGTCAGAGAATATGATTGACTTTGAGAATGCATGGCTGGCTTTCTGCCAAAATGGGCAAGACTACCCGTACATGGGTATATACAGAAGAATTGGATGCATTTGCATGTTTCAGTTCGCTCATGCATGGACAAATCGTGTACCCCGCCATGGAAACCGAACAACTAACAAAGAGGAGGGTGCCCATGTGCAACTGAAAACACTTAACAAATAATACCGGTTCATTTGCGACAGTGTGGAAGGGTATAGATGCATTGCTTGACCACTAAGTCACTCAAATTCAAATGGAGTTTCATAAATCACTCCAATCCACCTAGCATGGACACAATGATGTGTTGTTGTGTGAGATCGATGGTAATGCATCACACTATGCATTGGACCTAATTATTATTGAGATTGATTGCATGTGATCAGTGTTGAACGCATCAGTCACTAATACACGATATTTGGAGATACAATGCTCCCATGTACTTCGCACCATCTACGGATTACTATGTGTCCGTGAGTATACCCAATGGGAGAAGCTAGGCCAAGAACTTCTACCATGGGCACTAGACGATCATTGGAAGAAACTTTCCATTATCCCAGACATCCCTCAGTACTGTGACCTTGAATATAAACTCGAGATTATTTTGTTTAAGAAAATGTGGAAACAGGCAGGTGAAGACGCTAGAAAGATGATGTTAAGCAAGTTAATGGAGATTTCTGAACGCTTTAGCACACCCTTGATAGAGCCCATACAAATTCTTCAAAAGGTTAGGCCACCTAAGGGGAAAAAGTATGCTAATATATTTACAAAAAGAACTCCTTATGATTGGGATCAAGATGTACCGTCCACAACATAACTTAAAAAATTCTTCATAAACAAGGACCCATTGACGAGCGTGAAAACGAATGCATGGTCTCGGGAGAAAAAGATGTATATAAAGGACATTATCGAGTTCTTCCAATCATTTTGGGACAATATATATGATGTAAAATCAGATGGAAATTGTGGATATAGGGCTATTTCCAAAGGTGCGGGTGTTAGGGATGGACTAGAACATTCTTATGCTATTCCTAGTGCTTTGTTGTCTAAACTACATAGGGACAAGCCTCTTTAGGCTACCATTATAACCTCCTATGGTATTTATTAGTATAAGAGGATATTGGACTATTTTAGACACTCGGACACAAGAGAGCGTTGGTTTATAATGCCAGAGTTTGGATACCTTACAGCGAATGCACTTAAGGTAATGGTTGTGTTGATATCAAAATTTCAATGCTTAGTTTTTGTTCCATTCGACGTTGGGTCAAAATCTACGACGGAAGAGAATCGCATCATCTACATCCTCAATGTATCAAATATTCATTGGGTGAGCTTGAAATGCACAGGATTTTGCCCCAACCATTAATTTCCTTTCACTGAAGATCAAGGGTCAGTCAAAATGACCTTGAGTGGCCTACTTTGTTTACATACTTCTTACAAACATTTCAGAATATATGTTCCAAAGACATTGCGATGAAAGATGAACCATACTTGATATCATCGAAAGAGGATGAGGACTTGAAGACGTCTTAAATTAGTGAAAGTCTCAGGGATGATTGTAATTTTTTGTAATTATCAGAATTGGAAATTTTGGTTATACGTAAATTGGTTGTTGCAGAAAGTCTTAGGGATAATTGTAACTTTTTTCAATCATTAATTATTTGTAAATGGATTGTAACATTTTTTATCGTTTTGTAATCTTTAATTATATGTAAAGTCTTGGGGTTCTTGACAATTATTGATTGTAACTTTTTGTATCTTTTTGCAATCATTAGTATAATATAAATTGGTTATATGTAATAATATATATTGGTTATGTAATAAATTGGTAATATGTGATAAGTAAGATTATTGGAAATCTTGGGGGTAATGTAAGAAACATACGGTCCCTTAACACCACATAGATATACAGACGGTGACACCAACCCGTTAATGCACCCCCGATGGTGACACCACACTATGCCAAAAACACACACGGTTAAAACAAGCCATTAGATCGTACTCCACGGTGCAGACTCATTATCCCGTTGAGGCAGATAGTTGGTCTAATTTTCTACCCAACCAACACGGTCTAAGGCAACTGTAGTACATATTACCACAGTGGGGACTAGCCGTAATAAGAAACACCACAATTTGATATGACCATCCCATATATTCAGAGAGTTGGGCTAAATTCCAACCCAACCAACATGGTCTAAGGCAACCGCGGTACACATTACCACGGTGGGAGTTAGCCGTAATAACAAACACCATGGTTTTATCTTACCATCCCATATATTCAGAGAGTTGGGTTATTTATTTATAATGTATTATAATGTAATTTACATTATAATTAATCATGGTTCTTGTTTACACTTGACCAAGTATTTATTTATAATTAGTCATGGTACTTGTTTACATTCAACCAAGAATAACTAAAGGGACCAGAATTATATTCAAACACAATATTGTTTACATTCAAACACATAACACAATTTTGTTTACATTCAAGCACATAATATTCAAACACATAACGCAATTGTTTCAAAAAAACATGTGATAATTCAAAATTGTGATACTTTACAGTTAATTTTTTTAAAATACAATTACATTCAAATTGTTCCAACAAATTCTATCTATTTTCACTTTAAAAGCTTCTTCGGGGGGTGGGGGTTGGTGTTGCTTAGGGGACCTTTTTATTGGTGGATTTTTTATTGAGTTTTGGATCATGCTGTGCCTTGGTCCGAGTTTCTTGATGCACCAGTGCCTTTCTCTTTTCTATATGCACATGCATTACATTGGCCTCAAGTAGGGCATCAAACACTGCATGTGATAGTTTAAGGACATCCAAAACCTCGTGGTCCAAGCCTGCATCAATAGCATCCTGGAGCAGGCTAATGGATGTGTCAATACCCTTAGCCTATATATAAATTATCATCAAATGTGTTAGGCAATTCTTGAACAAAAAAAATCAATTTACGGATAAATTTCAAAACATTTACAATTTTATCCTAGTGCTTTAACTCCTTCTTGCGCATTCCGTCATCTGGATTTTGAATGTATGTATGGGATATTTCTAAGTATGAAGACATATACCCATCCACACATTCCCAAGGTACGTACCTCATCATGGGCAACCGTCTTCCATCAGGCAGAACATGGTCGACCCAGTTAAGTTGATACCATTTCTCGATATCAAACTTTAATTTGTATCGGGCATGGGTCTTTCCCCTCTCTTCTGATAAAGGGCGCATTGGCGGTCTAGAGATTGTTTAACCTTAGCTAGCCTGGCATAGGAACCTCCCCGGGTAATATGTTTCCTCGACATCCTTGCAAACGAGGACGCCATTGTACCATGAGACCTTCTGAAATGGGTAGGCTTCACTTTTTTCAGAGTAGGGATCCCATATAACTTAAACGTATTTCCAAATGTTAGTACATAAATTAATATTGTCTTTAACACAAATAATAATTATGTGTGAAGCTTTTAAATAGTTGAAGGTTTCCCTTACCTCCAGTATCTTTGCAAAGGCATCACATGACATCGTTTGCGCCTTCCATTTGCATAGACACGACTCGTTATGCCGAAACTCAAGATTTCTAACACTCCTCGCCAAATTGAAGTGGTCGTATATCCATGCCTATAGTCAAATAGACATATTAATTATTAAATTAATATATTACAAAACAATATTAAAAGCACATATTAAATTTTAAAAATGTACCACAATAAGGGGAAGATATCCGACCACTTGCCGAACATCTAACCGCAAGGTAATCCCAAACTGTCGATATGAATGGGCCAATACGCCCATCCCTCAAGCATAGTTTTTGCATTTGTCGACTTTTCGCAAAGACTACAGGTAGTACACTTAGACTCGGTTGCCCGATTTATCTGGGGACAATAAGCAACCAACCATGAAAAGCAAGTAACCCTAGTAGCCTGCTCAACATGCCTCTTCGTGACACATTCGTCGAAGTTCTTATCCCTCCCCTTGCAAAAATATATTATCCAGTAAGAACGAATGGCATAGACAAACATATACTCCTCCTTAGCCTCCTCCTCGGTATAATACATATATCTTGTAAGCCATTTGATTTGGGCTGCCTTCTCCTTAGCTTTCTTCAAAATAGTACCATACACAGGTTTACTAACTACCAAGATTTATAGGAGATGGTACACATCATTATGGGTGATAGTTATCTTGTCGAATGTCATATGAAATGAATTCTTCTCCGGATTCCACTGTTCAATGAATGCCAACACCGATACATAGTCTATGTACCGATAAGAGTGTTTTATCAGATCGTACAGACCTGAATTTCTTACCAAATCTACAACCCGCTCATCCTCTGTCTCTATGTCCCACTCAGTAAATTTGTTGTAGTGGTACACGCACTTCATTATGCCCCTCTCCTGATCTCGGTTCCATATAGAATAATCGATATGGTTATAATAATTTTTCAGCAGTTTGGGGTTATTTGGCGTGCACCCCTCAAGTGGTTAGGAATCAGAGTGACTTATTTTTTTACGGGATTTCTTCTCGTGAGGTTTAGATGTGTATGATTGGATTTCATCTCCTGATGAAGAAGATTCTTCCTTGCACCCCTCTACATCTTCTTCTTATCCTACTTTCTCTCCTTATTTCTCTCTCTCTCTTCCTCTATTTCTTCCTCTCTTTCCTTCTCTCTTCCTCTCTTTCCTCCACTCTTTATTCATCTCTTTCTTGATCTCTTTCCTCCTCTGTTTCTTCCTCTCTTTCCACCTCTCTCTCTTCCTCTCGTGATTTTTCTTCTTCTTTCTCTTCATCTTTCACTAACCCCAAACAAATCACTTACCACTGCCTCAACCACTTGCTCAATTCACTGCGACGTAGGACCCTTATCAACATTAAGTAAACCTCCTACCACTTAGTCGGATACTTTATCCAATGAACTAGTAGGAGAATATCCTTTGCTTGAACTACTGCCCTCATCGACACTAGTATTAGAGGAAGATAGAGGTGGTCATCCTCCGTTTGTCACCTCCAACCTCCTCTTTCGCCCGGATACGGTAGAAGGATTTTTGCTTCTTACCATTTATATGACCTACATAAGAAATTAACAAATTATATTAGCCAATGAACATCAAATTAATAAGTTCATACCAACGAAGAAATAATAATTGGTCAAAGGAATACATGTATACATTAAAAATATTGGGTACCATTATTAAAAATACATATAACCCCCCTAAAAATGGGTTGAATTACTAGAAATACATGAATATATGAAATATGAAATACATTGGTACATACAGTAATAATTAGTCATGAAACCTAAAACATGATTTTCTATGGCCATGAAAATAAAACAATTGTAATAAATGGCCGTGAAAACTAAACCACAGTGAGATATGGCTGTAACTGGAAAATCATGGATGGATATGATCGTATACTCTTGGCACCTTCGGCGATGGGCAACCGTAAGTGCAGAGAGAAATTTTTTGTTTTCTTTTTTCAAATCGATAAACCCAAACTTTTCAAATGGGTTAAACCCTTATTTTTTACCGCCCAAATGCAATATATTTCCAGTTAGATTAATTAGGGTTATATTTTAATGAGTTTATAATGAAATTTTTATATGTAGTTTGCATGATAGGGTTTAATACACAAAATAAGAGAACAAAATGAGAGCATGACAGTAATAAGAGTAAGTTTTAATGTCGTAACATATCAAGAATGAAGCTTGAGGGTAAGTACTAGGGTTTAAGGAAACTTTGAAGTAAGTTGGAAGGTTGAAAGGCTTCGGAGAGAAATTAGAGAGTGAGAGAGGGAAAGAGAAAAATTGAGGTTTAAAATTTTTTGGGTTTTTATATGGGTCAAGGTTAATGGGGTGTTGTGTGTTTTTTCATGTTTTGGACAAATAATGGGTACATATGTGGTTTTTTGAACAAAAGGGTGTTTTGGAGATATTTTTTTGGTGTACTTATCAGGACCCCAAGTTATCTTGGTACATCCTAACATTTTAATATATTTATTTAATATAGTTTTTTTCAAGAATCCCACGTAATTCATCTTGTCATATAGTTAACTTGTACTTTAAGTTATCACCATATCACAAATTCATACCAATTTAATTGCGTGTATAAGTTCATAAAATATCATTAATAGCTTGGAATAAGTCTCTATCCCTCACTTGAATGAATATTATCTCGTACACTCGTTCGTAAAAAAAACATAACTAATTGAAAAAAATTAGAAAAACACACAGTTGTCTCCCACGCGATTGTAACAAAAAATTGTATAAGTAGGTATTTCGAATAGATTTGATGGGAGGTCGAATCGATTCAGTTTACCCAGTAAGTCGAGAGCAGGTCTTCTTCAAGATGGGATTTTCCCACCAATTTTCAACTTTATCAAAGATCGTCTTTATGACTCAAAAACCTCAAATAGGATATGCACATGAGTTCTAACAAGAAATGGGAATAATTGAAGCATGATTAAACTTACAAATCACCCCTATATTATCATCAAATCATTAAGATTCTTGAAGAAACTATGAACATGCAAGTTTTGATATCTCATTTTAAACTCCAACAAAAATTTTAAATTTTAGAAAAGAGTTCTACCATATGATTCCTACTATAAAACTCCATATTAAACAACATGAATTCATACCTAATTTGTGAAATCACGGATCTAAACACGAATCATACAATTATCATCAACTTTTAAATTAATCAAATGATCTCTAGACATGCAGTCCCAACATATGATTCAATCTTAATTAAAGCACGGAATCAACATTAATATAACAGTAGTATAATTTGAATAAGAATGGCAAGAAATAATTGCCTAAAAATAGGGTTGAACCTCCTTTTTTCTTCCTCCTAGGGTTGTTTTTCCTCCTCATCTTGAGTGTGTGTGTCTAGGGTTCTTGTATATAACTCCCCATGGATGGTTTAACCCTTAGTAAACATTATAAATCTCCAATATTGAGTTAGGCTTTAGGCCACGACTTTGGACCCCCAAATGATCCCAGATGCATTATTTAACTAGCCTGATAACTACCGAACTCATATATATATACTCTGGGCCCCTTCTTAAAAGTCTAAAATGCCCGAACGAACCCGTAATGCCTCTTAAAGTGTGCCTTGATGATACCAGAAATGGTATCACTAGGACACATATGTATAAATCTCAAACAGGAACAAAACAATGGCAAAAATTACATAACAAATCAATTAAAGAGGGAGATAAGGTGAAGAGGATGAACAACAGGATATAAGTGGTCCGGCCGTAGCCTACGTCCACTGTGTAGTGTGAATATTGGTTTTTACTATAAGTATGGAACTAATGGCCTGCTAATACAACACTTAAGATTTTCTCTATCTTTTGTATATTTTGATAGAGTTTTGCTAGGGTTGTGAATAATGTGATCCCTCCTCATGGAGAAGATAAAGGGTATGTATAAGACGTGGGTAGTATAGTGTACCCCCAAGCAGGTGTGGAATGTTCCTAACCACTAAGGCTATACCATCTGCCACTGTCAAATGTAGAGGATGATGAAATACTCTCTCATGTGAGGGAATGATTCAGTTGTAATGGTTTCATCCACCTAGGACCTTCATCCCATGCACACTACTTCATGCATCTCCCAAACTACGCGCTCTGCCAGCTATCGCTATTGGCTATATGGTATAGGTCCAGGACTCCGGCCGACCTTGATGGATGAGGGTGAATCTGTGGGACCTTAGCCCTTATGAAAATATATTTTTCTCGTTATCTAGTCTCGTCTTAGATCACCAACTTTGAGTCGGTCGAGTCTGAGGATCATCAATCCTCCAGGAATAATGCAGACCCCCATTCTAGGGTACTAACGAGGGCCGAGGTTGAGTCATCTTCTCTAGGTCGATTGGTGACTTTTCCTTCTTGGTCATCTGGGTAAGGGTTAGCTAAGGCTTAGGTTCATGGTCCTGGACGAGGTGATACTTGGCATATCAATCACCTGCTAGCCCTTGGTCTCTAACATCTGGAAGAGGCTAAGGGGTAATGATGCTGTGTTGTGAGACATATTTACTGATGACTATTGAGGGGACACATGTCAACCATCAGGTGCATTGGTTTCTTGAGTTTACATCTGTTACACTTCCCATATGGTTGTGTCAAATCGAGGTGTGAATGATGGCTTAGATGCCTAGGGTTCGGTACTCATTATGATAAGGCTTTTAGGAAACCGTGATCCCTTTCTTGAAGCATGCATAAATAATTTCTTTCATATAAATAGGTGTTGTATTTCAAACCTTTCTTCTAACTAAACTTTCCCCTTCATCACGTTTCTTGAATTAGAGCTACTAACTTTTTAGGCATATGTTCTCAGGGATTGTCTAAAGGTTGTTTATGCTTATTCATTTCCATTTATTCTCTAGGTAACCTTCTTTCACCATTGTTATTCAAGCTTTTATAATTTCTTGAGTCATTTTTAGACTTTTCACTTTTTGGCTAACTCAAACCCCACTCCGGTAGCTCTCCCTAGCTGTTTGGGGCTCGCATTTGGGCCTTGTGTGGTGGTTTTAGAAAGGTTTAGCCATTGGGTAGAGTTTTCTTTCACTTGTTTCTTGTGCCATTTAGATTTCCATTAGGCTTTTAAAATTCCTCCGACGGTGTTTTGTATACCCCCTGCTGTAAGTTGTTCTTGGTAGGAAAAATGATTGAGTTTCCCTCTTTTGATATTTAAGTCAAACTTGGTCAATACTAAAACTATTTGTGGCTTCCCACCTTTAATTGTTCAAGTGTTACCTCATCCATTGAATATTAAGGACCTTATACGAGTTAGCATTTCAATACCCATCCTTGAGGGAGAGGTACTTCCAAGAGATACGTAGACTAGAGGGCGAGGCTGAGGCTAAGCATCAAGCCGTCCCTGTGTGGAGATGATTCATTTTTCTCATTCCTCTTAAAGTAATTCTTCCTACCCCAGAAGAAATGGTTGGCTCGTATTCCACCCAGGCCAATAATAAAGACTCCTACGAGGAAGCCATGTTGTATTCTCCAACTCATCCTAGAGATAATAGGGAGGCTGGTAACATGTCTCGGGCCTCCTCGCCCCACTGAGCCAAGGCATCTATTCGAGAAGACACTTCTATAGATATCCTTCTAGATCCCCTTGGGCTAACCCCAGAGGCAAACATTCTATCGGCTGCAGCTCCTTTATCTACAATGTCGGATGTTGAGTTCAAAAGGACTTTGGCCAATGTCTACGTCGAGGGTGAAGAGGCAGAGGCTGAGGGTGAGGCTAAGAATGAATTGGATGAGGACTTCGAGTTTGACGACCCACTCGAATATTTACACGCTGAGCAATATCAGTCTTCCATTCGTGAAACTGACCTCCTTTTCTTCAGACACATTTATGGTATCAAGCCTAATGCCATATTACGAGTTTTGAGCGAGGAAGAGAGAGTGTATGATGGGTAAGAGGGGGAATTTACTCTTTATGACCAAATGTTCAGAGTTGGGTTTCGTCTTCCTGTTGACTCGACCGTACGAGCCATCCTCTCTAGTATTGGCCTCACTCATACTCAGATAGCTCCAAACTCTTGGAGGGTCATATTATTTTATGTTTCCCTGTGGAGAAATAAGTATGAGGACGAACCCTCAGTTGAAATTTTCTATACTCGCTACCATGTGTTATCCACACCTAATCATGGAAGGTATTATCACCTGGGAGCTAGATGGTCTGACAAGAAGCTCCTCAATGTTACATAGACTTACAATCATAGCTAAAAAGATATTTTTGTATGCGTCTAGAGTTTGGGAGTTTTTGGCCACGACCAAGAAGACGAGCCGAGGGTGCCCCATGCTTGGGCAAAACCTTCAAATCTGACCACCAGATTCGACTCTGGCCTCAGTATTGTCAATAAGGAGAGAGTTGACTTCCTCAAAAGTCAAGGGAAGGATGTCCAACTCTTTTCTTTTGAATATTTAATGTCATTAGAGTGTTTAGATAAGTCTGGGTTGAGGGTTGTTCCACTGGATGACCTTTGTAAGTGATATAGTCCCTTCCTCTCTTTGTTTAAGTGTTTTGTCTTACCTTTTGCTCATAACTAATGACTCATTTTATGTTTTTGTAGACTGTCCTCCTCATATTTCTAAAGAGTTTTTCAATATGCATATCCCAAGCATTCGCAATGCCTTGAATAAGAAGAAATAGACGACTTAAAAGGGTCAGTCGAAGAAGAGAACAACCACCGGTACGACACCACCAGAGGTCGACCAAAAAGGACTGAAGAATAAGTTTCCCTTAAGGGTCATCCTGATAAGTACATTTAGAGGTCGAGGGTCATTCCCCCAAGGCCACACATGCCGAGTAGCTCCAAATAGATCTCTTTCTTAGGGGATTCCTTTCAATAATATTGGCAGAACAACATCGTCAATCTTAGGAAGTGCCCAGGCTCAATCATTCCTTCTTCTATAAGATCTAAGAGGGTGATGCTCGAGGTCCCTATCAAGGATGACTATGAGTTCCTAGATAAGATGGCTTCCCCTCAAGTCTATGATTTGGGTCTTTATTTGATGGATCAGGTAAATATTTTCTTCTTAAGCACAAGTGTTCTCTCGTACTCTTTCCTCATATATACTGACATGTCTTACTTTATTTGTAGATTGTATGCACTTTTGCCTCGGCCAATAAGTGGATGGTCAAGAATTATCCCAAAGTTCAAGAGGCAGATCATGCTCTCAGGTCTAAGGAAAAGTTGAAGAAATGCTTGGAGACATACCAGACCAACCTTAAGATGCCTCATAATGGTATAAAGAGAAATGATGATTTGCTGAAGGAAAAGGATGACTTGATTAAGGAAAAAGACGAACCTTTGGGCAGACTTGCATGCTTCAAATTTTACTGATCTTCTCGTTGATGCTGCTTTGGAGTATGTGGAGCTAATGATGGCAGTCGAGGTCGGGACTAGCCTTCTAGCAGATGGTGGAGCTGAACTGATCATAAAGGGAACCCTTGTCGTCAATCTTGATCCATCTTCTTAGGGTGGCCACCTGTGGCTAATACACTCTTCTTATTGTACTTTTGTTTTAACTTTATTACGGACAACTTGACACCTTCCACAGTTTTTGCATTCTCGATATTTTTTTATGAAGTGAAGATTATTGTTCTAGTATCTACATTCCTTATTTTATTTGCATGCTTTTAATTATACTTATTATGTCGTTCATAACTCTTCCCTCGTCTAGCACTGCCGTCCTGGCTGAGGGAGTACATCCACCAAGTTAATGATGTTTTATCACAAGTCCTCCCTCTTCATTTTGAGAGTGCGTGGAGATTTATCTTATCCAGCACTATCATCCCGATCGAGGGAGTACATCCACCAATTTAATGATGTTTTCAATGATAACCACAACTAAAAGATTTTTCTTAAATTTTCGCTCACGAAGTTAATGATATTTTAGGCATTAAGTCCTCCCTCATCTATTTTGAGAATGCGTGGAGGGTCATCCCCTACATGCACTATCGTTCCAGCCAAGGGAGTGAGTCCACTAAGTTAAGCTTATTTCACCACGAATGATGTTTTGTAGCTTAACATGACATGATACAATCGAATATTTGAATAGGCAAACAACACATGGAGTAACACTTCAATATCTTTAAATTTCTTTCATTTGAGTCTCATACACGTGTTTTACAATAAAACGCGGATAAGACAATACTATCATTTCACTGGTAATATTTCTTCAGGTGATTAGCATTCCATGGGTTAGAGAATGGCTCCCCCTTCCAAGTTTTCCAATTTGTACATCCCCGGCACCACCTCTTCAACTACCTTGTATGGGCCATGCCAATTTGGGTGAATCTTATTGGGTTTTTTCCATGTCTTCTTCAGTACCAATTCTCTTACTTTCAGTGGACGTACTTTCACCCACTTAGTGTAGAATTTTGTTGTTCATTGTTGGTTGGAAGCTTGCCTAACTTTAGCGTCCTCTCTTCTTTCTTATATAAGATCTAAATCAAGCCTACTATCATCACTATTCTTTTCAGGGTCATAGGTCTGAACCCTATGAGTGGGTAAACCTACTTCCACAAGTACGATCGCCTTCGACCCGTAAGAAAGCATAAATGGGGTTTCCCCTATGGGTGTCCTCTTTGTAGTTCTGTAGGCCCATAGGATAGCATAAACTTCCTCGATTCACCTCCCTTTTACATATTCTAGCTTTTTATTAATTCCATCAAGAATCGTTTGGTTTATCATTTCTATTTTCCCATTAGCCGAGGGTCGATCGGGAGTGGAGAAGAACTATTTGATATTGACTCCTTCGTAATACTTTTTTAGGGAGACGTTCTTATATTGTGTTCCTTTATCATAAATTAGGGTATTGGGTAGACCATATTTGTAAATGATATTTTTCCATATGAATTGGAAGGTCTTATATTCCTTGATTATAATCATAGCCTCAGCCTCCACCCACTTCGAACAGTAATTTATTGCTACAATAAGATAACGATAATTATTCACAGCTCTAGGTAAGGGTCCTACCAGATCAATTCCCCATACCGCAAATGACCAAGGAGATGTGATTGAGGTCAGAGGATGATGAGGTTGATGAGGCTGATGGGAAATGGTTGTGAATCTCTGGAATTTGTTGCACTTCTTGACATATGTTACAGCATCTTTGGCCAAGGTCAGTCACTAATAATCCTAGGTAACAATCATTTTGGCCAGAGATCTACCCCCGATAAGACTAAAGCAAGATCCTTCATGCATGTCCTTAAGGATATATGATACCTCAGATGGATGGACACACCTAGGGAGAGGAAGAAAAAATCCTTTCTTGTATAAGGTGCCTCATACGATGGAGAACTTAGTAATTTTATATCTCAACTTCCTTATTACATTCTTAAATTCTGGTGACTCCCCATCCTTTATGTATCTGATGAGGGGGTCCATCCAGGAAGTCCCTATATTTAAATTCAGATAATACTCTACAGCACTGTCTTCCTCTTTAATGGTCGGCCGATGTAGGATTTCTATGGGAACCATCCTTCTTATTTCTGTTCTCGTGGCTGAGGTGAGTATCACAAGTGCATTAGCTCGGACATTATCCATATGAGGTATCCTCTTCAACTTCACCTCCTCGAAGATGTTTAATACTGATTTTACTCCCTCCAAATATTTATCCATCTCATCATCCTTCGCCTAATATGCCCCCAAAATCTGGTTCACCACTAATCTTGAATCACTGTCGACCAGGATATAGCCGACATTCAGAGCTCGAGCTAGAGAGAGGACTGCTATGAGATCTTTATATTCAAACTTATTATTTGAGACTTTAAACTTAACCTCAATCCATATTCAATGTATGTCCCATCTAGTGCCGACACTATTAGCCCTGCACCACTTCCACTCTGGCAAGAGGACCCGTCAATGAAGAGGCTCCACACTACTCCATTTTTAGAGAAATTACCTTCAACCAAGCCCATTTTTGAAGAGGTATTTCTCCTTTTCATTCTTAGATACCTTCCTCCTTGCTGAACTTTCCCTAGACAAATCTGTGGGAGAGCTTAAACTTTTCCCTAGCTCACATCTAGTCATCTCAAACTTTTTAGTGTCGGCCTCGTCCCAAGTAAACTCGGCCACAAAGTTTTCTAGTGATTTTCCTTTGATGGCCGCTCTAGGCTGATAAGTGATATCAAACTATCCAAGCTCTATTTCCCAAGCCATTAAACTCCCTGACTTCTCAGTTTTGTAGATGACCAACCGGAGTGGTGAGTCCGTTAGGATGACCATTGCGTGGGCCTAGAAGTATGGCTTCATCTTCCTCGAGGCATAAATTAGAGCATAGGCTAATTTTCCATCCTAGGGTACCTCTGTTCGGCCCCCTGGATCACCTTACTATTGAAGTATACCAATTTTTGTACTCTATCCTTGTCTCTTATGATGGAAGCGCTGATAGTCGTCTCTGAGAGTGTTAGGTATAAATAGAGCTTCTCCCCTTGGAGCATCCATGACAATAATAAGTGGGATGCTAGTAGGAATTAAACTATTGGAAGGCCTTATCACATTCCTTATTCCACTTGAAAGCCTTTCTAAGAACTTTAAAAAATGTAAGCCACTTATTGGTGGCCCTGGATACAAATTTGTTAAGTTCCTCTACTATTTTCGTCAGCCTCTGCACATCCTTAATTGAAATTCAGGTCTTCATCTCGACTAAGACCTTGATTTTATTAGGGTTGGCCTCTATTCCCCTCTGATTTATGATGAAGCCCAAGAACTTGCGAGCCCTTACGTCGAATACACACTTTGTAGGATTGATCTTCATCATGTACCTATCCATCTTACCAAAGGTTTACTTGAGGTCGACCATATGAGAGTCATTCCTGAGACTTTTAGTCATCATATCCTCCACATAAACTTCCATTATTTTCCCAATTTGATCCTCAAACATCTTCTTAACAAGTCTCTGGTAGGTAGCCCTAACATTCTTCAGTCCAAAGGGTATGACTTTGCAGCAATAAGTCCCCTTATCAGTTATGAAGGTGGACTTCTCCTCGTCGGTTGGTTGCATGGATATCTGATTATAACCCGAGTAAGTATCTATAAAACTCATCAACTCATGGCCTGCTGTGGCATCAACCATCTGATCGATCCTAGGCAAAGTAAAATTATCTTTAGGGAAGGCCTTGTTCAGATCGGTTAAGTCTACACACATTCTCCACTTCCCATTGGCTTTGGGAATTATGACATCATTGGCCAACCACTCAGGATATATCACCTCTCTTATGAAGTCGGCCTTTTTTTTAGCTTTTTTACCTTTTCTCGAATGACCTCATATTTCTCCCGAAAATAAATCCTCCTCTTATGTCATATTGGCGTAGTATCGTTAGCCATATTTAATTTATGGTAAAAGTGTCCCAGATTAATTCCTGACATATCCTTATGACTCCATCTGAAGACACTCTGCCTCTCTCTCAAGAATCTGATCATCTCTTCCTTTATATCTCCCCTTAGGGATTTTCCATCTTGGATTATTTTTTTCGGCTCGTCCTCATTGAGGACGATGGATTCTACCTCTTTCGTAGACTCACATTTCTTTAGTTTGGTCTCATCCCTGGGATCAAGGGTATTAATATTCTAGGTCGTAGTTACTTTCTTGTGAGCTTCCCTCTCCTCAGCTAAGTTAAAGAAGCATTCACGTGCCAACACTTTATCACCTTGGACTTCCCCTACCACATAAGGGGTCGGGAATTTTACCATTTGGTGTACAGTGGATGGCACGACCTCAAATTTCTTGAGGGCTACCCTTACTATGATGATGTTATAAGATAGTATACACTTTCATCCATCACAAATAAATTGACCTTCTTCATTAGCCTCTTATGCCAAACATCTCCCATTCTGACCTCCATTTCATACATTCCCAATGGGTGAACCTTTTCTCCACTAAACCCAATTAGTGGATGACGGTAAGGTAAAAGCCTCTTCTTTCTAAGTCCCAAACCTTTGAAGTATGTCCAAAATATAACATCGACCAAAATTCTCCCATCAACCAATATACTCAGCACGTCATACCCATGCACTCTGGTTGTAATCACTAAAAGGGTCATCTTGAGGAGCTAGGATTACCTTAAGGTCAAGTCTTAAAAAATCCACTATTAATGTATCCATATCTACCTTATTTCTCTTCTCCAACTTTGTACTTACCTCGGTCGAGTTAACATCTTCAACCTTGGGTAGGGCCTTAGCCTCAGCCACTTCTGCTCCACCCCCTGCCAATCCTTCACAGCATATCAAACGAGATCATATGGAGTTGACCTTTTGGATCATCGTCCTTTGGCGGCAGGTCTGGGTCGTCATCATCATCATCTTCTGAGGTATCGTCCCTCTTCCCTGCACTTATTAGACATTCTCCTTCTAAGGTCGTATCGTCCCCTCTTTGGTCCCTCACTACTCACGTACTTCCATACTTTTCTAGCCTTGAGCATCTTCTTAATCTTATCTTTCAGGGCAAACACTTGTTAGTTAAGTTCCCATCGTTTTGGTGAAATTCACACCATAAGCTCTTATTCCTTTTATGAGGGAGAGCTTTCAGCTTCTCAAACCATCTTAGGGTTCGATCATTCTTGGTCTCCTTTAGAATGTGCTCACAGTTGACTGTGAGAGGAGTATACCCAGCAAACATATCATCAGCCGACCCTTTCTTTTCATCTTTATTCTTCTTCTTAAACTTTCCCCCACTGCTAGTCCCCTTCTCTTCTTTATATTTAACTGCCATAACTTTCTTCGCATTCATGACCTTTCCGACCGTTACCAATAGCTCGACCGTAGACTTTGGCAGGTCTTTAGTAAGTTTCCAATGTAATTTCCCCTTTTGTAAGCCTCTTATTAAGGAGATCATCAGAATAATCTCCTCATAGTTTTCCACTTCAAGTTTCTTCTTATTAAACCTCGAGATGTATTCCCTAAGACTCTCATTCTTCCCTTCTTAATGAACAGTAGGTGGGTTGTCTTCTTCTGGGGTCTTACCCCGAAACAAAAGTTGTGGATGAATCGTTCTACAAGTTGCCTAAAGTTTTCAATGGATCTCTTTGGAAGTGAGGTGAACCAGATAAGGGTATATCTAGTTAGAGTGCTTGAGATTGCAAGATTTTTCATCTTATCTGATATGGCGTAGATATCTGCAGTCGACTGGTACATCTCAATATGGTGCACTGGGTTGGTACTCCCATCATACTTTGGAGTCACCACCGGCGGCTTGAATTTGGTAGGGGTTAGGAAGTTGAATATTCTTTCCATAAAAGGAGAACCTTTTGAGTATCCCCTCTACAAGGGGTCATGTCTCTTAAGGATGTCTCTGAAATTATTTTATAGCCTTTGAATGGAGTTATTCTAAGGCCTTTTAGTCCCTTTAACTACATCGGTCTGGGTGATGTTATCCCGTGCTACCTCCATTGGATGGATAGAGGGTTCCCCGACTGTTGGTCTGCATCGGCTATTCACCTCTCACTGGCCCTTATCTTGTCCATGATGTGGTCGGACAGCTACCCCCTCCCTTCTTGAGCCAGCATTGCTCCTTGACCCGAACAACCTTTATCTCAAATCTCCAATTGATCCGAGCCTATCGAAGGCCAACCCTCTACTTAATCGGTCAAAAGATGAGCCCCAGGGATGGACATCTTGACTTAGCCTCCTATAACGACCTCGACTTCCTTTAATGGGGCGTACTATATTCCCAGATACTTTATACAGCTCCCAGTAGTCACTTTGAGCATCTTTAACTTCATAATCATCAAACCGGTCCTCTAGGCATGGTTAGCCTTGCCTCCCCATTCATAAACGCCCAGGGTCAGCAATGTATCTTTACCGTTGAGGAGGAGGTAATTCCTTACGAGGTGCCTGGGGTGGTCCCCTGGCCCCCTGATGAGGTTCCCTTGTTGTCAGAGTAATCATCTCTGACGGGACCCCCGTTGGCCTGATTATTACCTTCTGGCTGAAGGCAACCAGATGCTCTCGTATTGCTTGTTGGCTGATTGCCAAGGATTTCAATGCGTCTTCCACTTCACCCATTTCTGACTAAGGAGAGGCGTTACTAGAACTAGGGCAACTAGCTGGTGGTGGAGGTGGTGGAAATTCTAATGCCATGTGAAAGCCTGATGGATGATCTTAGAACTGAAGAGTGAAAGTCTTGCAGCTCAGTAAGAACACTTCTAATGGTGAAATAGCTCCACAGAAGGGGAGGACTATTTCACCACCGGAGACTCCGGCGAGGACATGCTAAGTAAAGGAGGAGATGATGCTTCTTGTTCCCACAGACGGTGCTAGACTAATGTCACCAAAAATTGTATAACCTGGACACAGATGTATAAAGCTCAAACATGAACACAACAATGGAAATAATTACATAGCAAATCAATTAAAGAGGGAGATGAGGTGAAGAGGATGAACAACAGGATATAAGTGGTTCGACCGTAGCCTACGTCCATTGTGCAATGTGAATGGTAGTTTTTCTTTCTCTTCTGTATATTTTGACAGAGTTTTGCTAGGGTTATGAATAATGTGATCCCTCCTCATGGAGAAGATAAAGGGTATGTATAAGACTGGGGAGTATAGTGTACCCCCAAGCAGGAGTGGAATGTTCCTAACCACTGAAGTTGTGCCATCTGTCACTGTCACATGTAGAGGATGATGAAATATTCCCTCACGTGAGGGAACGATTTGGTTGCAACGGTTTCATCCACGTAAAACCTGCATCCCACGAGAACTACTCCACGCATCTCCCAAACTACGTGCTCTGCCAGCTGTCTCTATCGGCTATATGGTCTAGGCCGAGGACTCCAGGCGACCTTGATGGCCGAGGGTGAATCTGTGGGACCTTAAACCTCGTGAAAATATATTTGTCTCATTCACTCATCTTGTCCTAGACTCATCGGCTTTTGGTCAGTAGAGTCCGAGGATACTCAATCCTCCAGGAATAGTGCAGACACCCATTCTAGGGGACTGACGAGGGCCGAGGCCGAGTCATCTTCCCCACGCTGAGTGGTGACTTCTCATTCTTGGTAATTTGGTAAGGGTCGTTTAAGGTCGAGGTCCATAGTCCTGGATGAGGTGATACTTAGCATATCATGTTCCGAGTATTTTTATCCATAAATATACTTTATTTGTGACGGGACACGAGTAAATACTTTTTATACAAAATAAAATCCTTTTTGATTTATTGCAAATCATTAAGGTCCAATTCAAAAATTTATAAATAATGAGTCTAATTACTCACAACATTGATTAATTAATTTCACCGACTTAAATTAATCCCTATTAAATTTTATTTTATTCTAAAAATATACGGGGCATTACATTCTCCCCCCATTATAACGAAATTCCATCCTTAGAATTCAACGTAGCATAAAGTCACATTTCATTATGCACCATTAACTTATATTTATACCCAATTAGTCCATACTCATATCCTATGAGATAAATGAAATGGATCATCTATGCCTATTATAACGTTACTAGGGCACCCATATATTTCACATCACATGCACGCACACATGTACCATTAACAAATATGAATGACACATATACATATAATCTAAACCATTCACACTAAGCATAACCATACATCAGGTATACCACCACATGTATATATGTAACAAGAAAAAAATCATCTTAGTATCAAATTTCCTTCAACTCTTGACTTTTGCCATTTTTTTACGGGAGACGTCTCACAAGCGAAATCCAAACAAGGAACCCTCCTAATACACTATTGCACAACATAGTCAGTTATTGATGTCCATCGTCCCAATATAAAAAGGGAAATTAAAAATAACATTTACATTAATCATGTAAATTTCAATATTTTCCATTTTCCAAGCCAACTCCTCATCCTTTATAAGGGTTATATCAAACTCCTTTAGAGTCAATCGACCCTACCATGCCGAACACTTAATTCACCACGATCTAGGTGGGACATTCTCTATCTGTATTTACTTTATATATAACTTAGTCATTTCTAAGTCTCTAAAGGCATACCCATCCTAATCAGGTGTACCATCACCACTTTCATTAATGACACCGCTATACAACCATTAAGCATGATCACATAAAATTTTAATGCTCGAAGATATCACTAGCCTTACTTCTACCTTGTTGCCTATACTCGCTAAGGCAATACTTTCCTAAATCATACCATCACGTTATCTCTTAACGTTTTTGTCCACATAAAGGGCCCTTGTTCTAACCAGAGCATAACCTGATTTATCCAAAAATTTCAAGTTTATTCACACACATCTACCTCCTTCCGTTATTAAAATTTTTAAATCCACTCACGTGTTGCTTCCCTAACAATACTTAATTTTATAAAGGTCCTTGCATGATCGAAGATCCAAATGAAATACATTGTTTCAAACCTAGACGCACCTATAAAAAATTTCTTATAATAATCCTCACGACTACAGTGAACTCCAATTTCTAACCAGTCCTATCTTTCAAACATAACCACAACTGATAATGTTCCCTCAAAACTAATACATCCATTTAAATAATTATTAATCCATTCTGAGGAAAAGTATCACACTCTGACATGGCTAATAAATAGGCCTAACATAAAAATAAGCCTCCCGATATTCAATTCCACATATCTACGCACCAACGTAACCGTGCCCCTTTTCACCCACGTTTAACCAATGTAAAACATTATCTCAAATACAAAGTCCATCTTCTCCAATGTACTAACAAAACCCAGGTGAAAACTAAGTCGAAATATTAAATAAATATATGTACCCGACATACTCCAAAGTAGGGAAAACACATCATTTACCACCGATACTATCACTAGTCTCTTTTTTCGCAAATAATTTTATCTGTAACTTGATGCACATCTCGTTGTGGGTCCTGGTCTAAACAATCTAACTTCTTCTAGTGCACTATAGTTCATTATCACATCCTCAATTTCTCTATTTGTCTTCCTTTAAATTACTAGGCACCACATTTCCCAAACTTCTCGCAATTCTGGCAAGTGACCCACACGAAGGTCTCTATGGTTCTCTCTCCAAAATTAACCCTTTGCCCAAATGGGTAGTGATCAATTGCAAAGAATACAATGATTCCTAATAACATGGTTCTACATCAAAGGATGAAATACAGAACGTAACAAGATCAAACATAGATCCTAAGGACACTAGAAACGTGTTGTGATACCAACTGTAACAACCCCCATTTTCTCACGTAGAGGTTGTCTAGGCTCAATACACCGAGGAAGGATCTTATCAATAATTTATACCATTCTTATCACTAAAGGAATAAAAAATTTCTTTATTTTATACAAAAGTCCGCAATGAATAAAAACATCTGAATAAAACTATTTTAATTCAAGAATAATAAAACGGAATCATCATATACTATTCGTAATCTAAAGCTAAGTACAACTACTATAAATAAGCACATGGGCTTATGCCCGTATAAATCCTAGTATGAAATAAAATAACCAGATGCTAAAGTACAACCTATACTAGAATCAATGGAGCAAAATCGGCTGGTCCAATGCAACTGCAAGTCAGATTCATCATCAGTCCCGCTATAAATATCATTAAGAATATTTTTTGGGGGAAAACATTTATAATTTGGGTAAGAGACCTACAAGTATTATTCACCGGTAAATATGTAAAATGTTACTAACTCGTACTTCACATCTCTCCATTGATGCTCACATGTAATGAGTACCTCACCTTTCATCTAAGTGCGGTCCAACTCATATCCGCAAACAAAATGCCAATTGTGATTTCCATTGTCTAATCTAACAAGTAAAGAATAATCCATCTAGCTATGAAATAACTAAAAGTGGGTATTTAGACTTAACATTGTAGCCCCTGATTGGATTTCATAATGTTGGCTACTTAATTTGACTTAAACTCAATGCGTATTTTTACATCATATGATATTCCATAATTTTAGTCTATCTCTTTCAACTATTTGATATTTAATTCATACACCTTATCGTCTTCCCCATTAGACTATAGGTTTCATACTCTAAGACTACCAAATTATTATTTTCATTAATAATTATCTACCCCATTATTCATTCTCTTCAATTACTCCCTACATTCATAGACTGCCCAATTATTATTTTCATTAATAATTGCCATTATTATCTAGGACTCATCTCCCTCATGAATTATCCACATCATTATATTAACTCAAGTTTATTATCATTAAGCATTATCTACATCTGTCGACTAAGAGGGCACATTAGGATACATGGCATACCACATTGTGCAAATGGAGAACGATATATATATATGACATGAAGACGTCTATCTTTTGCGTCCTGATCATGCTCTATCGGTAATACCTCGAGGAATATCTTATCCTAAATGGGTAACAAAACACAAGCAAGTTGGGTGTTACCGACGTAGTACACCAGTTCATGGCCCATACCCAACGATGACAAAGGATCCCAGAATCAACACCCACCATCTCGAAATTGGTGCTGCTACGTAGTACTTAAATGACCTACACAACGTGTAGTGCACCTATGTCGACGTGTTCTACATAGTCTCGACCACACTCAAACCCCAACCGATAGGATGGTCCACAAACCCAGGTATGTCCACAGAAAATAATACAATACATATTATTACTCAATATGTAAAAGTAGTTACTCTATAACTACTTTAACCCAAGGAATCCCCATCCATATAAATATATAGCCTCTTCCGGCTTAACCATAACATTTTAGCCCGTTTCCACATAACACATTTCAAGTCAACATCCTATGACTACTTCCCGATTAAGTATTAATACCCATATATTTCCTCCTAGATTTAATAAGCACATTAATTTCACTATTTATTTCTCCATAAATATCTAGGTATAGTTATCCTAAACTAACTTTCCCAAAACCATTATAGGTATAGTTATCCCAAACTACCCTTACCGATACTATTAATGATTTTTTCAAGTTGCCTTTTCGTTTTAGACTAAAGTTCGTCTCGATTATTAATAATTACACGCTTCCTGTTACCTTTTCAATAAGGTTTATATGTACATATATAAGGAGTCAACTAGAGTGAATAAGGGTTATATGTAATTATATAAGAAATACACTAATAAGTAGTTTCATCCCAACCACTATCACAATCTATGCTTCCCCTTTAGACTTAGCCCATTAGGCTTAGGATAAATTTTTACTTAGTATTCTTACACGATAAAAGTTTGAGGGATCTAACCATTAATTGTATTCTCAAGCATTCAACTTATCTCCAATAAGTTTTTCTTTTTATTTGAACTCTCACCCAAATTAATCATAATATTTTCATAGCATCTTTTAGGGTCTTATCATCTATGTGCCCTTACCAAAATTTTCCAAATCATCTTGGTACATCCCGACCTTTTAATATATATTTATTTCATATAACTTTATTTAAGAATCCCACGTAATTCATCTTGTTCATATAGTTAACTTGTATTTTAAGTTATCAACATATCATGAACCATCCCAATTTAATTGCATATATAAATTTATAATAGTATCACTAATAGCTTGGAATACGTCTATATCCCTTACTTGGAAGAAAATGGTCTTGTACACCCTTTTGTAGAAAAATTAGAACTAATTAAAATAAAATTAGAAAAATACACGATCGGTGCCCACGCGGTCGTAATGAAAAATAGTACAAGCAGGTATTTCAAATCGATTCGGTAGGAGGCCGAATCGATCATTTGCCCAGTAAGCCGAGAGCGGTCTTCTTCAAGACGGGATTTTTCCACCAATTTTCAAGTGTATCAAAGATCGTCCTTATGACTCAAAAACCTCAAATAGGATATGGACATTAGTTCTGACATGAAATGCGAACAATTTAAACTTCTAAATCATCCCTACATTATCATCGAATCATCAAGAGTTTTCAAGAAACTATGAACATACAATTGTTTATATATCATCTTAAATTCCAAAAAAAAAAAAATTAGATTTCAGAGAAGAGTTGTGCCATATGATTTCTACAATAAAATTCCATATAAACAACATTAATTCATACCTACTATGGGAAGTCAGGGATCTAAACATGGATCATACGATTATCATTAATTTTTACATTAATGAAAGGATCTCTAGAAATGCCGACCCAACACATGATTAAATCTTAATCTAAGCATGGAATTAACATTAATACAAGAATAGTACAATGTGAATAAGAATGGAAAGAGAATCCTTCCCTAAAAATAGTGGAGAACCTCCTATTTTCTTTCCCCTAGGGTGGTTCTTCCTCCTCCTGTTGAGTGGGTGTGTCTAGGGTTCTAGGATACAACTTCCCATGGATGGTTTAACCTTTAATAAACATTATAAATCTCCAAATCCCGAGTTGGGCCTTAGGCCACAACTATGAACCCCAAAATGAGCACAAATACATTATTTAATTATCCTGCTGACTACCCAACTCATATATATATATACCTTGGGCCCCTGCTTAGAGGTCCAAAATGCCCAAACGAACCTGTATTGCCTCTCAAAGTGTGTCCCGAATATTTTTATCTAAAAATATATTTTAATTGTGATGTGATACATGCAAATAATTTTTACTCAAAATAAAATCACTTTTGATTTATCCCAAATCATTAAAGTCCAACCCTAAACTTATAAATAATAATGAGTCTAATTACTCAAAAAATAGATTAATTAATTTCACCGAATTAAATTAATCCCTATTAAATTTTATTTTATTCCCAAAATATATGGGGTATTACATACTACATTTCTTATTCCATAAAATTTTGTCGTATCTAAAATAGACACATCCTTGTTTATAAAAACCACTAGTTGTTCCAACATTTCCATATTAATCTGTGTGGATAATATATTAATAACAAGCAATAGGGAATATCATGTACGGTCCCTTATTCAAGAGATGAAATCTGAATTTTCACTCAAAGATTTAGGTCATCTTCACCATTTTCTGAGCACTGAAATTGTTTCACACTCTAAAGGGATTCTTCTCTCACAAAGATAATATATTCTTGACATTTTGACATGAACTGTCATGACGGAATCTAAACCAACTCTTACTCTATTATCTGTGACCACCACCTTGTCTAAGACATGGGGGTGCATTTTTATGGACCCCACCAAGTGCCATCAAGTTGTTGGTGCTTTATAATATCTTACCATTACATGTCGTGATATTTCTTTTGTTATGAATAAAGCTTGCCAATTAATGTCGAATCCAATGGACGACCATTAGGTTATCATAAAGAGGATTCTTTGTTATTTAAAAAACACTGTCGGCCATGGACTTTTGTTCTTCTATAACACCCCGCATTTTTAAGTATTTAAATTTTATTTCATTTGGTTATTTTCTAATTACTCGTGTGGCGTAACCTATTGGGAATTAAATTTTATGTGTAGTTAGGAGATAAAATGATTTAATTCTTATTGAATATAATTACTAAGTGAATAGTGATTCATTATTTTTACGTCATAGAGAGTGATAGTGACGTGACGATGTTATATCTTAATTGGGTGTCTTGTGCAGCCTATATAAGGTCGATATAGGAAAATATTTTAGATTGACTCGAATGATGATTTTGAGGTCATGATTAATTCTGAATTAGTTGATCTAGTCAGATTAGTATACATGGGTGGGCTGTTTAGGTATTGGGGCAATTTAAGACCAACCCAGCACCATATGAGGTCGTTTCGGTCATTTGGTGGACTAGGGTAAGGAGAACTCCGAAAACTAAAAGATTATATCAGCCCCTTTGAGTTAGAGGTGAGGGGGGACACAATCCTAAGAGAGGATAGACCATTAAAGAGCAAGAAGGGAGAATTATTGGAGATTCAGCACCTTTTCTCATCACCAAAGTTGTCGGAGTTGTGATAGGAAGAAGAGTAATGCACCTTCATCACACCAAAAAATTAAATCAGACTTGTTATTGGAAAATCAAGTGTTTATGTTGCATGTCTTTGAAGAATTTATAGTACCCATTGTAGGACTTGATGTGATCTAACATGAAACATGTGATTTTGAGATAAAACAATGAGCTAAATGCATGTCAATGATTAGCATTCATATTAGGGTTTTGAATTCTGAGATTTAATACACAAAATCTGATTCTTGGGTGATTTTGAGAGATTAAAATCTGAGTTCTTGATGAACATGCATAAAAATGGTGAAACTAAGGTTTTGTAGATAAACCGTTGACAAACACTTGATTATTATGGATTTAATGATGTTTAAATATTAGGGATTTGTTAGAAATCATTCATATACTCTTATTTGATGTTGGGATGAGTTGTGTTGGATTTTGTGTACAATATATGAATGTTTTGTTGGATAAAAAATGGCAAGAACTCGTAATAGCAAAATGAAAAAGATGAAGTTGTCAGGGGCGAATCGATTCATCTTGATGACCGAATCAATTCGGTACACGAATCGATTCGGGTTCTCAACCAAATCGATTTGGCTTCCTAGATTTGGCTAATTTCTTTATTTTATGCCCTGAATCCATAAATAATTTATAGGGGTATTTTCGGGATATTCTTAAACTATAATGTGGGATATAGTAAATTACATTAGGCCTATGGTAGCGTTGAGGTTTACCCAATTAAGAAGAGTTAAGTCTACGAATTATAGGGCATGTTGTGATATTTAATGAATGCGCGAGGCTTAGATCGGGTCACGAAAAGTGTGAGTGAACCTATGATTTAGACATTTAGTGTATGAGTGTATTAGCTACTAAAATCACTTAAAGGGTAACTAGGAGACTTCAGGTAGTGAGCAATACTCGAAAATATACTACAAGAAGTATGATTGTAATATCATATTAAAAATGGAGATGGAAAAAGCTTATGATAGAGCTTACTGGTTCTTTTTTATCCCAGTGTTAAGGCAATTTGGTTTTGGGGAGAGATGGATAGATATGGTTTAGAGAAGCATTTCAAACATCTGGTTTTCAATTTTAATTAATGGAGAATCTAAGGGGTATTTTTAATCCTCTAGAAGATTAAGATAAGGGTATCCTCTATCCCCTAGTCTATTTATTATAGCAGCTAAAGTTTTAAGTAGGGGATTGAATAATTTCATGTCCTGTGGTAAAATTAAACAATATTACCATGTTGGTGGTAGTCCAATTATTTCTCACCTTTCCTTTGCAGTTAATGTAGTTATTTTTTGCAGAGGTGGTATGAGAAGCTTGCAGCAATTTCTTGATTTTATATAAATATTCTCTTATATGTATGGTCAGTAAATTAACATGATGAAAAGTAGCTTTACTATTGATCACAAAGCTTCTCTCAAATTCATAAAAAAAGTGGAAAATTGTACAGGTCTTTCTTACAAAGCTCTCCCTCTCAAATATTTGGGGTCTTCTCTATTTAAGGGTAGAAATAAAGCAGTGTATTACAGAAGTATGCTTGACTCTTTTAGACAAAGAATTAGTGGTTAGCAAGCTAAACTTTTATCCAGTAGAGGATAATACACCCTTATCCAACATGTCCTTTCCTTTTTACATATAGTCGCTATCATATCTACAGCATCCTAAAGCCATGATTAATATGATTCATAAGATGATTAGAAAGTTTTTTTGGGGGTGGTTCAAAAGAGCATGGATTGAAACATTAGTGGGTTAACTCGATTAGTCTATCCAAACTTAAAATTTTAGGAGGCCTGGTATTTAAAAGATTCTTCACCATTGCTCATGCTTCAAGTATGAGACTCATTTGGATATGGTATTCTGATAATTCTCTTTGGTCCTGTTTTATGAAAAATCAGTATAAATCTTGGAACTCTCATTACAAGGGTGGTTCTCTAGCTTAAAGAAGGATGAGGATGAATAAAGATGTTGCCCTTGATTTAATGGAATGTTTAGATGGTAATTAGACCTGGAAACCCTCAACAATAAGTGTTTTTAGTTTCTCATCTGCTTATAATGCTCTTAACAATAAGTCAATTTCTTCTAAGGTGGATGAGTTGACTTGGGATGCTAATATTCCAACAAAGATTCCAATTAATAAATGGAGGATCTTGAATAATTGTCTGCCATTAAATGATAATATTAAAAATATTAGTATTCCAATGGTGTCTAGATGTAAATCCTACCTTAAATTTTGTGAATTAACTCATAATCTATTTATCGATTGGCCTATGATTAATTAAGTTTGAAATTTCTTCTCTGATTTAATGGGGATTAAGATCGAAAGATTCAACATCTCTATGGTCTTATTAAGTTGGTGGTTCAAAGAAAATTCTCAAGATTACTTCAAATTTTTGTGCAAAGCTATCCCATCTGTGGTGTGTTGGGAAGTATGGTAAAACAGAAACCGTTTACAAAGTTTCTTTTCATGCAATTGTTTAGGGTATTGCTATGTCATATCATGCAATTGTTTTAGGGTATTTCTATGCCATATCATGCAATTGTTTTTAACTTTCTTTTCACTCTATCTAACATCTATAAAGTCATTAACTTTGAAAGCAAATGCCCTGATTTTGTTGCTAGAATCAAGGAAGTATTTAAACTTTCTTTCAAACAGAAGGGAGTAATTTCTTTTTTTCAAAAATGGTCCCCTCCTCCCCACCTATAGTTAAAGCTATGGGTAATCCTGACCCTTGTGGATATGGATAAATTTAAAGAATCATATAGCAAGATGGTGGTAGATTTTTCATGTCAATAAGGTTATTCTACGAACTCAGAGAAGGAGTTATATAGTTTATATGAGGGTGTAAATATTTGTTTCTAGACTTCATTCAAATGGAATCAAATTCTTTGATGGTAGTTAATGTGTTATAGAATAATTAAAAGCCCCCTGGAAATTTTCAAAATATAATGCAGAGATTTGATTCAAATTAAACATGTTTCATTATTATTTAAGTAATTGTTACAAGGAGACAAATTTGGTTGTTGATTGCCTAGCTAAAAGAGGAGTGACCCTTCCTTCGAAGCAAGTCTACAAGGATGTCCAAGAGCTTCCTAACTTAGTGAGAGGTGCTTATAATCTAGACTTTTTGGGATGTAGCTATGTTATGCCGGTTATTAAGTTTTCATAGTCTTTCATTTGTAATGGGTTTATGATAAAGTTCCAAATTTTTAGCTTTCATTATTTGGTCATTAGCTCTCCAAAGTATTTCTCTTTGAGCTTGTAAAGGATACCTAGGAGAAGATTTTTCTCCTATATTAATAATATATGGGAGGTGAATTCCCTCTTCCTTAATATATATATATATATATACACACACTACGTATTAGATATATTTTTAGTTGTGTGTATACCTATCCTGAATATGTATACATATAGGTTGTTTGAATACCTATTATGTGCTTAGTTATTTTTATGAACATACCAATGTTGTTTGCTATCACAGGAGCATCTATGTGGAGGTCTAACCCACCTTGACGATTCCAGTGAGGTCTGGATGTTTACCCAGAACATAGAACTTAAGGAGGCTCACTATGCGTTGTGTATTACTGGGACTGGAAGGTCATTTGGGAACGTTAGGTATGTGCGCAACCCAAAGGATTAGAACTATGTTCGCCTCCATTATGTGTTGTTTGATTTAGGGTTTAAGGAGACATTCTAAACTGATAGTCCCTAACTTGGTACGAAAGGTATATGGACTAGATAGCAGAGTACGCATGCATCATGGTGGTCATTCTGGGGGATACAATCATTGTATATATTATAGTGTGATCAATATATACAAGGGTTATTATTATACTTATATATGATGGTAGAAAATATAGATAGTGTATATCTAAAAATAATTTAAGTGTAAAGAACTTAATTAATGGTGCTATAATAAGCTCTGATTATTCTACTTATGTGCGATGGTTTAATAATAACATAGGAGAAATGTTAAATTATTGGTACTACAATACCGTACTATATGGGCGATAGAGGGGAGCTAAACCTTCTTCAGGAGTTAGATATAGATGTCTAATTAGGATGGGTAGCATATCTAGGTAAGGTACGTTAGGTGTGTAATATAGATGAGAGGCGAAAAACTCAAAGGAGTGTATGTGGAACTAACGTGTCTAGCTAATAACTGATTTAAATACTTGTAAAATATTTTTAAAAGGTTTTCTTGGGCTCTAACCCATTTCAAATCTATTTTCCAAAACATTTTAGGGGTCCAACCACAGGGAAGCCAAGCTTGATGATTCATTCCAGGGATGCGTAGCTGCAGCACTTGTGGATGCACACATGATTTGATTAGACGCTTCACTTACTTCATTCCTAGACTAGGATTCAATTTCATTATTTCATTTGAGCATGTTGCCCCTTCAGCCATTAAATTTATTTAATTTATCAGACTAGGTATTTTGGACTCAGTTTTATTTCATTAGACTTATAATTGGATTTTGTTTTGGGAATCGATGGTTTATTGGGTATTATTCATTCAGTTAACTATCTTGTGATTGATTCAGGTTATTATTACTTCATGGATGGTTTGGTTATTGTAATTTTTTCTATATGTTGTTGTTATTGAAAGATAAAATTTGACACTAACTTAATTTAACATAGGTGGTTAGTAATTTAAATAAGTTTTTGGCCATGATGCTAAGATTGAACCAAATGAGATTCCTTGTTATTTTAATAAAGGACTGATCACCCAGGATTAAAATAGGTAGGGTGTCATAGATGGTATTAGAGTATCAAGTTCTAGAGTCCTTAGGATTTTGCGAACTTACTATGGTTACAGCATTATTTTTCTTTGGTATAGAGCCATATGCTTAGGACTGTCGATTCCTATTATGATTTATGATCTCCAACTATTTCATATAATTGAAGTGAATCTTATACAAGTTCAGTTGGGTTGCGTATGCCAACAAGGGAGGATGACCAGTGAGAGACACTAGGAGGACAACATGAGGATAGGCTCAGTTAGAGGCACAGAGTATTCGAGGAATGGTTACCATGGTAGAAGTCATCACTATTATGGTTCAAGCATTTTATGCGGTGATAACCACTAGGGAGGAGGAGTTACCCAAGTACTACCATATCACGTAGTGGTACAAATATCAAACTCATCCACCGTAGTTGGTAAGGGGGAGAGTAGGAAGGGACTTTCAAAAGGGCCATTCGTTTGTGGTTTTGGAAAAGTGTGTTAATGTGAAAGAGAAATAGAAGGAGAATATCCAAAGATAATTGCATGTGGAGGAGTGGAGTGGCATTCAGTAATAAAATTTTGAAAGTTTTGAGTAGTAGGAGCAGTGATGTAGTGGCAGGAATTAGTGACAACTTATTAGAAGAGATATTATTATAATCAAGGAATTTTGGGTGCGGTGTGACCTCAAGTTCTTTAATCTATTGTTCACACAGTAATGCGAATGAAGTTTCATAACTTATCGCGGGAGGGCGGACAAAGGCCAATTGTGATAGATAATTTACTTGTTTAATGTACTTCCTACCAGATGAGGTGGTTACGAAGGAGAAAGTAGTCCTTGAGTTAGATGATGGACTCACAAGTGGATGTCGAAATCACTTAAGTGGATTATGGCTTGTACGACCTATGCAAATGTCATCAATGTTATGCTTTTACAATATTTATACCAACGCTTGCATGTGAAGGTAGCCAAGAGAGTTGGAGAATCTATCTAGAAGGTCATGACTAGATGTAATGGTGATAATGAGGCGCCACGGGGATAAGGGAATGGCACATAGAGGTGTCTTATGTATCAAATCTAGGGTCAAATGTGTTGATCATGTTCACAACGAGTTAGGGAACAAGAGCAGATGCCCAATAAGGGCAACAATTATAGAAATTTTTGGTATAGTTTGGACGAGATTATTATGTCCTGAAACCATTTTAGCCGCTAGAGCTATTGGCAAATGAAAGTATGAGAATTATCCTCGGGCGAAAAGGATAATATTTGTGTGACACGGGCAAGCCACAACGTTTTTATTGGTCCTATATTCGCATGCGAGATGGGTTTAGTGGATGTATCGTTAATATTTCAATAGTGTGTATATAGTTACCGTCGAGTATCGGGGCTCTCTTTGGTTCCATCTGCAGGGGAGTGGGTGTGGACACTGAGAGAATATGTTTTTTTATATTTACTCATTTTAAAGAGATGTGTTATTCGAGTATGATATTTTCCTGAGTATGGTCTAGTTAGAAAGGGTTTGAGTGGTAGTAGACTTTCATAGTAAGACTATCATATTCGTTGTTCTAGCGTAGGAGATATATTTGGGAAAGGTATCACCTGAAAGAGGGTCGAGCTTGTATATGTGTCAAATTGTAAAAGGGACTTCAGAGAGTATGTTTGTCTTAGTTTAATTGATCTCGATGCGTAGGGACTACTACTGATGTGATTCCACGTATATTAGGTTTATGATCGAGGAGAGAAATTTAGCTCACTGATGAGTGCATTATTTTTTATATTTATACCTTATTAGTCCCAGTTTACTTTACTGAGTAAGTTCTTAGGACTATTTAATTAAAAAGAGGAGAAAAAATCAAGAATGACTGAATTTGAATTAAAAAAACGAAACTATTAAGCCAATAATGGGCACTTCGATAATTTTAAAATATCCTTATGCTAATTTGTGAAAAATGTTTCCTAGTGAAAATTTTGCAGGTAATGATGGAATTTGGTGCAAATTGATGATTTTTATGGTCGTTTGAAAAAAGATGTTTTTACAAAAAGAAAGTCGAAAATTCGACGTGTTTGTTCAACAAAAAAATAAAAGACTGGAGGAAATAAAAGTCGGATTTTTTTCCCCATATTTGGATGAAACTTGGCGTGCATATTCAGTAGGAAAATATAAGAGTTTTTGAGTGGGTGGAAATAGTCCACTTATCACGATCCAAAGATTAAAGAGGTGGAGTGATAGCTTCTAACACTGTTCGACCAATCAGGGAAAGTTCTACAACAACTCAAACAACTCAACCCTTGCCCTATCAAAGGACCCTTAGGCTCAAAATTTTACGAGGATTTTCGGGGAGCAATTTTAAGTAATTGTAATCAATTTGAGGGCCAAGTTTTAATCATTGTTTAGAGGATTGAAGATTATTGTGAGATAACTATTTGTAAGTTTGATTTATTAATAAAGTTCTCCTTTTATTCTTGCAATTTGTCTTTCATTATCATTGTATAATTCTCCATTTTGGATTAGGGTTAAGTTTAACAAAGTTAGCTAATATTGTCATGTTAATTTCATTGTTGTTCATTCCCTGTTTGTTTTAATTGTAATTAAAAATTCTATATTCATTTTAAAGCAACACGGGAGTGTATTTTAAAAACTTCAAAATTGTTTTGTCAATCAATTTTTAAGATTTAAAAGTAGTTATTTTTTATGGATTACGTTTGCACTTTGATTGTTTTGATAGTCCATGCTTAAATACATTTGCAAACTTTAAAACATGTATTTTTTAAGGGAATATGTATTTTAGCCATCTATTAGAGACGTTAAAAATATTTCGAAGAAAATCGTTATATTTTTCGAATTAAACGCGACGAGAGTTAGTTTAATCTGAGTTATATAAAGGAAATAATAACATCAAATTAATGTGTACTATTATTAACCTGATAAATGGACCCCGAATCCTAATCCTTCCATATTGTTTACAAATTTTGTGTTCTACTCTCATTAATTCGCAGTTGTTTTTATTTAATTTAGAGCATAATTATACTTTACTCCATTTTGTCTAGTTGGACAGCCATAATTTTTTTTAAAGTTAAAATTGACAAATCTTTGTGGCTTTAACCCCTACTTACACTCGCTAATATATAATAGCCAGTGCACTTGCAGTATTTTAAAAAATTGACAACAAGTTTTTTACACCGTTGTGGGGGATTTGTTCGATTTTATTTTTAAGAAGAAGTTGTGACTTTCGGACTAGTTTTTTTACTTTCGCATTTTTGTTAGTAAAATTTCATAAAATATTAGCAACTAATAGTTCTCTTTTTTTTAGTTAGCAAAAAAAAATATAAGTTTCAAGTTTTTTTAGTAAATAGAAGTTTTAGCTCTACTTTATCACAAAAATTCATAAAAATTGAAAAAAACTTGGAAAAAAATTATTTTTTTCCTGGAAATTTCTAGAATTATTTCTTTTGTAAGTAGGCCTTAAAAAATAAAAAATCGAAATCAAAAATTTTTAATTTTTTTTTTTTCCAGTTGCGATTTCCATAGTTTTAAAAAATTGTTTCGATTCTTCGTTATTTTTGTGTTGTATGCTAAATACACCACTAGTGTGTTTGTCCTGTTACTTTTATTTTTATTTTTTAATTACTTTTTTTTGTTGCACTTTACACGGTGCAGTTTTTTTGTGTGTTGTCTTTCAGTAGCACATTAAAAAAACTATAAAATGAAAAAGAAATAGGGGACTAAAGAGAAGAAAAATTAGAAATGGTGTGCAATGGTGACCGAACGTGAAGAAAACTTGTGCAATCTTACCACGAGAAAAAAAGGAACTCTCGGGGACGATTGAAACGTAGGCGACATTTCCCTCCGATCGACGTCAATTTAAACTTCGACCCGGTGTAAACAAGTGTGGCCGTAAAAAGTCCATGTCGGAGCTACGTTTTTGTGTGCTCCTACGTGGTTTAATTTTGCACTTAATTTAGCACGTTGCATAAATTGACTTAAGGGAAAAACCTATGTGAAAAGTAAGGTGGGGATTTCATCCCCCTTCCTTGGCCCAAAAGTCACTAACTAACCAAGCATTTGCATATCTCGAGCTATCACATTTAATTTAAATTCAAGTATACGTTGGTCTTAGGATATCACATACCTCATTGGAAACCTCTTAACAAGGCTATAATTAAAAGTAACTGCAATTTGAACTTGTCAAATCGATTCCGTTTCATAGCGTCTAGAATTGGTGGTTTTTAATAAGTCATCGTACCGACCACCTACCTAGAGGTAAAAGTGGGATTTGAGGCGATAATCATTGTTGGTCATCTTTTAAATTCTCCATTGTCAAAGAGTAGAAGTTGCCTAATTAGGGAGATTAATTCGGAGACCCATGCTATCGTTGATTAATCTCGAAAAAACTAGATTTCAAAATTAAAATTCCCCTCACCAAAATTAAATAATTCAATTAGCTTTATGTTAGCTAGGAATTACGTAATTTGAGTAAAATATTTTTATTTATTTTCTTCACATAAAAAAAGAGAAAAAAATTCCAGTGAGGTCAATGTATGCGAAGTCAGTTTCGAGATCATATTGGTCATTTGTCGAGTGTCGATTCTAGCATTCCCAATACTTACGTAGGTAGATTTTCAATATTCACCGAAATGGGAGACCAGTGAGCGCCATGTGCCTTTAAAGAATAACTTTATTTGACTAGGACTAGTCATTGTTCATGCATCCTTCTACCCGATCACAACGAAAATAATTTCCAATTCCATTCGGGAATCATCCAATTGTTGCTCGTGTTTCGCGATCCTCAAAAAGAGGATCCCTACCTCCACGTGTGTGAGTTGGAAGAGATTTCTGGGACCATTAAGTATCAACAACACACCGACGAGATTGTTAAATATAAATTGTTCCCGTTTGTAACACCCTGTATTTTTAATGATTTTCAAATATGGGATTAATTAAATTAAATATGGGTAAATAAATTTATATTTAATCTGGATTAAAATTAATATTTTCTAGAGAGACAAGGGTTATTATTTATTGATGTGAATTATATTAAATAATACTGAGTGAATAAAGTAATATGTGATTATGAATTTATTAAAAATTATCGCTAGTGAAAAATATGACATTTATGGAAATTATGTCGGGACGCGCGTGTTAGTTGTCGGGACTAATTTAAAGGATTAGAAAGTAATTTATTTTTATGTCATAAAAATGGTCATTTAGAGTGCTCCAACGTGTTCGGAAGGGTCTAGATAGTCAGAAACGTCTACCCGGGGGTTTAATTTGGATTACGGGTCAATTTAAGACCAATTCGGCATCCCGAGAGGACAGTTGAGTCATTTGTATTTGGGGGTGAATAGTACCTAGCAATTTTATAAGTTATTATATTATATTAGAGAAGGGGAGTAGGGATAGTTACGTGAGAAATAAAGAGAAGCCACCTTGAGGCCATTGGAGGAAGAGGAGAGGAGATTCAAGGCTAGAAACTACCTTCTTGCACTACTACCACCACCGGATTGTAGATCGAGGAGAGGAGAACACAAATATCCCATCATCTTCAATAGATCAGACCTAACAAAAGAGGCAAGTGTTTAATCTTAAAAATTTATAGCATATATAATATTCATGTTAGAGTAGGTTGAATTAATTATGAAATTCATGTGATTTGAATGAACTTTCGAAGACATATATCATTATCTTGGGTGAAATTGATATAGAATAGGATCCTCCATGTAGGTTTTATGAAACCCATGAAATTATATTGAATCTTGATGAAGAAATATAGGTTTTTATGGGTATGATTAAATTGTATAACAATTTCTTGAATTTAAAGAAGTTTATGATATTGGGTAAATTAAATCATCGTTTTAAAAGTTGTTTTGAGCTATTTTGGTTCTAAAACTAGCTATTCTATCCACGAAACCTCGTAGAAAATCCCGTTTTTAGCATTTTTTTCTCTGATAAATTTTAAAATGATCCTAAAATGCCTCAAAACTGCATTTTAAAAATCTGGGAAGATTCATGGGGTAAATTTTAAGAAATGTTATTTTTAGTTGTTATTCCGTTGTAGGTTGCCTAGATTGAGTGATTGTGATTATTGTTCTATAATAAGGACGTTAGGCCTAAATTTGATATTAGGTTTACATAAAGTGAGACCAATAAAAATTGGGATAATTGAGAAAATATACGTAATTGATAAATGAATGAAAATTCAAGAAGGGCGACGTAGTAATGAGTGAACCTATGTTTATGACCAGTTGTGACAAGGGAATAATTTCTAAAAAAATAATGAAGGGGTAAATAGGGCCCTTAGAGTTATATGAAAATTCACATAAATACGATGAGAGGTATAATTGAAATTTAATAAGACGTAAGGTATTTGATATATATATATATATATATATATATATACATACTATGAATGGGACATATAGTATAGGTCGTGTGTGTATCTATACTAATGATAAGTATATAGGTGATGTGAATACCTATTGTATGATTTATTATGTCTATGACATACCTACGCTGCTTGCTATAGGGAGGAGGTTTCGCGACGTGGACTATTATATCCTGTGTTGCCCATTGGGGGGATTTTTGAGTTGTGCCTAGAACATAAGACTTAGGTTGGATCATAATTTGTGAGACAAATGGTGTGAACGGTCATTTGGGTGCATAGATATGTGCGTAGACCAAAGGCTTAAGACTATGTTTCTAAAATTGTTTTAAAATATTTTCACTCGGGATTTGACCCGTTTCTTGCAAAATACATTTTTCTTTGTGCAACTATTTTAGGTGTCCACCACAGGGATGCCAGGCATAGGTTATCGGATGGTTTGACATGTTATAGCAATAGTGGGAGTTGTAGGTCCTTGTTGTTAGATGCCTTCACTCTTATTCATTCAAATTTTAATATAGTGATTTTCAGTCAGGGCAGGTCACCCATTCTTAGATGTCATTTATTTGAGAGATATTTTATTCATTTATTTGAGTTTTACTTGGACTTAAACGTATCATGGACTATTGCCTTTGAGATTTTAATTGGGATGTTTATTCCAGTCTTATTGATTCAGTTAGTTTGTTTCTTATTTATACCTGTTTTATTTATTTATTGGTGGATATGATTAATGTTTTGAATTAGTGGTTAATAATAAAATGGTTAAATGTTTTTGACACTAGCTTAATTAATTAGTAGGTGATTAATACAATAAAAAGTTTTTTGACAGTGATGCTAAGAATGAACCGACTGGATATTCTGATTTAATTTAATAAAGGACTCATCACCCGATATTTAATTGATCGGGGTGTCACACCATTCTCATTGAAAGACAAAGACGAGTTAGTTTAAGTCGTTAAAAACATAATCCATCACCACTTGGAATCAAATGAGTGTCTCATTTTTACAAAAAATATTCCCAACCGTAAGACGACATCGATACGTCATGCTATTAATACATTTATCCAAAAAGAGGGAGAATCCTTATGGATGTATTTGGATAGATTCAAGGACTTTCTATTGCAATGTCTTCATCATGGGATTGGGATGGGATGCCAAATCCAAATTTTGTATGAGGGGTTCGATTTTAATACTTTAACTATTCTTGAGTCATTATCTAACAGTTATTTTACCGAGAAAAGTGAGGTTAACACTTGGATGTTCCTAGAAGCCATAGCAAAAAAGGCCCAATGATGGGCACCCAATAGAGAATCTAGATCCACCACATCCAATGAGGGTTTCTCTCATCAAGTCTAATAAATTTATGATTTAAATTCCGAAGTGGTCACATTGGCCCGACATTTATAATCTTTAAAGACAAGAAAACAGGGCAATCATACCAGACTTATGGTCGTGCATGTAGGTTCCCCTATGTGTATACTTTGCGATGCATTCAACCACTTAGTTGAGAATTATCCCGCCCTTCCGACCCACAAAGCACTAACCGACCAAGCTAATGCCCTCAACCAAAATAGCTCAAAGTACGACTCGTATTCCAATGCGTACAATCCGGGGTGGCGAAACCACCTCAATATTTCATGGTCTGAAGCTCAGTACTATGGAAATGGAGGTCAATCTTTCAATAACCCAATTGCAGGTTTATAAAAGAAAGCCCTTGAACCAATGTATCCTTCATCCTAAAAGATGTAATACCCCGTACTTTTGGCTATATTTATATTTATTTTTGGGATTAATTAATTAAATGCGTATTAATTGGAAATTAATCCGGGTTATAAATACTAACGAGATGCGAGTTGGTATTTGATTATGTGCATACATGTCTTATATGAATATTGGATTATGAAAAATTTGTCGTGAGATTTATATACGGCAATTTGAGAATTTTGTTGAGACGCGTGAGACCGCCGCGTCATGGTATATTATTTTAATTATAAAAAAAGTGATTTTTATTTCTATTACCCGTATGGTCATTTTGAGGGCGCCAACGCGTCCGGAAGGGTCGAGATAGTCAGAAAACACTATCCGGGGGTGTAGTTTGGGTCCCGGGGTATTTTTAGGCCATACCGGCAACTTAAAGGGTATTTTGGTAATTTTACATTTTGAGGAATTAAAAGTGAAGAAAATTGGGAGTTTTAATCTGATGTGGATTTAACCCACTAAACCCACTAACCAACCCATATTAACCCATTAATCTACGGAGGCTATCATTAGGTTTACAACTTTCCCAAAGAAAACCCTAGCCACCTTAAGCCACCATTAGAGAAGAAGCTTGGAGAAGAGAAGAAATTCTGCAGAAATCTTCATCAAACCATCATCCAAACTCAGAGACAATCAAGGAAAGTGTTTTTATTATATTTAAATTCGTAGAATGTTCCTTCCATGTTAGAAAATTGCAGAATATCAATTGTTCTTGAAAGATAATGAAAACCCATGTAGTTTGGAACTTAGAACTTGAAAATCTTGAGGTTAATTGCATGTAGAATGATAGGTAGATGAGTATTCCCATAATATTTGTGATTAGAAGAAATTAAAACGGATTTATATTGGGTTAATTCTTGATTCAAAAAGTTAGGGTTTATGTTCTTGAATAATTGGGAAAAAGTGTAGAGATTTGTAAATTTGATTGATGTTAGGATGGATTGATCCTTCAAAACGTGTTAGGATGTGATTATAATATGTTTAGGACTGTTTAGAGACCTTAAAACGATTGTTGGGACTTAGTTTAGAAGAGATTGGAGGAGTAAAAATGGTGAAAAATGAGTTTTAGGAAAATCTGGGACGAATCTGGTAGGTCGTTAGAAGCCCCTGCCCAGGTCGTTCGAACGAGCTTCTAACGAATTGACCAGTTGTTCTAATGAAAGGGAGCTTCGTTCGATAACTTCGTTCGAATGAGATCTCGTTAGAAGGGACAGTTCGTTCGAACGAACTGGATCTCGTTCGAACGAGACTTCTAACGAGTTGACAGAGGAATCTCGTTCGAACAGTCTCGTTCGAACGAGACTTCTAACGAGTTGACAGTTTGGGCCTTTGTGGACTATTTTGATTTTTGGAGTGCCGTAAACTTGTTCGAGGATATAGATAACATTCCGATGCTGATGTAATGATAGAATTGGGACTTTTGGGTATTTATGAGAAGGAAATTATATACGAGAGTTATATTAAATGGACGAATTGGGTTGAGACGTGAGTGTCTACTATGACGTGAGAATAAATTATGGCGCGTATGATTATAAACCGGAATAGTATAAATTGTGATAATTATAAGTTAGTACGAGAATGCGATATGTACTACGATTAAACTACGGGATTACTAAGATGTGTGTTTACTTAGTATTGGTCTATGAATTGTGTGTATGACATACCTACCATACTTGCTATCACGGGAGGTTTGCATTCGCTTAGGACCCTCTAATCCTTGTGTTGCCCAGATTTAGACAGGTTACCTTGATGAACATAGGTCATAGAGAGACTTATTGGGATATTAATAAGTCCACTGATCGTAGGAGCGTAGGTATGTGCGTGACCTATGTGATGTGACTGTGTTCGCCTCCATTGTTTGTGATGTTGTTATCTGTGAACTATTCCTGAGAGATTCGGAATATGTAATCCTTATGTACGTGATGTACCGGGATGGATAGCAGAGTATGTGTGCACCGCAGCTTAGTTCTCGGGGTGCTTATATTGTATATTTATGATGTGAGTAATATACACTTAATTAATGGGAACCTTCATGTTAATGTTGTGAATATAATTACGGTATTGCTTCGAGAAATATAGCGAGTTAACTGATAGTGATATGTATATATTGCATATTGAGCATCTGAGTTTACGTTAAACCCCTACGTAATTGTGAGCGTTATAATGTTAATAGAACCGAGTAATATGGGTAGGACCTATGATAGTCTAGCTAGAGATGATGTCACTTAGCTAGTGGTTTGTGTCGTTATAGATGGGTACTTATGTTAGGAGTGCACAGTTAGACGATAGGTGAGAATATCATGTGAGTGCACGTCCTAACATGTACTTTGCATTTAATGTTTTAAATGTTTTTAAAGCACTTGCAGGTTTTTAAAATATAACTCCACATTTGGGCTCTGACCCGTTTGCTTTTCAAATCTATTTTTCTTTGTAAAACCATTTTAGGTGCCCAGCCACAAGGACACCATGCATAGGATATTCATTCAGGTGACGAGCTGTAGCTGTTTGTGGAAGCTATAAGGATTTTCTTGTAGATGCCTCTATCACTTGGATTCCAGATTCATCATCTATCAGTTGTAGGGCATGTTGCCCATTTCTATTAGAGTTACTTTTCCATTACAGTTTTCAGACTTTGGCATGTATTGATTTAGTATTCAGTTTACTTATCAGTTGTGGGATTTGTAGTGAGGAGTTTTTCCTCCAGACTTTATTTACATTTTGTGATGGTTATTCTATTTACTTCATTACTGTGAATGGTATTATTATTCTTTATTACACTTGTTGCATGTTAATCAGACTTTAATTAAAATTTGGCACTTACCTTTTTAAATACTAGGTGGTTAGTAATCATTAAAATGTTTTCGACAGTGATGCTATTAACTGGACCAACTTGGCATTTTGAATTAATTTAATAAAGGAATAGCTACCCGGTATTTAATTAGTCGGGGTGTCACAGGTGGTATCAGAGCATCAGGTTCTAGTGTCCTTTAGGATCTGACGGCTTATTATGTTTTCGCTAAGTTTCTTTGATATAGAGCCCTATATTTTAGGACTGTTGTACTCTTTTTGTGTATGCTTCGTTCTTCAGCTATTTTAAGTTTATAAACAGCGAACTTATAAACTTTGTTCTTATTTCAGATGCCTCCACGACGTGCACGACGAGTTCCCAGGGATGCAACGCCCAAACCCCAGCCCGCTCCAGTTCAGGGCATGATGAACGCCGCTGAGGTTACTGCTATAGTAGCCCAAGCGGTAAATGCCTCCATTGCCGTTGTTCAGCAGGCACCACCTCAGGCGCCGGTTGCCACCCCAGTACAGGCTAATGCATTACCGTCTGCTTGGGAGCGTGTACGTGACGCTTTTCAGAAAGCGCATCCGCCAGAGTTTGCAGGTAGCTCAGATGTAGTAGTCTCGAGCCAGAGGAGGAAGGATATGCAGAGGTACTTAAGGATGTATGAGTGCACGGATGTTCAGAAGTAGGTGCTAGCTACTTTCAAGCCAGTTGGATCTGCACTACAGTGGTGGGAGTCTATTACCACCATGGAGGAGAGGGATACTCTCACAATTCAGGAGTTCTGGGTGCGGTTCGACCGCAAGTACTTTTCGTCAGCTGTTCATACGGAAATGAGGAGGAGATTGATGGGTCTGAAGCAGGAGGGTAAGACTGTGGCCGAGTATGAGGCCGAGTTCACGAATCTGTTGAATATCGTTCCGGATGAGATACCAACAGAGAAGAAGAAGATTGATAAGTTCACGGAGGGGTTGACATGGAGGATCCGTCAGCATCTGCTAGGGAACCTATCGTTGGCCACTTATTCTGATGTGGTTAACGCTGCATTGTTACACTGCCAGGACCACCATTTTCATATGGCCGAGGGTAAGAGGTCGGGGGAGTCTAGCCATCAGGGCAGGACTGGAGGACATGGTGACAGCGGGGCACAATCTGGTCAGGGGCAGAGACAGAATGAGCAGGGCTCCCAGCAGGGGGATAATAAGAGGTTCTGGTCAGGGAACTACAGATAGGGACAGGGAGGTTTCCTTCAGGGCCATCAGGGTCCAAATGGCCATCAGGGCCAACAGGGGCAGAATGGGCAGCAGCTTCACCAGGGCCATCAAGGCCAAGGGAGGAACGGTAACGGCCACCAGGGCCGGGGACAGCAGGGACAGAGAGGAGGGAACTTCCCAGGGAAGTTCTTTGTTTGTGGCAAGACTGGCCATAAGCGACAGGATTGTCCTGATAGGGGCAGGGCCCCACAACAGCAGCAGCAGGGTGCTCGCTAGGAGCCACAGAGGCCTATGTTTCCCGCCGCTCTTCCCGCACCGCCACAGATGGCAGCATTGCCACCCATTCCAGCAGTCCCAGTTCAGCAGGGGCAACTACAGTATGGACGTGTCTACAACGTCCACCAGGCTGCAGTTCCACAGGCACCGCCCGCGATTGAGGGTACGTTTCCTATCCATGGCACTATGGGTCGGGTATTATTTGATACGGGTGCTACACATTGTTTTATAGCTACACACTTCGCGAAAGCTTTAGGATTGTTAGCCACGGCAGAGAGCATAGTGACGTGTGTCGACTCACCATTGGGGAGTGGGTCACTTATTTTCTTTATATGCCGGGGAGTGGGGGTAGAGATTGGTGGTTTGGTATTACCTGCAGACATGTTAGTATTAGATATGCATGTTCACGATGTGATTATTGGGATGGATTGGCTCGTAGCTTATAGGGCCATGATTGATTGCTTCAGCGGGAGCATTGTTTTTGCCATTCCGGGGTAAGAGATGTTTGTAGTGGCGATGCCTCGCCCAGAGGGAGGATCGACCGCTCATCTATATTACATTGAGGAGGATACCTCTAAGGAGGTAGTGATTCCTTTAGATTCTATCCCAGTAGTCAGGGAGTATTCGGATGTGTTTCAGGAGATACCAGGCTTACCCCCCAGTCGAGAGATAGACTTTGTTATAGATTTGCTACCGGGTACGAGACCTATAGCACGCGCACCGTACCGTATGGCTCCAGCTGAGATGAGGGAGTTACGGGATCAGATAGAGCTGCTGTTAGGTCAGGGCTTTATTCGCAGGAGTACCTCACCTTGGGGTGCTCCAGTTTTGTTTGTGAAGAAGAGGGACGGTTCACTGAGATTGTGTGTGGACTACTGAGAGTTGAATAAGGTCACGATACAGAATAAGTATCCGTTGCCTCGAATCGATGACTTATTCGACCAGTTGAGAGGAGCTTCTTTCTTCTCGAAGATTGACTTGAGATCGGGTTACCATCAGTTACGTATCAGGGAGGAGGATGTCTCGAAGACCGTGCTCTTGTCGAGATATGGTTCTTACAAGTTTCGGGTTATGCCTTTCGGTTTGACCAACGCTCCAGCAGTGTTTATGGACTTGATGAACAGAGTGTTCAGGGATTTCCTAGACCAGTTTGTCATTGTCTTCATTGATGATATTCTGGTTTACTCCCAGACAGAGGAGGAGCACACCGACCATTTGAGGAAGGTTTTGCAGACACTTCGTCAGAACGAGTTGTATGCAAAATATGAGAAGTGCGGATTTTGGCTGAAGGAAGTCCAGTTTTTGGGACATATCATTTCCGATCGGGGAATATCTGTTGATCCGGGGAAAGTATCAGCGGTGAGGGAGTGGGGACAGCCCACGACATCGACTGAGATTCATAGTTTCTTGGGTCTAGCAGGATACTACAGGAGGTTTATTAGGGGCTTCTCAGAGATAGCAGGTCCTTTGACACATCTGACTCGTAAGGGTGTGCCATACATCTGGAGTGATGCCTGTCAGTTGGCATTCGATGAATTGAAGGACAAATTGACCTTAGCACCTGTGTTAGCATTGCCGAGATCGGGAGTTGAGTATTTGGTTTACACCGATGCGTCTTTGTAAAGACTGGGAGGTGTATTGCAGTAGGAGAGACAGGCCATAACTTATGCTTCCCGTAAGCTTAAGCCTCATGAGAAGAATTACACCACGCATGATTTGGAGTTGGTGGCAGTGGTATTTTCCCTACGGATTTGGAGGCACTATCTTTTTGGGAAGAAGTTCCAACTGTTCACGGACCATAAGTCCCTACAGTACCTGTTCACGCAGAAGGAATTGAATGTGCGACAGCGTAGGTGGCTTGAGTTTGTGAAGGACTACCAGTTCGACATCCAGTATCACCCAGGTAAGGCTAACGTGGTAGCAGACGCGTTGAGCCGTAGGCCAGCAGATGAGGTGGCAGAGGTGTGGAAGGCTAAGTGGAAGGAATTGGGACACCAGGATGCAGTGGCCCGATCTTTCATGTCTGTGATGACCGTTACACCGCAGATTGTCACGAAGGTAGTACGGGCACAGGCCAATGACTCGTTCTGTCAGGAGCAGATAGTTCGGTTACTAGCAGAGGGAGCCGAGTCCTATACCGTTAGCTCAGATGGGGGATTACGCTTCAATGGGAGATTGGTAGTTTCGGAAGGGGAGGAATTGCGACACGATTTGATGGCAGAGTCGCACGGCTCACGGTTTGCGGTACATCCCGGAGGGGACAAAATGTACCAAGACATGAGACGCCAGTATTGGTGGAGCGGTATGAAGAGAGATATCGCTGAGTTTGTTTCGAAATGCGCCACTTGTCAGCTTGTAAAAGTGGATCATCAGAGACCGGCAGGATTGCTACAGCCATTGGAGGTCCCGATGTGGATGTGGGAGAGCATATCCATGGACTTTATCACGGGGTTGCCTACGTCGCAGAGGGGTCACAACTCCGTTTGGGTAATTGTGGACAGGTTGTCCAAGGTCGCTCACTTTTTACCCGTAAGGACTGACTACACTACGGGACAGTATGCCCAGCTCTTCATTTCAGAGATTATGAGACTTCACGGTGTGCCCCTAAATATCGTGTCTGACAGAGACAAGATATTTGTTTCGAGGTTTTGGGAGAGTTTCCAGGAGGCCATAGGCACGGAATTGCAGTTGAGTACGGCTTATCATCCGCAGAATGATGGGCAGACTGAGCGCATAAATCAGATGTTGGAGGACATGCTACGCATGTGCATTATTGACTTTGGGAGTGGATGGGAGCAGTACCTTCCACTGGTGGGGATTGCTTACAACCACTCCCATCAGTTCACTATTGGCATGGCTCCGTTTGAGGCATTGTACGGTAGGTCTTGTCGTTCCCCAGCATGTTGGTTAGAGGTGGGGGACAACAAATTACTTGGGCCAGAAGTGATTCAGGATACTTCGGCAAGGATTGAGTTGATTCGGAGTCACATTCGGATAGCTCAAGACAGGCAGAAGAGTTATGCTGATGCGAAGAGATTTTTTAGGGAATTCCAAGTGGGGGACCAGGTTTTGCTCAGGGTATCTCCTATGAAGGGGATTATGCGTTTCGGGAAGAAGGGGAAGTTGGCACCAAGGTATGTGGGGCCGTTTCCTATTATTGAACGGATCGGACCGGTTGCGTATAGACTTGGACTACCGGAGCATTTGCATCGGATTCACGATGTGTTCCATATTTCCTCGCTGAGGAAATATCTTAGAGATAATCTGGCTCATTCTCACATTAATGTGGAGGACATCGATCTCCAGCCGGATAGCTCCTACGAGGAGGGGCCGATTGCTATTTTGGACCGAAGCGAGAGGAAACTGCGGTCAAAGATAGTTCCGTTAGTGCGTATTCAGTGGCGACATCTCAATATCGAGGAATCCACATGGGAGCGCGAGGATGAGATGCGCGAATGTTATCCAGAGTTGTTTTTAGCAGGTACTTTCTAGTTTTGAATTTCGGTACGAAATTCAGTTATTAGGGGGGGAGTATGTAATACCCCGTACTTTTGGCTATATTTATATTTATTTTTGGGATTAATTAATTAAATGCGTATTAATTGGAAATTAATCTGGGTTATAAATACTAACGAGATGCGAGTTGGTATTTGATTATGTGCATACATGTCTTATATGAATATTGGATTATGGAAAATTTGTCGTGAGATTTATATACGGCAATTTGGGAATTTTGTTGAGACGCGTGAGACCGCCGCGTCATGGTATATTATTTTAATTATAAAAAAAGTGATTTTTATTTCTATTACCCGTATGGTCATTTTGAGGGCGCCAACGCGTCCGGAAGGGTCGAGATAGTCAGAAAACACTATCCGGGGGTGTAGTTTGGGTCCCGGGGTATTTTTAGGCCATACCGGCAACTTAAAGGGTATTTTGGTAATTTTACATTTTGAGGAATTAAAAGTGAAGAAAATTGGGAGTTTTAATCTGATGTGGATTTAACCCATTAAACCCACTAACCAACCCATATTAACCCATTAAGCTACGGAGGCTATCATTAGGTTTACAACTTTCCCAAAGAAAACCCTAGCCACCTTAAGCCACCATTAGAGAAGAAGCTTGGAGAAGAGAAGAAATTCTGCAGAAATCTTCATCAAACCATCATCCAAACTCAGAGACAATCAAGGAAAGTGTTTTGATTATATTTAAATTCGTAGAATGTTCCTTCCATGTTAGAAAATTGCAGAATATCAATTGTTCTTGAAAGATAATGAAAACCCATGTAGTTTGGAACTTAGAACTTGAAAATCTTGAGGTGAATTGCATGTAGAATGATAGGTAGATGAGTATTCCCATAATATTTGTGATGAGAAGAAATTAAAACGGATTTATATTGGGTTAATTCTTGATTCAAAAAGTTAGGGATTATGTTCTTGAATAATTGGGAAAAAGTGTAGAGATTTGTAAATTTGATTGAAGTTAGGATGGATTGATCCTTCAAAACGTGTTAGGATGTGATTATCATATGTTTAGGATTGTTTAGAGACCTTAAAACGATCGTTGGGACTTCGTTTAGAAGAGATTGGAGGAGTAAAAATGGTGAAAAACGAGTTTTAAGAAAATCTGGGACGAATCTGGTAGGTCATTAGAAGCCCCTGCCCAGGTCGTTCGAACGAACTCGTTCGAACGAGCTTCTAATGAATTGACCAGTTGTTCTAACGAAAGGGAGATAACTTCGTTCGAACGAGATCTCGTTAGAAGGGACAGTTCGTTCGAATGAACTGGATCTCGTTCGAACAGCCTCGTTCGAACGAGACTTCTAACGAGTTGACAGAGGAATCTCGTTCGAACGAGACTTCTAACGAGTTGACAGTTTGGGACTTTGTGGACTATTTTGATTTTTGGAGTCCCGTAAACTTGTTTGAGGATATAGATAACATTCCAATGATGATGTAATGATAGAATTGGGACTTTTGGGTATTTATGAGAAGGAAATTATATACGAGAGTTATATTAAATGGACGAATTGGGTTGAGACGTGAGTGTCTACTACGACGTGAGAATAAATTATGGCGTGTATGATTATAAACCGGAATAGTATAAATTGTGATAATTATAAATTAGTACGAGAATGCGATATGTACTACAATTAACTTAGGGATTACTAAGATGTGTGTTTACTTAGTATTGGTATATGAATTGTGTGTATGACATACCTACCATACTTGCTATCACGGGAGGTTTGCGTTCGCTTAGGACCCTCTAATCCTTGTGTTTCCCGGATTTAGACTGGTTATCTTGATGAACATAGGTCGTAGAAAGACTTATTGGGATATTAATAAGTCTGCTGATCGTAGGAGCGTAGGTATGTGCGTGACCTATGTGATGTGACTGTGTTTGCCTCCATTGTTTGTGATGTTGTTATCTGTGAACTATTCCTGAGAGATTCAGAATATGTAATCCTTATGTACGTGATGTACCCCGATGGATAGTAGAGTATGTGTGCACCGCAGCTTAGTTCTCGGGGTGCTTATATTGTATATTTATGATGTGAGTAATATACACTTAATTAATGGGAACCTTCATGTTAATGTTGTGAATATAATTACGGTATTGCTTCGAGAAATATAGCGAGTTAACTGATAGTGATATGTATATATTGCATATTGAGCATCTGAGTTTACGTTAAACCCCTACGTAATTGCGAGCGTTATAATGTTAATAGAACCGAGTAATATGGGTAGGACCTATGATAGTCTAGCTAGAGATGATGTCACTTAGCTAGTGGTTTGTGTCGTTATAGATGGGTACTTACGTTAGGAGTGCACAGTTAGACGAGAGGTGAGAATATCATGTGAGTGCACGTCCTAACATGTACTTTGCATTTAATGTTTTAAATGTTTTTAAAGCACTTGCAGGTTTTTAAAATATAACTCCACATTTGGGCTCTGACCCGTTTGCTTTTCAAATCTATTTTTCTTTGTAAAACCATTTTAGGTGCCCAGCCACAAGGACACCATGCATAGGATATTCATTCAGGTGACGAGCTGTAGCTGTTTGTCGAAGCTACGGGGATTTGCTTGTAGACGCCTCTATCACTTGGATTCCAGATTCATCATCTATCAGTTGTAGGGCATGTTGCCCATTTCTATTAGAGTTACTTTTCCATTACAGTTTTCAGACTTTGGCATGTATTGATTTAGTATTCAGTTTACTTATCAGTTGTGGGATTTGTAGTGAGGAGTTTTTCCTCCAGACTTTATTTACATTTTGTGATGGTTATTCTATTTACTTCATTACTGTGAATGGTATTATTATTCTTTATTACACTTGTTGCATGTTAATCAGACTTTAATTAAAATTTGGCACTTACCTTTTTAAATACTAGGTGCTAGTAATCATTAAAATGTTTTCGACAGTGATGCTATTAACTGGACCAACTTGGCATTTTGAATTAATTTAATAAAGGAGTAGCTACCCGGTATTTAATTAGTCGGGGTGTCACAAAAGATCCAAGCTTTAGAGGATACAATGAATTTGCTTGATCAAAGTACCCTCCAATTCTAGAAATCAACTCAATGTGTCCTCTAATCCACCAAACAGAGCTTGTACGCGAACTCTCAATCTATAGCCAAACTCGAGGTTCAAGTGAGCCAACTAGTGAGCTCTTTTGAGGGAGAGAAACAAAGGAACTTTACCGAGTCAAAAGACCAATCCTAATGGTAACATACCTAAAACTCAATATTTTATTCATGAAAACATCGGTTCATCACAAACCCAAGTGGATGTCAAAGCCATCATCATACTCATGTCTGGTAAAGAAGTCGAAAAGAATGTCTCACCACCCATCGAGAGTGAATATGAGAAACATAAGGAGAAGAAATATCCACCCGTGGATCCAATTTCCTCTCCACCATCATCTTTTGAGCTACCTTTAGAGAACTATGTCCCAAAAACTTTAATTCCCTAATGTTTGGTACCACAAAAGAAAAAGGAACAAGTTGAAAAGATTTTCGAATTGTTCAAGAAAGTAAATATCAATATTCCACTGCTAGACATTATAAAACAAGTCTCATCCTACACTAAATTTTTGAAGGACCTTTAGACCTTTAAGAGAAACACCAATGTGCCCAATAAAGAATTTCTCACCAAGCAAGTATGCTTGATCATTTCCTATAGAACACCCATCAAGTACAATCATCCCGAGATGATGACGATCTCTATTAAGATTGGGGAGAATCACTTAGAGAAAGCCCTTCCAAATTTAGGGGAAAGAATGAACCTTCTACCGTACACCGTGTACGATAAACTAGGTTTGGGAGAGTTAAATCCCACTAAGATGACCTTGTCCTTAGCCAACCGATCCATTAAGGTGACTAGAGGTGTTGTGGAGGATGCATTGATTAAAGTAAAATATATAGTAAGATCATCCACACAAACCTCGATCATCCTCGATCGAACCTTTTTTGCCACCTCCAATGCTCTCATTCGATGCCATAGTGAGAAACTAAGCTTATTGTTTGGGAACATGGACATGGTTTTGAATGTGTTTAATTTAGAGAGGTCATCATCTGATGAGGGAGAGAATGAAGTCAGGTACATTCAAAAATTGAACGATGTCACTACGCCACGGGATATTCACAGTGATGATGCTGGAAACAGAACCACCAGATAAGGTGTTGACAAGCTCAAGCAAGTGATAACAATGGCATCATAGGAGAATATATGTATATATATATATATATATATATATATATATATATATATATATATATATATATATATATATAGAGAGAGAGAGAGAGAGAGAGATGAGGAGAAGAGGATGAACACTTGAATGTAAGTGGTTTAGCCAATCTGGCCTACATCCACTGTGAGTGTGTGAGTAATATCACTAAATGAAAGAACTAATGGCCATAGATACAGTCTCTCAAGCTTTATCTATCTTCTGTGTAAAATGATAGATTTTCAGTTAGGGTTAAAATTCTGAATCCTTTACAAGGTAGAGGATGACCTCTATATATAGTGCTTAGGGGGTGTAATGTACCCCCCAAGCATGCAATGAACATGTGCATGAAGATCCAACTAATGCTTGGATGACACTTGGCTAATCTTAACTAAATAATGATGACCTCAAAATTCCTTCACGTGGAGGGAATGATTCAGTTCTAACAAATTTGTCCATGTGTTGTACTTGTAAATGCTCGTCTATCTTCGATTGGTGCTAACCTCGGCCAAGATGAGTACGAGGTTGGTGATGTCCGACCCCTTCCATGTTCGAGACCAACATACATGATGACCTCGACTAGGACGCCGACTGAGATTAGATACGAGGAAGTTTAAATGTCGGTTAGGGCCGATGTTGTCCTTGGTTCTTCATGATTGAGTCTACGAGGCTCTTCTAGCTTCAGATACTAAATTATAGCATCGTCAGGGGTCGATGTTGTTGTTGATGGATGCTTGAACCCAGGTAAAAGCCTTGTGGACCTCAGCTGATGCAACGTCGGCCAGGGCCGACCCTATGAGAGATAATATTACTGAGGGTTATTGAGCTTCTACCGCCTCAGCTGTGAGACATACCGAGGTTAATGTCTTTGAGTAGGAAGGTGTACTTTGGGATATAAATCACCCCTAGCCCTTATTTACCTATGTGATTAGGTGATTGAGGGGTATTGTAAGGTCGAGGCTATGTTTTCTTGTGTGCCAGTATTTTCTTGACACATGTCACTTGCTGAAGTGAATGGCGTGTGTTTGAAGTTGGTGTAATTACATTTTGTCCTTTTGGGTTCCCAAGGAAATGGTGGGCCTTGGGATGCATGCCAAAAATTATTGTGGGTTTAAATTCTCTTTTCTTCTATCTTCTTTATTTCTTCTCTACGATTTTCTCTCTCCTTAAGAGCTCAGTTGCTTCTGCGTTTGAGGGTTTCTTCACTTCCAAACCTTTTCTCCCTTATTTCATAATCATCCAAGTATCACTTTAATCCTCTTCCTTCCATTTTCAGCCTTTATTTTTCATTTCTCCATTTTTCAGTGAGAGCTTTGTATTTTTCGATGAGTTCTTTGGGTTTTTCGACCACTCTTTGAAATTTTTGGTGACCGGTTCTTAGGTGTTCTTGGTTTAAATAACTCTTCAAACTTTAAGTTTGATCTTCGATTTAGATTAAGCTGAATTGTTTATTTATGGTTGAGTCAAGTGTTATGTCATTTACCTTATGCTCATACCTATGTATCAGCTCATAGAAGAGTTCCAATCCCTTCGCGAGAAGACCTTAGAAAAAAATAGGTAGATAGAGTTATCCCAAGAGGAAGCTCGAAGGGCTGAGGCTTTCCCCCTCAGACCTATCTTTCCCCCACCTCTTAAAGTAATATACCCGGAGCCAGCCAAGTCGGTAGAGGTTCCAGTAGAACTAACACACATGTCTGAATTTGAGTCATCTACCTCAGACCCTATGTCTGTAGACTCTTTCCAAGAGGCTATGGACTACTCTATTAGTAAAGATCAGGTCCCTAATCAGGCCGAGGTTCCAAGTCGCGCCTCATCTCACAATGGTGCTAGAACCTCACAGTCTTCTACCGATGTTGAAATTATAGGGTCGAGTGTGGCCATTCACCCACCTATTGATGTTATTCCACTATCGGCTGCCACCAAGGCTGAGTTCACTTAGAGGTTCCCTAATGGTCCCCCAATATCTACCCAGGCTGACATTGCCAGGGATGAAGATGATGGGCACGAGAGCAACATTGACTCCTCTGAGGCAGTAAAGATTGAGAGCCCCACTAGTGAGTACAATCTCTTGGATTTTAGGAACCTCTAAGCAATAGGTCATTCCATTAGTCTTATTAGACCTCTGAGGGGTGAGAGAACGTTTTGTGGCCGAGATGGGGAGATTTGGGTCTACGAGCTGATGTTCAAGTTCCTTATCCATCCTTCAATCAGAGCCATATTATCCCATATAAATTTGGCCCCTTCACAACTATCCACCATCTCGGCCTTTGGAGGGTGATGATAGGGGCTATCATCCTTTGGAAGGCAGTCCACCACTCAGACCTTCCTATTAGGGTCTTCACAAGCTGTTACGTCCTCTCTTCTTCCAAAAACCATCCTATCTACTACCACTTATTTGCTAGGAAGTCAGACAAAAAGATGTTGTTGGTTACCCAAACTTCAAGTCACAACTGGAAACCTTGGTATTTCTTTGCCTTGGGGGCATGGGAATTTGGTCCATATACTTCCTCTTCAACGTTTGATCCAAGGACACCTCCGAAGTGGGGGAAGGTGTCTCTTTCTGCTAAAGACGACCCTGGACTTAGCCAGGATAATATTCAAAAGGTTAAGGACCTTCAAGATCAGGGGGAGCATGGTCATCTAGTTAAATACGAATATCTAATGACCCCTACTACCTTTCTCAGACAGGTCTAGGTGGTAGTCCTTTGACAGAGCTTCGTAAGTATCATTTTTTTAACAGGTTGTACCTCTTACTTTTTTTGCCTCTGATTTACTGACTCAAAAATTCTTTTTGCAGAGCGCCATAAAAGTATTTTTGACAACCTGTGGGAGATGTCTTCCCCAATCCTCGTGAAGTTGATGAAAAAGGCTAGGCATGATGTAGCCCCTCCTCCTCGCAAATAGAACGTTGGCACGTCCAAGGCTGACGTTACGAAGAAAAGGAAGGCCAAAACGGACTCAAAGCATTCGAGGCCAAGTAAAAATCAAAAAGGGGATCATGCCATTTTGATCTCCTCATACGATGCCCTTGTAACTCATCTTTCTCAGGTGAAAATAAGTGACAGTTTGATTAGCCATGGTCTGAATGCTAATATTTCCATCAGCTCCGTAATGACCGATGAAGATAAGCACTTCCTACTCAATCTAGATATCCCTTTGCTGGCTGAGTTTACCCTCCACAGATATATCCATGTAATTATTTCTGCTATTTTTCTCTTCCAAGTGTAACCTCGGCTATCTTACATTAGTGTGCTTATGCATCTGACCTTCTTCTGCAGGGTATGTTATCCATGCATTATTTTGTGGACTGGACTCTGAAGAAAATTCCCTTGATCGAGAAGGGTCAAGAAGCTCTGAAAGTCCAAGCCTCTTTAAGTGAAGAGGTTGATCGTCTGAAGGAAGAGCTAAAAGAGGTCATTAAGCTAAAGGAGGAGGTCCAACATAGGGACAATGATATGGCCAAGCTGAAGAAGGACCATGAAGTGGCTCTGAAATCCAAAGACGATGATCTCCAGTCTAAGGTAGCTGCTGCTATTAAGGCTTCTCTGGGGGACGCCTTAGAGAAGATTATTGCAGATAAAAGGACTCTGATGATTTCATCAACTTTAGCTTTGAATACCTTGAGAGAGGTATTAAATCAACTAGTAAATGGGAAGCCTCTAAGGAACAAGAGTCAAGGAGTTTGAGTGCCTCAGACTTTATTGGTCTAGGCTTTGGTGACCCCCATTTTGCTCAGGCCTTGTAAGAGGTTGAGGAGGATGGTGCAGCTCCTTCAGAGACTGCTCCTTTGGGCACCACTGACACTGAAGATGTTAATCCTTAGGAAGATGGAGCCGAGGTGACTAACGTCGTCCAAGAGGACACCACTCCGGCTGTAGATACCTAGGCCTTGTCCTGTGAAGCTTTAAGTTGTAATTTTTGCTTCTTTTCATCTATAACTTTTGTGAATTATGGCAGTATATTTTGGCATATTTGATTTGTAACTCTGACTGTTCAGTGATGAATATTAATACCATCTTCCTCAGACTATACATCTTCTTTTTGTGTCTTCTCTTGCACGTTGTTTTAAAATCTGAGGATATCATATAACAATGTTTATCTTAAGGTCCAAAGTCACCATATAATGATGTTTACCATATGATGCTTCCCCTCATAAATTACACCAAATTAATGATGAGTAAGGTCTGAGGTCACCTTAATATGATGTTTCACCCTCATAGTTTTAACCAAATCAATGATGTTTAAGGTCTGAGTTCATCAATTTATGATGTTTACCCTAATAAATTGCCACCAAATTATTGTGTAAGGTCTGAGGTCACCAAATTATGATGTTTCACCTCATAAATTTCACCAAATTAATGATAAGTAAGGTCTGAGGTCACCATAATATGATGTTTCACCCTCATAATTTTCCCCAAATCAATGGTGTTTAAGATCTGAGGTCATCAGTTTATGATGTTTACCCTCATAATTTACACCAAATTATGATGTTTCACCTCAAAATTTCACCAAATTAATGATGTTTAAGGTCTGAGGTCACCATATAATGATGTTCACCTTCATAAATTGCCACCACATTATGGTATAAGGTCTGAGGTCACCAAATTATGATGTTTTACCTCATAATTTCACCAAATTAATGATGTTTAAGGTCTGAGGTCACCATATAATGATGTTCACCCTCATAATTTCACCAAACTATTGATGTTTAAGGTCTGAAGTCATCAAATTATGATGTTTACCCTCATAAATTGCCAACAAATTATGGTGTAAGGTCCGAGGTCACCAAATTATGATGTTTTACCTCATAATTTCACCAAATTAATGATGTTTAAGGTCTGAGGTCACCATATAGTGATGTTCACCCTCATAATTTCACCAAATCAATGATGTTTAAGGTCTAAGGTCACCATATAATGATGTTCACCCTTATAATTTTCACCAAATTAATGATGTTTAAGGTCTGAGGTCACCATAATATGATGTTTCACCTGATAATTTACCACCAAATTAATGATGTTTAAACATAATGCTATAAAAATGATGATGCTAGAATTGTTCTTTTCATTAACATACTCTTCACAAAAATGATACAGGTATTACAAAGAAATAACTGCAACATCATATGTAATATTTTTTCAAGTGGTCAGCATTTTAAGGGTCAGAAAAAGGTTCCCCTTCGAGATTTTCTAGCGGGTAAGCACCAGGCACAACCTCATCGACCACTTTGTAAGGACCATGCCAGTTTGGGTGGATCTTGTTTTCCTTCTACAACGTCTTCCTCAGTACTAGGTCTCCCACAACTATTGGTCTTGGTTTCAGACTTTGATTGTAGAACATTGTTGTTCTCTATTGGTAGGCCGCCCATCTGATCTCAGAATCTTCCCTTCTCTCTTTAATTAGATACAAGTCAAGTCATCTTTCTTCTCCATTCCTCTGAGGATAATAGGTCTGAATTCTGAGGGTGGGAGTCCTACTTTTGTAGGGATGATAGCTTCTGAACCATGTGCTAGCATGAAAGGAGTCTCTCCCGTTGGCATTCTTGTAGTCATCCTGTAGGCCCATAAAACGGCGTATACCTCTTTTGTCCATCTCCCTTTTGCCTCCTCCAACCTATTATTTATCCCATCAAGGATTATTCAGTTTGTGATCTCAGTTTGCCCATCTTCTTGGGGTCGGCCAGGAGAGGAGAAGAACTGCTTGATCCCCACACTTTCATAATATTTTTTTATGGAAGAATTCTTGAACTGGGTTTCATTATCTGAGATGAGGGTGTTTGGAAGGCCATATATTTATATAATGTTCTTCCAGATGAACTGGAAGGTATTCTGCTTCGTAATCATGATCATCGACTCACCCTCTACCCACTTAAAGAAGTAATTAATTGCTACTATAAAAAATCGATAGTTTTTCATAGCTCTTGGCAACGATCCTACCAAATCAATCCCCCATATTGAAAATGACCAAGGAGAACTAATTGACGTCATAGGTTGATAAGGGATAGTGGAAAATCTCCGGCACCTATCGCATTTCTTCACGTAGGTAGCAATATTTTTGGCCAAGTTCGGCCACCAGTATCCTTGAGTAATTATCCTCTTAGCTAAGTGTCTTTCTCCTATGTGACTCGAGAAAGAGCCCACATGTGCATCTTTCAAGATGTGAGGAACCTATGAAGGGTGTACACATATAAGAAGTGGAAGTAGGAAACTCTTCTTATATAAGACAGCTCCTATAATTGAGAATTTGGTAGCCCAGAACCTCGGCTTTCTCCTTTCCAATTTTGATTCTAGAAACTCTCCCTGTCTGATGTATCTGATGGGTGGGTCCATTCATGAGGCTCCCACGTTCATATTAAGGCAAGTTCTGGAAACCTCTTCTTCTTTAATGGTTGTCTTGAACAAGATTTCGACTGGTACCGTTCTTCTTATATCTCTCCTTATTACTAAAGCCAATCTAGTGAGTGCATCAGCACGACTGTTGTCTTGTCGAGTTATCCTCTTCATCTTCACCTATTTGAAAACCTATAGTTTCGTTCTTACCCTCTTTAGGTATTTGGCCATCCTTTCATCTTTTGCCTCGTACTTCCCAAGAATTTGGTTGACAACTAACCTCGAGTCACTATGGAATAGGAGTCGGACAACACTAAGGGCTTTTGCCAAGGAGAGCCCCACTACCAATGCCTCATACTCTGACTCGTTATTTGAAGCCTTGAAGTTGAACCTCAATGCATATTCAATGTCGGTACCATCTGGTGCGGACACTATCAGCCCTGCTCCGCTTCCACTTTCACAAGAAGGCCCATCAACGAAGATCTTTCAAACATCTTCATTTGAAGAGAAGATCCCTTCTGACAGGGTTCCTTATTTGAGGAGGTATCTTTCTTCCTCATTCTCAACTACACATTTTTCGGGCCTACTTAACCTAATCTCGTCCGAATCTCAGAAGACGTTTATGTTTGGTTCTTTACTAACTCTTTGTTTAACTTCAATATCAACCTCTTCTCAGTTGAACTCTGATACAAAGTCTATGAGTGACTGCCCTTTGATGGCAACTCTGGGTTGATAAAAATTATCATACTCACCCAACTCGATGGTCCAGGTCATCAGCCTTCCTGACTTTTCAGGTTTATAGAGGATTGTCTTAGTGGGGAATCTCTGAGGACAACTATAGAGTGGGTTTGAAAGTATGGCTTCATCTTCCTAGAAGCATGTATCGAGGCATAGGCTAGTTTTTCCATTTGGGGATAATTCTGTTCAGACCCTTAAAGTGCTTTACTGTTGAAGTATACTAGCCTCTGCACTCCATCATCTTCTCTTACTATGGTTGCACTGATGGTTGATTTTGAAACATAGATATACATACAACCTTTCCCACAGAATGGGCCGCGATAGGATCAGAGGGTATTCGAGGTAAGACTTCAACTCTTTGAAAGACTTATCACATTCCTCATCCCATTCAAAAGCTTTTCTAAGTACTTTGAAGAAAGGAAGACACATGCCTGTAGCCCTCGAGACGAACCTGTTCAGCATAGAAACTCTTTCGGTTAACCTCTAAACGCCTTTGATGGTTCTGGGTGTCTTAATTTCCAGCAGGGCCTTGCTCTTCTCAGGGTTAGCCTCTAACCCCCCTCTGATTGACTATGATCCCCCGAAACTTTCCAGCTCCTACCCCAAAGACACACTTGGCCTGGTTGAGCTTCATCCTGTATCTTTCCATGGTGTCGAAAGTTTTTTCAAGGTGGGCCATGTGAGTGTCGGCCCTCAGACTCTTCATCAGCATGTCATCGATATATAATTCCATAGATTTCCTATTTGATCTTTAAACATATTATTTACAAGACGTTGGTACACATCCCCTACATTCTTCAGCCCGAAGTGCATGACCTTGTAATAATAGTTCCCTTTATCTATGATGAACGTCGTCTTCTTTGAGTCTCCTAGGTCCATAAAAATATGTTTATACCCTGAGTAGGCATCTATGAAGCTCATAAGCTCATGCCCTGTTGTTACATCCACCATCTGATCAATTTGTGGCAAGGGGAAGCTGTATTTTGGACAAGACTTGTTTAAATCAGTGAAATCTATGCACATCCTCCATTTCCCATTAGCTTCGGCACGATGACGACGTTAGATAACCACTCAGGGTATATGACTTCTCTGATGAACTTGGCCTCTTCAAGTTTTCTGACCTCTTCCCTGATGACATTATACTTTTCCCTTGAGTAAACCCTTCTTCTTTGTTTAATGGGCTTAGCGTCTTTTAAAACATTGAGTTTGTGGCACATAACATCAGGGTCAATACCCCGCATATTCACGTGGCTCCAGGAAAAGACACTCTACGTCTTCCTCGGTAGCTTCACCATCTCCTCCTGGATCTCAAGTCTTAGGGTTTTGCCAATTTGGACAGTTTTTTTTGTCTCGTCCTCATTGAAGACGATGGATTCTACCTATTTCCCAACCTCTCCCTTTTTGAGCTTTGTCTCATCTCTATGGTCAAGGGTGTCAATGTTGTAAGTGGTTGTTGCCTTCTTATGAGACTCTATCTCTTCCACATAGTTGAAGTAGCATTCACGTGCCGATGTTTGGTTACCCTGCACTTCCCCTAACCCATAGGGGGTCGGGAATTTTAGCATTTGGTGTACCATTGATAGCATGGCCTCTAACTCCTTGAGGGCTACTCGTCCTATGATGAGGTTGTAGGCCAAGAAGACATTTTCATCCTATGATGAGGTCCATATCTCTTCTTTTTAGGATTGTCTCTTACCCCCTTAGATACTCTACCATCGACATACTTCCCGAGCTTTTCGAACTTCAACATCTTCTCAATCTCATCCTTCAAGGCAAAGCACTTGTCAATCAGACGACTATGGTATTGGTGGAACTCGCACCATAGATTCTTGTTCCTCTTATGCGGAGAAGCTTTCAGCTTCTCCGTCCATCTCAAGGACCGGTCATTTTTTTATCTCATTGAGGATGTGCTCGTAGGTCACAATTAGAGGAGTGTAGTGTGCAAACTTGTCGTCTACGAACCTCTTTTTTTCGTCTTTCTTCCTTTGGAATTCTCCACTACTACTTTCATTCTCATCCTTATACTCTGCAGCCATTGCTTCTTCAATATTCATAAAACTAGCAGTTGTTGCTAACATCTCGGCCATGGACTTTGGAGGGTCTTCAGTAGACTTCCATAGTAACTTCCCTTTATGAAATCCTCATATAAGAGCTCTCATAGCTATATTCTCTTCGTAGTCTTCAACCTTTAATCTTTCCTTGTTGAACCTTGTAATGTAGTCTCTGAGGCTCTCATTCTTTCCCTGCTTTACATAGAGTAAATGTGTCATCTTCTTCTGAGGTCTTACCCCAAAATAGAAGTTGTGTATGAACTACTCAGACAAACCCTTAAAGTTCTCCATGAAATTTTTAGGAAGGTAAGTGAACCAAATGTGCGCAGCTCTTGTCAGGAAGCTTGAAAAAGCTCGGCACCTCATCTCATTAGGGATTGAATAGATGTCGGCCGTAGACTGATACTTCTCAATTTGATATATCGGGTTAGTACTTCCATCATACTTGGGAGACACTATAGGTGGCTTTAATTTGGCAGGGGTTGGGAAAATCACTATCCTTGCCACAAATAGGGAGCCCTCTGAGAACCCTCCTTATAGTGTGTCTCGACTTTTAATGAGGTTCCCTATCTTCTCTTCCAGATATTGGATGGATTCATTCCATGGTTTAGCAACATTGGCCTGGTAGAGGTTGTCCCCATTCACCTCCAAGCGGTGGACTGAGGGTTCCCCTGCTGCAATACAATGTCGGCTGTTAACCTCTTGACCAGAGTCTCGGCCATGAAGGGGTCGGCCATGGCAATGCCGATGTTCACCATCTCCCCTCTGAGAGCTAGCTGAACTTCTCGACCTAGATAACCTCTACCTAAGATCATTGACTGGGTAGAGCCTTTCAAAGTCTGACCCTCTACTCAACCAATCAAAAGTTGATCCTCTAGGTTGGGCATCTCTAACCTCGGCCCTTCTTACTTCGCAACCTCGACTCTGTTATAGAGGACGTACTATGTTGTCTGAAACCACATATGGCTCCCATCAGTCTACTGGAGAATCTTCTTCTTCAATATCATCGTACCTATCCTCAGGGCAAGGGTTTCATTGCCTCCCAGACGCAGACGTCTAGAGTTAACAACGTCCCTCCTCCGTTAAGGGGTTGGTTGGTCCTTTTTCGGTGCCTGGGATGGTCCCCTGGCCTCTGGATGTGGTTTAACGACCGCCGGAGTAATCATTTACGATGAAATCCCAGGTAGCCTCATCATATTTTGTCTTAGCTGGGCAAATTGTTCCTTGATTTCTTGATGCATTGCAGCCAATGACCTTAAGGTTGCTGCCACCTCAGCCATCTCAGACTGGGGTGGTGCTTGGCTGGAACTGGGTCCTCCAACACTAGATGGTGGAGGAGGTGGTGGTAACTTTGGTGCCATGTGTTAGGGATAAAAATCTTGTGATTAAAATATGAGAGCTTAAATACCTTAAGAACCTCTTTTAACGGTGAAATAGCTTCACACAAAAGGGTGAGGCCTGGTTCACCACCGGAGTCTCCGGTGAGGTTAAGCTAGGAAAAGATTAATTTTTTCCACAGACGGTGCCAAAAATGATGATGCTGGAAATAGAACAACTAGATAAGGTGTTGACAAGCTCAAGAAAGTGAAAACAATGGCTACACAAGAGAATATATATATAAGGTGATGAGGAGAAGAGGATGAACACTTGAATGTAAGTGGTTCAGCCAATCTGGATTACATCCACTATGAGTGTGTGAGAAAAATCACTAAATGAAGGCACTAATGGCCATGGATACAATCTCTCAAGCTTTCTCTCTCTTCTATGTAAAATGACATAGTTTCAGCTGGTGTTGCAATCCTAGATCCTTTACAGGGTAGATGGTGACCTCTATATATAGTGCTTAGGGGGTGTAATATAATCCCCAAGCATGCAATGAGCATGTGCATGAAGATCCAACCAGTGCCAGGATAACACCTGGATGATATGAACTAAATAATGATGACCTCAATATTCCCTCACGTGGAGGGAATGATTCAGTTATAATAGATTTGTCCACGTGTTCTAAGCCATACATGTACTTGTAAATTCTCGGTTGTCTTTGATTGGTGCCAACCTTGGCCTGGATGAGTATGAGGTTGATGACGTTTGACCCCTTCCATGTTCGAGACCCACATACATGATGACCTCGGCCAGGATGCCATTCGAGGTTAGATACGGGGAAGTTATAACGTCGGCTAGGGCCGATGTTGTCCTTAGTGCTTGATGATTGAGTTTGCGAGGCTCTATTGGCTTCAGATGCTAAATTATAGCATCATTCGGGGCCGATGTTGTTATTGATGGATGCTTGAACCCAGGTACAAACCTTGCGGACCTTAGTTGATGCCAAACCGAGGTTGACGTATGTGGTTAATGCAACGTCGACCAGGGCCGACCATATGAGAGATGATATTACTGAGGGTCATTGACCTTATGTCGCCTCGACTATGAGACAGGACAAGGTTAGTGTCTCTGAGTAGGAAGGTGCACTTTGGTCATATCACACACAGTCGATCTTCATGGTTGGACACCTTACTTGCCTCTAGATATGGGTCATAAAAATTTTGAGAAAGAATTTGGGCCGGTTGATGAGGATCCTACTGTTGAAGTTCAATCATAATTGGACTTATTTAGTTACTTAGATGAGAGAGACTGTGACGATATGATAAATCAATTCCTTATCTGTGAATGCGAACCTCATCCTTTTGACAATATGTTGATACATGAGGTTTTATCTATCAGTGACGAGATTGATTACACTTGGTGATGCATGTTTTGTCATACCCCATTATTCTTTTCCACCACATCCACCTGTGTCATTTGAGTATTTAGATAAGATTGAGGAAATGAGTATAGTATCGTCCAATTTAGAGACCGATTTATTCATTCTCGAGTTTAAGAGAAACCTAGTCTTAGCGTGTCATTTAGAATTTCATTATGATAGTCTCCTCGATACTGACCATATCTATTATAATGTGACTGTACATCTCGATAATTTCTCTCACCTCATTAATTATATGCCTTCATGTGTATACTTTTTCGATTGAGTTGACTCTTAATTGCTTAGACTTTTTATTTATGATGAAAGGAATATGAGATTGGTGGGAAGTTGGTAACCCAAGTGGAAGTTCACGAGTAATATCATCCTATTACTTCTGTACTTTCTTTGCTTTGTCCATAATTATTTTGAGCTTACACTGAGGACAATGTAAAATTAGGTTTTGGGTTAAGGATGGTATTTTGGGAAAAAAATCAAAACAAATTTCAAAAATTCAAAAAGATTTTCAATATAATTGAGTTTTAAAAACGACTTCTTAAAATAGAATTAATTCATGGATCTCTCAACTTATGAAACTTTTTACACATTAGCCTTATAATGTGATCAAATTTGGATATTGAGGTGAAAGTTAAGAGGCTTAATGAATAAATGTGGAGATTTTAACCCAATAAGATTTGTTTGTGCCATTCATCGTTTCTGAGAGATTTAAATCATTCTAAGTTAAAATAACTCAAAATTTTCCTCAGTGATAAATTCGTTGATGATCTCAATTTCTTTATTTTGTTTTATTACTGAAAACAAAAACTCAAAATGTGAATCTTAAGCACTAGAAGTCTTAGTATGTCATCTTGAGACACAAATTACCTCAACAAAACTTGAGAAATGAGATTGGGCCATTGTTTGAAAGCCCAAAATTAAGCCTAACTCCACCTTTTACATCATTTCGTTGCAAGACCATTTGAGACAAAAAGAAAATAAGTCATTCGTTCAAAATCCATTATCCTGCCCAACTCCAACTTCGGGTTTAAATCCCATAAAAAGAATCCATAATCATTTTTTTAGAATACTAGGGTAAAATAACAGTAGGAAAAGGTCATATATGAAAAAAAAAGTTTGAAAAAGAATGATTTATGAAAAGAAAAGAATGAAAAAATGAAAAGAAAAAAAAGCAGTATAAAAAAAAGAAAAGAAAAATGGAGGTTAGAAGAAAAAAGTGCCTATAGACAAAATACAAAAAAACCTCTATATTCTCAGAAACTTTGAACTCCGAAGTCATTCTTTCTAGACAAAATCCGAGCCTACAATATGACCAAATAAAATCCTAATCGATCTCAAGGGAAGTTAGTTATAGCGTGAAGAGAAGATGAATAGGATCTATGGTCTGATTCAATGTTTTCAAAAAGTAATCGATTTTCCATTATAAAAGTTTGTTTTTGATCATGTATATTGAAAGTTGTTCATTTAAATATACTCTTTTATTCACATATACCGAGCGAAAAAAAAACATTTTCGAGTATTCAATTGAGAGTGCATCCCATGATATTTTGAATTCAAAATGACCTTTTGAATAAGAAGTGTAAGAATGATATATTTTGAAATGGACGGTTATATTGGCTATGCGCACACACGCGATAAGATGAGATTGAAAAGTGAATTTCTACTATATTTATGAAGTTTGCATTCAAACATGGTTAGGTTACTTTTGAGTATTTTTTATTGAGTCATGTTTTTGAATTTTTTGGGTATATTCACTGCGAACCCTCACAAGACAAAACTCGTCCACTAGGGTAACCTAGAGGTTTAACGACTTGTTTCACAAGCTAAGTGCAATCGTGATTCCTACGAAAGTGACTTAGATTTTAAAATTTTAGTTTTGCTCGAGGACTAGAAAAGTTTAGGTTTTGGGGTATTTGATGAGTGCATTATTTTGTATACTTTATACCCAAAATTTTACCTTATTAGTCCCATTTTTATTCTATTTAATAAGTTCTTAGGACTATTTGATTAAAAAGAGGGAAATATGAATGAATGATTGAATTCGAATTAAAAATGACGGTTTTAAGGAAAAAAATGGGCGCTTCGATAATTTTATAATATTCTTGTGCTAATTTGTGAAAAAAGTTTCCGAGTGAAAATTTTGTAGGTAATGATGGAATTTGGTGAAAATTGAAGATCAACTCGTAAAAGGCGCGAAAAAACGATTTTTTACCGTCGTTCAAAAAAAGTTGTTTTATAACTAAAAAGTCAAAAATTTAGCATGCGTATTCAGTAAGAAAATATAAGAATGGGGGAAATAAAACTCAAAATTTTTTATTCTCCGATTTGGATGAAAATTAGCGTGCGTGTTCCGCAAGAAAATATAAGATTTTGCGAATGGGGGGGTCGGGAATTCAGTCCCTTATCGCAATAGTAAGATTAAAGAGGTGGAGTGATAGCTTCCAACACTGTTTGGCCAATCAGGGAGAGTTCCACCATAACTTAAACACCTCAACCCTTGCCTTATAAAAAGGACCCTCGGGCTCTCGGGAGAAATTTTGAGTGATTGTAATCAATTTGAGGGCCAAGTTTTAATCCTTTTTGGAGGATTGAAGATTGCTGTGAGAGGACTAATTGTATGTTTCATTTATTAATGAAAATCTCTACTCATTCCTGCAATTTATCTTTCATTATGATAGCTTAATTCTTCTATTTGGATTAGGGTGAAGTTTATCATAAATAGCTAATATTGTCATGTTAATTTGATTGTTATTTAGTCCCTACTTGTTTTAATTATTATTAAAAATGCAGGATTCATTTTAAAACGACACGAGAGTGTGTTTAAAAACCTTCAAAAAAAATTTGTCAATAGAGTTTTGAGATTTAAAAGTAGTAATTTTTAATCGATTATGCTTGCAATTTGATTGTTTTGATATCCATGCTTAAACACATTTGCGAAATTTTAAACTTGTATTTTGTAAGGGAATGGTGATTTTAACCGTCTATTAGAAACACTAAAGATATTTTGAATATAATCGTCATATTTTTTTAATTAAACGTGACAAGAGTCGGTTTAATTTGAGTTATAAAAAGTGAATGACAACATTAAATTAATGTGTAATATTGGTTGCGTGATAAATGGACCCCGAATCCTAATCCTTCCATATTGTTTACAACTCTTGTGTGCTATTCTCATTGTTCGTAGTTGCTTTTATTTATTTTAGTGCATAGTTATTTTCTACTCCATTTTTTCAAGTTGGACGGTCGTAATTCTATTAATAGTTAAAATTGACAAATCTATGTGGGTTTGACCCGTACTTACGCTCGGTTTTCTATAATATCCCATATACTTGTTGTATTTTATAAAATTGACAACACTCGCTATTAATTTGACGCAAAAGACTTAATGATAGTGAGAGCACCGTGTTGTACATCATCTTTAACAACATGAGAGTGGGCAAGTGGTCCTCTATGTCAGGGGAAGATATTTATGGGTGTCTAGACTATGTGCTTAGGGCCTACGGATCTCGATATAATCGAAAATGTTAGGTAGTAGTGTATCAGGGGATTATTTGTTGGGATTTCACTTGCATGACATCCCACGCATGAACCTTAGAGAATGTCGAAAGTTGGGAGATGTTTGTTCATTAGAGCATGGTTTTGGTACCTTAGTTACATCCAATGTCTGCCCAACACTTTTAGCCAAAAGCTATCATACTATATAAGGCTAGTGGAGCGGGTAATATGGCATAGGAAGCACTGGGGAAAATTTTGCACCATTAGTTGAGGGGTGATCAAGAATACCCATGAGATACAGCCACGCCAAGAATGCGGGGGGCAAAATTGATATAACTATGTTACGTATGTGACGCTTGAGATTTTAGTGAAAATATGCACGAGCTATAGGGTGTATAGGCGTCCTGGTTAGTTCAATTGTCAGAAATTAACCGAGATTAGGGGACATAATTATGAGTGTTTTGAAAATATGCCTAGGGTCAGTTGAAGAAGAATTGAAAATGTGTGGTGGACTGAACTTTGGTTGAGAAAGGAAGATAGTCCAGACAGATAGAGTATGAAGAACTATCGCATCTAAAATGGGTTAAAAGAATATAGAGACACATGTAAGGTATGGTTTACAAGAGAGAAGACCAAAAATTGTTTTGGGAAATTTAGAGCGGAGACTTACCTAGTCAAATGCTGAGGGTGGCATGAGTAACAGTTTGGTATACCCAGGGAAGGGGAGTAAGATGTACCACGAAATGTGAATGGTTTAACGTGTTGATTAATGTTGAGTGAGACATAATTAAGTTGTCTCTGGGTGCACCAGTAATATATGGGAAAAGGTTGTTACGAGATGGTCAACCAAAATTTTGTAACAAATCAACGATTCTAATGACGGAATGGGTAGGAAGACTAATAGATTTCGTTATTGGGCGGCCAACATCGCGTAAAGCTCAAAATTCCCTTCGAGTTGTAGAATGGATTGACTAAGTGTGACACCCCGCCCACTAAAATACTGGGTGGCCATCCAGTGATCAAAATAAAATGTTGGTCCCAAATAGACTGGTGTCCGTGATCATTCTTAGCATCATTGTCGAAAAGATTCTTAAAGTTACTAACCACCTAGTAGTTTAAATAGGCTGGTGCCAAGTTTTATCTTTAATTAACTAACAACATGCGAAAAAAATCAAATAATAATAATTAAACCGTCCACACAACTTGATAACTGAAACCAACACAGATGAATAACGTATAAAAAGATAACTGACACGACTCAGAATGTGTTTCTAAAGTGTGTACTGTCTAGGATCAAGTGCAAGCTTGTCGTTCAAGTAATAATTCGACAAGTCGGGTATCGATCCTCCGGGAAAAAGGACAATGAAGTTGTGACGACGGGATAAGACGGAGGAATCCTAATGTTGGCTCTAAGAAGAAAGATAAAGATTTGATTTTTAGGAATTATTAAATTAAATGCAATTATGTAATTATGAAAATGTGCAATTACACTCAATTACCTAAAATGTGAATGAACATTTTGATTTGAACTTTTAAATGAGATGATGGAAAAAATAGGACGGGAATACAATCCCCCAACCCTAGTGTACTGCAGTTATAATATTAATCGTAAATTTATTTAATTAATTTGACCTAGTCTTTAGTACTCCCAAGCATTACGTATACGAGGTTCAAGCCCGCGTCATACTTAATGAAAGGATGAGTAAATCGGTATCACGATAGCGACACTCGAATTATATTCTCAATCATCCCGGTTACCCAGGGGCAAACGAGATATTTAGACCTACAATTGTTGTGTTCCTACGCAATACAGTCACAATTAATTACTAAATTCAGAGGATTAACTTTATACGGGTAATGACCACATCAGGTTGGGTTCATGTATCCCGGCCTTAGAAAATCTAGCCTAACATGATGAAAGGGATGAAAACACTGTTTAATATGCAAGTGTTCATGATTAATCTAAGGACAATTGATGGAATACTGCAGAATACAATCACAAAGAAGAAACAACTTACTAAAATTACCCAAGGAATAATCGCAGCAATAAATAAAATTGGTAATCACCCAAACTTTGAATAAACCTTCAATCCTTGAATAAAACTGGAAATTGTATCTACAACTAGGGTTTATGGAAGAATAAGAGAGATTAAACTAATCCCCTCTGTTCTTGCCTCCCTTACAATGAAAATAATTCGGGTTTTTATACCCTACGTGAAATTACAAGAAGTTGAGTACAAATCGGAGTCTTTAGATGAGAATCAGAAAACAAAATCTCGAAGGGCGGACCGGTCCGGCCCTTAGGCGGATCGGTCTGCCTCTACAGCGGATCGGTTCTTTTATTTTTCAGGCGGACCGGTCCGGGTGAGGATCGGTTATTTTAATTTTTTCCTTCTTCGGTTTGCCTTCGGTTCGCAGTTCTCTGGGTTTGTAAACATCGGTCAGGTCCGGGTCTTAGGCTGACCGGTCCGCCTATTTGACTTTTCCTTCAAACTTTGACTACCCATATCTTTTGCTCCGGGTATCCGATTGAGGTGTCGTTTCTTCCTATGTGCTTGTGAGGATGATACCTTCAACTTCTCTTTAGGTACCTCATCCGAATTCTCGGTAGAAATGACTCTTTTGCCCTTTTGGCTTTTCTTGTTGACTTTTTCTATTCTTCCAGTTTCCTTCTTCCATTTCTAGACATTAGACACCTGTAAAATCATAACAAAATACCAGAAACTCGGTGTACTTGTTAGGATAAGTCAGTAGAAAGATTATGAGATAAAGTCAATCCAATTACGTTGTTCGGGGCGATTAAAGTACCGAAATTAAGGGATAAATTAGGAAGAATTTATGCCTAATCAAACCCCCTAACTTAGAACTTTGCGCGTCCCGAGTAATGTAAAAGAATTCTAGCAAGGCTCAACTTCTTGAAAAACATTTTATTGGGATAAAATACCTCTTTCGCGGGCACGCGATTGCATTTAGCGTATGCAACAAGCCTTTAAACCCCTAGGTTACCCTAGTGGGACGAGTTGTGTCTCGTGAGGGTTTACAGAGAATATTCCCACAAAATTCGACTCAAGGAACTTCAAAATAACCAAAAATAGTATAATTCAAACTCTTCCAGAAAATAGTCATCATTAAGTCATGTTTATAAGTTTCAAACTGTAGTGCGTGTGTGTGAAACCCGAAATACAACCGCCGATTTCCACCGATTAATCATTACGTTACTTATCCGAAAATTCGTTTTGATTTCAAATTCTCACGGGAAGCTCTCTCAAACAAACCACTCGGAATATGGCTTTTCTCTCGGTATGCGTGATATAAAGAGTAAATATAATGGATGCAAAATCACGCATACATTTAGAAAGACGGAAATTTCATGGTGAAAGGATCTCATCAACGGATTACGGTTTTAAAAACGGGAATATTGCCTCTTATTCGCGCACTTAATCTCTTTTATTATCTTTTGATGTATTAGCTCTCTACGCGGTAACCAATTCTACACTTTAGACTCGGTTAGGACTTTTTCGGAGTTTAAGGTGTATTGGGTAAAATGAAAATGGTAGGGAAGGTTGGAATTGGAAAAGTTATTTATGATGTCCGTTGGTGCTTTTTCTGGGCTATTGCTCATTTTTTTCTTGTTTTTCTCTATTTTTCTGTTTTTCACTTCTTTTCTTTTCTCACTATTTTTGTTGAGCACATTTATTTATTTTTTTCTTGCCCCTTTTTATGCACTCTTCGGACTCAAATTCTGGGATTTTTCAACTTCCACAATTCCGGCTATTTTGGGTTTTTCGGGTTGTCAAACGAAAGGAAAAATTATTCGGCTCAATTTGGGTTGCAAAGGGTAATTTTTCGCTACTTTTTCTAGCCAATATTTTTGGGTGACAAACGAGGGCCTACTTCATTGTCCAAAATGCCAATTGCGTTACCATATGCGTTTCGAGGTGAATTTAATTTAAAGACTAATTTGGCACGTTTTTCAAGGCAATATTGCACACATTTTTTCAAAACCGATCAAAATGAAAGAATTAAGATCCTTGACAACTTATTATGCGCTAAAAAGAACTTTGAGTTAACAATTAACTCGGATTGATTTAAAATCTCGCAAAACGTGATAGGCTCGAATCTCACCGGGTTTGTTAATAACCACATTCGTTCGTTAAGTCGTCAATTTTTGCACAATTTCCATCTTTGGTCAATTTCGGCTTTTTGTATGTTGACTTTTTACACTTTGAGACTTCAATTTGACTTTTAATGATATTTTTGAGGAAATGGTGCTGCGGAGGGTGGTTTCACTACCACCTCAGGCCCACTAGTGTCTTCCTTATCACTCTCGTTCAAAGGGACATCTTCGGCCTCTTTCGTGCCGGGCGAAATCACCTTGTCTTTGATTGTGTCATGTGGGGGAGGTGATAAATCAACGACTCTCCCACTACGAAGAGTGGTCACAGCTTGACATTGCTCCTGATGATCAGTAGAAGTGGAGCTAACACTAGTTTGACCTTGGGGAGGTCTTTGGCCCTGGGCAGGAAACTTGCCCTTCTCTTTTACGCTCAACGAGGATTGAATTTTGGACAGGTTCGCATTTATGTCGCCAATTAGACGATCATATTGGGCGTTGTTTGCGGTCTGGCTAGTGATGAATTGATTCATCGTATCCTCGAGAGTTCTCCGCTGTGGCGGGATATAATTTCCGTGAGGTGGTGGTGCTTGCACATGTCCTTGCATGTGTGGAGCTTGTTGAAATTGTTGTGGAGGAGGAGGGGCAACATGTGAAGGAGGGTTCATTGCGGCATGTTGTTGCCCGTAGCTAAAGCCGGGTTGATTTTTCCATGAAGGGTTGTATGAATTCCCGTGCGGGGCACTGAAATTACCCTTAAAGCCTCCTATACCACTAACTTGCTCCTGCAACATTACTTTGCAGGCGGGTATCGTCGGGCATTCCTCAGTTGAATGTCCCGCCTCACAAATTGCACACACCTTTTCGACGGGATTCTTGATAGATCCAACTACCTCGCATAAATCTCGAAATCCTTTCTCAAGGGTGTCCAACCGACAGTCCGACATAGAGGTCTTATCTACATGGTATAGGCCGGACGCCGATGCAGTGGTGGTCGCTTGACGATTTCGATTCTGAGCATTAGGATCAGAAATATCCCATGATTGGGTAGTCTCGGCGACATACCTCAGGTGAAGCTCAGCATCGTGGCAATCTATCTCGATAAACGAACCACTACCCATGGTTTCAATGAGTTGCTTGGAGTTAAGGTTCAACCCATTATAGAGGAAGGGAATGATTTGAGCTGTATCAAGTCCATGATGGGGGCACGAAGCAGTTAACTCATTGAAACGCTCATAACATCGATGGAATGGCTCATTATCCAATTGCCTGAGCCTTTATGGAGATTGTTCGATGTGGTGGAAAGAACTTCTTGAGAAATCTGTATTGTAACTCGTTCCAAGATGGAATCGAGCTCGGAGGTAAAGACCATAGCCAGGTCTTAGCTTTGTCTTTTAACGAGAATGGGAAGAGTTTGAGGCGAATCACCTCTTGTGTGCAAGTTTGATCGTTGAGAGTATCACACACGTCCTCAAATTCCCTTATATGCAGGTAAGCCTTTTCAGAATCCATATCGTGATAGTGTGGTAGCATCTGGATCATCCCATTTTTGAATCGGAACTGCCCGGCATTATACGGGAGTATAATGCATCCCGGAGTGACAGTGCGCTCGGGATATAAGAATTCTCTCAACGGGCGGTACGGAGGCTCTTCTTCACCGGTAGGTGCATTACTATGCTGCGACATCTCTCTCTCACTGGACGACTCGGCGCTCTCACTGGGTGTGCTTGAAGAGTGTCCTACGAAGGAGAAGGGAGTGTTACAAGAGATTGACTGCGACGGTGTGGGAGGTGGGATCCATAACTGTGGGGCGTTCGGAGTGTAGGGACTATCGGGATTATACTCAACAAGTGGATTTTCGTTAATGCTGGTTGGAGTATTATGGGGTGTGGGAGTGGTTTCATAATTTTGCATTAAGTTTGTGAGAGATGGTGGTGAATATTTTTGTGCTTTTTATATTTTTTTTATATATTTTTTTTTGGATTTTTGAATTTTTGGTCAAAGCTTTGGATTGACTCGATCCAATCTTAAGTCTACCTAATTCCCCGGCAACGGCGCCAAAAAATTGACACGACTCAGAATGTGTCTTTAAAGTGTGTACTCTCTAGGCTCAAGTGCAAGCCTGTCGTTCAAGTAATAATCCGACAAGTTGGGTATCGATCCTCAGGGAAAAAGGACCATGAAGTTGTGACGACGGGATAAGATGGAGGAATCCTAACGTTGGCTCTAAGAAGAAAGTTAAAGATTTGATTTTTGGGAATTATTAAACTAAATGCAATTATGTAATTATGAAAATGTGCAATTACACTCAATTACCTAAAATGTGAATGAACATTTTGATTTGAACTTTTAAATGAGATGATGGAAAAAATAGGACGGGAATACAATCCCCCAACCCTAGTGTACTGCAGTTATAATATTAATCGTAAATTTATTTAATTAATTTGACCCAGTCTTTAGTACTCCCAAGCATTACGTATACGAGGTTCAAGCCCGCGTCATACTTAATCAAAGGATGAGTAAATCGGTATCACGATAGCGACACTCGAATTATATTCTCAATCATCTCGGTTACCCAGGGGCAAACGAGATATTTAGACCTACAATTGTTGTGTTCCAACGCAATACGGTCACAATTAATTACTAAATTCAGAGGATTAACTTTATACGGGTAATGACCACATCAGGTTGGGTTCATGTATCCCGGCCTTAAAAAATCTAGCCTAACATGATGAAAATGATGAAAACAGTGTTTAATATGCAAGTGTTCATGATTAATCTAAGGACAATTGATGGAATACTGCAGAATAGAATAACAAAGAAGAAACAACTTACTAAAATTACCCAAGGAATAATCGCAGCAATAAATAAAATTGGTAATCACCCACACTTTGAATAAACCTTCAATCCTTGAATAAAACTGGAAATTGTATCTACAACTAGGGTTTATGGAAGAATAAGAGAGATTAAACTAATCCCCTCCGTTCTTGCCTCCCTTACAATGAAAATAATTCGGGTTTTTATACCCTACGTGAAATTACAAGAAGTTGAGTACAAATCGGAGTCTTTAGAGGAGACTCAGAAAACAAAATCTCGATGGGCGGACCGGTCCGGCCCTTAGGCGGATCGGTCTGCCTCTACAGCGGATTGGTTCTTTTATTTTTCAGGCGGACCGGTCCGGGGGCAGATCGGTTCTTTTAATTTTTGCCTTGTTCGGTTTGCCTTTGGTTCGCAGTTCTCTGGGTTTGTAAACATCGGTCCGGTCCGGGTCTTAGGCGAACCGGTCCGCCTATTTGACTTTTCCTTCAAACTTTGACTGCCCATATCTTTTGCTCCGGGTATCCGATTAAGGTGTCGTTTCTTCCTAGGTGCTTGTGAGGATGATACCTTAAACTTCTCTTTAGGTACCTCATCCGGATTCTGGGTAGAAATGACTCTTTTTCCCTTTTGACTTTTCTTGTTGACTTTTTCTATTCTTCCGGTTTCCTTCTTCCATTTCTTGACATTAGACACCTGTAAAATCATAACGAAATACCAGAAACTTGGTGTACTTGTTAGGATAAGTCAGTAGCAAGATTATGAGATAAAGTCAATCCAATTACGTTGTTCGGGGTGATTAAAGTACCGAAATTAAGGGATAAATTAGGAAGAATTTATGCCTAATCAATAACCGAATCCACTGTCAGTTCAATAATAAAATACAACAATAACTAAAATAATAAATTGAATACACAAGTCACTTAAATAAACTAAATACTAAATCTGAGGGTGACATTCCCAAATGAGTACTTAAGTAAGGTCCCTAGACTAGGAATGAGTGAATTATGCGTCTATAACAAAATCCTGCAACTTCCACATGAGTTGCATCTGCGCATCCCTAGATAGAATCCTCAACCCGGTTCTCCCTGTGGCTGGAAACCTAAAATGCTTTGAAAAAATATTTTGACAAAGGCCAAAGCCTAAGCAAAACATTTTGAAAATATTTATCAAGAAGTTAAATTAAAATGCATGTACACTTTTCATATTTAAGCTAGTGTCGCACTCTCTTGAGGTATAGCTCACCCCTCATCTAATGTGCACACCTAACACTTTCCTTTTAACCTTCCTAGTTATGCCACCCCACCTAACTATCAGTATCACCTCTCTCTCCCACGCTACTCTAACCCGAGTACTCTTACTTTGAGAATTAAGTTATCTACTCCTTAAATTATTAATCGGTTCAACTATATTAATTCATATAACATCAACACTAGTTATATAGTAAACCCCTTTTTATATCATATAACCTTCACACTAGTTATGTAAGAAATACATTCACACTTATGTATTAATCCCGTATATAATTATCTACTCATTTTATATACGTACTAGTATACTACAACATTCACACACATGTCTCATATAATAACCATCCTTTCCCGAGTAATAACTCATCGGATGCTTTCTCTAAATGCGATCATATCCCAGGCATGCTCACTCTAAGCCGACCATATCATGTCGGACTAGCTCACCCTGAACTTAGGCAAAAATATCGCAAACATAATGGAGGCGATCATATTTCCTTCACTAAAGTGAAATAGAACCATACCCAAAGTGGTTCACCTTTGAAAATAAATAACACAATAAAAATTCCTGGATGATATAATCTGGGGAATATACTCTCCCTGCTCCTCAAGATAGGGGATTCACCCACATCACACAACCTCCAATGATAGAACTACAGGGGTATGCTTTCACATAAATATCATTCACACTGATATTTATAAATCACACAAATATATATATACAATCACACTAACCGTATACATATATTTAATGAAGCCCGGCTAACTCGTGCCTAGCACCTGTAGCACTAGATCAAGAATATCCAAGTCTATATCCCGACTTGTAACTTAATTAATGACACATTAATTAATTTGTCATTTATGTTGTATTACTCAACTATGGTACCTAGGCTCACTCATTCGGTCCATATTTTCATCTCTTAAAATTTTTTACACAACATCCCACGATATAGTTTAACACCCCTTGTTAAATTTAGTGTTAAAATAAGTTATTATATAACTCTATAATAAATTAAACAGGCTACCTCGTGCCTAACTCCCATAGAATTCCGCCTAAAAATATCCGTGTCACCACCCCAACTCCTAATTCCATAAGTATTAACTTGCATTCATATTTTTATTCAATAAACTAAGCACATCTCTATCCAACCCGTATCCTAATTTCATCTGAAATTTCCATTCGAATACGTTCATATATTTTTGAATGGTGTTCATCCTAAAAACTCCAAAGTCCATACCCCGAACTCATTCCCATTAAATTACAAAGTGAAAATAATGTTCCTTAATATTTTCTGGAGTCATACACTTATCTATGGACATCCCTAAATAATCCAGATTTGATTTCTGACAAATGATTTCGATTTTAGACACCCTTTCATAATAAAATCCTAACTAATTAAACAAATCAGAAAATTATGAGGTCGGTGCCCACGCGATCTTAACAAAAAGATTTATAAATTTTATTTTGACAAACTTTTAAATCAAACCGGTCCAGCCTTAAAACTGGAGCGGTTCGCTGCTGCTGAATAGTGAACATCCTTCTTCTCCAACTCATTTTTCCTCCATTTTTATACATCAAACCTTCATAGTTTCTTCTTAAGACTCATACCAATCATAACCAATGTTTATTACACATAATATATAGGTTTTAATCATCATATCAATATCTAAACTTCAATGGCTTCGATTATCACTCATGATTTCACGAATTGGGTTTTATAACTTTTATTCAATCATTATCTTCAATTCGATTCTACAATTCTCAATTAACGAATCTAACTTTGATTTTCAACAAGGTAATTGTGTTATATATCTTTACATGATATGAATTTCGTACTAATCATCAATCCATATCAATCAAAAAGGTTAATTCACCCAAGACCCATTTCAATGAAACTATACACCCCAAAAAAAGACTGTGGTTTATACCCACCATGATATGAATCACGATACCACAAATTAAATGAACGAAAGTTTAACTAATTGCCTCAATAATTTTGTTGTGTCTGATTCCTTTGTTGTAGATAATATTTTTGATGAAGAACACATGAGTCTTTTCTTTGTTTGTCTCCCCAAGGCTCTCCTACTGGATCCTTCTTTTCTCCTCTGCAACTAGAGTTTTCCTAAATGAGTTATGGCTACCACACCCTCTAACATTTAGGGTTAATTATGCCAATCCCGTTTTTAGTGGGCTCTATTAAAATGGCCCAAACACTCCCATGTGAGCCCAATTATGCCTAAAAATGTCCCGAGACCCAATTACTACCCTCGTGTACTCTTTTCCAACTATCTTGACCTATTTCGAACCAACCGTGCACTCAGAATCACCATTCGAGTTACTTAACTAAATTCTCCAACATCAATTTAAATTTACTACCCATGTAAATTAATTAAATCTTTAATTCACTAATTCAATTAAATTCTCCAAATAAATTAATTCCTATATCACCGAATTAATTAAATTCTAAATCCTCGAAAATATGGGGTGCTACACTAAGATTACATAGTTATTGCTTTTTGTGTGAGTTACAATATCGAATAGTGTGCCCAACATTTCATTTAAAGAGAGGAAGTGAACCGGTGCAAGATGCCGACCAACATTGTTGTGGATCGGGAAGAAGACCATTGAATCTCACCTCTGTTAATAGTTTTCAGGAGGCAATATAGACAACATTCCTTTTTGATAAAGTTATGTAACCCGCAAGACGATGGCAAGATGGGAGGTGACTAAGATTTTGAAGAATGCGAGAAATGCATATTCTAGATTTTTGGGTAATAGAGAAGAGTCATTACGGTCAGAAGTGTTTTTTAGAAAGGAACCTTTTGAGAGTTTCATGCGAGAGACTTGTCATTCATCCTATAGTTCATTAGAGATGATGGGGATAACAAGTTTTTTGGACTGAATGTGATTTGTAGTCCGTCGACAAGGATTGAGTTAATCTGAAACTATTTCATGTGGTTTTGAAATGTCGTAAAAGTTATGTCACCACGAATTGAAGCTTTAAAGACTGACATGAGTAATCAGGTTTTATAGTGGTCTCTCCTATAAAGGAACTTATGTGTCTTGGAAAATAAGGGAAGTTGGCTCCTAAGGATGTGGGAACTTCCATTAGTATTGAGGCGACAGAGCCAGTGATGACTAGGCTCATCTTATTAGAATGTTTTACAAGGATCACAATGTGTTTTATGTATTGTTGTCAAGGTGAAACCTTAATAATGATTACAGCATATCTATGTGTACGATTTGAACGGGCTTGCCACTAGACTTGGACCGTAGTAGGTAGACTTTTTTTAAAGATGGGTATCACTAGAGAGGGTTAGTGGAAGAACCGTAATGTTATCTTGATTTGATTTGGGTTAATAGAGGATACCGTGTGGTTGAGAATCCTAAAAAAAAATTTGTACCGAGTAAATCCTAATTTTGAGGACGAAATTCCTTTATAAGGGTGAAGTATGTAACACCCCGTATTTTTGAGTATTTAAAATTTATTTAATTCGATTATTTTTCAATTACATGTGTACCGTAACTAAATGGGAATTAAATTTTATGTGAAAAGTAAAATATTAATCGGGAGAGAAAATGAATTAATGTTTATTGAATATAATTACCAAGTGAATAGTGATTTATAATTTTTACATCGTAGCGAGTCATAGTCATGTGACAGTGTTATATCCTAACTAGGTGTTGTGTGTAGACTATATGAGTTTGAAATAGGAAATTTTTTTAGAGTGACTCTGATGATGATTTCGAGATCACAGTTGATTCCTAATTGGTCGAAATAGTATATCGGGTGTGTAGTCTGGGTCCCGGGGTTATTTTAGACCACCATATGAGGGTGTTTAGATCATTTGGCGAACTAGGGTAAGGAGAAGTTCAAAAATTAAAAGATTATATCAACCTCTTTAAGTTAGAGGCTAGGGGGAACATAATCTTGAGATAGGAGATGCCATTAGAGAGGAAGAAAGGCGAGTTCTTGGAGATTCAACACCTTTTCTCATCACCAAAGTTCCTGGAGTTATGATCGGAAGAAGATGAAGGCACCTTCATCACACCAAAAAACCAAATCAGACCTGATACTACAAAGGAAAGTGTTTATCTTTCATGTAGTTTAAGAACTTATAATACCCATGGTAGGTCTTGATGCAATCTAACATGAAACATATGATTTGGAGACAAATGCATGTTAATGCTTAGGATTCATGTTAGGTTTTTGATTTATGAGATTTAATATACGAAATCTGATTCTTGGGTGATTTTGAGAGATTAAAATTGGGGTTCTTGAATAACATTCATGAAAATGGTGAAACTAAGATTTGTAGATAAACCATTGATAAACTCTTGATTATTATTGATTTAATGATGTTTCAGTATTAGATATTCATTACAAATCATTTATATACTCTTATTTGATGTTGGGTTAAGTTATGTTTGATTTTGGGTACAATGCATGAAGGTTTTTTGGATAAAAAATGGCTAGGACTCATAACAGCAATACGAAAAAGTCGAAACTTTCAGGAGTGAATCAATTTGGTTTGATGATCGAATCGATTTGGTAGGCGAATAAATTCAGGTTCTCCACCGAATCGATTAGGATACCCAGATTTGGCTAATTTATTGATTTTTTGCCTCAAATCCACAAATAATTTACGGGGAGATTTTTAGGGTTTCCTAAATTTATAGTGTGCGATGTAGTAAATTCAATTAGGCATGTGGTAGTTTTGAGGTTTACCCCATTGAGAAGAATTAAGGCTGGTAGGACCTATTGTGATATTTATTGAATGTGCGAGGATTAGATCGGGTCATGCAAAGTGTGAGTAAACCTATGATTCTGACTAGTAGTGTATGAATGTATTAGTTATTAAAATCACTTAAATGGTAACTAGGACCCTTCGGGTAGTGAGCGATACTCGAAAATATACAATAAGGAGCATAATTGTAGATCAATAGTATGTTGAGTATTAGAGAGTTATATACTATGTACGAGATATATTATGGGATATGTGTATACCTATGATGAATACATGTATATATATAGGTTGTGTGAATACCTATTATGGGCTTGGCTATGAGTGTGAACATACCTACACTGCCTGCTATCACCTTAGGTTCAGCGCTGAGGGAGAGCCCACCTTGACGATTTTAGTGAGGGTTGGATGTGTGCCCCAGAACATAGAATTTAGGTCGTTTCACTATGTGTTGTGTATTAGTGACATTTGGGTATGTTAGGTATGTACGTAGCCCCAAGGCTTAGAACTATGTTCGCCTTCATTGTGTGTTGTTTGATTTAGGGTTTGAGGAGACATTTCGAACCGATAGTCCCTGACCTGGTACGAGAGGTAGATGGACTAGATATCAGAGTACACATGCATCGCGGTGGTAATTCTGGGGGGATGCTATCGTTGCATATATTATAGTGTGATAAATATATACAAGTGTGATTATTCTAATTATGTGTGATGGTAGAAAAGATAGATAGTGTAAGTGTGAAGAAATTAATGAATGGTGCTATAATAAAGTGCGATTATTATACTTATGTGCGATGGTAGAACAAATAGATAGCATATATCTAAGAAGGTAAATTAAGTAGAGAAGCTTAATGAAATGATTTAATGATAACATTATAACACCTCATAATTTCTTGTCTTTATTTTTAATTAATTAATTCGGTAATTATTAAATTACTAAGTGTTGTAAATTGATAAGAATTAATTAATTAGTGTAATGTAAAAAGTGAGTGAATTTAAATTAGTTAATGGGTGGAAGTTAACTTTTAAAATTAATTATCTTGATGGCGATTTTCAGCACACGGTTAAGTCTAGTAGGGTCGAAATAGTTCAAAATGAGTGGCTATAAGTAAATATTGGGTTTCAAAACTTTTCTAGACACATTTGAGCTCCTAAACAAGTGTTTGGGCCCTTTTTAGAAGGCCCATAAGCCCAAAAAGGGATTAGAGTTAATAACCCTAATTGTGAAAGGGTGAAGGAACTTTAATTCCTTTTTAGAAGACTAAATAGAGGAGAGCTAATGAAGAGAGCAACTAGAGGAAATTTTGGGAGATTAATCTAAGAAAAAGAGAGGATACCCTTGAAATAACCCATCATATTCATCAAATGATTTTATTCTACAAGCCCTAAGGCAAGTGGTTTAAATTGCATTTGATTAATTGCATTTTTCCTATTCAAATTATAGAAGGTGAATTAATTAATATGTTAGGGTTAGTTCTACATTTGATAATTTGGGGATTTCATGATTTTGATTTAAAAATCTGCAAAGATGATAAGAGTATGAGGATTTTGATTCGCCAATTTTTGTAGATGATGTATACATAGTGAGATAATCATATGGGTGGATTTAGGATGAATCTTGGAATGTTTTGGAGGTAAGATCTGTACAAAAATGAAGGTTTTAACTCTTTAATGGCGACCAGGGTTTTCTGGACAACAATGGAGGAGAGAGAACATCAGGGTCATTCGAAAGACTTGGAGTCTAGTACAAATGATAGCTAGAGTCGTTCAAACGACATGGTTGGTTGCTTGAACGATGTAGTTTAGTTCTGCCAGATTTTTGCCCTTTCTCTAATTTGAACCCTGATTGTTAATTTGTGATGAATTGTTCCTATTTTAGTTGAATCTGAATTTTGGGGTTACGATTAGGGCTTGAATTTGTAGAAAGTTACCTATGGATTAGTAGAGGATAAATCCAAATGGAGAATTGAGGTTATGATGGGGAATTGGAACCTTGTAAATTAAGTGGGTAAGCTTAATGGAAAGAAGTTGAATAATGAATTGGGAAATTGGAATTGTGGGCGAAGCGAGTTATAGTCAGGGTATACATGGTTGAGTGACACTATGATAATAAAAATTAATTAGTGTATGATTAATTGAAATTGGTTCCGATTATAAACTTGAATATGTTAGGCTAGTGTTACAGATAATGTACATGGGTAGCTTGGATTTAATTTATATATGCGGTTATGTGTTGTATATATATATATGATGTATAAATGTTTGTGTGTATAATATTATATTAAAGCATATACATTCTAGTACTATCATGGAGGTTACGTAATGCGAGTGAATCCCCTGGCTTGAGAATGAAGGGAGAGTATAATCCCCATCTCATAGCTTCTCGACGAGGGTGAGACGTCTTGGGTATGAGTGTGTCTTATTTTCGATGGAAACTATGGCTGCCTCCAATTCATTTGTTATTCTGATTCGGGGAGTGTACCGTGTCAGTATTCCGGGTGGATGAGTATACACGTAGATGATAGCATTTTAGAGAACACCCGATGAGTGCCTACTCGGGGAGATAGTTATATATCTACGGCATGTATGTGTGAATGTTATAGTATGATTACGTATATATGGTACATTTATATACGGGTAAATACATGATGAGAATTGTATTAATTATATAACTTGTGAGATTGTTAAATGGTATCAAATGAGATATGATTTAAAATAAGTTAGTTAACTTATAACTTGTAAACTAAACTCACTCGGGATAGAGTAGTGAGAAAGGTAGGATATATATATATATATATTTATATGACAAGACTAGTTACGGAGTAGATAGCTAGATAGGTCATGTATATGTACGTTAGGCATGCACATTTGTCGAAGGGTGAGGTGTCCTCAAGAGAGTGTGCGTCACTAACTTAAATATGAAGAGAATTCATGCGTTTTAATTTACTGCAATTAAATTCACTTGCTAAATATTTTCAAATGTTTTGGGTTTTAACCCTTGCCATATAAATCTTTTTAAAACCTTTTAGGTGTCCTACCACAAGGGCGCCAGGCCTGATCTTCATGCAGGGTACGAAACTACGGTACATGTGGGTATTGTAGGATATTTCCTTAGACGCATGTTTCATTCTCTCCATGAAAAGGATGGTCCTAGTTGTACTTTTGGGCATATTTCCCTTGGATTGTACTCATTACATTGGTTTGGCATGTATTAGCTACACTTGGTATACTTTGGACTTTGTTGGTTTGCTTGTCTAGTTGATGTTATTCGGCTAACACTTTTATTAGATATTTGTGGCATGATTAGATTCTCTTATATTGTGTTGGTTATTTGAATCTTTGTTATACTTATTGGTTTTGGATAAATCATAAGATAAAATTTGGCATCGCCTTAATTAATGATTCGGTTTTTAGTAATTAAAAATGTACGATAGTGATGCTAAGAATAAACTATATGTAAATCCTGATTTAATTTGATAAAGGCCTGAACAACCGAAATTTAATTAAGCGGGGTGTCACAGATGGTATCAAAGCATCAGGTTCTAGTGTCCTTAAAATCTGTAATTCTTGCTTTAGTTTCAACGTTGCATTCTTTGTAATAGATTCCTATTATTAGGACTATTGACTCATATTTATGTCTATTAGTTATCACAGTTCTGCTATTTGAATATTTGTGTTAATTGTGAACTAATAAAACTCGTTCTATATTTCAGATGCTGCCCAGGAGAGAGAGAGAGAGAGATATTCCACCTAGGAAAGGGAGAAGTAGACCCCCGTGGGAAGCTACCAGAGGAGGAGATCAAGAGTATCCTCAAGATCCCAATGTTCCATAGCCCCAGGCTCTATAGGGTTTGTATCGATAGGGCATGTAGCTGACATTGTGGCCCAGACATTCAATGCTGCTATGGCAGCTATGTTAGCCCACTTTCCTCAGCCTCAGTCGTAGTAGCCTATGGTTCCATTATTGCTGGCCCACCTGAGGTCTTTTGATTAACAGAGTGTTGGCGAGGCCTTTCAGAAGGTCCATCCCCCAGAGTTTCAGGGTGGTGCGGATTTAATTTTTGCTTATAAATGGAGGAGGGATATGTAGAGACATTTTAATATGGTTGACTATAGAGAGGTTAATAGGTAGATGTTAGTGACATTTAGGATGACCGGGGAAGCCTTACAGTGGTGGGAGTCCACGACCACTATTGTAGAGAGAGATTCAATGACTGTTATAGAGTTTTGGGTGATGTTCGATCGCAAGTAATTTCCTCCTGCTGTTGAGAATTAGACGAGGATGAGGTTTCGAGATGTGGTTCAGGGAGAGTGGTCTATAGCCGAGTAAGAGGAAGAGTTCACTCATTTGGCAAACCACATGCCAAGTGAGGTGAGTCACGAAGAGAGAAAGAAGGCTAAGTTTGTGGATGGGTTGGTCTGGAGGATTAGGCAAAATCTAATTGGAAATTCGGCATTGGTGACATACATTGATGTGGTCAATGCTGCGTTACTTCATTGTCAGGATCATCACTTCCTTCTTAAAGGAAGCACAAGGAGTGGTGAGTCGATTCAGAAAACAAGGCTAACGGTGGACCTACTAGTGGAGCAGAGTAAGGGAAAGATACCCTCTAGGGGAAATCTGCCAAGAGATTTCAGTTTGGAGGACAAGGGTCAATCCAACATGGACCAAATTAGAGACATGTTCCTTAGGGATGCCAGGGGTAGGGGAAAAATAGGGGTGGCCATCAGGACCAATATTCAGAATAGCCTCATCAAGGCTAGTAACGCCACCATTAGGAACATCCATATCAGGGTCAGCAGGGCGAGTATCAGGGGGATGTTCATAGGCACAGCTATGTTTATGACCAGCCAGGCCACTTAAAGAGGGACATCCCATAGATAGGTAGGGGCTAGCAACAGGGTGCCCCATAGGAACAACAGGTTCAAAGGCCTCTAGTGGCACCAGTTCCCCAGATTCTGTAGTAGTTGGGATAGTTATAGTATGGGCATGTGCACAACGTCTGAGATGTTTCGATTCCTCCTGCACCGCAGGCGCCACTGGCACTCGAGGGTACGTTACCTATCTATGGAGATAATGGTAGAATCCTTTTTTATACTGGTGCACTGCATTTATTTATTAGGACCCATTTTTCTAGAGTTGTTGGTTTATTAGACATGGTTGATAGTCTACTCATGTGTGTGGTGACACCGATAGGGGGTGGGTCACCCATTCACTCGATTTGTAGGGGTAGATATAGTGATTGGAGGATTGACTTTTGCCATAGATCTATTGGTATTACATTTGGATGGCTATGATGTTATCTTGGGCAGAGATTGGTCAGACAGTTATAGGGAAATGGTGTATTGCTATGAGAGAGCCATAGTATTCGGTATCCCGGGAAAGGAGGTGTTTTCAGTGGCGATGGCCCTTCCCGAAGGAGGATCGCACACTCATTTATATTATCTTGAGGAGGAAACATCACAGGAGATGGTGATACCGATACACTCAATCCTAGTCGTGAGGGACTTTGAAGATGTATTCAAGGACATATCGAGGTTTCCACTTAGTTACGAGATTATATCGTCATTGACGTAACATCGGGTACTAGGCTGATAGCTCGAGCGCCTTACTGCATGGCCCCTTGATAGATTCATGAGTTGAGGGAATAACTTTAATAACTCTTGGGGAAGGGATTCATTCGACGGATCACATCGCCATGGGGTGCTCCCATGCTATTTGTGAAGAAGAGAGACATCTCGCTCTGCTTATGTGTCGACTATAGGGAGCTAAATAAGGTTACAATATGAAACAAGTATCCACTGGCTAGTATTAATGATCTTTTTGACCAGTTGTGTGGGGCAACATACTTTTTGAAAATTGATTTACGTTTAGGGTACCATCAGTTGTGGATTTGAGAGGAAGACATCCCAAAAACCGATTTTCTGTCACAGTATGGTTCTTATGAGTTTGGGTGATGCCATTCGGGCTCACCAATGCACCGGTGGTATTCGAGGACCTTATGAATCGGGTTTTTAGAGAGTTTCTTGATCAGTTCTTCATAGTGTTGATAGACGACATTTTTGGTCTATGCACGCACGGAGGAGGAGAATGTCGAGCATCTCCATATGGTCTTGCAAAGATTGTGGGATCACCAGTTATACGCCAAGTTTGAGAAATGTGGGTTTTGGCTTCGGGAAGTGCAGTTCCTTTCCATATTATTTTGGAGTAGGGTATTATTATGGACCCAAGAAAGGTATCATCGGTGAGGGAGTGGGGATAACCCATGACACCGATTGAGATTAGGATCTTTTTAGTGTTAGTCAGGTACTGCCATCGTTTCATCAGGGGGTTATCCAAGATTATTGTACCATTGATAAATTTGACTCGAAAAGGGGTGTGCTTATTATGGAGTGATTAGTGTTTGTTGGCATTCGACGAATTAAAGGACAAGCTAACATCAGCACCCGTATTGGTGTTACCGAGGGTAGGTTGGGATTATTGGGTCTATACAGATGTATCCTTTTAGGTACTGAGAGATTTTTTTATAGCAAGAAGAGCGGGTTATAGCTTATTCACCCTAGAAGCTTAATCCCCACAAGAGGAATTACCCAACTCATGACCTTGAGTTAGCCGCGATCGTTTTGGCCTTGAGTATATGGAGGCACTACCTTTTGGGATAGATGTTCACTTTATTCACGGATAAAAATCACTCTAATATTTGTTCATGCAGAAGGACTTGAACATGAGACAAAGGAGGTGGTTAGAGTTCATGAAGGATTACCATTTTGATATTCAGTATCATCATGGTAAGGCCAACATGGTGGCTGACGAGTTGATCCGGTGACCCAAGGAGGATTTGGAGGCATTTTGTAAGGTGAAATAGATGGAACTTAGACAAGACGATGAGATTTTCGTGGCATGTATGGCGGTTCTAGCAGTCATGCTCGAATTTATTATGTAGGTGGTGAGGGATACAGCAGAGGAACCTTTTTTCCAGGACAGGGGAAGCAGTTGCTAACAAAGGGTGCCAAGTCCTACTCCATTATCTCCGAGGGTGGGCTACTCTTTAATGGGAGGTTAGTCATGCCAGAGGATGAGGATATGAGACATGTCATTTTGATTGAGACCCATAGATCTAAGTTTACGGTACATCCCGATGGGGACAAGATGTACTAAGATATAAGGAGTTAGTCATGGTGGACGGAGATAAACTATTGGGGCCGAAGATTATTCGGGACACGTCCGCTAAGATTGAGTTGATCCGGGGCATATCCGTATAGTCCAAGATAGACAAAAGAGCTATGTGAATGTGAATAGGAGGCATGTGGAGTTGGATATCGGAGATCAGGTATTAGTTTGGGCAATCCCTATGAAAGGGATGATGATATTTTCAAGATGGGGAAGTTAGCGCCAAGGTATGTGGACCCATTCCCCATCATCGAGAGAGTCAAACCGGCAGCATATCGTTTGGGTTTGCCAAATCACCTTCAGCGTATCCACGATGTGTTCCATATAGCATCGTTGAATAAATATAAGAGGATTCCTAGGGTGTTTTTGCACGTTCCACTTGAGTAAATAGACTTCCAGTATGATATTTCATAGGAGGAGAGACTAGTAACTATCTTAGATCACAGTCAGCGCTAGTTACGTTCTAAAGTTGTACCGCTTGTTCATGTTTAGTGGGGTCATCATAGCGCCGACGAGTCCACTTAGGATCATGACGAGGACACGCGGGAGCAGTATCTAGAGTTATTTACTGCAGGTACATCCAAATTTTGAGTACAAAATTCCCTTATAAGGGAGAAGTATGTAACACCTCGTAATTTCTGAGCTTTTATTTTAATTAATTAATTTGAGAATTATTACATTACTAAGTGTAGTAAATTGATAAGAATTGATTTATTAGTGTTATTTAAAGAGTGAGTGAATTTAAATTAGTTAATGGGTGGCAGTTAACTTTTAAAAATAATTATCCGGATGGAAATTTTGAGCACACAGTTGAGTCTAGTAGGGTCAAAATAATCCGAAATGAGTGGCCATATGTATATATTGGATTTTGAGACTTTTTTAGACACATTTGAGCTCCCAAATAAGTGTTTGGGCCCTTTTTAGAAGGCCCGTAAGCCCAAAAACGGGATTGGAGTTAATAATCCTAATTCTAAAAGGGTGGGAGAACTTTAATTCATATTTAGACAACTAAATTGAGGAGAACCAAAGAGTAGAGAAACTAGAGGAGATTTTGGGAGATTAATCCAAGAACAAGAGAGGAGACCCTTGAATCAACCCATCATCTTCATCAAATGATTTGATTCTACAAACCCTGAGGCAAGTGGTTTAACTTGCATTTGATTAATTCCATTCTACCTATTCGTATTATAGAAGGTGACTTAAATAATATGTTAGGGTTAGTTCTACATTTGATAATTTGGGGATTTCATTATTTTGATTTAAAAATCTGTAGAGATGAATAGAATAAGTGGATTTTTATTCCCTAATTCGTGTAGATGATGTATTTATAGTGAGATAATCAAATGGGTTGATTTAGGATGAATCTTGGAATGTTTTGGGGGTAAAATCCGTACAAAAACGAAGGTTTTAACTCTTTAATAGCGGCATGGGTTTTCTGGGAAAAAATGGAGGAGAGATAACACCATGGTCGTTCGAAAGACCTGGTGTCTCATTCAAACGAGAGCCAGAGTCATTCGAACGACATGGTTGGTCGCTTGAATGACATAGTTTAATTCTACCTGATTTCTCCCCTTCGCCAGATTTGAACCCCGATTGTTAATTTATGATGAATTTTTCTTGTTTTAATTAGAGTTATTAATTCTGATTGTGAAAGGGTGAGGGAACTTTAATTCATTTTTAGAAGACTAAATTGAGGACAGCCAAAGAAGAGAGCAACAAAAGGATATTTTGGGAGATTAATCCAAGAACAATAGTGGAGACCCTTGAATCAACCCATCGTCTTCATCAAAGGATTTGATTTTATAAACCCTAAGGCAAGTGGTTTAAGTTGTATTTGATTAATTGCATTTTTCCTATTCATATTATAAAAGTTGAATTGATTAATATTTTAGTGTTAGTTCTACATTTGATGATTTGGGGATTTCATGGTTCTGATTTAAAATTCTGTAGAGATGATAAGAATATATGGATTTTGATTCCCCAATTTTTGTAGATGATGTAGTTATAGTGAGATAATCAAATGGGTCTATTTAGGATGAATCTTGGAATGTTTTAGGGGCAAATCTGTACAGAAATGAAGGTTTTAACTCTTTAATGGCGGACTAGGTTTTTTGGCCAACAATGGAGGAGAGAGAACACCAAGATCATTTGAACGACCTAGTGTCTCATTCAAACGACAGCCAGAGTCGTTCGAATGACATGGTTGGTCACTTGAATGACGTAGTTTAATTCTACCAGATTTATCCTCTTCCACTGATTTGAAACCTAATTATTAATTTGTGATGATTTTTTCCTGTGTTAGTTGAATTTGAATTTTGGGGTAATTAGGGTTTGAATTTGTAGAACTTTACCCATGGATTAGTAGAGGATAAGTCCAAAGAGAGAATTGAGGTTTATGATGGGGAATTGGAACCTTGTAAATTAAGTGGATAAGCTTAATGGAAATAAATTGAATAATGAATTGGAAAATTTGAATTGTGGGCCAGGGAGTTATAGTTCGAGTATACATAGTTGAGTGACAATGAAATTAATTATTGTATGATTAGTTAAAATTGGGTCGGATTATAGACTTGAATATGTTAGGCTAGTGTTATGTATATTGAACACGGGCAGCATGGATTTAATATATATATATATATATATATATATATATATATATATATATATATATATATATATATGCGGTGATGTGTTGTGTGTGTGTGTGTGTGTGTGTGTGTATATATGATTTATAAATGTTTGTGTGTATAATATTTATATTAAAGCATACCCATTCTAGTGCTATCATGGAGGTTGCACGATGTGGATGACTTACGTGGCTAGAGAATATAGGGAGAGTATAGTCCCCATGTCATAGCATCTGGATGAGGGGTGATACTTCTTGGGTATGAGTATATTTCCGGTGGGAACTATGGATGCCTCCAATTTTTTTTTCTAATTCGAGGAGCATTCTGTATCAGTATTCCGGGTGGATGAGTATAACCGTAGGTGATATATATATATATATATATATATATATATGTGTGTGTGTGTGTGTGTGTGTGTGTGTGTGTGTGCGTGCGTGTGTGCGTGTGTGTGTGTGCGCGCACGTGTGTGTGAATGTTGTAGTATGATTACGTATATATGGTACATTTATATACGAGTAAATACATTATGAGAATTGTATAAATTATATAACTTATGAGATTGATAAATGGTATCAAATAAGAAATGATTAAAATAAGTTAGTGTGATTAATAACTTATAACTCGTAAACTAAACTCACTCCGGATTGAGTATATATATATATATATATGTGTGTGTGTGTGACAAGGCTAGTTACGGAGTAGATAGATAAATAGGTCATGTATAGGTACGTTAGGTGTGGACATTTGTCGAGGGGTGACGTTTCCTCAAGAGAGTGTACGGCACTAACTTAAATATGAAGATCATTCATGCATTTTAATTTACTGCAATTAAATTCACTTGCTAAGTATTTTCAAATGTTTTTGGTTCTAACCCTTACTATAAAAATCTTTTCAAAACCATTTAGGTGTCCTACCACAGGGGAGCCAGGACTGATCTTCATACAGGGTATGTAGTTACGGTACATATGGGTGTTGCATGATATTGATTTAGTCACCTATTTCATTCTCTCCTAGATAGGGATGGTCCTAGTTATACTTTGGGCATGTTTCCCCTAGCTTATACTCATTACTTTTGGTTTGGCATGTATTAGCTACATTTGGTATACGTTGGACTTTGTTGGTTTGCTTGTATTGTCGATGTTATTCGTCTAACACTCTTATTAGATATTTGCGGTGTGATTAGATTATCTTATATTGTGTTTGTTATTTAATTCTTTATTATACCTGTTGGTTTTGGATAAAATCATAAAATAAAATTTGGCATCAGCTTAATTAATGATTAGGTGATTAGTAATTAAAAATGTTGCGACAGTGATGCTAAGAATGAACCATATGTAGATCTTAATTTAATTTGATAAAGGCCTGATCAACCGGAATTTAATTAAGCGGGGTGTCACAAACATAAGTCAATTGTTGACTATGGTTTAATAATAACATACGAGAAATGTTTAATTATTGGTACTACCATAACGTACTGTATGGGCAGTATGGGGGAGCTAAACCTTTTGCGATAGTTATATACGAAAATCTTGTTAGGTCGGGTAACATAGCTAGGTATGGTATGTTAGGTGTGCACTATATATGAAAGGCGAGGAACTCAAGGGAGTGTACACGGAACTAACGTGTGTATCTAATAACTGATTTATATTCTGATTTAAATACTTGTAAAATATTATCAAAAGGTTTTCTTCATCGTTGTCCCATGTGAAATCTATTTTCCAAAACATTTTAGGTGTCCAGTGATGTTGATGCCAAGCTTGATGATTCATTCTAGGGATGCATAGCTGCAGCACTTTTGGATGCTTACAAGATTTTATTAGAAGCTTCAATTAATTCATTCCGAGAGTAGGATTCAGTTTCAGTATTTTATTTGGTAATGTTTCCCCTTTATCTATTACATTTATTCAATTTTGTCAAATTAGGTGTTTTGGATTCAGTTTAATTTCATTAGACTTATAGTTGGATTTTTTTCTTGGGAATTGTTGGTTTATTCGGTATTATTCATCCAGTTAACTATCTTGTGATTGATTCAGATTATTGTTACTCCATGGATGATTTGGTCATTGTAATTTTTTTCGCATGTTGTTGTTAATGAAAGATAAAATTTGACACCGACTTAATTTAACATAGGTTGTTAGTAATTTAAATAGGTTTTAGAAAACGATGCTAAGAATGAACCAAATGAGATTCTTAGTTATTTTAATAAAGTACTGATCCCCCGGGGTGAAAATAGGTGGGGTGTCACATCTTCTTTCACCTCCATTCAAGAATTTTCATATTCACATTGGGCAAGGTGTATTGACGATCGAAAATCAACCAGGGGCTTTGCTGCTTACCTTAGCTTGAATCTAATATCTTGGTCCTATCGAAAGCATTGAACAGTTTCCCACTCATCCACCGAAGCTGAATATAAGTTTCTTACTAATACGACCGCGGAAGTGACATGGATTAAGTCTTTAATTTATGACCTTGACATTCATCTCTCGAGTCCTCCTATTTTATGGTGTGATAATATTGGTGCTACTTATTTATCCACAAATCAAATATTTCATGACGCACAAAGAACGCTGAAATTGACTTTCACTTTCTTCGTGAAAAAGTTTCTCATCGTGACATTCAAGTTTAATTTATATCCACTCACAATCAAATTGCTGACATCTTCACAAAACTGTTGTCTTCCTCTCTCTATACATTTCTTCAGGACAAGTTGAATCTTACCTCACGATGACCATCAACTTGAGGGGGTTTATCAAGCCAACTGTGCAGAAACTTGTTTATAGTTATGTATTGAATTTTATCAATCCTACTCACCTATGTATACTGATGTACATTGTATTTTGAAGACATCGAATAAGTTTTAAACCCATCTACTTAATGTGACACCCCGCCTAATTAAATACCGGGCGATCACTCCTTTATTAAATTAAAATCAAGGTGAACAGTTGGTTCATTCTTAGCATCACTGTCGCAAAAATAACCATTTCCAATTAAACACACTAAATAATTAAGCTAAGTGTCAAAACCATTTAAAACCTTATTTCCATTTTATTAATCCGATTATAAAACCATTAACATTTCAAGAGTCACACATTAAGTATGAGAATATTAATGAACATTCAAGAGTTTAACCATAAATCATAAATCCCAACATTTAAAACACTAAAGGAAAACATCTTGCCAGTAACAAATCCCGAAATAAAGATACTGAAATTTAAAAGAATTACAATCTCTGACAATACCAACTAAATAATGGAAAAGGGAGACACATGCCCCCGCTGGATAAAGCTGAACTAGAAGTAGAGTCAACAATGAGGTCGTCTAAGCAATGGACTGAAACTCCCACAAAAGCTACAGCACGTTCCATCCAAAGAATCCTAAGTAAGACACCCCTGTGGCTGGGCACCTGTAATACATATATATATATATATATATACACACAAGAGAGAAGAGATAACAGCAAACGGGTCAGAGCCCGAATGTAAAACAGTTTTAAAAATAGTTTAGCAAGTATTTAAAATGCTTACCGGCTAATGAAACAGTTATATTAGTATGCAACACTCTCTTGAGAATTCTCACCTCTCATCTAGTGTGCACGTCTATCGTACTAATGAACCCCATATAACTCTCTAACTTATTTCCCATAAGTCTTAACACGTGAAATTAAGGTTATGATATTCACTTTAGTAAAATCTATCTCTTCAAGATTTCTTACGTTATTTAGAATAATTCTGTATCGTTATAATGTTTCCGAATACTTATAGTGAGGTTGATGAATTTCATACTTGACTTAACTACTAGTTCACTCAGTAGAAAGTTCTCATATAGATATACGTATATATATCAATTACTCGTATAATATAAATACAAACAGCACCCCACATAAAATCTATGGTGCTAGACTTCCATATAATAGTATATATATATACCAGTCACTCATAAATTATATATATATACTAACGGCACCCCACATAAAAACTATGGTGATGGCATACTCTGCTATCCAATCCCCGTCTCACTCGTACTAAGGGAAATACAAGTTCGGAATCACTCTCGAACTGTATTAACACATACACAAACAGTATTAAGGCGAAGCATAGATTCCAAGTCTCTAAGAGGTCAGTACATACCCTTACGTCTCTTAGGACCGTCTGACCATCGATCAGATAGCCTGTACCAAGGATATCTATCTTCTAGGGTACGAGTTAATATCCCCCATAAAGGTCCCATCGAGATAAGACTGTCCCAGCGCGGTAACCTCAGGGATAGCAAGTATCGCGGGCATGATTTTACACAGATATAATATATGCATATTCACACAGTCATATATATATATATATATATATATATATATATATATATATATATATATATATACATAGATCCACATTGTTAAATTGGGTGCGCTTACGACCCATAATATTAATTATCCGTTATTACACATTTTACTCAGTTATATCGTATAATGGACTCATTCCTCTTATTCTCATAATTAATTTATTCTAAACTCACTTCTCGTCACTCGAAGTATTCTCCTTATCTAAGTACAATTTCAGTAGGCCCTCTCTCGCCTTCTAATCAAACTTATTAGATGTTTCGATTATATAATCAAAGCACGTATGATTTCTTAAGTCTGAAAGTCCCCCCGTTTTCCTTTTTATTTCCTTTCACATTAAAGTCCACTTTTTGGGATTTCTCTTGACCCTACTGGTCCTTTTTATGTTCCAATATGTTCTAGCAATCCTAATCAAGGTTTACTACGCATAGAATCGAATTAAGCTAACACGGGCAAAAATGCCGTTTTCCCAGGAGGTGTCGATCGATCGATAAAAGGGGGTCGATCGATCGAACCATCGATCGATCTATGCTCTCGGCTCGATCGATCGATAAAACAGGTATGGAGAAATCTGCAGAATACCAGTTACGGGATTCTCACCCCAAACTCCTCCAAATCATCATGTTACAGTCCCAAACTCTGAGAAATTTACACCATAATTTTCCTAAAGCCAAATGGACGATATTTAACGTAAAGCATGCTAGTTTTCATCAAGATTCATGGATTAAAAGTGCCCAAATTTATACAATTCTCATGAACCCTAAAAATTTCTTTAACTTAGTTCAATTCATTCTTTCTCCAGATTTTGTATCACTAATACCATGGAAATTCGTGGTTCAACCTCTACATGTGAAATGGATTCCCAGAAATATGATATCTATCACTATAACATGCAATGTGTGTCTCCAATTAATGTTTTTCTTCAAGAACACTAATTATAATCAACCTAAGACTAATATAAAAGGATGCATTAACTTGATAAAAGAAAGATAGATACTTGCCTGGAAATTTAGTCTCTGATTTGTAGAAGAATTTGGTGTGGTCAAGATCCTCGTTGCGCGATCTACCATTTGGCGGTGACGGCGGTGCAATCGGAGGTGTTCTTGGCCTACAACTCCTTGGAGAGCTTTTCCTCTTCCTCTGCAATGGATGTAATTAGTTTTAGGTTGTGTTAACCCTAAAAGATAACACTTAACATCTGATATAACCCTTGCAAATTCGTGGGTTTAATTACCCATAATTACGAAATGTCCGAAACGCCCTCCCGGGGTACTAATTTGGCCTAAAAATGCCCCGAAACCCAAACTAAACCCCCGGGTACACTTTTCTGACTATCTCGACCCTTACGGACACTTTGGCGCACTCAAAATGACCATACGAGCAACTTATAATTTATTCACTTTTATAAATCAACATTTAGTCCCAACACGACATAGGCGCGTCCCGACTTAAATTTCCATAATTGCCATTTCATTCACATGTGACAATATTATAACATAAAACTCATATATTACTATACTCATCTAGTAACATTCAATAAATAACAAATTTCCAATAATTACTAACTCTCGTCACTCTAGTAAATATTAAAAAAACAATAACCACATTCCGGATTAAAATTAAATTAATTTATCTCAATTAAATTTAATAAATCCCTAAATTTAAAAGCCATAAAAATATGGGGTATTACATACTTCCCCCCTAATAACGGAATTTCGTCCTGAAATTCAGAAAATAAGGCCTACCAGGTAGCACAACTCTGGATATCCTTGTCAGTACGCAACTATCTACATAGTACGACGTTCAGTCACTATAGTCCTTTCCTCACATCAAGTTTGTTTAACATTCTCATTGGAGACACTTCACATGGTGCTTCCAACCGACAACATTCGCATAGGTCACGCCTATAGGTTATAAATTTCCATTATGTCACTATCATTAGGAGGCCGCACCTCACCACATGACAACTACTCGGATTTATTTATATACAAAACTCCCATTCTAAGAAAACCATACGAACATTTGACCACTCTTGTTTGCCTAAAACAGTTGTGGAATTTCACCATAATTATCGGATATTTTCTCGACCGATCCAAAAATTCTGATTATCTACTCACCTCTAAACATACGGAAGGAGAATAGTCGAGGTTCTTCCATAACAAAACTTCATAAGAACCTCGTACGCAACAAACAGGTATGAGTGCTTCTATAGAGCATTCCTAAAATCATCGTACCAAGATTCCAAAATCTCCTTCACGTGGCTCCACTAATCTTTAATCACCGTGCCTATTCCCTGGCTAAGGGTGATACATCCTACTTGAAACAAAACCTCATCTCCGCTGGTTCCTGAAATCCCATATCAAAGGTGGGATTTACCAATCTCATCCTGATTCAGAAATTTATACTGCGCCGGACCATGCACTGGCACGATCCTTCCTTTCAAAGGAAGTCTGGGGCATACTAGTTAATATTGTAAACTAGTCCAAAGGAATATCAATCACTTCCTTCTCGGAGACCTAATTCACATGTTCGTGATGAACCCTTGATCTTTTTTTTAGGATAACAACCCATCCAAGAACTTTACCGACTTTACCGACCTCTTCCAATTACAGGAATTATCGATAAACACAAAATTCTCTGGTTGATTCTCCTTTTCCAACCAAACCCTACCTATGGGCGGTGCATGTAGATACTACTCACTATGTCCCGTTAAACATAAATTTTTTCGTGAAATGTCTCACATTAAACGACACGTAATACTCCCCTTCCTCCCTTGGAGTATGCCAAAAGTTCCGACCCGTGCTCTTTCCTCCACGAAGCGCACACCTGAATCTTTTACACCATACTAACATCATCACTCTTTGCATGAGCAAGTTCTCTCTCACACTTGACTAATAACAACTACACTTCGAGTTTTCTTCATAATAATTAAATTCTACTTTATTCAAGGAATACCCCTTCTTAAATGGCTTTCCACAGCCTTCCAATCAGATTCGGGTGTGCTATTCTAATTGCACACTTACGTATGGATTTTCGCCCCTCATGTGAAGTTTAATCTACTCTATCACTTCCACTTCGTTATACTAGTCCCACAAACATATATTTCACATGTCTATTACCACGTCCCTTCGACTCGGACGATTTTAATTGTAGTTAACCAAGATGCCCACATGTTACAACACTCCGACCGCCCTAGAGGAGCGAACGACGTGCTACTCATCAGTGAAACTAACTAAATCCAACAAAGTATAAGGAATAGGGCATTCAAATTCCATGACAATAAAAGAGGAATAACAAATCTCAACCTTCTTCAGATAAGTACAACAATTTTCCCAAATAGGTACAATAACCAAAATAAATCACTAACGCTCTATTCATCAAAATAATTACAGGTCATCTCTTTTGTATAATAAAGTTCTTTCCAGATAATCCATGCAAAAAATCATTCCAACTCCTTGTTCACATTGTGTTCTAAATGAGGTTACAACACTTGGGTACTCTCAATCACCCTAGAAATCGAAATTTTTAAACCCTCTTTATCATTGTTCCACCCCTCAACTCGCGGGGATTACTTTTAATGCTTTCTTACCACAAAATTCGGCTCCAATGGCTTTAAAACAAAATTCAACTTCCAACTTACATAAATAATTACTTGATCCCATTTCGATTGGGGTACCAAACTCATGGAATAGTGACCAAATGTCTCCCTATTTCCAACCTTACGCTAAGTTTCATGCGTGGGATGTCTCGCAAAGCGAAATACAAATAAGGAACACCCCCCGATACACTACTACCTAGCATTGTCTGTTATTGAAATTCGTTAGGTCCTCCGTCCATAGCATGTACCCATTTATTTCGTCTCTTGACAGAAAAGCTATATTTACTCCCTTAATTACACTTAACAAAGAATATTTCACCAATTGCACTATAGTTCAGTATTGGTTGGTGGTAATTGCATTCCATCAAGCTCGAATACATACAATCGGAATTCTCGGAATTCATTTCCCTAGTAATATGGGTATCATTCTAAACTCCCACATCTCTAGAGGATAGATATAACACTGTACTCTTCCTATCACTATGTCCGGAGTGCTAAACATAATACTGAGTCAAGTCTTTTCGCTCATCGGTAAATCTCGATACCTACTAACAAAGTCTATACATACATTGGCATCGAATATCTCGAGCCCACTATCTCCTCCGAAGTCTCTAGGATAGATAATATAAATGCGAGTCCGACCTTATTGCAGGTGAAGCCTCCCCAGAACAAAAATATGCTGCACTAACGTAACCACTCCGATAGCCTTGCAATAAATGCCCACTATCGTACTAACCATTCCTATAATCTGGTAACAAAGATAATATCATACTCGCATATCGCATCACTATAATGAGTAACCTCAATAAAGTATATAACACTATTAATATACTCATTCATCCTCCGCGGATACCACTAAAGAAAATTCCGCTACTCTAGGGAAAAATATTCACATAATAATAACGTTTATAATCATACGCATTAAACTTGTTTCACATGCTAATATAGTAATGAATCAAAATAAAGTGGCTCGCTCGTGCCACATAAACACGCCTCATCCTCTGAGGATACAACTTATACTTCCCCTTTGCCAATCGTCTTGACTGCATAAATGGTTTCCGGACGTAACACATCTACTCAAACTAAAACAAAACTACTTTAATCGTTGCCTTTTAATAGGCACCGTATTTTTGTCCCTTTACTCACTTCGGAACATATTATCGCAAGCGATCTTACTCCCCACAAATTACCTCAACACATAATCTACTTATCACCTGTCCTACTAACCAGGTTAGGACTGTCCTTCTCTCGAACTTTTAGTAGACTTGATTCCGGTTGGCAACCCCGATTATTCCCTTAGCTTTTTAGGCCATAAAGAACATGTCATTGTCTATAATAGTCCTTATTGAATTTGCCAACACTTGGTAAGAATTCAATTATCCGAATCATTTAAATGGGTCCGCTGATGTGTATCCACACCCCTTTTTGTGGTGCTACACCACCACCGTTGTATTCAGTCTTTTTCTCGATTAAATTCTTTGATTCTTTTAGTTTCCCACACAAAGAAGCATTATCATCTTTATTGACAAAATACGGCGTTGTCAACCTCTGATTTGGCCGTCTGTCAGAATTTCCTCTGTGAGTGTTATCAACTATTATTACAAGTCGATCTCTCCCACTTGGAGTCATTTCCTCCACTTGTATCTACATCTCCCGATACAAAATTCGCTAACGGGTAAGATTCACATTCACAAATGGACCTCTGTCACGTCCTCCTGTGATGAGTTCAGGACAATTTTCACTTTTAATCCTGAACATCTGATGAAGGAACATACGATCAACGCTGTACCTACGGTTCTCCTTTAGACACAGCGTTCCACTTCTAAATTAGTGGTTGACTCCCATCATTATAACTTCGTTCCGATAACTAAGAAAAATTTTCTCTAAATTTTCACTTTCAATCAGCCACACTCCGTCCTATATCCAAACCTTTGGATACTTTACCTCCTTTGATAAACACATACAATTCCCGCATTTCTAGAATTTACCACTAACAGTTCTCAACACGTTTTGTAACACGTTGGGTAAGTTTACTCTCGCACCTCGTTTGACTATAGCAACAATTGGAAATCATGGTTGTGCCTTAGTCACCTTTCTAGTCTTGGCTTATCGTGCCATAATGGAGGTGACCTCGACTACGGTCATTATCCTCGAATATATTTTACCACCTCAACTGATCCCTGCCTCCTGATGTCCTATTAACGGTCCTCTTTTGACATCCGTCATCGTTCGGTACACGCACACCGCCGAACGCAATAGAATTCACTAAGACACGTATGTTATAGCAGGAGAACGAAATCTCATCAAAGAAATCGACAATCCTAAACATAGGGCTCTATATCAAACAAAGCAACGCTGAAAGCATAATAAGCCGTATAGATCCTAAGGACACAAGAACCTGATGCTCTGGTACCACCTGTGACACCCCGCCTAATTAAATATCGGGCGATCACTCCTTTGTTAAATTAAAATCAAGGTGAACAGTTATTTCATTCTTAGCATCACTGTCGCAAAAATAACCTTTTCCAATTAAACACCCTAAATAATTAAGTAAGTGTCAAAACCATTTAAAACCTTATTTCCATTTTATTAAATCCGATTATAAAACCTTTAACCATTAACATTTCAAGAGTCACACATTAAGTATGAGAATAGAAATGAACATTCAAGAGTTTAACCATAAATCATAAATCCCAACATTTAAAACACTAAAGGAAGATATCTTGCCAGTAACAAATCTCGAAATAAAGATACTGAAATTTAAAAGAATTACAATCTCTGACAATACCAACTAAATAATGGAAAAGGGAGACACATGCCCCCACTGGATAAAGCTGAACTAGAAGTAGAGTCAACAATGAGGTCGTCTAAGCAATGGCCTGCAACTCCCACAAAAGCTACAGTGTGTTCCATCCAAAGAATCCTAAGTAAGAAACCTTTGTGGCTAGGCACCTGTAATACATATATATATATATATATATACAAAAGAGAGAAGAGATAACAGCAAAAGGGTCAGAGCCCGAATGTAAAATAGTTTTAAAAATAGTTTAGCAAGTTTTTAAAATGCTTACCGGCTAATGCAATAGTCATATTAGTATGCGACACTCTCTTGAGAATTCTCACCTCTCATCTAGTGTGCATGTCTATCGTACTAATGAACCCCATATAACTCTCTAACTTATTTCCCATAAGTCTTAACACGTGAAATTAACGTTATGATATTCACTTTAGTAAAGTCTATCTCTTCAAGATTTCTTACGTTATTTAGAATAATTCCGTATCGTTATAATGTTTCCGAATACTTATAGTGATGTTGATGAATTTCATACTTGAATTAACTACTAGTTCACTCAGTAGAAAGTTCTCATATAGATATACGTATATATATCAATTACTCGTATAATATAAATACAAACAACACCCCACATAAAATCTATGGTGCTAGACTTCCATATAATAGTATATATATATACTAGTCACTCATAAATTATATATATATACTAACGGCACCCCACATAAAAACTATGGTGCTGGCATACTCTGCTATCCAATCCCTGTCTCACTTGTACTAAGGGAAATACAAGTTCGGAATCACTCTCGAACTGTATTAACACATACACAAACAATATTGAGGCGAAGCATAGATTCCAAGTCTCTAAGAGGTCAGTACATACCCTCACGTCTCTTAGGACCGTCTGACCATCGATCAGATAGCCTGTACCAAGGATCTCTATCTTTTAGGGTACGAGTCAATATCCCCCATAAAGGTCCCATCGAGATAAGACTGTCCCAGCACGGTAACCTCAGGAATAGCAAGTAGCGCGGGCATGATTTTACACAGATATAATATATGCATAATCACACAGTCATATATATATATATATATATACATCCACATTGTTAAATTGGGTGCGCTCACGACCCATAATATTAATTATCCGTTATTACACATTTTACTCAGTTATATCGTATAACGGACTCATTCCTCTTATTCTCGTAATTTATTTATTCTAAACTCACTTCTCGTCACTGAAAGTATTCTCTTTATCTACGTAAAATTTCAGTAGGTCCTCTCTTGCCTTCTAATCCAACTTATTAGATGTTTCGATTATATAATCAACACATGTATGATTTCTTAAGTCTGAAAGTCTCCCCGTTTTCCCTTTTATTTCCTTTCACATTAAAGTCCACTTTATGGGATTTCTCTTGACCCTACTGGTCCTTTTTATGTTCCAATATGTTCTAGAAATCCTAATCAAGGTTTACTACGCATAAAATCGAATTAAGATAACATGGGCAAAAATGCAGTTTTCCCAGGAGGTGTCGATCGATCGATGCTCTGGGCTCGATTGATCGATCAAACAGGTATAGCGAAATCTGCAGAATACCAGTTAGGGGATTCTCACCCCAAATTCCTCCAAATCATCATGTTACAGTCCCAAACTCTCAGAAGTTTATACCACAATTATCCTAAACCCAAATGGACGATATTTAACGTAAAGCATGCGAGTTTTCATCAAGATTCATGGATTAAAAGTGCCCAAATTTATACAATTCTCATAAACCCTAAAAATTTCTTTAACTTAGTTCAATTCATTCTTTCTCCAAATTTTCTATCACCAATACCATGGAAATTCGTGATTCAACCTCTACATGTGAAATGGATTCCCAGAAATATGATCTCTATCACTATAACATGCAATTTGTGTCTCCAATTAATGTTTTTCTTCAAGAACACTAATTATAATCAACCTAAGACTAATATAAAAGTATGCATTAACTTGATAAAAGAAAGATAGATACTTGCCTGGAAATTTAGTCTCTGATTTGTGGAAGAATTTGGTGTGGTCAAGATCCTTGTTGCGCGATCTACCATTTGGCGGTGACGGCGGTGTAATCGGAGGTGTTCTTGGCCTACAACTCTTTGGAGAGCTACTCCTCTTCCTCTCCAATGGCCGTCATTAGTTTTTGGTTGTGTTAAACCTAAAAGATAACACTTAACATCTGATATAACCCTTGCAAATTCGTGGATTTAATTACCCATAATTACGAAATGTCCTAAACGCCCTCCCGGGGTACTAATTTGGCCTAAAAATGCCCCGAGACCCAAACTAAACCCCCGGGTACACTTTTCTGACTATCTCAACCCTTTCGTACACTTTGACTCACTCAAAACGACCATACGAGCAACTTAAAATTTATTCACTTTTATAAATCAACATTTAGTCCCAACACGACACAGACGCGTCCCGATTTAAATTTCCATAATTGCCATTTCATTCACACGTGACAATATTATAAAATAAAACTCATATATTACTATACTCATCCAGTAACATTCAACAAATAACAAATTTTCAATAATTACTAACTCTCGTCACTCTAGTAAATATTAAAAAAAAACATTCCAGATTAAAATTAAATTAATTTAACACAATTAAATTTAATAAATCCCGAAATTTAAAAGCCATAAAAATACGGGGTATTAAACTTAACTTCTTTAAACACAAAAAACTGAGTTATAATTGACAACCAAAGAGGCCCAATTTGAATCCTTATTGTTTATTATATTTATAAATCAAATTTATCGCCCTCGAAATCGTTCCCAGTGTAGACATTTGACCTAATTCAAGAAACCTATATTTTTACCTTCGTTATTATTTTAATTAAAAAACAATTTTTAACCTTTTAATTAGCTTTGATAGTACAGTTTTAGAGTTTAATCAAGGATAGGGCTACATATAGAAGTTGTATCAGTTATTTATTTTTTCCAAACATGTGGAAGTGGTCATTTCATACCTTATTGGAGTTCTCACTTTTTATTAAAGAATTATGGAGAAAAAATTGTATTGATTAATTGTTTAAGAGGAAACGAATTTAAAACGTAGACGAATAAACATTATTTTATTGACAAAAAACATTAATAAATTTTGGCCCCCTAAACGATCAAATCCTAATTTGGTCCCTAAATTCAATAAGCCAACGATATACATAAATGCTCGTATATGAATATTCATATGTGCCATTATTGTAGTTGTACCTCAACTACTAAGAGCCTCACCTTACACCATTTTTTCTTTAGTCTTTACCTAATATCAATAAGAGCCTCATGCTACATCATGTTTTCTTCAACCTTTACCTAACGTCTTCAAGCCTCATTTAAGCAAAATGTCAATGTGCATAATTGAAAAACCTATCACAATTTGGCCATTGTACCATCTATAGGGTGTTAGGAAATTTTTATATGGAATTCTCAAATGTTTCCCACGACACTAAAAATAGGTCCTTTTGTGACACAAATATTTGACCTTACTTTTATTGGGCCAACCCTAAATTTTACATCTTGTATGGAATCAGGTTTTCACAACTCGTTATATTCGTATTCTCCGTTTCATACTATGATGTTGTTGAGTCTTCCCTATTCCTATGTCTAAATTTATTCACATGCTCGCTTTTGTGATTACCTAACAATTATTTATTTTCAAATTGAGAATTTATTGGATAAACAATTGTATCGTGTCCCCATTCATAAAAATTATTTGAAATGTCTATCTTTCACGATATAGAACTCAATATACAAATTCAATATGACCTTGTAACTCTCTCTCTCTCGCTAATTGCTAATTGCTAACCCAACTCCTTACCTTTTTTTTTCTCTCTCTCTCATTAAATATAGTGGGCAATGTAAGAATTTTACTAGTGCAGTGGTTAATTATATGAAAATATGATAATTAAATTTTTAGAACATGAATCCAACTTTTAAATTCTGAAATTTCAAAATTTTACAAATTAATACTTTAGAACTCAATCCATTTGTCATTTAAATCAATTAGAAATTTTGATTTTCAAAATAAATAAATAAACTCGAATGATTTCTGTTGAGAAAACATTATATATACACTAATTTTAAATAAAATTTTAAATTACATTTTTCTATGTTTATAAATATTGGTGTGTTTTTAGTAAACCAATTTTTATATACAGTTTTCTAAAAATTTGACAAAATTGGAAAACATGTATATTTATATTATAAATATATGTGTATGTGTGTGTGTGTGTGTGTGTATTTATACATCATACATGAACATATACATATATACATCATAAATGCATAAATATATCACGTGCTATATATGTGTATTTAAGGAGTTATGTTGGGGCATTTTGACCATATATACATAAACATACATATACAATACAAATACATACGTACATATATATATATATATATATATATATTTTGCGTGTATTATTCATAACAAAATTCTATACAAACATGAATTGATAATATTATTTTATTCATATGTACTCAATGAATATTTAATATTATTCCACACATTAATAATACTTGTGTAAAATTATATATAAGTATTATGTATGTATTGATAATATCATTTAATACATGGATCTTAGTATATTATATAATTTAATAAAATATACATATATGTAATCTATGTACATGTACGTATATATCTTTTTATATATTAGAATTACATACATATTAATGTAATATGTATTTATATTGTATATTTAGGTATAAATGCATAAAAATATTAAGAATTAATAATTAAAAGTTAAAAAATAAAAATCAGAATTTAGAAAGCACTCTTTTGTTGTTTTCTAAAAAATATTATTATAACACATACATATTGTAATTCAGTATTTGAGAACAAGTGTGTCAAACACAAATTCTTATCATGATTTTATTTTAGATACATAAACTTGAATTATAATTAGTAACCAAATATCCCCTTACCATTCTAAATAGATTCATATTTGACCATTGTTAATTAATGTTTAGTCCCCCAAAACATCATTTATTTATGTGTATTCTAACATATTCTAAATTTAGTAAGAAGTCCAATAGTAACATCTGATGTCATAGCAGGGGCGACAATGCGGATTTTTGGATCATGTTTATGTCGAACACGACACAACATAACATGACAAACATCATTTGTATATGACACAAACAAAATATTATTTACTTAACACCAATATGACCCCTTTAAAACATGACACGTCATGATTAAAGTGAATAATATTTTTTACACCGAATTAAACAAGATAATACACAAAAAACAAGAAAAACACAAATAACACACGTCATAGTTGTTACACAATATGAATCTGTCAAGAAAGCCCATTACGGCCATGGCATGTATTGCTGATGCTAGGTTGATTTTGTATAGTTTTGTGTTGTATGTAAAATAGTCATTTTACATGACACTACCGCAATAGTTTTCCTACTTTGGATAAATATCGTCACGATTCCCCAATTTTTAACATTATTTGTTAGATTGAAAATATGTTGGATTAAGCATTGAATGGAACATGATTCTAGGGATTAAACATTAATTAACCATATTAAAGTTTACTCTTATATATATATATATATATATATATATATATATATATATCTTATTCTTAGTGATGGCCTTAGATGTTGAAAGTAATAATATCTAATTGATTTAGATGATGATGAAACGAATTATACAAGATAATCAACAATTTTATAATTTTAAATTTAGTTTTCAAACGAGTAAATAAAATTGCTACAAACATTATTTTTCTGCAAAAGTTAACAGTTATGATAGTGCTAGCAATTATAAATAGAGAAAGATATGTAATGTTGTATCATATTGATTTTTTGAGGTATAATAATGTAAGCTATGTTGTTCAAATGCGAGTATAACAAAATTACGCTTCGCAAATTTTTTGTTGTAACATTTAATTTTTCTGAAATATTGCACCTATCTTGCCATATACATTCTAATTATGGATAACATGGTATAACCATACAAGATAGATTTGTTAGGTAAAAAAGTATTTCATTGGGCTTTTGTGTGTACGAGATAGATGTAGAGATTTGCTCGGTTTTGGACTCCTAGAGTTATGGATTCTAGGGGATATATATATATATATGGAGAGAGAGAGAGAGAGAGAGTTGAAGTCGAACTCCTCTTTGGGTTATCTTATATTATTTGGAGGGATTTTATCCGAGTTAGTCAGATGTCTTAGATTTTATCTTATATTACTTACCTACAATGTGAGGTGTTTTAAACCCACTTGGACTCTTGGATATTATATCTTTTGTATGGATTTCTTTCGCACTGAGTTTTGGATATAAGAGAGGTTGTCCATCACCATTTGTGATTATGTAGAGAATTTTGTAAATGATAAATAAGGGTTCACTCTTTTTTGCATAAAAATAATTATTTGTAGATCAATTTTGGGTTCTCTATTAAGGATTTGGGTATTCTAGATGTATTTAGTGAGATTAATATTGTTAGTATCTTTCATTACTATGTGTGAGTGATATTTTGTGCAAGGAATGAAGAAAAAGTCCTATTTTTAATCATCTTCTATTCAGTGGCACAGATCACCCATGGATGTACATTAGGATGTAGGTGTCACTAGCATGTGTGCCGGATCTATTATTTTGTTCCCTTATAGTGGAGAATGTTACACATTCGTATTCGTACATTTTATATACTCTATAGTAGTTATATTAGCATGTAGATTTTACTTCTGTCGACGGTATCATAGTACAAGGATATCTTTCTTTGAGGATATTCGGGTTTGATTTCAATTTATCTCTTTACTTTTATGTTTAGAATTATACTCATTTGTTTAGTAGCCTGTACTTTTTGGAAAAAAAAATATAGAAAATGTTAATCTATTTTTTATATATTACGGGTCGTCACAATAGTGTTAATATTTTACTATTTTGTCTTTACAATGGGTCAAGTGCATTATACAAGACTCATTTCCCACTAACTTAATTGCCCAAAATAAACCCATGATATTTTAAAATCTGATTAGTTAATTTAAGGATTTACCTGACACTTCTAATATTTGATATGCCATTTTAAAACAATCATGACACATGTGTATTAATTTTATAGAGAATCATTAGAGGCCAAATTAATGATTTTCACTTTCATTTTTTAGAGAAGATGGAATGTACACTGCAATGAGTTATGTTATGAAAATTGTATTAATAAGTCATTCTATGTCGATACAAAATTGTAACACAAGTGACGTGTCGCACTTTTATTTGCTCGTGTCCGGTCTTCACAAGGTTACACTCGTACTGGTGGTTGGACAAGAGAGAATAAGGGTGCGACACGTTAATTGTGTCACACTTTTGTGTTGCAATTTTGTATCGGCCTATCATTTTTCGTGTATCAATTATTGTAGAGTTTGGTACCACTACATGATATGTACCTTATTAGCTCACAACTTCTCTCTATAAAAGGCTGTAGAGTCGTGTATTCTCTCTACACAGCCTTTTCCTACTTAGTTGCTTCTACCATTATTTGATAGTCCCTTTTTTGTGAGTGCAAGAAAAAGGAGAGATGAGTCTAATTGGTACTTTAATTGGCAAAATAGAAATCAAATCTTGTGGAGATGTATTTCATGAACTCCTTAGAACCAATCCGCACCATATATCAAACATAAGCCCTCGCTATGTACAGGGTTGTGAATTGCATGATGGGGAATTCGGAACTGTAGGCTCTCTTATCGTCTAGAGCTATTTCCATGGTGAGGCAATCACTATTTTAAATTTAAATATCTTATAAGTTATATAATAGGTTAATTATTTACTTTTTAGTTTTCTTACTATAATAGTACTATTTGTACAATCCTTATATAGATTTATTAAGGCATTGTTCTTTTCCAAAATCTATTAATATCTATTAAGCTCAACCGAAATTCTATTATGTCAAAGTATTTGTCCCAAAATAATTGGATAAAAAACACATGAATAAAAAACCAATAAAGGTAAAAGGTGTTAATAGAAACATTACTCTCTCAAATCATTTAAAAATAATAATAAAGTATTGTGTTTCGAGGATTTACACTCATTTCAATAAGCCTTATTTGATTTGTTTTTTATTTATATATTTCAGTAAATAGTAGATTTTAGAGGGTTTAGGATTTAATAGTTCATGAACTTAACCTTTTTTGTCAGGATTACCTTTCGATATTCTTTTATTTCTTGTGGAATTAAGTATTTAAAACTATTTTCAATTCAGGACCATTTAGACTTAAACACAATTTTGTCAATTAATTTTTCTGCACCCAAAAATGACCAATAACATTACTAACCTGTTAGTTTCTCTTGCGCAATGCCTAAAATGCCATTATAACTCTCTATATATGGAGAAGGAAAAAAAAATGAACCTTAAAGACGGACCTAATTTTTTTAAAATTGTAAAAAAAAATGAGTCAAGATTTTTTTAGGGTATTAAACATTTCAGGGAACCTATAAAAATTAGCTTAAGTTATTTTTTTTTTGGCTATCTTGATAAAATCATCGATATATGTCCGTTTTTAAGTTGTTAAAAACATATATATATTTGACCCCTTTTTTTAGAATTGCAAAAAAAAGTTCATTTTTTTGGAAGTTCTTGAAATTTTTAAATACTTCACAAAAAAACAACCCATTATTTTACTACTTAAAAAATTTTGGTTCATATTTTTGGTGAACTGATATATATATATATACACACACACACACACAGTATTGCTCTTGTGCGAAAAATCCCGCATTTTAACAATGCGAACTGACCATGTGTCACGTGACGGTGTGCCTGAAAATTATTAGCTAAATTATAGGCCCACTCTGTCTCTCTCTCTCTCTCTCTTTTGGGCTTGCCGCCAGGTGACGCATGTCCCGTCCGCACAGTTAAAATATTGAACAGTCCGCACACACACACACACACACACACACACACACACACACATATATATATATATATATATATATATATATATATATATATATATATATATATATATATATATATATATATATATTGGTCAAGACTCTCATTTATACCAAGTTCACATACCGATTGTTTTTAAATAGTAAATACATATTTTTGAGTTGATTTTTTTATGTGGTATTTAAGCATTTCAATGGACCCATATAAAAAAAAGCTCAAAAACGTTTTTTGTTGTTTTTAAAAAATCAATCAAACTTTCACAACTTTAAAGCACTTTAAAAGCTGTGAAAGTCTGATTGATTTTCTAAAAATAGGGAAAAAAATTATTTGGAGCAGATTTTTTCATATGGGTCCATTAAAATGTTTAAATACCACATAAAAAATTCAACTCAAAATTATTGTTTTTAATATTTTCTTAAAATAGCTTTCTTCCAGCAAGTATGTAAACTTAGTATGTATGAGGGCCTACCTACCTACCTATATATATATATATATTTGTGTGTGTGTGTGTGTGTGTGTGTGTGTGTGTGTGTGTGTCGTCTCAGGTGCGGACCTCATATGGTACGGACTCTGTGCAGGCCATTTTTTGAGAATAGTAAAAAAATATTTCCATAATTAAACTGCTTGGATATGATCTTCATAGCGAGAAAATCATCTCCAAAGATTTTCATTAAAACATTCAATCAAAAAGTGGGTGATATGATCGTCAAAAGTTTCAATGGTCGAAAATGCGTATTTACACTATTTTTGTATACCACCTTATCTAAACCAGTTTTTCGTTGAATTTTTTGATGAAAAAATTGGAGATGATCTCCTCACTATGCAAATCATATCCATAAATTTTTAGTAAAGCATTTTTTTACCATTTAAAAAAAACAATATGTACTAGAGAATGTAGATAAAAATCCTTACAAGAGACTCTCTCTCTCTTCATATATATATATATATATATATATATATATATATATATATAATGATATTTTTTTCCCAAATGATTGTTTTTAATAAATGTGACTAGAAAAATATTAGTACTCTCAGAGTATCAATTCATTTTGGTTAGTCCTAGTACTGTTATGTGATATTTTAATGTACTCAATATTTTTTAGAAGATGGGACAAAACTATATTTTGTTATCTCATTGCTAAAGAAGGAATATGTTTGCATTAGATATAAGATTTAATGTTTACATGGCTTAGTCATTGATTCGTAAATAGGAGAGAGAGATGATAATCGGTATTAGCTATAAAAGAAACAAATTAAAGATCCATGCCAACCCTAATTTTTGAAATACAAATTTTAACTTCTCTATGTACAATGACTAGATGGGAAGGCAAAGGTTACTAAAGAGGTTATTGAAGCCATAGACGAAGAGAAAAGGTCAGTAAGCTTCAAGGTTGTTGAAGGAGATTTTATGGAGATATACAAGTCTCTCTTAATCACGGTTCATGTCGATAAACATGGTCAAAACAACTTGGTTACGTGGACCCTCCAGTACGAGAAGTTGAATGAGAATGTCCCTCATCCTCATACATTCATGGAATTTCTTTTTAATGTCACTAAAGACATTGAGGCTCATCATCTCAAGGAGTAATGCTTGATGTGGCATTTGTTCAACTTAATTATTCAAAATAATGCATCTATCACTGGGTATGAGACTTTATGTTAGTAAAAGTCATCCCTTCTAAAATAAAATGGAATAAAGTGTGTAAAAGAATCTTATGTCATAAGTTTGTTTCCTTTAATATATATTGGTGTTTATCTATTACTGAATAATACATGTCTGTTAAATAATCTCTCTCTCTCTCTCTCCATCTCTCTCTCTCTCTCTCTCTCTCTCTCTCTCTCTCTCTCTCTCTCCAGCTCTCTCTCTTTCACTCACTCACTCACACACACACACACACACACACACACACACACACACACATATGTTGTCTTATATTTAGAATGAATACTATGTAGTGAGTGACGAGTTATAATAAAAAAAAATCTTGTGTACCTTATGATCTAATTAGAGCTTTAGTTACTTTAGTGGCATGGATTGTTGATCTGATACACCTATTTGATAATATGTGATCATTTCACAGGTATGAAGTCTTCATTCTAAGTTGTTTACATGTAATGTTTTATATCTCTTTCTATCATCATCTCTAGTTATTGTGTTATCATTTTAGTGTTATATTTTTAATAATAAAGTGGGTTAGTTCATATTGGGTTTTGCATACACAAAATTACTTTTTACATGAACGTTTCAGTTTTTGGAAATATGATTTTATATTTTCTTCATTGTTTACATATATAAACATATTGTTAGATAAGCTACCTAAGAAGACTATTGAAGGTGGATTTTGTTAGTATTATATCAATTTTTGAATGGAGTCTTTGTTGTACATTAATATTGCTTTATTCATTTTTTCTTCCAATTATTACAAAAATACTAATAATGATATTTTATGTTTTGGGGATTCATATAAAAAAGATCAAAAAAGAATATTTATGATATTCGTCCGTTGAATATTAATTCCTACTTGCACTCATATTAGATTATTTCATTTTAGTCAATAATTTGTTTGTTTTAGATACACTTCAGTGTGAGTTGCAAAGTCACCCATAAAATTGCAAAACTTATCCAGAGTCACACGTTGGACTAACTATAATAATAATAGATTATGCATTTTTAGAACTTAAAATAATATTTCATTATTTATTAAGTTGAATTTATTTCATAAAAAATAACAATTTTATCTTTAGCTAAAAAAAATTCCTATTATGATTTTAGGACAATTAACTTTTCTTTTATAAAAATGGTACCTATTATGATTTTAGGACAATGAACTTTTCTTTTATGAAAATGATCTTTACTTCTTTTGTCATTAATAAAAAGAAATAGATTATGCATTTTTAGGACACGTAACAATGTTAGTGATGGATAAAGGACATTCAACTTTTTTTCAAAGGCTCCCTATTTCTTGTAAGTTGATTTCATTTTTAATATAATACCAATTATTTTTTATATTAGAAACTGTAGAATAATATTTATCTTTCAACAACCAGACATTTGTATATTCGATCGCCGTATTTTTTTGCCTTTGATCACCAAAGGCCTTCCAGTCACCGAGGCTCCGATAGAGAAATAGTAAATATACATTTGAGATGTAAAATTTCCAAAACCCTTTACTGACTTTTCAATTTCTAAAACACAACAATTTTGTTTCACCATTTAGCATCATACCATCTTATCATTATCCAAACTTATGAACTGCAAAATCAAATTTGCAAATATTTTACTACAAAATTAAGTTTGTAGAGTCAAATGCATCAACATCTTTTTCACAATTTGAAACTACAAATTTTAATTCGAAGTGTAAAATCTTTTGAATCTTCAAAATAAAAATCATGTCCACACTCACTATCTCCTTGTCAGGAAACCTCTCATTCACAATAATAATAGTTTTTGCATAAAACAACCTGCTCCTATTTTCCACTTGAATGAGATTGTACCAACTAAACTAATCTATGAAATAGAGGAATGGAAACAAATGAAATAAATCCAAGCAAAATAATATTCAAAGGCCGAAATGAAAAATTCCCTCTTTTTCCATTTTTTGGGGCATGGCATCTCCTTTGTATGTATTTTGTTAATGTGTGATAGATGAAAGTGTCGATCAGATGAACATATTTATATGAATATTTACTAGGGGAAATGTATGTTGTCATCTTGTTAAAAGAGGAGTTTTACTTATTAACTGATTACGTGGAAGGGTTGTGTATTAAGGATTCATCTATTAGATCTGGAACATTATTTCTTATGGATTTGAGTAAGTATGAGTCTCCTGTTTGACTACGTTTAATTACCAAATATTTGAAGCTTTGTCAAGTCTAATAGATCTGGAACTTCTCAATCTGAACTTTGTCGGGGTTTCGTTATTTGAAATGAAGAGCGATGTTACAGGTTATCTTCACAATAGGAAGTGCTTCGGGTGTCTCTTGGTTTTCTACATTGAAGTGAGAGAGAGGGTAATGGAAGGTATATGTTAAGAGGGTGATTAAAAATGAGGGATATTTAGGGAGAGTGAAATATTTTAGGACTATTTTTATAAAAATAATGTTGAATGTTGTATTTTTATAATAGGATTGTTGACATGTCATTTTTCCACAAAAGTCATAAAATAATTAAGTGTAAAATTTTCATTGTGAATTTAGGACAGTCAACTTTTTCTTTAATAAAAATGATACCTATTTCTTTTGTCCTAAACATTTTTTAAAAATAATGTTTTCATAAGGTGCTTTTTTACAAATCTAGCTTCATTTTTTTTTGCTTAAAATGTGGTGTTTTATTAAAAAAAATATACTAGCGTCAAAATGCAGAATTAAATTTGAACCACCATTTTTTAGTGGTTGTAATGTATATATCCTCCGTTTTTCTTTTTTTTAAGAACATGATTAGGCGAAATTATCATTTTTTTCGTACTACAATATGGAATAAGTATGATGTAATAATACTGCAAATTTAATTTTGGAGTGAAAAAAATGCAAATATAATTTAGCAAACTAACAACGGAGCGACGATAATAAGGCGATAAAGAGTGGTAAATTGACATTACATTAAAAACATAAAAAAATATATAAAATATAAAATTTTGATGTTGCAAAATTATATTTGCCCTTTGAAAAAGTAGTAGTATTAGTAGGACTTTCGACTACATGAGGTTTGGTGACATTCTTAGTCCAATGTTTGAAAATAAAACAAGATTTAATATTTTTATTAAAATAAGGCACCTCAACCATAGCAAAAAAAAGGGGTTCGGGATAGATTTTAATAAAACAAAAATACAAGTCCAACCCTGAAGTTTAGGGTGATTTTTTTATTTGGGACACGATGTTTTAACAGTTATAATTTTAACCCTGAAGATTCAAAATTGATTCAATTATGCTCTTCGTTATATTGTTGTTAGAAATTGAATGGAGGTACTGATTTATTTTATTTGTTCTTCATTAAAAATTTTACTTTATAAAAAAAATCAATTTTATCATTTACTTTTACAAAAAAAAATGACCCCTATTTTTTAATTATAATTAGTTGTTTTCTTTTAGAAAAAATACTAAATTTGTTTTCTTTTCAAGTATTGGACTAAGAGTGTCATCGGACCTCCTATCATTAAATCTTTGCCACATTTACCCCTTCGCCAAAGTGCAAAATCAATTTTTCACCATCAATTTTTTTCTACTTGATTTTTGATGCTTTAGATGTAATAACATTACACCACTCTTCATCATCTTACTATTGACATTTATCTTTGTTAGTTTGCAAAATTACAGTTGCATTTGTTCACCGCAAAATTAAATTTGCAATATTAGTAAAACAAACATATTTCACAGTACAATATTAAAATTATGACCATGCAATGTAATTAGCCTTGCATATACAAACATAGGTACAAAGACATCCATGCATACACATACACATGCACATACATGAATACGCATACACCAAGAACACAAACATAAAACCCATGTATATATCCACAAATATACATGATACACACGCACACACACACAAACACACACACGATTTGTGTATATATACATGTGTATAGGGGTTTGGCTCCCTTAGAAGATGGTTTTCTATAAAATCATTTATTTGTCAAAAAAAGTATATATACATGAATCGTTGTATATATTCTTAGGACATCAGGAACAGAGCTTAAAACTCATGTACAAAAATAGAGATTAAAAATTCATATACAAAAAAGACACCATGAGTCTTGTCATTCTACCTTCTCACACTCCTAACTTTTTAGAGCAACTTTATCCTCTACAGGTTGTTTTTATTCTTCAATAATTAGATCCTATTCTAATAGAGTGATGCTACAGGGACCTAGTTCATGAATACATTTGGGGGACATGGTGACGTATCGCATACACATTGGATGGATTTTTACATCACATGGGATCCATTACAAAACACACCCAATCCATGTCTGACTCATCAATGACACGTTATCGTGTCCCCCAAATGTGTCCCCGAACCGGGTCTCCCTATCATTTTCCATTCTAATAACTTTGGGCTTTGATTTGTCATATTTTATGCTTGATCTCGAATAGCATAGTCCTTTTCTATAGACTTCTCACTTTTTTTTTTCTTCTGCATTTTCGGTTGATCTTCTTGAATAGTTAGTTCATCTTCTACAGGCTTTAAGATTCGATTGTCCACCTACATTTTTAGCATCTTCTTGAACAATTTAATCCTATTCTAGAGGCTATATGATTTGGAACATGGAAGAGTTATAATAATAATACTATATATAGAATATTAACAAACGCAAAATGTAAATGAACTTTTAGCACTACAAATGAACTATATATAGAATAGGCGTTGTACTGCCATTTCATACTGTGGAAAAAGGAATACAAAAGCTTAAATTTGATTAATCTAGTCGCGTGTAATTTCTCGAGTAAAACATGAACCTACATACAACAACGATGAAGAAAACTTGTTTATAATAGTGAAACATGAGCTTACATACAACAACAATGCATCAATGCAAAAAACATGGTTTTCAAATATAACAATTGGATACCAAATATCTTTACATAGTCAACAATTTAACTCATTCCTCGAGTTGGATACCAAATATGTGTAGTGGATACTTTAATGAAAATTTTTATGTGTTTTGTCAATTTATAGCATGCATATCTAATATTAAAACTAATAGAAAAAAGATTTCAATAATTCAATACATCATTGCAATATTCTTTAAATTTCAAGATGCGTGCAATAATAGCAATGGAAAAAAATTAATTTGAAAACAAAAACATAGATGAAGGAAGTGATAAAAGACCAGTTTTAAATGAACATATTCTCAAATAATAAAATCAAATCATTAAGGAATGCAACATAGAGAATAACACACAAAATGGAAGATTGGATACCGTCATGGAGGGGATGTGGACCATCTCTAGGCGCCGACCTGCGGCAAAGGCTATAGGGGTGGAGAGGATTTGAACGTTGGTCATCAGCAAAGTCTATGCTTTCTATTATATTGGCATGAATACACATTTTCCCCAATATCCATACCTGAAGGACATAAATTTCTTATGAGACGATATTTCCACCAACACCCCTTGTTATATTGATTTCCAACCATTTAATAAACCAACAACAATAATCACCTAAGTGATGGTTCAAATTGTATCATTCTCTCTGGTGTCAAATTGTCTTTCTACATCTTTAAAATAGAACTAACTCATACAATAAAAAATAATGGAGAGAAGTTAGTTAGTAGTACTGAAGTTTCTCAAGAAAAAAATCAATATCATAATAAATTAAAAAGGCCAATAATAACATAATTTAAATGATCCCAATAGTAACAAGAAAATAACCCACTTAACAATGAATTTTCTACTAATAGTAAAATATTATTTATTTAACTAAAGACTAATATAAATAACATTTAGAACGGTTGCATTTTCTCCACCATTTGTTCCATGTCAAAAACAGTACGTTTGATGGTAAATGGATCAAGCTTGGCCGCTAACATCTCATTTTCAAGAGAATATTGTTCATCTAGTGACCATACCAATTAAATCGACATTCATCCTGAGATTGCGTAGAGTATAAAGATGCAAAATGGTTTAAAATATAGGATTTTAACTATACATGGTCAGAAATGTAATTTAAAAGAAAGGATGTGATTCAAAGACCTTCTAGATTTAGTTATTTTATAAAAAAATGGAGATTTTATGTCACCTTCCCATAGCCACCTGATCTTTGCCTTTGTCACCAAGGAGATGAGAATTGGAAGAGAAGAACTTAGAAAGTTCATCGTTAGCCTTAGCTTGAGTATAAGCTCTCCAATCGAATAAACCCTGAATTCAATTTCCAAAGTCATTGATATTAGTATGTAAACTCATACAACATTTAAAACATTAATTGTAAGTATAAAATGCATACAACTCTTGTAATTAATGGAACCACAAATAGGTGAAAAAATAAACACTTTTAGCAACTCATTTTTGGATAACATAACTTCATCAATAAATGTCTCGTTATCCTCGTAATACACTTTTGCAGACGATATATCAAAAACGCGTGATCAACCTGAATTGGCACTTACTGGGATCCCCAAAATTGAGTCCAATAGTGATCTGCATAAAGTTTTAAAGAGGAATTAAAAATGTTACGGAAAATATTTATATTTATAGATAATAATGTACAACAGTTACATGTACAACATTTACAACATTTAGTCAAATGTGAACAAAGAATGTAATGCATGTATATGATGGTTTACTTGGGCTACTACGTGGGTTGCCTACTACATGGTAAAAGGGTGTAAATTGCAGATCTGCAACATTGGTAACACGGGAGAACTATAGACCTGCTACATGAGCAAAATAATGCATTATTCTCTAAATGTGATATTTACATAGGCAACATGGTAAAATATAAATTTCAAATTATGCCTTTGTTATTATAAAATTTCCATCAGGTGTTATATGATTTGTAGCACCCGAATCTAGATGTCGTTTCAAATCAATCATCCAATCTATTGTAGCTAACATAATTTACTTGTTGTTGGTGACTAAACCCAATAGTAGGCTCTTGATAAGTCTGATCAAACCTACGATAACAATTAAAAACAATATGGTTGAATCAACCACATAGATGAATCAAACTTAATTGCGACTTAGACTTGTCACTAATAATGTAGTTTCGAAAAGAAACAAAATTACTTAGAACATCTAAACAAACTATTTCAATTTCTCTAACAATAATATAAAGTCAACTAAACTCGTGAAAAGGGTTAACAAAATGAAATTAAATGAAAGTATAAATCAAATCCAAAAGGAATATATCACCAATATAAACATAGATTCTAAAATTGGACAAATCCTCGTCATTATCATCTTGTGAAGTAAACGAATCCTTATCATCATCAACATTAATCAGTATGTTAGATACCAAAATCATTAAATTTTCATCTAATTTCAGTGTACAAAATTTAGGTCAACAAAGTTTTATATATAAGTCGTGTCTATCTTAAGTCAATAAAGTTTTCTAAAGTACTAAGTCATGTCTAACTTAAGTCAATTAAGTTTTATATATAATTCAAATAAGTGTAGAAATTTTGAAAAATTTGGAAAAATCTCCTTTTTTATAGGACTATCCATCATGTTTATGAAATAAAATAAAAAATCTCCAACCACATTACTAATAGTCAGTCTCGGACCTCGTACAAACTACATCATTGATTTAATGAAATTTAGGGAAATAACACAAACTCATTAATAAATAAATAAAATTAGTTTTGATGCGCAAACTTAACGCATCACATAATGTAATTTTCCTTTGACAACCAAGTCAAGGGGTAAAATCTAGTATAATTATACATTTCTGACCCCCTTGAGTAAAAATATTCTGCCAATATAAGAATTGTAGTATTGTGCCACATAAAATTAGATATGATCACAAAATAAGAAGAATCCCAAGTGGACCTTTAAATGTGTCAATATGATCACAAATTGAGAAGCATGTTAAGTGGACCTTTAACTCAGTTAAATTTGACAGTCACTCAATTGGAACTCGAACCGAATTCTGGAATTGTATAGTGAGATTCAAAAAAAATAAAGGTTCTTAAAGACATCCTTAAGTTATAAAATCAATTATGAAATTAAGATAATTCCTAAAGAGGATGTGGAATGCCAAGAGTCAAATCATTTACAATATGTGCCACTCCCTCATATGAAATTTTACTCGAAATTTTAACATTCCACGAACTTGAATAATCATCCAGTCAGTTATATATAGCGTGCACAAATATATACCCATGCCCATGATCTACACATAAACAAAGAATGAATATCCTCAAAAATGAAGAGAACGAAGAAGACTAACGAAATCCTAAGAATGAAGAATGAAAATCCTCATAAAAAATGTATTCAAGTGATATACATCTAGTGAACAGAATAATCCAAAGACACTAACTCATTTTCATCCACATACTCATATTTAACATGAAAAATGGACAAAATCCATATTCCAAAAAATAAAAAAAAATCCCAACAATTAGTAAGGTCAATAAAACCCTCAAAATAGCTAAAAAAAATAAAATATAATTAATCATAACTCCCATCGAAGCTTAAGCGTGAAAGTGTTATACAAATATATTTGTGAATTTTGGAGCAACCAAAGAATATCAAGTTAGGAGAGTGGTCGGAGTATCAAAAAATAAAATAATTTAAAAGGACAATTCCATATAGATAAGTTCTCAAAATAAGATTATATAGTCATACCTTTTACAAACCCTAGTTATATTCCATTATTAAACTCAACCAAGGAAAGTTCTTGTGATAGTACTACACTTTCAACCAAACCTGTTAATATAAAACATTAAAATACTAAATATCATAAGCCCACGGAAAACAAAAACAAAGACAAAGACAATACACACACAATGACAATTTTGTTAATATTATGAGGAGAAGAGCATCAGAAGCAAATGAAATTGCATTGAAGCATGGAAAAACAAATCAAATAGATGAAAATGAAGTTGTATTGAAGCATGGAAAATCAATGGTTGGAAATCAATGGTTGCACATCCCTTGCATTTGTAGCTCCCCGTCGAATATGTGGACAAGTTAATGATATACAAATAAGAGCAAATAGTACATATCGGTTACTTAACATAAAAATAGAAATTTGCCAACAAATTCCCAAATTTTCCACCCCTCAAGGCCAATCTGCAAATAAGGATCAAGTATTTCATCATAAATAAGTGTATCCTTTCGAAAAAAATATACCAACCAAGATACTCAACTCAACAAAGAAAATCCTTTTCTTATTGTACTAAGAAAGGTGACTAAGATGTAAAACATTCGTGTTCTGAGCAGTAATCTAGGTTCCCCTAAGCGCTTTCACAACTCTACAAACTGGGTGTGAATCCAATGGGGAGCTCGATTGTGAATAGCTCAGGGAGTCTTAACAAAAATTAAGAAAAACATAGATAGAAAAATATAATCAAATGAAGAAATATTCATAAATAATAACAAATGTAAGAATAAACTTACATTATTTTTCGTAGACATCAATAATACCTTAAACAATATCGAACAAATAATATTGTTGTCAAATAAAAGAATATGTGAATGCAACCCCCAAATAAAATTGAAATCAAATAGGTAGAATAGTTAGATATACCTGGATGTTGAAACCTAATATTAGTTAGATCAGCAAAATAGTTAGATCTACATATAAAATGCAACTAATTAGAAAAGTACCCATACAGGAAGCTCAGAAAATTGAAATCGAAAATCATTATTATATTTGAAAAAGGGTAGCTCATAAAATAAAAGACAAACCCATATAGGAAGCAAAAATACTTTCAAAATGAAACCTAAACATGACTAGACCTCGAAAATGCACCAAAAATATAATTTTTTAAAACCAAATCATCCATTGCAATTGTAAAAGAAATTATTTGGACCATTAAATGAAAACGAAAAAAAACAAGATTAAAAAGGAAAATAAAATCGTGTCAGAAAAACACATTTATGAAACAAAGATCAGAGTTACAGTTCTCGAGAATGAAGAAAGATGTCGGAGGGCTTAGAGAGAGATTGGGATCTAGGGAGTTAGTTTATGTTGAGAGGGAGTTAGTGAAATCAGAGAGGAATAACCCCAAGCCCAAAACTGTTCAATTATTATTCTACACTTGATTTTGAATTTTAAAGAAAGGGAGAAATAAATTAGAGTGTGTAAAAAAGGGGGGAATCCAAAATTTTCAAGGGCAAAAAGGTTAGTGCATGAAAAACTCCGATAAATGACATCATAGTTCTATCTTATGACATACATAAGTTTTGTAACTTATTATATAGATATATATAGCAAGAAAGAGAGACATTTGGAGAGAGCGACATTACAATGTTATTGACAGAAAGGTGCGGGAGTCAGTGTGAGTATGTGTGGGCAAACGACTAAGGGGCAGGGAGGGTGATGTTTTTTGGGGGGGAGGCAAGAACAAGTGTCGATGTGTGAGAGAGAAATATTTAGGTGCTTTATTCTTTCCATTTATTAATTAAATTATTTCATTGTTAGTTTATTAATTTTTCTTTTATTTGTGGGAGCTCATTTATTCAAGCCTAATGACTCAAGCCCAATTAAATGGCCGACTAATCCCAGTGCATAAGGCAGACTTCCCGGCCCACCTTAAATCTATTTAACCACAAATGAACATGCACGGGGTTATGTTTGGATAGGCATGAATCAGTCCCCAATAATCTCAGAGAGATATTCAAGGGCACTTACAAAGCCATCCACACGATGAATGAGTTACTTCTGTAGCAAGGACTCTACTCTAGATACGTCTATAAATTATACACCTTACCCGAGGCAAAGGGATGTAACCTGAAATATTGAAAAACACTAATAAGAAGTAACCTCTCTGTGGATGTAGGAAATTTGTCGAATCACTAACATCGTTGTTTTGTGTGTGATTATTCACTTTTTTCACTTTATGATTTATTTCGTAGGCCTCTTCATTGTGATATTTTTTGTACTCACTATTAGAACCATCTATGGGAAGCCATTTATGAACCTTTACAATTATAAAGCCCATGATGTCTCACCATAGAAGCAACGTCCCCCAAATTTGCAATGTCCAAGAAGACTCATCCCCTTCTAGGGTCAGGTCAAAAAAATTCCAGCAAACCAATCCCAGGTTTTGCCAAGAGAGATAACCAATTAAAGAAATCTAGGGACCACCTAAGTCTACAAAGATTTCTAGGTTGGTTGAAGATTATGAAGCTAGGATTCAAGAATAAGAGGAGGTCACACACCTCCAGGTAAAAGAACATGCTCGCCTTAAAAGGTGACTCGAAAGAAAGAAGAGAGGTCTCACCAAAAATACAAGGAAGTGTCACTACATGACCCCTAGCCCTCAAGTGAGCAATACTCACAGCCGAGGAAGGATCCCTAGGCGTAACTTAGATAGAATTGAATGTGGTGGGTCAGAGCATAGCCGATGAGAACGTGGCCAGATCGAGAGACGCCATAGTGATATTAAAGCTTTGGTTCATAGAGATATGGACCAACATCCAGCCCATCGAGGAGCCAGATCGACTAGGGATATAGACAGAAGAGCTCTCAACACCTAGATGAATTCTCCTTTTATCAAGTGAAATTGAAGACGAAGAGCTCCCAAAGAAGTTTGCAATTGCCAAATTTAAGATCTACGATGGGAAAACTGATCCCATCGACCACGTCCGTTGATATAGGTAGGCCATGACCCTTTGGAGACACAATGACGCATGGATGTGTCAGATATTTCCTTATAGCCTACATGATATAGCACAATAGTGGTTCGAGAAGTTACCACATATCCATTAGGGGATTCAAATACCTAATAGAGCTTTTTACATCTCGCTTTATAACTAGCAAATCCCATTCTAAGAGGATGTATGCACTGCTTACAATGAAGAAAAAACCATAAAAAAGTATCCGCGACTATGCGAAGAGGTACTGTGGTATTTTTAAAAAGGTTGAGGACCTCTCGGAGCAATTTGCAGTTGTATCCTTCAAAATTAGTTTGCCAATCACTACTGCACCAATCCCTAACTAAGAAAGTGGATAGCACCATCGACGACGTAATGGCCCGTATTGAAAAATACGCTAAATTCGAAGATTTAGTCCATTTTAATTAAAGGGAAAATGGTCGAGCAAAGGAAAATAAGGGAGCAGAGAAGAGGGACAGTCCTAAAAAGGGAAATAAGAATGGGGGCAGGAATGGCTCTGAGAATAAGATCGATCCCTGCAAAGCATTACATGCTAGTAACACACTCTTAAAGGAACCCATTTATAAAATCTTCAGTAAGATCAAGGAACAACCATTTATCATGTAGCCCAAGAATATGGGTGGTGACCCAACAAAGAGAAATAATACGTCATGTTGCGCATTCCACATGGAAGGAGGCCATAAGATTGAACACTCTAAAGCTTTTAACTCGCACCTAGAGGAAGCTGGGCTCTTTAGCATATATATCAAAAGGAAGGAAGATAAGGCCGCAACTAATGGTGACCAGAAGCTAGACAACGTCATCGATGATGACATAGGGCATGAATTTATTGTGATCCATAGGGCCTCAAACCTTAAACAAATTCATAAAAACATTGTCTGAATGGAGCTAAATAAAGTAACTGCTGTCATGGAAGCATTTCAAATTGATCCTACCAAATCCGAGGATGGCAAGCGACGGAGACCAGAAGGGGTCGATTATACCAAGAACATTATTTTTATCGAAGAAAATATGGTCGGGATAAGAACCCCCCATCACGACGCATTGGTAATCACGCTCAGAATAGCCAACTATGATATTAACAAGATCCTCATTAATCAAGGAAGTTAGTCTGAGGTAATGTACCTGGAGCTATTCCATAAGCTCAAGTTGAACATTGTCGACCTCAAGGAGGACATTGTTCCACTGTCAATTTTACTGTTAGGGAAGGAAACATCTCCAAGTTAATTGAGTTTCTGGAACTAGTTATTGAATCCTCGTATCACGACATCTTAGACAGGGGATGGCTTCACTCCATGAAGGTTGTACCATCCACTTACCGTCAAAAGTTGAAGTATGTTACTGAAAGGGAATTGGTCGACATTCATTGTGATCAGGCTAAGGCCAGAAGATGCTACATCGCAGCCATTTTCCCCAATAAGGAGAAAAAGAAAGAAGTAAGGGACGCCTAGAAGGAATCCCAAGAGGGGTGGATCCCATCCTCAATTATCTATGTAGTGATATACTGTCCGACGAAAAGAGGATGACCCACCAGGTAAGAGTCAAGGCTGCCCATTTTTACTTCGACCCCGAGGGAAAGTTGACACACCCCAACCTAGTTTCTTATAATTAAGTTTGAAGGTCAAAGTGAGTCACATCATAATTACCTTAACCAAACCACAAACACAAGTATCTTTATTCAATTATTAACATGAATCGATGAAACCAAAAGCCTTTCAAAATTTTAAGGTAATTATGCTTATTCAAACTTACAGAAAAGATAAGTAGGCTTAAATTACCCCATTTATGTTTGACCAAATTATGGTTTTATGCATCCCTTGCTAACCCCACCGAACTTCTAGATTTGGCAGTGATATCACAATACCTGAAAAACATAAACATAGGAACCGTGAGCAAAATAGCTCAGCAAATGCATCACTATTACACTATTGCATAAAATTAAATGCAATAAATCATATCTATGTAACAATATAAAACATCTCACCATATCTTGGTTGTTAATAAGTAATTACATCTCTTGGATGTTGATAAGCCATAACATCTCTTGGCTATAATAAGACATAACATCTCTTGGTTGTTGATAAGCCATAACATCTCTTCATAACCCATACATATCATATCCAAAATCAACTCAATAATTATACATATCATATCCATAATCAACTCACTAACAACACATATCATATGTATATTCAACTTAGTAGGTATAACATATCATATTCAAGTCAGTAACCACACACATCATATCCATATTCAACTCAGTGACTACACCTATTATATCCATATCCAACTCAGGAAGTATCACATATCATATCTATAGTCAACTCAGTAAACATATCCATATTCGACTCAACAACCACACCTATCATATCTATATTCATCTCACTAACTACACATATCTTATCCATATTCAACTCAGTAAGTATCACATATCATATCTATAGTCAACTCAGTAAGTGCCACATATCATATATATATTCAACTCAATAACCATATCCATATTCAAGTCAGTAACCACACATGTCATATCCATATTCAACTCAGTGACTACACATATCATATCCATATCCAACTCAGTAAGTATCACATATCATATCTATAGTCAACTCAGTAAACATATCCATATTCGACTCAGCAACCAGACCTATCATATCCATATTCAACTCATTAACTACACATATCATATCCATACTCAATTGAGTAAGTACCACATATCATATGTGTATTCAACTCGTAAGTATAACATATCATATTGATAATCAACTCGGTAAACACAATATATCCAATTCATAAACATGTATAAATACATCTTACCAGTGAGTACACTCACCTTGGCCACTTCATGTGTTTTTCCCTTCCCTTTGTCTGGCCCTTATTCAACCAGTTCTTCTCCCCTTTCACATATAAAGTCTTAAAATATTAGTATCATCATAATGATATTAATAATCCAAATAATAACTTAACCTTAACCGAATTCATTAGCATCATATCATCCCATTCTAATCATTTATCATAAATGAAGTCTCATCCAATTTCATGTTAAAATATTTAACATATCCAATCCATAGCCCAAACACACTTTAATTTCTTCGTGGTAATCTAATTCTTATCATATTAGGTTCCCAATATAAAAGACAACACATCTTTTCAAGTTTCCTAGAGCAAGATGTGTCCATTTCTTTATTACAAAGGAAATGTGCCCTATAGGCTCCTTTATTATTCAGTCAACTTCCAGGAATTTTCATAATTTTTCTACAACATAACTTCCTGTAATATTTCACTCAACATCCATAAACATATCTAACAATATAACATTAAAGTTTCATAATTTTTAAGGTTCGTTTGCCATGTAAAGTAAAGCATCGAACACCCGGTGTACATACTTACACCTTTGGGGCAGATTTGATATATGAACTTCAAACTATCACCAAGGATTCATTTCTTGGTATTTTCACATAATTTTCGGATATGTTATACATATATGAGTCTATTTTCATATCCTACTAGAATTATTCAATTCCAATAAATATACAAAAAATTATTGGAGTTTGAATACACAAGGTTTCCAATCGAAACAATATACATGATTTACACGTTTCACTTTTCTTAAACTCGTATCTATTCATACATATAAACCAAGCCATGAAATTTCCATAAAAATCTATGATTTATACTTTTTCAATCAGTCACACAAGAAAATTAACAATATTTACATATGGAATTACCTTATGGACACTTCCGTAATTTCCCGCGGATTTTTCTCCCATTTTTCCTCACCTTTCTCTACTTAAACTTCCCGTTTCTCTCTCTTCAGGCCAAACTCTCTAATGGCTGAGTTTGGATGAAGAAGTAGTTCATTTCAAGGGGCTTAAGTCGGCCAAGCTCCCCCCCCCCCCCCCCTTCCAACCAATGAAATCCATCCACTTGTTATTCATATAGGACAAAATACCACTTAACGAATGGACAATTTTGCCCCTGCTTCGTAATTCCAGCATAACCTCTTGCTTGAACCTATGTTTTACACACTGTTTGTTGTGTTACAAACTTAACTCATATATGTACAACGATCTAGTTTTCACCTCAAGTCAATTATTATATTATAGTGGCCAAAACTAGTCCCGAACTCGAACATTCCTATCGAAGGCTTCACAAATTTGTGTTTGTGACTAATTCAATATTTCATAAGTTATGAAGGTAGGATTAGACTAAACACAATAAATTAACATTATATTTGGGTCGTCACAAAATAACACATTATCCTCATCCCATACAGTAAGCATGATTTAAACATAGTTTATCATAATCATATTTGGGTCGTCACAAAATATTTACAAGAAGACATTCACAGGTACTTATCTTCAGTGTGTTCACCCACAAGATGTCGACCAAGTACTTAGTGAATTTCATGAAGGCATATGTGGCAGTCACACAAGTGGGAGATCATTATCCTTTCGAGAAACTAAGGAGGGTTACTGGTGGCCTCACATGCAGAAGGACATATGTACTAACGTTCACAAGTGTGAAAAATGTAATAAACATTCTCCTATGGTCCATTAACCTATCAGCGACCTAAAATCCCCAATAAGTTCATGGCCATTCGCGCAATGGAGATTAGATATAGTGGGACCACTACCTACGGTGATAAACACCCAAAAGTGTACATTTTATACCCTGAATAGACGTATTTTAGTTGGTAATTCTCGCCAACTTGGGTCTTATACGCTTTATTATGTATTTTATAGGTCGAATGCACGTTATGGTGTCCAAACGTGTATTTCAAGGCAATTGTGTAGATTATGTAGCTAATAAACCCAAGCCTACCTAAACATGTCCCGAACCGTGCGTGTTTAGTTTGTCCCATTTTATTTAATTTGTGTCATTTTATTTTTACGGTTTATTTTATTATTTTATTTTTTTGAGTCATGTATACATTTTTAGGATTTTTTAGCGCGTCGTGTATTAGTTTTTATATTTTCTTTTAGTTTCTTAGTTTTTAGTTAGTTCATTATTATTTCTTTTTTATTATTATTTTTTATTAGTTAGTCTTTATTTGTAGGGTCAATTATTAAATAGTCCCTACTATAAATATATATTTTTTTAAAAAGGACACATATTTTTAGTTTAACCCATTTAGTCCCTCAAGCACTCAATATCCTCTTATTTTTAGAGGTCCGCGCCAGCGGCACTCCCTCTCCAAAATATGTGGCAAAGGACTTTTTGAGGCAAAATAAAAAAGTTTGGACTAAATGGGTATTAAAAAATGTCCGAGGGACTATTTGGTATATGTCCCTTATTTGTATAGTTTTTATTTTAGTCGTGTTTATTTTTTTTAGAGTTTGTATAGTGTGTCGTGTCGTTCCATTTTTATTTTAGTTGATTTTTATTTTTTTAGTTTAGTTAAATTTTTATTTTGTTTTATTTTATTTTTATTTTTAGTTTATTTTTTTAGGGGTCACAAGTTAAATACACATACAACCCCTCACATCCTAAATAACCTATGCCATACATACACCCAAACACATTTACTCACCCTCGCCCACATTCCCATACACCCACCTACACACTAACCCCACACCTCCTTCTTCCTCACCCAACACACTCTCTCTCCATACCTCCATTAAAACAAACTTAAAACTCACCTTTCTCTCTCTCCTAACTCAACCCACAACCCCACCAATGCGAAACCGAACCCACCAAGCCCGGAGCAACTCAAAATCGCTGCCAATCCAACACGCCGACGAGACCCTAACTCCGGCCTCTCTCCCTCTCTTTGCGCCGCCGACCCACCAGCCCTAACATTCCTGCCCAACCTGACCCGCTACTCCCTATCCACCTCGCGACCAACAGCCAACCTCCCCCCTCACCGGCGAGATCCTCATCCGGCGAGCTGAAGCTACTCCCATGACCCTCAACCCATTTCAACAAACCCACATCCATCGGACCTACCTTCCTCCAACCCGATCCACCCTTCAACCACCAACTCGCCGCCCAGCCCACTAAACCGGGCATCCAAACCAGTAGTGATCCACCTCATCCATCTCGATACTACCCGGATACCCATGACTCACCCAATGCTAAACCCATTCTACCAAAAACCCTTTAACGCAAGTTCCTTAGCCAAAATCAATTTCTTCTCTTACATAAAACAAACATCAAACAAAGCCAAAATTCCCCAGCTCCAAAACCCATTTGTCCCAATCCATTTCAAACCCCCAAGCCAAAATCATTTTTTACCTCTTAACATGCCAAATGCCAAATACAATCTCAACCAAAAAAAAAAACTTTTCCACTTAAAACCATTTAACTCTTTTAACACCCATTTCCTATTATACCCTTTTTAACCAAATCAGATTTTGTCACCCAATACCCTCACTCAAATACCTTCCATATTGCATGCACCCATGTCTTCTCATTTTTACCCCCATGCTCCATACCTACTATTTAAAGAAGATGAAGACCCTGTTGATAGGAGCTCCAATTTAGTTTTTAAACTGTGTGATAAAATGCTCTCCATCCATCTATGTTGAGTATTTGCATTTTGAGCAAATATCTCAATATAGAGGTGTGTAGTGAAATTTATCTCTGAGATAGATTCAACCCCACCCCTCTATTATGATTTTTTGCATTTTTAACAATTATTTCAAATAGATTGATGTAGTTGGATTCATCCCTTATGGGAGGTAATTCTAGCCCATTCCTTTATGTTGAGATTTTGCATTTTTAGCAATTATCTCAATATAAAGTAATGATCTAAAAGTTATTTCTTTGGGTGAGTTCTAATGTACAATTTTATAATGTTAGGAATTGCATTTTTAGTAAATCTCTTTTATTATTTAATTGTCCAATATGAATTCATCCACTATCCTTTTTATTTTTATTTTATAGTTTATAGTTTAGATTTAATAAATACATTAGTAAGAATCCATTTTTGAGTGTAACTATTGATGTAATTTTGGTTTGATCACACAAATTGGAGGGATGTAAATTGCAAATTCATGCATTAGAGTTCAATTTCACTCAAAGAGATTTGGTTTGATTGTTCTCTTCTCTTCTCATTTATTTCATGCCTTTGATTATTAATTTGTCAAATTTCATACCATGTTAGGCTAAATCCCCTTTCAAGGGGTGGGGAAAAACCCTTATTTGACGTTATTTTAGTTTAATTAGTTTGATTACTTGAAAATTCCCTCTGAAAATAATTTTATCCCTCACCCTTAAATTTACCCCTCGAGAGGATAAATGATTTTCGAGAGAAAATCGAAATTCTAAGTTATAATACACATTTTAGATTCGAACTAGAGATAGGGGTTTCTTAAGTGAGGTATTATTACGTAAATTTCAACTCTAAATATATTTTTTAAGGTTTACATAAATTTTAATTGATCGATCCTAGCGGGTGATTAATTAAAAGAAGTGTAGATCTATTTTCGAGAGTTGTCTGGGGTTAAACTTAATTTTCTAAAATGTTACTATTAAAATTACATTTGCAACGAGAGTTGATTTGTAAATTTGATATTAATTTGGGAGAATTCAATTAATTAAATTAATTAATTAGAGTAGCTAAAATTTGTGGTGTAATCTCACCCCTGGATTGTTCTCACATATATTTACCGCACTTTATCTCTTATTTTTGTGTTAGACTTTATTTTTCATTTTAGTCACTTTTTAGTTTGTTTTCATCTCACATTTGAGCTTAGTGTTATTTCACCTCACCTCACCAATTGTTTTAATATTTGAAAAAGCTAAAAAAATAGAAAAAGCAAAAGCCCAAAAAAAGAAAATAAAATTGAATTACAGGTGGGAGATCATTATCCTTTCGAGCAACTAAGGAGGGTTATTGGTGGCCTCACATGCAAAAGGACCTAGGTGGTAACGTTCACAAGTGTGAAAAAGGTCATAAACATTCTCCTATGGTCCAGTAACCTACCAGCGACCTTAAAATCCCCAACAAGTTCATGGACATTCGCACAATGGAGATTAGATATAGTGGGACCACTACCTACGACATATGTAAATCGTAAATATGTGTTGGTCGACACATATTACTTCACCAAATTGATAGAGGCGGAAACACTGGAAAACATTTGTGATGTTATATGGACAGGTTCATCTCGAGAAACATCGTAACACGCTTTGGAGTACCAAGGACCACCATCACCGATAATGACACACAATTTTAAAGTTGTTTCTTTCAAGCTTTTTGTGATGAGCATGTCACCAACACTAGAAGTTGCTAAGTCAAGCTTTTTGTGATGAGCATGTCAACTCAGTGCACACCCCCAAAGCAATGGGCAGGCAGAAGATTCCAAAAAAACCATGCTCGATGGACTAAAAATGGGGTTGGAAAGAGATAAGGGTGCCTGGGTGGATGAACTCCCTCATGTTCTAATGGCTTTTCGTACCACTCTCACGATACCAACTAAGGAAACCCCCTATTCGCTCTCCCTAAAAAAAATCATCCCCCATAAGAAGGTTTTCCTATTATGAGAACTATATTGGTCGACTAAGGCCTCAACAATGAGGCATTACACACTGAACTTGACTTAGCAGACGAATGTAGAGAATTGGACTTGATCAAGTTGGCTTCCTACCAGCAACAATTGGCCACGAAATACAACAAAAAAGTCAATACGGCGAAATTTTTGATAGGAGATTATGTGCTAAGAAACATCCTCGACAGTTCCATAAAACCATCGGATGGGAATCTGGGAACAAATTGGGAAAGAGTAATAAAGGACGACCTAGAAGGAGCATATCACTTGGAAATGTTGGAAGGCAAAGAGATACCAAGATCCTAGAACGCAACCAATTTCAAGAAATTATACTTTTAAACTTCTCTATCTTTTAGTACATTTTGGTTTAAGAAAATTTTAATCATTATCCAATTAATAAAGGTCACACGACCATCGTATTTTCAATATATTGGTTGTTAAGTATTGATCTCACTATTTTGGACATTTTCCAAATGATAAACTCCCTCACGCATAACTGAACTCCTACATATTGCAAGAAGTTGTTAAACTTTTTTTAAATAAGGAATCTCATATGCTAAGCAGATCCCATAATGATTATGGAAAATTCAGTTTTGAATACTTCGTTCCTCAAGTCTTTGTTAAAAACATAACATACCTCATAAGTTGCTCTAACAAACTACAAAAAAGCCCTAATGGGGATCCTTAGGCAATAAATCCAACTCAGATTGGTCACCAACTTATGTTAGTTGCAAAAACCTACTTGGGTGGATTGCCTTTTAATCAGGTACATTCTCTCCATCATCATACTTAGGCCTAAGGGAGTATGACGATATGACCTAAAAGGTAAAGTAGATGGAATGATATTGATAAGGAATATTGGACTGGGAAAATGTTCAAACATATATAAGACTAACACTTGAACATCATTTAGTCAATCAAAAAGTCCAAGATGATTAAAACTAAGTAACAGTTCATCTTAATATTAGAAGGCCTAAATTTGTCAATCAATATTGTTTAGTCAACAGAGACATCAAGTAATAAGTGAGCAAACGCTCCTTCAATAACACAAGTAAAAATTATTAATACATGTTTAATCAGCATACGGTCAAAACATGGGAGAAAATTAATAAAGTTATTTATTGGTATATAAGGTTACAATTACATCAAAGACCAAAAATACACAAGAGTCCTATCACGGCCAAGGACGACGAGCTAAATAGTCGACAACACACACTCTTTGACCATCATCTGGATGAGGGACAAAATCTTCTCCACCATCTTCTGGGTGATCCCCCAAAACTCGGACATGAATAGCATCTATGAGGATCCACTTCTCAGCCCTCGTAAAGGGATTATGATGATAAGTCGGGCACTCAATCTAGTACTGATACCACATGTTATATTCTTTAGGTATTTTTGCCTCCTTAAGAGCACTGAGCCATCCTCGAGGAAATGCAAGGTCCTCTTCTTCCTTGAACCTTGTCAGGGCATCGGTACAACCCTAGTCATAACTATCAACCCAAGTCTGTTGAGGTCCCATCTTGAATAAATTTCCTCAACCTCATCACATCTCTTTGGAGACCATCAGTAATTACATAAGCCCGTTGGATGTCCCCCATTGACTCAGTAAATTCCCTCTGAAGAGCTTCGTTGTCACCTCGAGTTGCTCCAGTTGACAATGAAGATCCTCACAGTACTGGAGGGGGCCTTGATGGGGTGTTCTCTTTTAATTGAGCAACTTCCATCCTCAAGTCATCATTCTCCCGCTGAAGAAACTCCCCCACCTGATTAACTTCGATGGCGTCTAGGGGCTTGGTTTCAAAGCATCCATCTCCTCCTGACCTGAGGCTCCCATTTCTTCCATCTCATCAATCCTATCCTTGAGTTTGGAGCCCACTCAGCTTGATAATTATACTGCTCATTTCACATCTTTAAAGATTTAGAGATCTTTATAAAGCATTGTGAGCCTTCGAGCTAATATTTAAACTAAGGATCTACCCCAGACGGGAGAAAGTAGAAATATATTCATCTAAATTAATGGGCTATAATCAATAGAATGAACAAACATCATCTAGCATGACAAGAATACATGAGCACAAAGCAGAATAACCACTATCATTTTCATAACAAAGATTCGTGGGCCAAGTACAATAGGAACAAAAGTACTATAAATTTTTAAAGGCAAAACTTGTACAAAGAAAGAAAAGAAAATCTTAGTCCATAGGTCCTCCTCATCTTCCACCATAGCCTTCCCCTTATCTACAACTTTAGAGCTTTGGGTAGCTCAATCTCCACCCTCAGCAGGAACAATGTATGTGCCACCAATGGGCTGATGATTAGGCACAAATTCTTCATATTTATCCCCTTAATTTCGGTATTTTTATTATCCTATGCAGTGTAAATAGTTTGAATTTGTCCCATATTTATGATACTAACCCCTTTTGGCAATTATTTCGTGTTTTGTGTATTTTTTATGTGTTTTATAGGTATTTCATGCAAGAAAGATGGAAAAGTGAACTCAAAACAGTGAAAGAAAGCAAGAAATGGGGAGTTCAAGGGAATTTTTGTAATTTTACTTCCATATCCCGGAGGTGGGTCCAACTGGAAAGTTGAATATATTTCAAATACAATAACACTGGAAAAAACGACACCTCAATCGTAGCTACGGTGAAGAAGTTATGGTCATCCAAAATTGAGGAGAAAATGAAGAGAACTTGAGTGAGAAAAAACGGATCGATCTGGCCTCAAGAATTCACTGCATCAAGCATATTTAGGGGATCGATCCGGTCATTAGTGACGCTCCTGATCCATTACAAAATTAGTCACGCTTTCTAAGTGTGACAAATTTCCAGATATGGGATTTTTATTTTGTCCTTATCTTTTAGACAAAAGATTTTTATGTTTTGGGGACTCTTCTAAACGACCTCTAGCCTATATATTTAGTCATTAGGAGTCTTTTTATTCATATTTAATTCATGTAAAATTTTCATAATAAGTAGGAACATCTAGGATAAGAATTTACATATTTTGCACCTTTAATTCAAGAGCTTTTCTAGTTTTTCTTTAATCTTTGATTTCTTCTTGCATGTTTTTCTTCAATCTTGGTAACATTTATTTCCAGCACTTTTAGAATTATTTCTCATGTTTAATCTCTCTTTCTAAGTAATTATGATCTCATGCAATGTAGATAACATAGTTTTCACTAATTTCACCATGTTAGGCTTGATTTTTAAGGGTTGGGAGGCATGAACCCTACCCGACGTGGTTTGCATGGGTATAAAATTAGTTCTCTAAATTTAATTGTTGGTTATATCGTGTTGTATGGTGATCACAACCGTTGTAATACTTTTGATCTCATTTTCCCTAGGTAACCGGGATGCTTAAGAGTGCAACGCGCATGTAGCTAAATGACACCGCTTTACTCGTCCTTTGCTTACATACTGGGCGGGCTATGATCCCTCATATGTGTAACACTTTGGAGTACTAAAGACCGGGTTTGATCAATTAATTAATTTATGACTAGTTTTGTACTTTGCATACACACTACGGTTTGAGGGATTGTATTCCCGACCTATTTTCCCTTCATTCTTATTAAGTCATTCTTAGTTAATTAATTTTGCTCACATAGTTAATGAAGTAGTTTAATTTAGTGTGCATTTAGTTAATTAGTTATTTTCCATCTCAATCATCTTTTTTGTTTCTTTTTAGAGTCGAGTTAGGGTTAACAATCTTACCTTTGTCGTCACGTTCACTCATCCTAGTTTCCTGAGGATTCGATACCCAGACTAGCCACTATACTCCACAAGAGTGTAGTGAAAGTATACGTTTTTCTATTATGGTTGGAAGTCGATAACAACGACTAGCGTATTTACATGGACGCTTGGTTTTTCCACTCGATCAAAATGGATCCGTTGCTGGGGAATTAGGTAGGCTTTAGGCTAAGTTGGTTAATCCCGAATTTGACCTTAAAAAATCCAAATAAAATTCAGAAACATGGGTGTCACGTTCTTGAATTGCCCAATTTGAAATGTCTTACTTTAACTCTTTTGGTGGCTTTAATTGTTATGATAATTGTGAGGAGGAGGCATTCAAGACTTATGAACATTGGATCAAAATCACTGAAGATGAGTCTCATAAATACAAGCCCAGTGTTAAGGCCATCCAAATTTATCAAAATGAATTTCTTGAAGAAGAAAGACAATAAAAAAAACATCTATAGTTATGTAATAAGTTTTAACAAAAGAAAAGCTTAAGAAAAATGAACTGAACTTACAAGAATTGAAGAAGTACATTGAAGAAGATGAAGTGAAGATTAACAAGCAAGAAAAAGGATAGCCATAACTAAAATGACAAAGGGACGATGTATCTCCGGTTTGAATCTCACGCTATCTACGACCATGATCTCGCAAGAGATCTTTTGGAGGTTCAAATCTCTGCTCGAACCGCTGTACCCTTGCCTTTTAAAATTAATTGGGAAAATGCCACAACGATCGCCTAAGGACAAGCGCTCCCTCAGCAAAATATATTATTTACAAGTATGGCACGCTGGTTTACCACACTGCACCAAGCTTTGGGATTTAGACTTATTAAAATATATCGTCCCACTTCGACAGCCCAAAGATTTTAGGGGCAATTATTAGAGCTCGTTTATTCAGGGGTATTGAGTCAAGCCCAATTAAATAGCCAATGAAGCCGAGCACATAAGTCAGACTGCCTGACCCACATTCAAGCTATTTAACTGCACCTGCAACATGCACGGAGTTACATTTAGATAGGCACGAATCAGTCCCCAATAATCTTGGAGAGATTTCAAGGTCACTTATGAAGCTATCCACATGATGAATGAGTTACTTTTGTAGCAAGGACTCTACTCTAGATACATCTATAAATTGTACACCCTACGCCGGGCAAAGGGATGTAACCTGAAATATTGAGAGAGACTAATAAGAAAAGCAGTAACCTCTCTATGGACGTAGGAAATTTTTCGAACCACGTACATCGTTGTTTTGTGTGTGGTCATTTACTTTCTTCACTTATTCATTGATTTTTAGGCCTCTTTATTATGATATTTTATGTACTCACATTATTCATAAAAGATATTATTTAAGAGGTTCTACATGTCAAACACTTATTGAAGCACATAATTTTATACCACATACGACATTAAGCCAACACATCGGTTAAAATTCTTAACGGAAAATGCAACAGTGAGTCCAATTGAACCGATTTTCAAAATTTAATGTCAACATTGCAACTTTTGAAATATCGGGTCCAAAATAAAAAATTACCCCAAACTTCATAATAAAATTTTCATTTTGGAAAAAAAAATAAAAATTATTTTTTGAAGTAAAATTTTTAGTGGAGGACAAATAAATAGGGATTATTTTGTATATAATTTTTTTTATTATTATAAAACTAGTGCATATTAAGATGGTAAAATGAAATTTTTTGTATTGAATAATTTAGAGACTAATTTTGTAACAAAATTATTGTATATCCTAAAGATATAATGAAAAAGTTAACGAGTTCTTTCCTTACAAAAAACAACTACTTTAATTAAGAACAATTAAATTAGGGATTGTTTTTACAAAAGAAAAGTACATGACGAAATTCATGGAGTGGAAGAATAAAGAAAATGACCCCCCCCCCCCCCCCCAATGGTATTATGATTGGTTTTAATGGAGAAAATCTTCACTTTTTGCCCCAGAAATCTTCTTTTTCTCTCAAGCTTTATGTCTCAAATGATGAAATTCACAAATTATTTTTGGACACAATATTTTGTTTAGTAAGGGATCCAAGGGTGTTGAATGGTTTATAAATATATAAATACCTTTTTTCGTCAAGGTGTCATTGTCAAAGAACACAACTCCTAAATAAAATGGGTGGTTATTTTAAAACAACACTTGTGAGATGTTGTTATATGGCTCATGCGCCACATTAAAGGATACTTCCTCTCCTACTTGATCCATATAAGATGGAATTTAGGGATGTTCTAAAATACCTATTGTATGGCTATAGAAATCCCTTTTATATTTTGTTGCCACCACTACTCTTCATTGAATATATACGCATGAATCATGGCGATCAATGCTTTATAAATACTTATTCCCATCCATGTATTACAGTGTTAGTTTTTAATATTGATTGAGATATTTATATATCATTGATATGTGAATGAGATATCAAATGCTCATTCGGGTCATACTCAATTCCTAAAGGACTATCTGTCATTCATTAAACTTTATGTATGCAACCCGACAAATGACATAAAATATGAACAAACCAAATTCTATAGTACAAATGTGTTCAAAAGTACAAATATAATATAATTTACATTAAGAAAAATCCTTTAGTCCCATATGATCCATATGTTCCTTAGACAACTTAGATGGTAAACCTTTAGTCATAGGGTCTGCAATCATCATCTCGGTATTTATGTGCTCAATAGTCACCACCTTTTCTTGAACACGCTCTCTAACAACAAAGTATTTTATATCGATGTGTTTACTTCAACTTCCACTTTTGTTATTTTTTTAAGAGAACATCACGAATAAACTATCACAGTAAATTCTCATTGGCCTTAAAATAGAGTTAACAACTCTAAGCATTGTGATGAAACTTCGTACCCATATAGCCTAACATCCCGTATTTATGCTAATTTAAAATTTAATTAATTCAACTAATTTAAATTACTAGTGTGTCGTAATTTAATTGAATTAATTATTATGTGGTGATTTTCATATTAAACGGGAGAGTTAATGGTTAATATTTATACAATATAATTACTAAGAAAATAATAATAATTATTATACATCGTAGCGAGTTAAATATGGGATTTTATTACATCTCAATCACGAGTCGGGTATAGACTATATTGAGGTCGAGATAGTGATTTTTAGTAAATGGACTTGGATGATGATTCTGAGTGCATGGTTGATTCCATATAGGCCGAGATAGTCGGGATAGTGTATTCAGGGATAGTAAATGGGTCTTGGAGCATTTTTAGGCATAACCGGGCCCACACGGGGGGGTTTGGGTCATTTGTGCTTGACCCATTAGTATAATTTCAGGATTAGAAATCTTAAATCTAAATGAGAGAGTTAGTGGCATCCATAACTCAAATAGAAAAAACCTAGATCTGTAGAGAAGAAAAGAGGGGGAAATTTGGGAAGCTTTGGGAACCAAATCGAGTAGAATTGGGTGTGTTCTTCGTCAAACCGTCGTGTACCTTAAAGGAATCAGACCCTATGAATATTATTGGGTAAATGGTTAACTTGCTTTTAATTTATATTACAGTTTTTGATTCATATCATGGTGGGTGTAATTCAAATTCATATTTGGGTGGGATATCACGTGTAAACAGGTTTTCGACGAATTTAACACAATGTGATGATTAAATGCGAAATTGATGATGAACAATGGTTCAATGATGTTAGAATCTGAATTCTATGAGAATAACTATAGTTGATGTTGTTGTATTTCAGATTTATAGAAACGAACTTGATAAACACAATCGAATGAAAACTTTGAAACCCAATTTGGGATTTATGACTTTTGGTGAGAACTAATCGTGTTTCAAGGTTACTAAAATGGTTATGATCTATTTTAAATGTGTTTTAGGGATTAACTGTTATTGGATTGAATAGGGAAAGAGATACAAAAACTTAATGGAGCAATAATGGTCGAACAAGCGTCGTGGGGAGGAATGAGGTGCTGGACACGGAAGGTCGTTCGAACGACTGTGAGAAGTCATTCAAATGACCAAGAACGTCGTTCAAACGATGGTGGGATGTCATTCAAACGACCAAGAACATCATTCAAGCGATGGTGGGAAGTCGTTCAAACGATGGTGGGAAGTCATGCAAATGGCCAAGGACATCGTTCGAGCGACGATGGAGAATTTTGATCAGTGCCATCCTTTTTGTATTTTATTATGGGGTTTTCCTGAAGGGATTTAATTAGTGAAATATTAATTGGAGGTTGAAACCTAGGATGTTGGGAGATGGGTATTAAGGAATATTAAAATTAATAAGGGTGTCAAACTTATTGACTAGATTTGGTGCAATAAATTCTCAAAGGTTAAAATACGGGCCAAGTGAGCGAGTTTGGGCATTATGGTTTAGTGACACCACATTGTTAAATTAATTAATGTGAAATTAATTAAATTGAGAGTTGGGATATAGACTCATATATTTCCAGGCTAGTGCTATGGGTGTTAGGCACGGGATAGCCGAGCTTAATTTATTATATATATACGAATAGCGTGATAGTACACACACACACACACACACACACACACACACACACACACACATATATATATATATATATATATATATATATATATATATATATATATATATTGTTATGTGCTCATTAAATAAATACATACCCCTCTAGTGCTATCATAGGAGGTTGCGTGATATGGGTGAATCTTCTGCTAGTGAATGTAGGAAAAGTATAATCCCTAGGTCATAGCGTCCATTATTTCATATTGTGATTCTTTTCGGGGTGAGGTGCTTTGGGTATCATTCAGTCTCACACTTGGGGAACTATGAACGCCTCTACCATAGTTATTATTTTTATTGTTACCTGATTTGGTATGAGTAAACCGCCTCGTTGTAACTAGGTTGGATGAGTATACCTGGGGTTATAGCATTTTAGAGAAAGCATCCGGTGAGTTATTACTTGGGAGGATGGATATTATATACGACATATGTGTGAATGTTGTAGTATAGTTATGTTTATAATAGTGTAGATATTTATATACGGGTGTAATACATGAAGTGAAATTGTATTATTTATATATAATTAGAGAAATTGTTATATGAAAATGATTAATTAAGTTAATGCGAGAAAGAACTTAGAAATCATCAGTATGGTTACTCGGACTAGAGTAGTTCGTTGGAAAGTTATTATAACAAGGCTAGTTAGACGGGGTTGTATGATTAGGTGAGTTATAAAAGAAGCGGTAGATATGCACAATAGTTGAGGGGAGAGTATTATCTTAAGGGAGTGTGACACTAGCTTAAATATGAAAAGCATTCATGCATTTTAATTACTGTAAACTTAATCACTTGAAAATGTTTTCAAATTGTTTTTGGTTCTGACCCTTACTGCAAATATTTTCAACACCTTTTAGGTGTCCAGCCACATGGATGCTGGATTTGATTATCTATTCCAGGGATACGCAACTGCGACACATGTGGATGCATGCAAGAGTTGAAGTAGATGCTTATTTTATTCACTCATAGATTAGGAATCTTATCCCAGTTTTTTATTTTGGGCATGTTGCCTTCGGTACTTATTCAGATTATTTCAGTTTAGATTTATATTGGGATTTATCTACTATATATTGGATTTATTTTGGATTTTGATTTCTAGCCGATGGTTTATTCGCTAAGTCAGCTATCTATTTATTCAGTATTCATTTTAGACTCAGTGATTGTGTGTATGGATTTGTTTATTTTATTCCGTATGTATTTATCTATTTAATGAAAGATAAAAATTTGGCATAGTCTTAATTAACTAATAGGTGATTTTAATTTAATAAAGGACTGATCACTAAATATTTAATTGCGCGGGGTATCATAGATGGTATCAGAGCATTAGTTTCTAGTGCCCATTGGATCTGTACGACTTATTCGATTTCAGCTTATAGATCCCAATTATTAGGACTGTTGCTTTTTTCTTCACGTGTTTGAGATATCGTGCTTTTGCTATTAAATTTTATATTTTATCTGAACTCGTACAACTCATTTGAAATTTTAGATGCCGCCTAGGAGAGGTTGATCGATTTGGCCACAAGCTAGAGATAATGTGAGAAAGGCTCATCAAGAGTCAGAGGTACCGCAGCTGCAACAACCACCGGGGTTGGTGACAATGGGTTAGGTGGCCAAAATAGTGGCCCAGGCCATCAACAGGGCATGACTGCCATGGCTGTTCATTTTCCATATGCCCAGCCACAGCCTCCAGTGGCCCCAGTTATTCAGTCTCTCCTGGGGATGTCAAAGTGGCAGAGAGTTAAGGTGGCATTTCAGAAGGGCCACCCCCCCAGAGTTTTAGGGGAGTTCTGACGTAATCCTAATGTGTCAGTGGAAGAATGATATACCTTGCCACCTACGATGGTGTGAGTCTATCACCAATGCCAGGGAGAGGGATACAATGACTATCACCGAGTTCTGGTTAGGATTTGACCGCAAGTACTTTTCGCCAGCAGTTAAGATCGACATGCAAAAGAGGTTTAGTGAGGTGACTTACGGTGACCACTCCGTTACAGAATATGAGGAGGATTTAACCTGTTTGGCTAATTTTGTTCTAGACGAGGTGAGCAATGAGGAGCAGAAGAAAGTGAGGTTTATGGATGGATTATCTTGGAGGATTAGGCAGCACTTGGTCGGCAACCCCGTATTGGTGACGTATACAGATGTCGTCATTACATCATTATTACACTATCAGGACCATCGCTTCCTCTTGAAAGGAAGTAAGAGAGTAGGTGATCCTAGACATCTAGGCAAGGCAGGTGGGGGAGCAGCTAGTAGAGCACATTAGCAGCTAGCAGGCAAGCAACAAGAGTGGGATTCTCGACAGGGGGATTTTTCCAAGAGATTCAGCTATGGGGTTATCGACCGAAAGGTCAGGGTTTTAGGTAGGGCTAATAGGGTCGATATCAATAGCAGTAGGATACCCAGGGCCATCAAGGCCAAGGGAATAATTAGGAAGGCCAACAGGGCTGAGGCCAGCATCAAGGGCATCCTCTCCAGCACTAGCGGGGTCAGAGACAATGGGGGAAGGGGAATTTCTTCATTTGTGGATAGGCAAGACATATGAAGAAATGTTTCCCATAGAGAGTTAGGGGTTAGTAGATCGGTGCCCAGCAGGGACAGTAGGTGCAAATTCCTCCAGCAGTACCAGATCCACCAGCCCCACAGCAGTAAGGGTAAATGCATTATGGGTGTGTGTATAATGTATGGGACGTAGCCCTACCACTAGCACCTCAAGTGCTTCCAGTAGTTGAGGGTACATTTCCTATTCATGGGCATCAGGTTAGGATTCTTTTTTATACTGACGCATGACATTCCTTTATTACTACTAGATTTCCAGGAGCAGACAGTCTTTTAGAGACAACTAGCACTCTCCATATGTGTGTAAAGTCACCATTGGGTAGTGGATAGCTTATACACTCGATATGTAGGGGAGTAGACATCATTATTGGGAGACTGAGCCTAGCACCAGACCTTCTTGTATTCGATATGGAAGGGTATGATGTCATTATAGGCATTGATTGGTTGGCGAGTTATAGGGAGACAGTAGACTATTACGAGAGGCCTATAGTGTTCTCCATTCTAGGTCTGGAGATGTTATTAGTGGTGATGTCTCTTCCAGAGTTAGGGTCGTACACACACTTATACTACATTGAGGAGGAGACCTCACAAGAGGTAGTGATCCCATTAGACTCGATTCCAGTCATGAGGGATTTCGAGGATGAATTTTAGGAGAAACCTGGGTTGCCACCCAATCAGGAGATCGAGTTTGTTATTGACTTAGCATTGGGATCAAGACCGATTGCTCGAGAACGGTATCGCATGGATCCTTCAGATATGCCGGTAGTTGGGGGAGCAGATTTAACATCTCTTAGGGTAGGGTTTTATTCGACGGAGCACATTGTGATGAAATAGAATGGTTCAATTCACTTCTGTATAGACTAAAGGGAGGTGAAGAAGGCTATGATACGTAATAAGTATCAGTGGCAGAGAATCGATGACCTATTTGACCAGTTGAGAGGAGTCACGTACTTTTCTGTGATTGATGTGAGATCGGGGCATCATCATTTGCACATTCGAGAGGACTTTCCAAAGATTGCCTTTTAACGTGGTATGGTTCGTAAGAGTTCAGGGTAATGCTGTTTGGGGTCACCAATGTGCCAGCAATGTTCACAAACCTCATGAACAGGGTATTTAGGGAGTTTCTTGACCATTTTGGGATCATGTTCATAGACGACATATTGGTCTACTCTCACATTGAGGAGGGGCACACAGAGCATTTGCGTATGGTTCTACAGACACTATGGGACCACTAGCTGTATGTCAAATTCATGAAGTGTGGATTTTGGCTATGGGAGGTATAGTTTCTTGGCCACATCGTGTCTGATAGGGGTATTATTATTGATCCAACTAAGGTATCGGGGGTGAGGGAGTGGGGACATCCCACAACATCGATAGAGATTCGCAGCTTTTTAGGGTTGGTCATTTATTATCGTCGTTTCATTAAGGGTTTTTTGAAAATTCTACGTCCGTTGACGAACCTGACTCACAAGGGGAATAATTTCTGTGGAGTGACCACTATCAGTTAGATTTCAATGAGCTAAAGGAAAAATTAACATCAAAACATGTGCTCTCACTACCTAAGGGAGGAGTGGAGTACTGGTTTTATACTGACGCGTCCTCGTAGGGACTTAGGGTGTATTATAGTAGGAGAAGAGGGATATAGTTTATGCATATAATGATATTAAGACCCATGAGAATAATTACCCCACTCATGACCTTGAGTTGGTAGTGGTTGTGTTTGCTTTGAGGATATGGAAGCCCTATCTTTTGGGGGCACAGTTTACACTATTCACGAACCATAAGTCACTTCAGTATCTCTTCACATAAAAGGAATATAATATGAGATAGAGGCAATGGGTTAAGTTTTGGAAAGATTACCAATTTGACATCCAGTATCATCTTGGTAAGGCTCAAGTAGTGGCAGATGCGTTGAGTCGATGACCTACGGGGGTGTTAGCGAAGGTATAAAAAGTGAAGTGGAGTCATCTTAGACATGACGATGAGACCTCTAGGGCATGCATGTCAGTTCTAGATATCTGTATTGTCATGGAGGTAGTGAAAGCATAGTTGGAGGATTAGTTCTGCCGAGACAGGGTACATAAATTATTAGCTGAGGGTGCAGAGTCTTACTTAATAAGATTAGAGGGAGGTCTACATTTTAATGGGAGACTAGTTGTGCCACAGGATCGGGATTTGAGGCATGCGATTATGATTGAGTATCACGATTCAAGGTTTGTGGTACATCTTGGTGGGGGTAATATTTACTAGGACATGAGGAGATAGTATTGATGGTCAGGGATGAAGTGAGACATAGAAGAGTATCTCTTTAAGTATGTTACATGTCAATTAGCTAAAGTAGACCACTAGAGGCCTTCATGGATAGTACAGTCACTGGAGATTCTCATGTGGAAGTGGGAAAGCATTTCAATAGATTTCATCATAGGGTTACCGACATCACAGAGGGGTCATGATTCCATTTGGGTGATTGTTGATCGGATGATGAAGGTGGCCCATTTCTTGCCAATTCGCATCGATTTTTAGATGATGAAATATGCATAGTTATTCATTGTAGAGATAATTAAGTTGCATGGGGTACCAATTAACATCGTGTCTAATAGAGACAAGATCTTTATGTCTCACTTCTGGCAGAGATTTCAGGAGTCCATGGGTACAGACTTGCGGTTGAGTACCACATACCATTCGCAGATAGACGGACAGACTAAGATGGTTAATCAGATGTTAGAGGACATTCTGGATTTTGTAGGAGGATGGGAGCGATACATTCCATTAGTAGGGTTTGCATATAATAACTCTCACCAAATAACCATCTTCATGGCATCATTTGAGGTACTTTATAGGATGATTTGTCATTCTCCAACTTGTTGGTCAGAGCTGGTGGATAATAAGGTTTTGGGGTCGAAGATGATACAGGAGACTACTGCTAAGATTGAGCTAATTCGGGGGATATATGAATGGCTTAAGACAGGTAGAAGAGTTATGCCAATGCAGACAGGTGACACATTGAGTTAGAGGTTGGAGACCAGGTGTTGGTATGAGTGTCTCCCATGAATGGGTTCACGAGGTTCGACAATGAGGGGAAGCTAGCGCTGAGGTATGTGGGATCCTTCCCTATTATTGAGGGAGTGGTATCGATATATTATAGACTGGGCTTTCCAGAGCATCTACAATAGATACATGACGTGATCCCTATGTCATCGCTGAAGAAATATCAGAGGAATGAGAGAGATTTTTTGAACAATCCACTTCAGGATCGATTTGCATCCAGACATCTCATATGGGGAGATACCTATGGCTATTCTAAATCGTAGTGAGCGTAAGTTACGGTCTAAGATGGTACCACTAGTTAGAATTCAGTGGGGACACCACAGTGTTGACGAGTCGACATGGGAGCGGGATGATGACATGCGAGAGTAGTACCCAGAGTTATTCGTCGCAGGTATGACCTAATTTCAGGGACGAAATATGTAACACCCTGTATTTCTGCTAATTAAATATTTAACTAATTCGACTAATTTAAATTACTAGTGTGTCATAATTTAATTGAATTAGTTATTATGTGGTTATTTAAATATTAATTGGGAGAGTTAATGTTTAATATTTAGGGAATATAATTACTAAGTGAATAGTAATAATTATTATACGTCGTAGCAAGTTAAATGAAAGGATTTTATTATGTCTCAACCGGGAGTCGGGTATAGACTATATTTAGGCCAAGATAGTGATTATTAGTAAAGTGACTTGGATGACGATTCTGAGTGCACGATTGATTCTGTATAGGCCGAGATAGTCGAGATAGAATACTGGAGGGTAGTGACTGGGTCTCGGAGAATTTTTAGACATAATCGGACCCACACGGGGGTGTTCGGGTCATTTCGAATTGGCCTATTAGTCTAATTTCGTGATTAGCATTATTAAACTTAAAAGAGGAAGTTAGTGGCAGCCATAGCACAAATAGAAGAAACATATATCTGTAGAGAAGAAAAGATGGAGAAATTAGGGAAGCTTTTGGGAGAAAAATCACGAAGATTTGGGTGTGTTCTTTGTCAAACCATCATCTACCTCAAAGGAATTTGACCCTATGAATCTTATCAAATGGTTAACTTACTTTGAATTCAAATAGCAATTTTCAATTCATATCATGGTGGGTGTAATTAAAATTTGTATCTGGGTGGGTTATCACTTGTAAACGGGTTTTTCGACAGATTTAACACTGTGCGATGATTAAACATGAAATTGATGATGAAAAATGGTTCAATGATGTTAGAATCTGAATTCAATGAGAATCCCTATAGTTGATGTCGATGTATTTCAGATTTACATAAATGACTTGATATTTTTGTGTGTCCTTTCACACTTGCCCAAAAGGAACATGTTTGTACTAATATGTGTCTCTTCATATATTTATATGTTTATTCATATTAATAAGTGCCTCTCCATATTAAACTCTCTTAAACATCTAATCGGGTGAACCCAACAATAATTAGGCATCCAATCCCCAGCTCCGCATTTTTTAATACCTCATTAATTAACCCACTCCATAATATCTTAAGGATGGGCCTTACTTAATTCCATAAATTAATCCATCTTTACAAAATATTTATAACTTTCTATTATATATGACCCACAAGCATGATGAATTATTTTATGCCCAATCGGGTCACACCTCCCTTGAGTAAACACATCACTTCAAGATATGCCCTCATTTCTGGATGTATCAGAAAATTCTAACCATAGGGGCTTGTTTGAACTTGAAGTCCAATGCCAAATATCATTGTCGGACCATTGCACTCACCACCCATTGTTGTTAGAATGTATCCACGATCTTGAAGAGCCGACCCATCATTCGGTCCAAAACATATGACATAGATTTTTTTGTAAGAGGAAGTTTTATGATTTCTCATTAGATTTTAGTTCGATATTTTCCATTACACCCCATTTATCGAAGGAGGTATATGAGGTTGATTTTTGTAAACATTTTATTCAGGGATATTTTAAAAAGCATTTATTTTTATAAAAATGTTTCAAAAAAAAATGGTTTATATCTTATAGTCGTTAAAACATTTTTATCATTTTTATTCGAATGAGTTATACATATTCGTTCAATCGACCCTCTAATGAACATCGAATGAGGTTTCTCTATTAGCAAAACAAATAGTTTAAAGCTCGTTATAAATTAGTTCGAACGAGAGATTTGTTTTCATTCTAATAAACTTCTATTTCGTTCAAACGAGCTCTCAAAATTTGTGCCGCCTCAAAAATCATTTTTCCTATATAAATGGGTAATGAAATTATTTTTTTTAAGTACTTATGGCAAAAATCATTTTTCCATACAATTCTAAAAGATCTCCAAGCCATATTTTTTTCTAAATACTTTAGTTTTCGAAATTTGGACCCCTTGGATGTTTTGTAAATCATTTATATAACCTATAAGAACACATACCATGTTCATATCCATTTGGAGTTGATTCTCCATTGCTCAAGACATGAAAAGAGTTTCCCGAGGCTGATCCATGGACATCGAGGGAACTGGAGCTTGTTGTGGAGCTTTGCTGGATCAACATAATTTTTTCAACAAGAATAAATGAAGTTATGACTGTATTGTATAGTGGAGTCTAATGAAGGCATAACTTTAATACATTATGGAGTCTAAGTATGTAAGATTATCTGTGTCATTCTATATAACCTAGTTGTAACATTGCTAAAATTTGATTTTACTCGAAGGAGTTTTTTCCTCTAATCATGTCATGTGGTTTGTGATTTATTTTTATTCGATTTAGATTCATATTTATTACATGTTTAAGTTCACCTATTTAATATATATATAAATTTTCGATTAAATTAAATTGTCTTATATGTGTGACCTAATCTACAAAGTCTACATTTGATCATATAACTGGACCACTCTATAAAGAGTTCTTAAATTGGTATCAGAGCTTATTTCTACAAGCTATTTAGATTAATCCCGGTGGTTATATGGAGAATTAGTATAATAGGGGAACCTTTATTTGATGACTCAAATTATTCCTATTGGAAATATCGAATTAAATTATCTCTAAAATCAATCGACGAGCTCGTTTGGCTTGATGTTGAAAGGGGGTGTACTCCTCCTCCTCCTATTGCGACTGATGAAAAATTTGTTAGTCTCAAGAAAGTTGTAATTTTGACTGATAAAGATTTTAAACTATGAAATTTTAACTTTCGTATCTTGAATGTTATTTTTAGTGCTGTCACACTCAACCAATTTGTTATATCATGACGTGTACCACGTCTAAAGAAGCTTGAAACATCCTCCAACTCATATAGGAGGGTACTAATACTGTCAAAGCTTGTAAGCTTCAAAACCACACTACACAATTTGAGACTATAAGCATTCTTGAAATTGAAAATATTAACGAATTGTATTCACATTTGCCTGATATTGTGAATTATAATTTAAGTTTTGGAGAAGAAATTCCTAAATCGAGAGTTGTTAAAAAAATTGTAAGGTCTCTTCCATTTCGTTTTAGAGTGGAAGTTACCATCCTTACTTCTTTTGGGGATTCTAGAAAAACTTGTGCTATAAGATCTCGTAGGGTTATGAGGGAATAAGAATGCACTTATTCAAATCCTTTTGAACGTCTAAGAAGAGATAAAGTAATTTGGTAAGGATAAATTTTTGAATCGAGTCAATTTGTATGTATTTGCTTAACTCTGTAGTTGGAAAAACATGTTTGAGTGATAGTTTTGGACTTGAGTAATGTGTACTTCAATACTATGATGTGTAACTGAAGACTATATGAAAAAGCTAACGCAACATGAAGGTTACATTGGATTGCGACCCAAGTGTTCACCTTCAACATCCAAGGGATATTAATAAGTGTATGAATGCATATAAGTGTTTGATCCATTGATACTTTTTTGTAAAAGTTGATTGAGGCCTTTTCATAAAATGTTTTTTTTAATTAATTTTTATTTTTGTTTGTGGTGTTTGTTCGAAAGAGATGTGGAGTTCATTAGAATAACCTTCCAACAAACATCAATTGAGGTACCTCGGTTAGACAAAGGTATATTGGTTCGAAGCACATTCAAAGTCGGTTCTAATGACATCAAGTGTTCTTTCAAATGAGTTTTTTGGTTTGATCAAATGAGATAAGGCTTTTGTTCCAATGAACCTTATGTATTTAATTAAATAAGATGTCTCAAAAAATATGTCACCTCAAAATTTTTATTTTCCATAAATACTCAGGTATGGCCTTTTGTGAATACAATTTCCATAGTATATATTGTTCCTCCAAGTCCAATATACATCCAAGATTTATATCAAAGAATCATAAATCTATAAGTCTGTTTGAGATCTCCTTATGTGTTTCACGATGTATGTTTGCTCTTCATACTGTGTGCATTTAGACGGTTGGAGGCCATGTGTGTGTTTAACGGTTGTTGGACTGGTGTTGAGACATATAAAATCGAGGGGATACCGAGACATGGGAATGCACCTACAGTCATCCAACCATGGTTACGAAGAAGATTATAAGGAGCAAGGAAGCCCGTCAAGGCTTGAAGTCATCGAATCTCTGAGAAAGTCTAACTTTTTCTTGTAAACTGCCTATATTGTAGTGGACTTATGTGGTTGGGTCGTCCTAGGTTTTTCCAATTGTGGGTTTTTCTCTTAAATCGTCTTGTGTGGGGTAGTTAATTTATTCTCCCTTCTTCTCATATTGATGCATACTTAGGATATGACTAAAATTGGTGATGCTCTTGGTTTAAAAGGTCAAACGTTTACTAAAATTTTGAAAAATTAAAAATCATAGGTCTTCCTTACAAACCCTAGGGCGTATTGGCCTTTTCAAATTGGTATGAGAGCTAGTTATACTAGCTTATAGTGTTAGATCCGTGTTTAGAGCTTGTTGAGGGTTTAAATGAGAGGTTAGTGACATTGACCAACCTCCAATATTTAACCGTTCAAACTATCCCTATTAGAAGGCTCAGATTCAATTTTTTTTTAAATCAATAGATGAGAATGTTTGGAATAATATTGAATTTAGATGGACTCCCCATGATAATAACATAAAAGTGTTTAATTTATACCCTAACTAGATGCATTTTAGTTGCTAGTTCTCGGTAAAATTAGCATTATGTTCGAATTTGCCTGTTTTGTAGGTCAATGTGCAGTAGCAGCATCAAATTGTGTTAAATCAAAGTAATTACAACAAAGTAGCAGTCAAAAGCATTCAATAAAGAAAATCAAAGTAACCATGAAGTCAGAAATACCTTTTGAGCTTGCCCAAGTCAATAGCGATGCCTGAAGCCAATCGCGTATCAAATTCAAGCCTAAAGCGAGCCTAAGCCATCACCTAAAGCTCGTGTATATTTAGTGTATACTTCTATATTTTTGTTAGGTTTTTATTTGACTCCTCCATAATTTTTTTATAATTTATATATATTATTTGTGTGCATATAGTTGTAATTATCAAGGTTCGTGTTTTTTTTGTCGGGTGTTTTTATATTTTTATGTAAAAATACAATAGTTGTGTGTATTTTATTTTTTTTATTTGCTTAGTTTATTCATTTATTTATTTTTATTTGAGTATTTTATTATTTTATAGGTGTGAGTTAAAATTAATCACAATTAAGATCAAGAAATCAATTAAAGAACGAAGTAAAAAGAAGCCAATCACATAACACAAGAATTTACGTGGTTCGAAAAATTGCATACGTCCACATAGAGGTCACTATTTATATTAAGTTCTCTCAAGTATAAAAAATTACATCATTTTAATTAATGGTGATGGTTACATTTATAGTGATGTAAAGTGGTTGAGTAGTACACGGAACTCCCCCAGCTTGCCATTAGCTCGTGTGATAATCCTAAATATCTCCTCCGAGATCGGTGGTAACCCTTTGAGCTTATCAAGGATGACGTTATAACCGTTCGTATTTATCCATGTGATAAATGTAATTGTTGATCAACTTTGAGTAGCTTAGGTCGGATGTGTCCACATTCTGTTGGTCTTGGCCGGTCGTCCCTCAATTGAGACTAGTTAATTATTTAGGTCCCCATAATTACCACTAAAATCTCTAGACTGAAATCTTCTTGGGCCTGTAGATTTTATTCATCATTCGGGCCCAATCATTTTTTTAACTTGTTGAAAAATTTAAACTGGCATGTTAGCCTCATAGTTATGTTGTATTCTCAAATGTCCTCTCTTCAGGTCAATATCTGAAGTGCCAAAACCCATATCATGAGTCATGCCTTATGATTACGCATGAGGATTCAAATAGAGTTGGTATACTCCAAACCATCACTTTGCCTTTGATATTCTACTTATAAAAATATTCAGAGCTTCCTTTACATTCTTCCATCTTTGTAAGTCTTTATCTTTACTCCTTCATTTCTCCATTTTCTTCTTCTTTCTAGTGGTTGTCTTCAGTAGTGGTAGTTTTATTCCTCCAATCATGTCAACTATTCGTGGCACGAGCATAGCGAAAGTTAGAAAAACTTGATCTATTCCCTCCAGGGTGAAAATTGATTGTTTCCCTTGCCAAAAGATCTCAGAAACATCGAAGGGGGAAATAGATTCACACATTGGCTATGGTACAAGGGGCTGGCATTTCCTCAAATTCTTTAGTTTTGGAGTTTTTTTATTTCTTAGAGGTGCCTCCAGGGTGGTCCCTTCTCAGTGTGCCTCCAATACTTGGTGAATAGTCAATGGGGTCTATCGTATAAATGAGATCTATGGGACCAACTTGGGCATCCCATAGATAAGGTTTTTTTACTCCTAATCTCGCACTTTAGAGGGCCTCATTTATCTGAAGGCAAGGAAGAACGAAAGGGTATAGGTCATAAACCTCCTTGATTCTAACAAGGGATATTGGGATCAGGGGTTCATCACGAGGAATTGGAAAAATCCACTACTCCTTAAGGGTAAAGAATACACATGGTTACTGTGCCCTAACTGGGGGGTGATCACATCTGTTAACACTTAATTTTATAATTTTTTTATTGCTTTACAATTTTCTCTACTACTGCTGATACAACTTTTGTACTGTCTTTTGAAGAGGTCGCAATAAAAATTGAGATCCCTCCCACAAAGACATTAAGGTTATAGACCTCCTGAAAGCTTGGAGGATCAAAAATAGTCTGGCTAATGGTGAACATCCCCGTTCAGCGGCCTTCCTGCTTGAGTATTCTAAATAGTCCCCCAAAACATCTTTTATTTATGTTTATTCCAACATATTCTAAATTTATTAGGAAGTCAAATAGTAACATCAATGTTGATGTGATAGTAGGGGTGGAAATGCGGGTTTTTGGATCATGTTTATCCTTGACACAAAACATCATAACATGACAAACATCATTTATATATGGCAAAAAAAATTCTTTATCTATTTAACACCAGCACGACCGTTTTAAAACATGACATGTCATGATTAAAATGAATAATAATTTTTACACTGAATTAAACAAGATAATACACAAAAAATGAGAAAAAAATGCCAATAACACACGTCATGATTTTTACACGATATGAATGTGTCAATAAAGCCCATTACGACCATGAAATTTACTGTTGATGGTGGGTTAATTTTGCGTAGTTTTATGTCGTATGTAAAATATTCATTTTTACATGACATTGCCACAATAGTTTTCCTCGTTAGGATAACTAGCGTCATGAATCTCCAATTTTTAACACTATTGAACATTTTGTTAAATTGAAAATATGTTGGATCAAGCATTGAAAGGAACATGATTATAGGGATTAAACATTAATTAACCATATTAAAGTTTTCTTTTAATAAAACAGATAAATATATTCATCTTATTCTTTGTGATGATGGTGTTAGATGTTGAAAGTACTAATATCAAATTGATTTAAATGATGATGAAATGAATTCTATTAACAATTTTAGAATTTTAAATTTAGTTTCCAAACGAGTAAAAAAAATTGCAATGAACATTATTTTTATGCAAAAGTTAATAGTTATGCTATTGTTAGCAATTATAAAGACAGAAAGATATGTCATGTTAGATCAGATTGATTTGTTGAGGTATAATAATTTAAGCTATGTTGTTCAAATGCGAGTATAATAAAATCAATCTTCGTGCAATTTGTGTTATCGCTTTAATTTTTATGAAATGTTGCACTCATATCTTACCCTATACAATGGTTTGGTGCTAATTACGGATAACATGGAATGACCATCCATGCTAGTTTTTTTGGGTAAAAAAATATTTCACAGGCTTTTATGTGTAAGAGATAGACGTATAGATTGGATCGGTTTTGGACTCCTAAAATTATGGATTCTAGGGGGGAGGGAGTTTAACTCAAACTCCTCTTTGGGTTATCTTATATTATTTGGTGGGATTTTGATATCCAAGTTAGTTAGATGTCTTTAATTACCTACCCTATGATGTGTTTTACATCCATTTGGACTCTTAGGTATTATATCTTTTGTAAGGAGTGCTTCCCCATCGAGTTTTGGATATGTGACAGTTTGGCCATCGCCATCTGTGATTATAAAGAGAATTTTGTAAATGATAATTAGGGTTTCACTCTTCAGCATAAATTTTTTTATTTGTAGATCAATTTTGAATTCCTTATGAAGAATTTGGGGATTCAAGATGTATTTAGTGAGATTAATATTGTGTTTGATGGCTATTTTGTGAGAATATATATTATTTTGTGCGAGGAAGAAACAAAAAGTCCTTCTATTTTTAATCATCCTCTATTTAGTGGCACTGATCGCTCAAAGATCTAGACAAATTTCTTTTCTCTTTTCATTTCTTGAATTTTTATATTTTGTGTGATTAAGTTTTTTTATCACAGAGCGCTAGTCCATTCACACCATTGTACTTCTACACAATAAGAGAGATGGAAAGATGATCTTTGAGTTTTGATTTCAAACAAGTAGAGAGATTGTTTTCGAAAAGGTTGTGGGGGGGTGAGTATGGTGTGTTCTCGTTGTTATGTGGTTGGGGGTCAAGGAGGGAAGTTGGCCCGATGCAGAGAGAGAGAGAGAGAGAGAGAGAGAGAGAGGTGGTTGGAGTTAAGGTAGTGTGGGTATGTGGAATTAGAGAGATGTAAAGAGAGCAAAAAACATTATGGGTTTTTTTGCTTGACCCCCAATCATAATAAATCATTTTTAGCTTAACCCTTTGGAAGAAGAAAAAATAGACAGAACCTCTATATTATTACACGATACTTTTCTGCTAAAAATCAATCTAATTCATATTTTGACTTACCCCCTATTTATTTTTCGGACAAAAATAATTTATTTTTCCCTTATTCATCCTCTTCCTCCTAAAAAATCACCCTTATTCCACCTCCACATAAACCCTCATTCGACACCTTTATGACAACCTCCACTACCCCCAATAACCGTCACTAACTCCACCTAACAAAACAAACTTCATGTGACACCCCACCTACTAAAATACCGGGTGGCTGGCCCGTGATCAAAATAAAACCTTGCCCTAAAATGCCTCATTCTTAGTATCACTGCTGAAAACGTTTTAAAGTTACTAACCACCTAGTAATTTAATTAGACTAGTGCCAAATTTTATCCTTCTTTAATTGATAACATGTGAAAATAAATAATAATTAAACCATCCACACAAATTGATAAGTGAATCCAACACAGATGAATAACACAAATAAAGATAATAGAATCAACTATTGTTTCAACAGTAAAATACAACAGTAATTGAAACCATAACCTGGATACACAAAGTCCAATAAATAATGGACTATTAAATCCGAGGGAGATATTCCCAAAATGAGTATTGAAGTAATGATCATACACTAGGAATAAATGAGAGAAACGTCTATAGCAAAGTTCTGCAACTTCCATATGAGCTACAGTTATGCATCCGTGGATAGAATCCTCAAACTGGTTGTCCCTGTGGATGGACACCTAAAACATTTGGGAAAAGATTTTGACACGGGTAAGAGCCCAACTAAGACATTTTGAAAATATTAAGCAAGAAGTTAAATTGCAATAATTAAATATGAATGGACACTATTCATATTTGAGCTAGTGCCGCACGCACTTGAGGTATAAGTCACCCCTCTTCTAATCTGCATAATTAACGCTTGCCTGATAACCTTCATATTTAAGCTACCCCACCCAACTAAACGTGTCACACTTCTTGCTACATACTATCTCGTTGTGCCCCCCTCGTATGGCCCATAAATTACATTACTGGATTCCTTATATCAATTAGTCAATTATGAATTTCTCACTATATTTCTAATCCTCCTCTTACAAAGGTTATTTTATATGTAGATATATTTATAATCAACTAATAACACATCTTAGAATAAGTTATAAGCGTATATTTGTCACTTCATTACATATATACTAATATGGTACCCATTGGCTGAGCTGCGGTGCATGTATATCAGGATATAATATCCAAATACATCATCTACCAAGCACACACACAGTAGAATAAGACACCAGTATATATATATATATATATATATATATATATATATATATATATGTATAAATGTATAAAAAATCCTAGGCTGAGACCTGTGGTGAATGCATACTCTGCTATTAAGTCCTGGTACATCATGCATTGTATAAAGAACTATTAGTTAAGTATCTCACTCAAACCATCATCACAAATCACACATATAGAAGGAGAATATAATTCCAAGCCTATGGGATACGCACATGACTACGCACCCATATGACCGTCGTCATAATCATTATCACAGATAGCCCGTACCGAGGTTTAATATTCTAAGGCACAAGTCAAAAATACCCCCAAAAGCTCATCTGGATATGTATGTCCCGACGCGAAAACCTCCTGTGATAAGAAGCAACGTAGGTATGTCATACACGTAAGAATTCCTGCAATAGGTATACACAGAACCCATATATTTATATCATCTGTATAGGTACACACACGACCTATAATATATATCCTACACGTAGCATTCATACATCCCGTGATATTTTACATATTATTAAATTCCAATTATACTTCACATCGTATACTTCCAAGTATCCCCCACTACTCGAAATGTGCCAATTATTCTTTAACGTATTTCAATAAGTAATTTACTCATTACAAATAAGTCTAAGTCCTAGGTTCGCTCACCTTCACCGTAACTCATTCTCATCCTCCAAATTCGTTACATTTCAAATCACACTGATTAATCAAATAAATTTCACATTAATTAATTTATTTAAGTTGTGTCACTATACTACATGTCCCGAACACACTCCATCATTTTGTCTCTCCACCCTTTAGAAAGTATTACACCAACTCCAAGTATTAGGTAAAACACGCTTTATTAAATTCAGTATTCGATAATTTATTATGTACATCTACAGTAAATTAAACCGGTTACTATGTGCCTAACTCCCGTCGCTGTAGCCCAAAAATATCCGAGTCGCGACCCCGACTCTTAATTCTATAAGTATTAACTTTCATTCATTTTTTATTCGAGATACTAATCACATCACAATCTAACCAGTATCCTAATTTCATCTGAACTTTCCATTCGAATCTGTTCATATATTTTAGAGTGTTATTTATCCTAAACACTCTAAATCCATAATCCGAATTCATTCCCATCCAATTCCAATGTAAAGTAATGTTCCTTAATATTTTCCAGAGTCCTGCACTCTTCTACAAACATCCCTAAATAATCCAGATTTCATTTTTCACAAAGGATTTTGGTTTCACACACCCTTTTGTAATAAAACCAAAACTAATTAAAAAAAATCAGAAAAATACGAAACTAGCGGCCATGCGTTCGTAATGAAAAAATACATCTCCATGTGTAAAAACTAGGGTCGTTTGAATGATAACTAGGTTCATTCAAATGACATCTAATGTCGTTTGAACGACGCCCAATGTCGTTAGATGCGCGTTGTTCAGCTTCTTCTTCTTTGCCGATCTCTTTTCTACCATTATTAACCCATGGGAGCTTCTGTATTGCTTCTCTAAATGTAAACCGATGAAGATAACATAAAACCCACCCCTAAACTGGTTTGTAATCATCATAGTAACCTTAAACGTCATCTAATGTCATCAAATGTTTTTAAATCCCTGGATTGGGTTTTTACGATTTTCGACAGTCATTTTTAAAATTTAGAATTTACAATCTGAATTACTTTTCATCTACTACTGTATATCTAATATAATTCGAATTCCAACCTCACTAAAAAAAAGAACATCATCAATCGCATAATTAATCTACACAATAACCTCAAATCATTAAAACCCATTTTATATAATAACCCACTCCCAAAAAAGAATTTCTTTACCACACCAACTATGATATGAATCGAAATACTACAATTAAATTGAAAGAAAGTTTAACAAATTTCTTGGATAAGTTTGTAGAGTGTGATTTCCTATGATGTAGACAAAAATTTAATGAAGAACACTCCAATTTCATCTTGATTTGGCTCCACCCCCCCCCCCCCCCCCCCCAAAAAAAAAAAAACTCTCCCAATTCCTCCTCTTTTCTCCTCTGCAGAACTAGGGATTTCTTTATTAGTTGTATATGCCCCAACCTCTATAATGTAGGTTTTATTATTTAATCCCGTTTTTAAGCTTATGGACTAAATTAAAATGTCCCAAACACCCCCGTGTGAGCCCGCTTATGCCTAAAAATGCCCCGAGACCTAATTTCTACCCTCGGGTACACTTTCTGACTAGTTCGAACCTTCTGGACTCAACCGTGAACACAGAATCGCCATTTGAGTTACTTAACTAAAATATACAGTTTCAATCTCAAATTACGACACATGTATTCCTGAAATAAATAACCTGAATTAATTTAAATCTTAATTCTCCAAATCATCAATTTAGTTTAAATTATAATTCACCAAATTGAATAAATTATTTATCCTCAAACATATGTGGTGTAGGACTTTTCTATAGACGTTTCTTTCATTGTTTTCATACTGTAGGATCTTTACTTCACTACTCATATGGGCATGTCGCCCTCAGATTTAATATTCGGTTATTTATTGGACTTTGTGTATCCTGGTTATGGTTTCAATTACTGTTGTATTTTATTGATGAACCGATAGTTGATTCGGTTATCTTTATTTATGTTATTCATCTGTGTTGGATTCAGTTATCAATTAGCAATTATGAATTTCTCATTATATCTTTAATCCTCTGCTTACTATGGTTATGTTAGATGTCACGATCTTCCTAATCAAATAATTACACACCGTAGAAAAAGTTAAAAGGGTATATTTATTACTTCGTTGCATATATACTAATATGGTACCCCTAGGCTGAGCTATGGTGCATGTATATCATGTTATCATATTCTGATACATCATCTACCAAGCACACATAGTAGAATAAAACGCGAGTATATATATTTATTATTCTCTCTCTCTCTCTCTCTCTCTCTCTATATATATATATATATATATATATATATATATATATATATATATATATATATATACAAAATAGCATCCTAGGCTGAGACCTGCGGTGCATGCATACTCTGCTATCAAGTCCCGGTTCATCACTCACTATATAATGGACTATTCGTTCGGTATCTCACTCGAACCATCATCACAAATCACACAAAATCGGAGGCGAATATAGGTCCAAGCCTATGGGAAACGCACATAGCTACGCACCCATATGATTGTCATCAATATCATTATCACAGATAGCCCATTCCTAGGTTCTGTATTCAGAGGCACAAGTCAAAAATCCCCCCAAAGGCTCATCAGGATATGATTGTCCCGACGCGAAAGCCTCCCGGGATAGCAAGCAGCGTAGGTATGTCATACACAAAAGAATTCAAGCAATAGGTATGCACACAACCCCTATATTTATATCATCTGTATAGGTACGCACGACCTAGAATATATATCCCATGCATAGCATATATACCTCCCATGATATTCTATATATAATTAAATTCCGATTATACTTCTCATCGTATACTTCTGAGTATCCCCCACTACTCGAAGTGTGCTAATTATTCTTCAACATATTTCAATAAGTAATTTACTCATTACCAACAAGTCTAAGTCCTAGGTTCCCTAACCTTCACCGTAACTCATTCTCATCCTCCGAATTCATTACATTTAAAATCACACTAATTAATCTAATTAATTTCATATTAATTAATTTATTTAAGTATTGTCACTCAACTACATGGCCCAAACACAATCCATCAGTCCGTATCTTCACCCTTTAGAAAGTATTACACCAAGTCCCACTATTAGGTAAAAAATCCTTTATTAAATTCTATATTCGATAATTTATTATATACATCTACGATAAATTAAATCGGCTACTATGTCCCAAACTCCCATCGTACTATCCCAAAAATATCTGAGTCACGACCCCGACTCTTAATCCAACCAGTATCCTAATATTTTTATTCGAGATACTAAGCACATCATAATCCAACCAGTATCCTAATTTCATTCGAACTTTCCATTCGAATATGTTCATATATTTTCGAGTATTGTTTATCCTAAACACTCTAAATCCCTAATCTGAATTCATTCCCAACCAATTCCAAGGTAAAAATAGTGTTCCTTGATATTTTCCAAAGTCCTACACTCTTCTACGGACATCCCTAAAAAAATCAGATTTGATTTCTCATAAAGGATTTCGGTTTCAGACACGCTTTCGTAATAAAATCATAACTAATAAAAAAAATATGAAACAGGCTGCCACGCGTTCATAACGTAAAAATCCATCTCCTTGGGAAAAACCTAGGGTCATTTGAACTTCAACCAATGTCGTTCAAATGACATCCAATGTCGTTTGAACGACGTCCACTATCATTAGATGCGGGTTGTTCAGCTTCTTCTTCTTCTTCATTGATCTCTTTTTCGCCATTGTTAACCCATGGGAGGTTCTATACTGCTTATCCGGATGTAACCCGATGAAGATATCCTAAAACCCACCTCTAACATGGTTTGTAATCATCATAGTAACCTTAAGCATCATCTAATTTCATCAAATGCTATTAAATACCCGAATTGGGTTTTTACGGTTTCATACAGTCGTTTTTAAAATTTCGATTCTATAATCCTAATTGCATCACATCAACTACTAGATATCTAATATAATTCGAATTCCAACCTCACTAAATCATAGAACATCATCAATCGCATAATTAATCTATTTAATGACCTCAAATCAGTAAACCTATTTTATATAATAACCCACTCCCAAAAACGAATTTATTTACCACACCCACTATGATATGAATCAAAGTACTGCAATTAAATTGAAAGAAAGTTTAACAACTTTCTTGGATAAGTTTGTAGAGTGTGATTTCCTATGATGTAGACGAAGATTTAATGAAGAACACTCCAATTTCATCTTGATTTGGCTCCCCCCCCCCCCCCCCCCCCAAAAAAAAAAAAAAAAAAAACTCTCTCAATTCCTCCTCTTTACTCCTCTGCAGAACTACGATTTTCTTTATTAGTTGTATCTGCCCCAACCTCTATAATGTAGGTTTTATTATTTGATTCCGTTTTTAAGATTATGGGCTAAATTAAAATGGCCCAAACACCCCCGTGCGAGCCCGCTTATGCCTAAAAATGCCCCGAGACCTAATTTCTACCCTCGGGTACTCTTTTCTGACTATTTCGACCCTTCTGGACTCAACTATGAGCATAGAATCGCCATTCGAGTTAGTTAACTAAATATACAATTTCAATCTCAAATTACGACACATGTATTACTGAAAGAAATAACCCGAATTAATTTAAATCTTAATTCTCCAAATTAAATAATTTCTCCAAATCATCAATTTAGTTTAAACTCTAATTCATCAAATTGAATAAATTATTTATCCTCAAACATACGTGGTGTAGGACGTTTCTATAGACGTTTCTCTCATTTTTTTCATACTGTAGGATCTTTACTTCCGTACTCATTTTGGGCATGTCGCTCTCAGATTTAATATTCGGTTGTTTATTGGACTTTGTGTATCTGGGTTATGGTTTCAATTACTGTTGTATTTTACTGTTGAATCGATAGTTGATTCGGTTATCTTTATTTATGTTGTTCACATGTGTTGGATTCAGTTATTAACTAGCCAATTATGAATTTCTCATTATATTTTTAATCCTCCACTTACTAAGGTTATTTTGTATGTCACCACCTTTTTAATCAACTAATTACACAACGTAGAATAAGTTATAAGTGTATATTTATCCCTTCATTACATATATACAAATACGGCACCCCTAGGCTGAGCTGCGGGGCATGTATATCATGCTATCATATCCCGATACTTCATCTACCAATCACACATAGTAGAATAAAATGCCAGTATACACACACACACACACACACACACACACACACACACATATATATATATATATATACAAAATAGCACCCCTAGGTTGAGACCTGCGGTGCATGCATACTCTGTTATTAAGTCCCAATATATCACACACTGTATAAAGGACTATTGGTTCAGTATCTCACTAGAACCATCATCATAAATCACATATATCATAGGATAATATACTTCTAAGCCTATGGGATACGCACATACCTACTCACCCATATGATCGTCATCACTATCATTATCACAGATAGCCCGTATATAGGTTCTGTATTCTAAGACACAAGTCAAAAATCCCTCCAAAGGCTCATCAGGATATGGTTGTCCTAATGCGAAACCTCCCTTGATAGCAAGCAGTGCAAGTATGCCATACACATAAGAATTCATGCAATAGGTATACGCACAACCCATATATTTATATCATCAATATAGGTACGCACACGACCTATAATATATATCCCATACGTACTATATATACCTCCCGTGATATTCTACTTATTATTAAAATCCGATTATACTTCTTATTGTATACTTTTTAATATCCCCCACTACTCAAAGTGTGCCAATTATTCGGTAACATATTTCAATAAGTAATTTACTCATTACCAACAAGTCTAAGTCCTAGGTTCGCTCAACTTCACAGTAACTCATTCTCATCCTCCGAATTTCTGACATTTCAAATCACACTTATTAATCTAATAAATTTCACATTAATTAATTTATTTAAGTAATATCACTCAACTACATGGCTCGAACACACTCCATCTGTCTGTATCTTCACCCTTTAGAAAGTATTACACCAAGTCCCACTATTAGGTAAAACACCCTTTATTAAATTCAGTATTTAGTAATTTATTATATACATCTACAATAAATTAAACTGGCTACTATGTGCCTAACTCCCATCGCACTAGCCCAAAAATATCTGAGTCATGCCCGAACTCTTAATTCTATAAGTATTAACTTACATTCATACTTTTATTCAATATACTAAGCCCATCACAACCCAACCAATATCCTAATTTCATCTGAACTTTCCATTTGAATCTGTTCATATATTTTCGAGTGTTGTTTATCCTAAGCACTATAAATCAATAATCGGAATTCATTCCCATCTAAGTCCAAGGTAAAAATTATGTTCCTTAATATTTTTCAGAGTCCTACACTCTTCCACGGACATCCCTAAATAATCCAGATTTGATTTCTCACAAAGGTTTTGGATTTCGGAGACCCTTTCGTAATAAAATTATAACCAATTAAAAAATCAAAAAAATACGAAACTGGCGACCACGCTTAAGTAACAAAAAAATCTATCTCCTTCTGCAAAACCTAGGGTCATTTGAACTATAACCAATGTCGTTCAAACGACATCCAATGTCATTAAATGCGCGCTGTTCAGCTTATTCTTCTTCGCTGATCTCTTTTCCCCCATTGTTAACCCATTTAAGCTTCTATATTGCTTATTCGGATGTAACCCCATGAAGATAACCTAAAACCCACCTCTAACATGGTTTGTAATCATCATAGTAACCTTAAACATCATCTAATGTCATCATATGTTATTAAATCCCCGGATTGGGTTTTTACGGTTTCATACAGTCATTTTTAAAATTTTGATTCTATAATCCCAATTACTTCACATCTACTACTAGATATCTAATATAATTCGAATTCCAACCTCACTAAAATTATAGAACATCATCAATCGCATAATTAATCTACACAATAAACTCAAATCATCAAAACCCATTTTATATAATAACCCACTCCCAAAAATGAATTTCTTTACCACACCCACTATGATATGAATCAAAATAATGCAATTAAATTTAAAGCAAGTTTAACTAATTTCCAAGATAAGCCTGTTGAGTCTGATTTCTTTTGATCTAGACTAATATTTGACGAAGAACACTCCAATTTCTTCTTGATTTTTCTCCCCCCAATAAAAAACTATCCTGATTCCTCCTATTTTCTCCTCTGCAGAACTACGGTTTTCTTTTTTAGTTGTATCAGCCCCAACCTCTATAATGTAGGTTTTATTTTTTTAGCCCCGTTTTTAAGTTTATGGACCAAATTAAAAGATCCCTAACACCCCCGTGTGAGCTCAATTATGCCTAAAAATGCCCTCAGACCCAATTACAAACCCCGGGTACTCTTTCTGACTATTTCGACCCTTCTGGACTCAACCGTGCACTCAGAATCGCCATCCGAGTTACTTAACTAAAATATCCAATTTCAATCTCAAATTACGACACATGTATTTCTAAAAGAAATAACCCGAATTAATTGAAATCTTAGGTCTCCAAATTAAATAATTTCTCCAAATCATAAATTTAATTTAAATTCTAATTCACCAAATTGAAAAGGTTATTTATCCTAAAAAATACGGGGTGCAAGACTTTGCTATAGATGTTTCTCTCATTTATTCCTAGCGTAAGATCTTTACTTTAGTACTCATTTTGGGCATGTTGCTCTCAGATTTAATATTCGGTTATTTATTGGACTTTGTGTATCTGGGTTATGTTTTCAATTACTGTTGTATTTTACTGTTGAAGCAATAGTTGATCCGGTTATATTTATTTATGTTGTTCATCTGTGTTGGATTCAGTCATTAATTAGCCATTTATGAATTTCTCATTATATTTTTAATCCTCCACTTACTAAGGTTATTTTCTATGTGACTACCTTTCTAATCAACTAATTACACACCGTATAATAAGTTATAAGTGTATATCTATCCCTTCATTACAAATATACAAATATGGCACCCCTAGGCTGAGTTGGGGTGCATGTATATGATGTTGTCATATCCTGATACTTCATCTACCAAGCACACAAAGTACAATAAAATGCCAGTATATGTATTTATTATATATATATATATATACACACACACACACACAAAAGAGCACCCGTAGGTTGAGACCTGCGGTGCATGCATACTCTGATATTAAGTCCCAGTATATCACGCACTGTATAAATGACTATTGGTTTAGTATCTCACTCGAACCATCATCATAAATCACATATATCATAGGTGAATATAGTTATAAGCCTATGGGATACACACATACCTACGCACCCATATGATTGTCATCACTATCATTATCACAGATAGCCCGTATATAGGTTCTGTATTCTAAGACACAAGTCAAAAATCCCTCCAAAGGCTCATCAGGATATGGTTGTCCTAATGCGAAACCTCCCTTGATAGCAAGCAGTGCAAGTATGCCATACACATAAGAATTCATGCAATAGGTATACACACAACCCATATATTTATATCATCAGTATAGGTACACACACAACCTATAATATATATCCCATACGTAGCATATATACCTCCCGTGATATTCTACTTATTATTAAAATCCGATTATACTTCTCATTGTATACTTTCGAGTATCCCCCACTACTCGAAATGTGCCAATTATTCGGTAACGTATTTCATTAAGTAATTTATTCATTACCAATAGGTCTAAGTCCCAGGTTCGCTCAACTTCTCTGTAACTCATTCTCATCCTTTGAATTCGTGACATTTCAAATCATACTTATTAATCTAATAAATTTCACATTAATTAATTAATTTAAGTAAAATCACTCAACTACATGGCCCGGACACACTCAGTCAGTCTGTATCTTCACCCTTTAGAAATTATTACACTAAGTCCCACTACTAGGTAAAACACCCTTTAATAAATTCAGTATTCAATAAATTATTTTATACACCTACGATAAATTAACTCCCGTTGCACTAGCCCAAAAATATCTGAGTCACGACCCCGACTCTTAATTCTATAAGTATTAACTTACATTCATATTTTTATTCAATATACTAAGGACATCACAATCCAACCAGTATCCTAATTTCATCCGAATTTTCCATTCGAATCTGTTCATATATTTTCGAGTGTTGTTTATGCTAAACACTGTAAATCAATAATCTGAATTAATTCCCATCTAAGTCTAAGGTAAAAATAATGTTCCTTAATATTTTCCAGAGTCCTACCCTTTTCTACGGACATCCTTAAATAATCCAGATTTGATTTCTCACAATGGATTTCGATTTTGGACCCCCTTTTGTAATAAAATTATAACCAATTCAAAAAATCATAAAAATACGAAACTGGCGGCCACGCGTTCATAACGAAAAAATCTATCTCATTGTGTAAAACCTAGGGTCATTTGAACTAAAACCAATGTCATTCAAACGACATTCAATGTCATTAAATGCGCACTGTTCAGCTTCTTCTTCTTCGCTGGTCTCTTTTCCCCCATTGTTAACCCATTTAAGCTTCTATATTGCTTCTTCGGATGTAACCCCATGAAGATAACCTAAAACCCACCTCTAACATGGTTTGTAATCATCATAATGACCTTAAACATCATCTAATGTCATCATATGTTATTAAATCTCCGGATTGGGTTTTTACGGTTTCAAACAGTCATTTTTAAAATTTTGATTCTATAATCCCAATTAATTCACATCTACTACTGGATATCTAATATAATTAGAATTCCAACCTCACTAAAATTATAGAACATGATCAATCGCATAATTAATCTACACAATAACCTCAAATCATCAAAATCCATTTTATATAATAACCCACTTGTAACAACCCTCGCTTTTACGAGGCTAATATTATATTTATTTACTGCGTAAGGTAATTGTATAAAATTGTTGGAACTGAAGTAAATATTAATTCAATGAGTTGGAAGTTAATATTTACTAGATGGATGCATATTTACTGTATATGAAAGTAAATATCATCAGGCTGCATATTTTATAGTGTCATGTATTTTAAATGACATTATGGTTTAAATGAAATTAGAAATCGAAATGATTTATAAAATTCCCAGATGCCAGTTTAGATGGTGTAGTTAGTCTCGGAAGGTGCGAGACAGTCAAAATAAGTGCCATATTGTATTTTTGGGTTTCGGGCACTTTTAACTTGTTTTAACTTAAATGCGTAATTGGGAGTCATTTTAATGTGGTATTAACCACTTAAGTTGGGGACTTTAGACTTAAGACATGATTTTATGTCTTGCCCCTTATTCCATTTCCTCATTTTATGTCTTAAACAAATAAAGAAAGAGAGAGAAAGAGAGAGGAAGAGAGATTGAGAGAAAAGAGGAGATTGAGAGAGAGATTGGAGATTGAAGAATGGGGATTGCTCCTACCTCAAAGAAATCTAAGATTACAATCCTAAGGCAAGTTTTATACTTCCTAATATATGATTTAAGATGTATAATTTGTGCGATAGTTGTGTGTTTATATTTATGGATCAAAAATGAAATTTATGGTATTTAAACCCAAATCTTAGTTTTGATGATAAAATTGTGGATTATAGTGGTTATAAATCATGTAGGATGATTTTGGGTAGATAAATGTTGTTGGTTGTGTTTAAAATGGGAGAGATTTGAGGTTTGGCGAAATTAGGGTTCATAACCCTTAAAGCCATTCTTGGCAAATCCGCAGGGGCAAATCGATTCGGCCCTTGGGCAAATCGATTCGCATAGGGTCAGCTTACAGGTCTGTTTGGACCGAATCGATTCGGCCAAGCCGAATTGATTCGGTAGGTTACAGAGTCCCAGGTTCCCTTGTCCGAACCGATTCGCTTTTTGGGCGAATCGATTCGCTTGGGTGAATCGATTCGGCCCTTGTGCGAATCGATTCATTTTCCTGTTATTTTTTAGTTAATTTTATAACTCAATTTCAATTCATTTTCTTTAAGTCTAGGGCCTAGGAACCTTCTTGGATGAAGTAAACATAGTGTCCTAGAGTTTTATATGAGTTAGTTAATTACCCTATATTAGGATTGGTGTATGTGGGGACTTTTCGAGGGATATGCCAATTGATGTTAGGGTATTTTTTCTTCTAGTTAATTATTATGAAACTAGGAGATATAGTGTTATGTTTGGGAGACTTTAGAATCTCAATTGAGCTATGTTAATCTTGATTGTTCATAATAACATTGTAAACGAATGTTGGAAGAATGAATTGAAAGTTTATTCATTCCTTTGAGGTATGATAGTATTGGGGTTTTAAAGTAATACCGTAAAATCTTTGGAGATAATTAAGAGTTTATTTACTCCTTTGAGGTTGTAGTAACGATATAATTTATCGTATGACTCCGGATAATAAGGTGAATTATTTATAATAATGTAAATGAGTATGGTTTCAAATAAAACGAAACATACATGTGTAAATGGAAATGGTAATGATGATGGTAAATGATAATTTACTAAATCATGAATATGGTAAATGATAATTTACTTGATGTTAATATGGTAAATAAAATGGTTTAAACACACCCTCTCTAAATGCCATCATAAGGGAAGTTCACTTATGAGGTGAAGCCCCTTGGCTAATGAATGCAGGGTGGATATAGTCCTAGTCCATGTGAGCATTTGTTGTTGTAATTTTTCTGCGATGGGTAGGTAATTTCGGGTGTGGTTATGACTACCCCGCAGGCACATGGCCGTTTCCCGACGTCTTGCGTTATAGGTGCCCAGGTTTTCTTGACGATAGGCCCTGGAAGATGATGGTCATTTAGGGGCGCGCACAGTGGGGAAACCCAGACGGGCGGTCTTAGAATCGTTATACGTATATAAATATAACTATTCACAATCAAGTGGGACTTGATGTATTGAGATATGCCATAAAGAGAATAATGAAGTGCCACAAAGAGCACATTGAAATGCCACAAAGAGCATTTGAAAATGACTATTTCGTAATAAGGAAAGGATTTTTACAAAATGTAAAATTGAGATGAAAAAGGCCATATAGAGCATAAGATTGTGATTATATATATATATATATATATATATATATATATATATATATATATATATATATTTCCTGTTAAGGAAAAGATATATGAGATAATTGGTGCATATGATGAAAATTTTAGTTTAATGTTTATCATTTTATCTTCCTACGTAGCTTATGTTTAAAATTTTGTAGGTAGATTCTTATTTCTTTTTCTTCATGATTTACCGTTCATAACTATCATACTCTTTATTCATCTGGTGATCATATAAAACCGGGCCCTGACCCGTTCATATTTCTTGTTGTGCATGCATCTTGTATCTGATCAGGTACTCCGCCGAAAGGATGCCTGATCTGACTTCCTATCCCGGTGTCTTTGGCGAACCGTGATGCTTTGCGGGTATTACGGGACATATTGCAATAGACACCGTCATCCTTGCACTCTTGTCAAGATCAGGTCTTTTTACTCGGGCGAGAGGCCCAAGCTTTTGTAATTGATTAATGTAATGTATTATGTAATTATTTGAACTTGTTTAATATTATTGTATGAGTCTATTGACCGACATCATATTTGGTCCCTTATTGTATATTTGAGGCGTATGTAATATTGTATATCTGAGGTTTTCCACTTTCTTTTTAAATTGGGCTGTTAAATTTCTTTCCTTAGCTTTAAAAATCAAAATTTTTGACAACCCGTTTTCTGAAATAAGGATTGGTTATCCCGTGTATTTCTTAGTTTTTTGTGATGCTGAGAATGATTCCATCCATGATTCCGTTATTTTGGAGTATCAGGCTGGCCACCCCCTATTTCGGATGGCGGGTTATCACACCACTCCCAAAAATGAATTTCTTTACCACACCCACTATGATATGAATCGAAATACTATAATTAAATTTAAAGAAAGTTTAACTACTTTCCTAGATAAGTATGTTGAGTCTGATTTCCAGTGATGTAGACTAAGATTTGACGAAGAACACTCCAATTTCTTCTTGATTTATCCCCCCAATAAAAAGCAATCCCGATTCCACCTCTTTACTCCTCTGCAGAACTAGAGTTTTCTTTTTCATTTGTATCATCCCCAGCCTCTATAATATAGGTTTTACTTTTTTAGTTCCATTTTTAAGCTTATGGGCCAAATTAAAATGGCCCTAACACCCCCGTGTGAGCCCGATTATGCCTACAAATGCCCTGAGACCCAATTACTAACCCCGGGTACTCTTTCGAACTATTTCGACCCTTCTGGACTCAACCATGCACTCAGAATCTCCATCCGAGTTACTGAACTAAAATATCCAATTTCAATCTCAAATTGCGACACATGTTTTCCTAAAAGAAATAACCCAAATTAATTTAAATCTTAATTCTCCAAATTAAATAATTTCTTCAAATCATTAATTAAGTTTAAATTCTAATTCACCAAATTGAATAAATTATTTATCCTAAAAAATATGGGGTGTAAGACTTTGCTATAAACGTTTCTCTCATTTATTCATAGTGTAAGATCTTTACTTCCCTACTCATTTGGGCATGTCGCCCTCAGATTTAATATTCAGTTATTTATTTGATATTGTGTATATTGGTTATGGTTTCAATTACTATTGTATTTTACTGTTTAACCGATAGTTTATTCGATTATTTTTATTTATGTTGTTCATCTGTGTTGGATTCAGTTATCAATTAGCCAAATATGAATTTCTCATTATATTTTTAATCCTCTACTTACTAAGGTTACTTTAGATGTAATTATCCTTCTAATCAACTAATTACACACCATAGAATAACTTACAAGTGCATATTTATCACTTCGTTACATATAAACAAATACGGCACCCCTAGGCTGAGTTGCGGTGAATTTATATCATACTATCATATCCCGATACATCATCTACCAATCACATATAGTAGAATAAAATGCCACTATAAATATTTATTATTATAGTTATATATATTTAATTATATGAAATAGAATCCCTTTGCTATCAAGTCCCGGTATATCATGCACCGTATATAGGACTATTGGTTCAGTATCTCAATCAAACCATCATCACAAATCTCACATATCGGAGGCGAATATAGTTCCAAGCCTATGGGATACACATATACCTACACACCCATATGATCGTCATCACTATCATTATCACAGATAGCCCGTACCTAGGTTCTATATTCTGAGGCACAAGTCAAAAATCCCCCCAAAGGCTCATCAGGATATGACTGTCCTGACGTAAAAACCTCCCGTGATATCAAGCAGCGCAGGTGTGTCATACACATAATAATTCATTCAAAAGGTATACACACAACCCATATATTTATATCAACAGTATAGGTACACACACGACCTATATTTTATATCCCATATGTATCGTATATACCTCATGTGATATTCTACTCATTCTTAATTTCCGATTATACTTCTCATCGTATACTTCCGAGTATCCCCCACTACTCGACGTGTGTAATCTATTCTCAAACGTATTTCAATAAGTAATTTACTCATTACCAACAAGTGTAAGTCCTAGGTTTGCTCAACTTCACCATAACTCATTCTCATCCTCCGTATTTGTTACATTTCAAATCACACTGATTAATCTAATTAATTTCACATTAGTTAATTTATTTAAGTAATCTCACTGAACTACATGGCTCGGACAGACCCCATTAGTCGGTATCTTCTCCCTTTAGAAATTATTACGCCAAGTCCCACTATTAGGGCAAAAACCCTTTATTAAATTTAGTTTCCGGTAATTTATTATATACTTCTACAATAAATTAAATCGGCTACTATGTGCCTAACTCCCTTCGCACTAGCCCAACAATATCCGAGTCACGACCCCGACTCTTAATTCTATAATTATTAACTTTCATTCATATTTTTATTCGAGATACTAAGTGCATCACAATCCAACCGTTATCCTAATTTCATCCGAACTTTCCATTCGAATTTGTTCATATATTTCGAGTGTTGTTTATCCTAAACACTCTAAATCCATAATCCGAATTCATTCCCATCCTATTCCAAGGTAAAAACAATGTTCCTTAATATTTTTCAGAGTCCTACACTTTTCTAAGGACATCCCTAAATAATCAAGATTTGATTTCGCCCAAAGGATTTCGGTTTCAGACACCTTTTCGTAATAAAATCATAACTATTAAAAAATTAGAAAAATACGAAACTGGCGGCCACGCGTTCGTAGAGAAAAAATATGTCTCCATGTACAAAACCTAAGATTGTTTGAATGATAATCGGGATTGTTCAAACGACATCCAATGTCATTTGAACGATGTCCAGCGTCGTTAGATGCGCATTGTTCAGCTTCTACTTCTCTGTTGATCTTTTTTCCGCCATTGTTAACCCATAGGAGCTTCTGTACTGCTTCTATTAATGTAACTTCATCAAGATAACCTAAAACTCACCTCTAATTATGGTTTGTAATCATCATAGTAACCTTAAACATCATCTTATTTCATCAAATGTTATTAAATCCCCGGATTGGGTTTATGGTTTCATACAATCATTTTTAAAATTTCGATTCTACTATCCCAATTACTTCACATCTACTACTGGATATCTGAAATAATTTGAATTTCAACCTGACTAAAACAAAGAACATCATCAATCGCATAATTAATCTGCACAATAACCTCAAATCATCAAAACCCATTTTATATGATAAACCACTCCCAAAAATAAATTTCTTTACCACACCCGCTATGATATGAATCGAAATACATGAATTAAATTGAAAGAAATTTTAACTACTTCCCTAGATAGGTTTGTAGAGTCTGATTTCCTTTGATGTTGATGAATATTTGACGAAGAAGAGTCCAATTTCTTCTTGATTTGGCTCCAAAAAAAAACACTCTCCCAATTCCTCCTCTTTTCTCCTCTACAGAACTCAGGTTTTCTTTTTGAGATGTATCTTCCCCAACCTCTCTAATGTAGGTTTTATTTTCTTAATCTCGTTTTTGAGCTTAGGGGACAAATTAAAATGGCCCAAAGACTCCCGTGTGAGCCCGGCTATGCCTCAAAGGGCCTCTAGACCCAATTACTACCACTGGGTACTCTTTTCTTACTATATCGACCCTTCTGCACTCAACCGTGAGGTTAGAATTTCCCGCCGAGATACTTAACTAAAATATCCCATCCCAATCTCAAATTACAGCACATGTATTCTTAAAATAAATAACCCAAGTTAATTTAAATCTTAATTCTCCAAATTAAATAATTTCTCCAAATCATCAATTTAGTTTAAATTCTAATTCACTAAATTAAAAAATTATTTATCCTCAAAAATACGGGGTGTTGCACTTCCTAAATAGAAAAGCATGTAAATCAGACCCTCTTTTTATCACTGATTTGTATGCCCTTTGAAAATAAATATTTTGTAAATCAAAACCCATTCACACCCTATATATGAAATAAGATTATGGTTCGACTAAGACTTGGAGAATATATTCTTTGTCTCTTTCTCTAATCCACGGGTTGAGAATTTCATAGATCTGTCTCAAAAATGCTGTCAAGGAAGTAAGAAAAGAAGAAATGAAGAAAATCGAAGAGTACATCCATGATTCTAGTGGGCATGCCAAAATCAAACAAAAGGTACGATTTCCTGAGGATGAAAGAAAAATGCTTCGCTTTCATGGAAGACCAAATTGAAAGACCCAATTTAAGGGACTATTTGTTTGGGCAGGATGGTATAGATAAGACTACTGTTTATAGAAAAAATCCCGAGATAATGGATGTCAAAAAAGGATAAGAGAAGGAAGATCAACTTGTTTTGGGGAGGATTTCCAAATTAACAAAAAATTGAGGGCGCGGGTTTGACTTTAGGGTGTTTGTTTTGTTGAGTGGAGTTAGCAGTGGTTGTTGGGGGTAATGACGGTAATGGTGGCTGTTGAGGGATTGGGGGAATGCAGTATTTAGGGGGGAATAAGATGACTGCTTGAAGAATTTGTTATTTTTCCCCCAAAATATAGAATGTGAAGTCAAAATATAAATTATAGTGATTTTTTTAATGCACGTGGACCGATGAAAAGTTGACACCTGTCCTCTTACGTAGCTACCCAACTATCTTGGTCAGCTTTGGAAACACTTAGTCAGCTAGCATGCCTTCCAACGCTAAGAATGTGAACGATCAAGAATAACAAAGGTTAATAGGGTGGAATAGTGACCAATAATAAATATCATAAGTCTTATTTATTGTATATAGATGTAAATTCATGGAAATATAAAGGCATTCCATCTTTTGGGCTCCTAACTAGTATAAATTTATGATCTTCCTTAGCCCAAACGGACAATTCAACCAAGTACAAGCAGACCCCATGCTGAATTATTGTAATAACCTCAAATAATACCAACAGTGGACATAGACTCTTACTATAGTTGAACCACTTTAAAAACCTTGTTTGTTGTGTATTTTCCTTGCTTGTTTAACTTCATTTATCTGTGATTAAATATTTGGACCCCTTCTATTTTAAGACAATAACAGATTGGCGATGTTTGTGGGAATAAATGTTTGTCATTGTTCTCTACGTCTATTATTCCTTTTGTTCATTTGGAAGTTCTCTAAAGAATGACAACTGGTCTTGAGAGTATCCTTGTGGTAGCAGGTAACAATCCAGGCCCATCTGCTCCCCCGAGTGTGGCAGATCTTTACATAATTTTTCTTAACCTGTCTAAGGTACAGGATGCCATACAAGAGTCAATTTGGCAATTGGCTAGTACGTTATAAGACAAGTCTACCACTGAAGCATCCCATAGGAACATGTCACCTCCACGAGCCAGGAATGTGAGAATTTATCTATCCCAATCCTCTCATGAAAGATCTGACCCTCATTGACAAACATCATCAATTCGATCCACATATTATTAGGATGGTCGGTCATTATCCAACGAGCAGTCGAGCGCATAGGAATGCTTAAGTAAGGCAGTTCATCTGGGTTTTCCGAGCATCCAGGGGTTATCATAGGGAGACAAATCATTCTCACGAGCACTGAGAATGATCCAAAAGATCTAGGGCTAGCATAAGAGGCTTTGTGCGTGCCGAGCAGACTTCTCAGGAAGAGAGCTCAGCATATGTTCATAGTAAAGCCACCAAAGCTACTTCAGCTAAGTCTAAAATTGAGGAACATTCCTTGAAAGTATCCTTGCAATGACTAAAAGATCTACTAGGAGAAATGTCTAATACTAAGAATCCTTTACAAATAAGTTTTTTAAAGGGATCCCTTTTTATTCCGGCTATTATGGACTATCCCACACCTTCAAAATTCAAGCCACTAGTTGTTACTCCCGAGTATGATGGAAAGACTAATATAGTCCTCCATATTGAGCAATATCAGGTTGCTGTTGATGTCTATTATGTCCCCGATGAGATACATTGTGGGGCATTCTCTAGTTCTATCACAGGCCCAACCTAGATATAGTAAAATAACCTTCACAAAGGTAAAATTTCTACTTTCCATTAGTTGGTCGAGCTATTTATTAATAACTTCTGTTTTGGGTCCAAGCCGATCAAAAGTGTCACTCATCTCTTTACAATGCATCAAAAACCTAGAGAAAGTACTCGGGAGTACATCACACGCTTCAATAATGAGAAACTAGAGGTGGTTAATTAGGAACAAAATATTTCCATTGCAGCATTGATGAGTGAATTACTCACCAAGGATCTCCATTATGCTCTAGAAAAGAATCCTCCCAAAACTATGGCACGTGTGATGGCTAAGGCTGGGAAGATTATGAACGTCAAGGAAGCTATGGCTGCTAAAGAACCCCAAGATGTGAAAATAAAAAGTCAACAAAATTCAATCAAAAAAGATTAAAAGACAAGAAGGTTAATAAAATCAAGAAGTGTGACAACTACACTCCTCTCACCAACGGTGTCCATGACATATTGGAGGATGTTAGGGGCAACAAAGACTTAAATTGGCCTAGGAAGATAAAGTCACCTCCCAACAGGAGAGATAAATCCAAATATTATAATTTTCACAGAGATCATGGGCACTACTGGCAATTGCATCGCCCTGAAGAATGAAGCAAAGAATCTTATTCAGTGAGGAAAATTAACTAAATTTGTTAATCGAAATGATAGTTGAGAGACTAGAAGAAATTCTGAGTCACTTGGCTGAGGAAAGGATGAAAAGAAAAGGGCACGCAACAACAATTATGAGCCTGTTGAAGAAATATAAGGAACTTGAAGTGGAGTTAGGAATTATTTCTTTTGGCTTTCATTTCATTACAGGAGAAGACGCTGGTTGAGTAGATGAGATTGCCAAGAGAAAAGCTTACCTGAATGAAACCAAATACTGTCCTTCTATCAGACAGATTGACATGTCTGAATGCATAGATGGTCGGCCTAAGAAAGTCAACAAGGACAAATTGGTGATTGGTTTCTCCAAAAATTATTTGAGTAGAGTAATCTACCCTCATGATGATCCACTAGTCATCACTTACTGGGTTCATCACGACGGAGTATCCAGAATCCTAGAAGAAAATAGGTGTTCTACTTACGTCATGTTCTACAATTATTTCCATAACTTAGGGTTACGAGAAATTAAGTTAGAACCTTATCACAGGACTCGCATAGGGTTCTCAGGAGAAAGAGTGTATCCCCTGGGAATAATCGAGTTATATGTATTTGTCGGCACTTATCCAAAAAGAAAAAAGAAAAGGATTTGTTTCTTTGTGCTTGATAAAAATGACCCTTTAACTTACAATATAATTCTCGACATAGTGGGAATGAAGCATCTAGAAGCTGTACCATATATTATGCATTAGTGCATGAAGTTTACTACCAATTATGGCATCGGCGTAGTGAATAGCAACGAAATGGAAGCTAGAGGATGCTATTATACCTCGAGAAACCAACAAAAAGTCCAAAAAAGCACTACCACCTATCATATCGACACTCTGGATCCTCAGGAGGAATAAGATCTAGTGAATGGATAGATTATGAAAGCGACAGAGAATTTTTCTTGATGACGAGAAGCCAGAAAGGACCTCTTAAATTGGTTCAAGATTAGACCATTCCCTCAAATAGGAATTGATTGCATTACTCAGAGATCGTAAGAATGTGTTCGCCTAGATCCGTGAGGATATGCAACGAATTTATCGTAATTTCATTTTCCATGAGTTCAACATCTACAAAGACTCTAAGTCGATTAAGAAGAAATGTAGAGTATTCAGCCCCGAGAAGAACATGTCAGTCCAAGAGGTAGAAAAAAAGTTACAGAGAGCACAGTTTATACAAGACGTTAAGAATCCCAGCTGGTTGGATAATGAGGTGATGGTTAAAAAGAAGAATTACAAGTGGTGCATGTGTGTAGACTTAACCGACCTCAATAACGCACACCCAAAGGATCATTACCAAAGATTGATCAATTAGTATATGCAGCTGCAGGTTATGAGTTGCTTATTTTCATGGATGCTTATTATGGGTACAACCAGATTAAAATGAAGCCAAAAGACAAAGAAAGCACTTCCTTTATCACTAGCTGAGGAATATATTGCAATAATGTTATACCCTTTAGGATAAAAATGCCAAATCATCACACCAATGGCTGGTGAACAAAGTATTTGAAGAGCAGACGGGCAAAAACATGGAAGTATATGTGGACGACATGATCACTAAGAGCAAGGTTATCGCCGACGACATAAAAGATTTGAATTAGACGCTTGACCAGTTGTAGAAGCACTAAATGAAGCACAATCTGACCAAATGCATATTCGAGGTACAAGAAGGAATGTTCTTAAGATATATTGTGAACTAGAGGGGAATCGAATCCAATCATGACAAGATAAAGGCTTTAATGGAGATGTAGTCTCCTATATGAAATAAGGACTTGCAAAAACAAAAAGAGTGGCAACCCTGAACCGTTTTTTGAGTCGGGCAATAGATAAATGTCTCTCATTCTTCAAGGTGCTCAAAACGGAATTAAAGAGTGAGAGAAAGATTTTTTGGAGCTAAAGAGGTATTTTGGGTATCCACCACTACTTTCCCAAACAATTTGGGGAGAAAAATTATATTTGTACTTAGATATTTCAGAGTTTGTTATCAGCTCGGCTTCAATTCGATTAGAATGACGAGTTCAGAAGCCTGTTTACTACACCAGCAAAGCATTCTGAGGAGCAAAAATCAGGTACCCATGTTGAGAGAAGCTAACACTTGCACTCATTAAAGCTTTCAAGAGAATGAGACGGTATTTTTAGGACCACACTATTGTGGTGTACACTGACATACCTCTGCGATAAGCTTTAAACACATTTTGAAAGTCAGGAAGGTTAAGGTCCTGGGTAGTTGAAATTATGGAATATGAGATCGTTCAGGAGCTAAGGACTGCATTGAAAAGGCAATCAGTGGCAGACTTCATTGCAGAATTCACATATGAAAAGGTGACCAATAATATAAGTTTGCTTGTCGAGCATACTTCTTCGAAGGAGAGTTCTACTAAAAAAATTATGATTATCGCCAACAAACCAGAATCATCGACTGCCCAAGAAAGAGATCAGCGATTGGTTGAACAGAGACAGAAGATATTCAGATATGGAGTGCTATGAGAGGAAGATTTCAAAAATGACAGTTTAGTGTGGAATTTGTTTGTGGATGGATCTTCATGCGCCATTGGTAGTAGAGTAGAAATTATCAACAACACTCAAGATTATTTAGATATGAAATATGCTTTACGATTTTAGTTTCAAGATTCCAATAATGAAGCATAGCAAGAGCCATTGATTACAGGTTTGGATTTATCTTTATGACTAGGTGTCGAACAGGTGATAACACTAGTGATTCTCAACTCATTGTCAATAAATGCTTCACATATATGAAGTTAAATGAAAAATAATGGTAAAATATTTGAACAAGGCTATAAATGTTATCTCTGTATGTCCTATTGTTAAGATAGTCCGAATTCTATGGATGGAGAAAGCCCGAGAAGATTCCCTTGCTTGATTGGCCTCAACAACACAGATAAAACTCATATGAACCATTCCAGTAAAGATCATCACAACTAGAACGTTGCTATGGAAGCGGTCAACATTATATCTGTAAAGTTAGGACCTTCTTGGATGGATCTGATTAACAACTACATTTATAAAGGATTATTGCCATATGACTAGAAAGAAGGAATGAAATTAAGATACAAAGCAAGAAATTATGTTCTGGTGAAAGGCCTTCTGTATAGAAGGGGATACACTGTCCCCTTACTTCATTGTGTTCATCAAGCTGAGGTACAAGACTTGATCAAGGAGATACATGAAGGTTTATGTGGAGCTCATTCAGTCGATCGATCATTAATACAAAGAATAACCATGCAGGGCTACTACTAGCCAATAATGAAGGAAGATTGTGTTTCTCTTACCAAAAAATATGATAAATGCCAAAAATTTACTACTATACATAGAAGACCGAGGGATACTATAACTCCGATCACTTCTCCTTAGTTATTTGTTATTTGGGGAATATAATTGGTCAGTCCATTGCTGGCCACCAAAGGAAGGTTCAAGTATTTAGTTGTAGTAGTGGATTACTTCACCAAAATGGGTGAAGGTTGAGCCTTTGGTTCATATGCCTTATCAGAGGGTTTTCCAATTTATATGGAAGAATGTCATATGACGCTATAGGATGCCCTATGTTTTCATCAACAACCATGGTACCCAGTTTGATAATGATGAATTTGATGAATATTGCACCCGGTCCAAGATTTAAAAACCTCATTCGGAACCTAGACATCTATAGTGTAATGGTCAGACAAATATTACTAATGAGAATCTACTTGACGGGTTAAAGAAAAAGTTGGCTAAAGCTAAAGGAAACTAGATGAATGAGTTGTACAATGTCCTTTGGGCTTATAAAACTACACCAAGAACGAAAATAGGGGAGACTCCATACATGCTAACTTTTGGCACTAAGGCAGTTGTACCAGTCGAAATAGGTTTGCCAACTCATAAAGTACTAAATTTTGACTTCCTCAAGAGTGATCTCATGAGGCGAATAGATCTAGACATGGTTGATGAAGTTAGAGAGGATGCTACGATTCGGATGGCGGCTTATCAACGAAGGACTTCTAGGTTCTATAACCAGAGGGTCAAGCCGACCAACTTGAAATAAGCAGATCTCATACTTAAGAAGGTAATCTAGAAGAGAACTAAGTTATAGCCAAATTGTCATGGACCATATCGTATCTCGTAAGTTATCCAAACAAGAAAATATCGCTTGTAAACACTGGAAGGAGAAGAATTTAATAATTCCTAGAATGTTGATCACATTCAAAAATATTATCAATAATGTTGATTTGATGTAATCGATCATTTAAGTTTATGAAGTTGTATGTTTTCACCAATTATGCTTCTTTTTTCTATTTTTCTCAAAGTATGGTGATATGCCACCAGTAACTAACAAACTATTTTAACTTTAACAAAGTTAAAACCTTTCTAACTTCAAACTTTTCCAACTACAAAAAGTTTAGATCGAAAGTTTTTTTAATTCAAACTTTTCCAACTTTATAAAAGTTCAAACTTTTCCAACTTCAAAAAAGTTTAGTGTGGAAATATTTTCAAACATCATGTATTATTTCATCTTAGACAAATCAAGAATAATAAGTTAGTAAAACTTTAAGTATAACTTAAAGTTAAACACCAGAGGTTTTACCCGATCGAGTTAAACACAAGAATAACTATACAATCCTAACACACTTGGTCCCCAATGATAACTAATGCAAAAATTTAGTTAAAAAACTACTTATAGTTTTATCTAAGTGCATTAATTGAATCTAAGGCATTACTAATAGGTTCAACCATAAACCAAGAACTTATCATTTAAGCAGATTGCTTATTCGTTAAGAAAATTAACTAGTTATAACACAGATTACCTACTCGACATGTTAATTATAAGATTAAATAAATATGGAAATTAATAAACATCAAACACATTGAAAAATAACTATGTTTCTAAACATTTGGCATTACAATACATTAACTAAAAATCAAGAAATACAAACCTATTCTACAGGGCATTTTCCTTCAGTTTTGCCCATCCCATCAGGAGGTTCGTCAAGGGTGCTTGACAGAGTTGTAGATCTAAAATCTATTATTCTAGTACGTCAATTACTGCTCGGTCGGTCCAGCAAACCTGAGGGGGCGAACATTTTTATCCTCTACTTAAAGATCAGAATCTCCAATATATTTTCTGACTAGGGTCTGAGGAATGGCATCATTTGGAATATAATTAAAATCAATTTTAAAAGGTTGATCGGGATAATCCAACATTCCTGGATCATGTCAATGCAACAATTCATTGCCCCTGGGTATCTTTGACAATCCCAACAAGTTCAACCAACCCTTTTATGTGACACCCCGCCTAATAAAATATCGGGTGATCTATCCTTTGCCAGATTAAAATAGGAATCTCATATGGTTCATTCTCAGCATCAATGTCAAAAACCAATTTAATTACTAATAAGTTATTAGTCTAGCATCAAAATTTTAATTAACTTATCTTTTTTTAATCAAACCAACCGAGTAAAACAATCACAACAGTTTATATACACGAAACTAAAATGAAATAAAATAATCAAATACTCGGTACAACATAATACAACCAAATCGAAAGCCGCACTTAAAAGGAAGTAAAAGAATAAATGAATACAATTGAGCTATCGGCCCAGATATTACAACAATGCTTCCTATCTAGATCACAAGGACATAGGCATCTAAAATAAACCTGCTTGCATCCACAACTGCGGCAACAACGTCTGACTCTAAAGAATCATCATCCAGGGACTCTAAAGAATCATCATCCAGGTGTCCCTGTGTCTGGACACCTAATATATATATACATATATAGCAAGAGAGAGGGAAAATAGAGAAATGGGTCAGAGCCCGAGTTTTGAAAATATTTTGCAAGTGCTCGAATGCCATATTTTAAAATACGAAATCTCTCATATTTAAACTGGTATCGCACTCTCATAAGATACACCTCACCCATCTTCTACTATTGCACACCTATCGCATACATTTGAAACAACCTAATTAAACTACCATGTCTAACTAATATTTTTCATCCATCTTCTAAATCATCATATTATCACCTACCTTGCGTGATATAATATAACTTATAACGTAAGCTATTACATAAGCTTTTAGTTGATATAATCATCCATGTGATATATATATATATATATATATAGTCCTTTATTCTATCTAAAACTATACCATTCATATACCGTAACCTTCACTAGTTTTAAATACCATTTTCACTTTAACATATAACATCCCTTATTATAAATGGTTCTCGCTTGAAACTACAATTCACATTTGCATTACTCCGGATATAAACTACCGGAATAAGAATTACTTCTTATTCATTTTACACTTTACACCATTCAAAGTTATATGATATCTCATTCATATACAAGCAATGTATTATATGAAACAAGTACATTTATACCTATTTTACAATCATAAATATAATAACCATCCCACTAAGATATAACTCGAGGATGCAGTCTCAAAGTGCCCATCCACATCTCGGTTTGCTCAAATTAACCCCGATACTAAGTCATACTTTCTTATGATCATGGTAGAAATATAAAATGGTGGTGGCGGTCATTTGCCATCCAGAAAGTGGAATAAAAATATCGCTCCCATATATGGGACAATGTGACCTAGGGATATACTCTCCCTGCTTCGTAAGCTAGGGGATTCACCCACATCGTGCAACCTCCCTAGATAGCACTAGAGATATAAACATACATAAATATAGCATTTTCATACCAATATATTTATAAACAAGTCGTATAAATATACTATAAAAATACCCATATATATAATATATATCACTTCTCAATTCCATCATATAGGAATCCTATTATCACATTTAGAATCTCCCACAATAATCTCCAAGTTATAATTTAACTCCCCATGCACTTGAGGGAAGAAAACTGACAACTTTAGCAAAGGCGAATTGATTCGCTCCTAATGAGAATTGATTCGGAATAGCGAATCGATTTGGTCTCAATCCGAATCGATTAGAAAAGTGTTCTGCAAGCAGGTCCTCAAAGGTGAATCGATTCGGCGTGAGACAGCCTTATAGGTCCCTTTATGCGAATCGATTCGGTCTAGACCCGAATCGATCTTCCCTATTTGGAGCTCACTTTTGGGGCAATTATAACTTCTCTAAAATACCTAAATATCAACCCATTCTCCATTTTATGGTTTCTTATCTCAACCAACAACACTATAATCATCCAAACACTAACTTATAACTAACACATCAATTAATTTATGGTATTAAACCATTTCTCTTAGATTTAAACACTAAAACCATTAAAACCCTACCTTATCATTTATTACCATTTCTAACCATTTCTACACACCATTAACATGGGTTTAACACTAGAAGTCATCAAGAGATAACAATACGTCCATTTTCCCAATATCAGGTTTGATTTCTGACTAATGATTTTGATCTCGAACATCCTTCTGTAGAAAAATCATAACTAATTCAAAACAAATCAGAAAAATACGAGGTCGGCGCCCACGCGTTCATATCGAAAAGATATAGAAATTTTATTCTTTGATAAAGAGAAGAATCTATTCTCTTCCTAACCGAATTGATTCAGAAAGGACGTTGAGTTACTTTTCATCGTCTTTTCCAAATTTTCTCTTTAATCCAACACCCAAACCTCCATTAATACAAATCCAAGCTTTTTATCTTCTCTTCCATCATCCTCCAACCTCAACCAATAATATATTCACATATAAAAAGGGTTCTAATCATTCAAGATCCAATAACCAACAATCAATTTCAATTAATTCCTAAGTTTCTCAAATCGAATACTATCCGAGTTTTATCCGTTCAAACTTTCGAAACACCCGTTTTGATTCATGAAAACCCAAACCAAAAATATTTATAGTTTATTAATACCAACTATAATATTATATACACACTCAAAAGAATAAAGCAAGTAAACACTTGCCTCTTTGATAAAATCCGACGACCTCGAGTCAAATCCCGCGGAGTTTGGCTCGGAAATCCCTTTCCTCTCTTCCTTTCTCCTCTTCCTTTCTTTACTTATTATTTTCTCTCTTTTATTTCTTCTCTTTCTCTATCTTAGGTCTTATAAGACGAAGATAAGGGTTTATCCTTTATAAAACTCAGTTTTGACTCGTATACTCAAATGTGAGTCCCTACTAGTCCAAAAATCCCCGGAACCTAAATGCTACCCCCCCGAATACTTTATTTTGACTATCTCGGACATTTCGAAACCAACCGTGCACTTGAAATATCCATTCGAGTCACTTAACTAAAATTCACTATTTAAACCCAACACATCTCAATACGAGTGTTTTCCAATAAAATATTATCCTTTGTCGCTTTATCCAACTGCAACATGACATAAAAATAATCCAGCTCATATACTTAATCCTGTAAGAAAATATAACCCATGTAAATATTAATCCGACACTAGCAAACTAATATTTACTATTCACGTTATTCTAAATTTATTAAATTACACTCATAAATTCCATCATTACTATTCATAGTAATTTCCTCTAATTACCAAATTACACCTCCTATGTAATTTAAATATCTATAAAAGTACGGGGTATTACATTTTATGCCATTCCAACCTAGCTCGCTCCATGTGTTTATCCAAATAAGTTAAGGCTTCATCATAACCATCTATCCATACAACCCTGCATTGCTTATGGAAGTGGAAACTTAGTTGGTCCACTCTATCTTGGAGTTTTATGATAGCCTTATCATTCTCATGTAGTAGAGGTGCTTGGTTGGGTAAGGTTTAATTAATTCTTTTTTCATCTACTGTTGGCCGAGAAACCATGACTTGCCTAGAAGATTGACCATATTTATTTTCTCTCTTCTTCAAAGCCTTTAGTTCCTCCAGATGTGTGGCATTTTCCATATCCAGGAATGAAACACCTTCATTTGTTACTGTAAGTGCTATCTTCTTTAATATATCAAGATCATTCCTTAGAGAATTATTTTCTTTTTCAAGGCGTGTAACATTCTCCCGGGCAGTTTCAACTTCTTTATTTAGCACAATTTCTTTCTTATTCAATGTAGAAGTGATATATTGCACCTTCGTATCATACCCCTAATCTTTGCTCAAGGCTTTGTATTTATATTCAAAATAAGAATGAAAAAATGCAAGAGAATGATTGTGGTCTTCCTGCAGCTTCTCAATCATTTCACAGTAGGTAGCGTTATTTTCCACAACCCTATCAGTAAGACATTGAAGATGGATGTAAGCATCTGTCATTTGGTCAGGGTATCTAGGTCGAGAAGTCCCACTAAATCCTCTTCAGTCAAAGGCACGTGACCAGCCTTAAAAAGACTCTTGTATCACTTTAATAGGCCAAATTTAGCATAAACTATCATATTTTTTTACATTAAATTGGAAATTTACATGTAAGTATATAAACCCGACTAAGGAAGACAAACAATATTGATTAAACAAGAAAACAACATCAAAGAAAAGTTGTAAATATTGAACAAAACTATTTCATTTCATTGATAATTCATAGATTATAGAGATGATTCCACTACAAAGGTAAAGAATAAGAAATGGAAAATACACAATAGGAAAAGTAAAAAACTAGCCGAAAGGAGCTAAACCTTGTCCTTGGCCTTATCCTTATCTTGGTCAGCAGAAGGAAGGTAAGTAGTATCCATAGGCAACATGAAAGATGCTCCAGAACTCTCCTCATCATCAAAGTCCTCATCTATGTTAGGAGGAGTTCATGGGTCATGTCTTTGAAACAACTCAGAGTCTGCCTGGGTGCTGACCTCCTTCGGGGCATCCAACCAGCCAACCTTATAGGAGATCTTTTTAGAGTAATCTATTTGTATCTCCACAACGATAAAGACTTTGTCCCATCCTATATTAGTAGCCTCCTTATTATCCTTCTTGCTCTTGGCCTTTAGAGCAATGTTCCTAGTAGTTATACAAGAGGACTTGTCTTCAGCACACTTTGCCTTGCTCTCAGCTTTTGTAAGTAACTTCTCGTCCAAGGTCATTTTGTCATCAACAACATTTTATTTGTCCTCTGGGGCCTTTTCCTTGTCCTCGATAGCTTTAACCTTTTTCCTTCCAAGTTTTTTTTCTCTCTCTCTATGGTTTCCCCAAAGGCCTGCAAGGGTTTCTACAAACCCTTAAAAGCTTCTTCCACATCAGCCGAGGAGGCCTTTTGCTAATCATATTTCTCCAATGTCTGATTGTAATCTTCTAATAACTTCATTGGAATAAGTATGCTAATTCAGTATAGAAGAAATGTAGTAAACATTATTGAAGATAAATAAAAGAGTTATGAACTTACCAATGTCATGTTTTGACTAGCCCTCTCAACTAGTCGAGCTCTAGTCATGAGGTTCAAAAACTTGAGCTTCTTGAGTAGTGAGGACTTGAGGCCTCTTCTCACTAACCTGAGGTCTCTTATCAACTACAGTAATATTTTTAGAAGGAGATGGAGGAGACCAAGATCCAGCCGACAAATTTGGGATCTTTCTTGTCACCATTTTTGAAGTAGGAGAAGAGGGGATGGTAGTGATATCAAGGGACTTAAAGGAAGAAGAGGTTTCTCCTTAGGCAAGATTTATTCTAGTTGACTCAGCAACAGAAAAAATGGACACTAGTTCCTTGTCCAAGTTAATAGGTGATCGAGGCAAAATAACCAAAGGCTGGGCAACAAAGGAAGTAACAATACTCTTTTATTCCAGTAAGAAAAAAATGCTCGAGGATGCCCTCCTCTCGCTCTTTAACGAATAGACCACAAATACTTATGGTCATCAATATTGACCTCACTCTCCTTTGGTCACTTCTTTTTACTTTCCTCTGCACAATAACATAACAAATTAATCGACAAAGCTTTAAACAGTTGATAAACAGGGGACAAATTGAAAAGTGAAAGTACGACCTATGTCACACCCTTTCTATGGGTAACTGGGCCCAGTGTATGTTACCTCCTTAGGAAGGGGGAATATTGTCAATTCTCCACTACAACACCATAATCCCAGTAATCCTTTATGGAATCTGGAAAGTTAACTATGAATGCCCTATTGGTCTGCCTACTCCTCATGTAATAAGTATTATCACCAATGGTTCCCCACTTATAGTAGAACACCAATTCGGGTATCTCAGTATGAGTCCTATAGATTTCATTTAGACTATTTACCCCATTTATGACCTTCCATGAATTAGGGGCTACTCTTACTGGGGCGACGTCAAAATACTGATAAAATTGAAGAAAAGTGAGTTTGGGGGAAATGTGATATCACACTCATCAATGAACAAAGTGGGAATCCAATGACCCTCAGCCAATGAATACGCGTCAATAGGGTCATTTGCAATCTCTAAACCTACCCAACCAGGAATTTTCATTTTCCCCCTAAATTCCTCTAAAGAATTTTCATCTATGATGTACACCATGACTAAAAGATAGAAAAATAAAGAAGAGAAAGGGAGAGCTTATAGAGATTGAAAAACAACAACTAATAGCAAGCAACAAAGATGAAAAAAAAAAGCTTGAGAAGAAAGGAAAAATCTAAGCTCATAAAGTTTTAGGTAAAAAGAAATGGAGGGAAACCTCTGTCCTTTTATAGGTTACCTCGAATGTAGGAAAGGAATGATTAACTGAATAAACGATTAAACTACGACGACATCATGCTTCCCAACGAGAAAAAAGACAAGCGCACCGTTTGGTGCTTCGCTAAAGTTTGGGTTATTAAAAAAATGCCATTAGTAGAAATATTGATGAAAATGTTTTCAAGTGTTGCAAGTCGACAATCGGCCAACTCTCAGACCTCACACCGAGCAAAATTCTAAACAAATACTCAATACTTTTGATCAATCATCAAGCATGGAGCATTGGGGGATTTCATTGTATGTAAAAATTAATCTTCTATGTGGACTGAAGAAAAATTGACACCTATCCACTGTTGCTCGGCTCGATAAATACTTAGCCAGCTAGCATGCTGACCAACACTAAGAATGTAAACCATCAAGAATAGCAAAGGTTACTCGAATGGAATAGAGACCAACATATTATACCAAGAGTCTGATTTATTATATATAGATGTTAATGCCTGTAAATATAAAGGCATTCAATCTCTTGGGTTCCTAACAAGTATAAATGCAAGATCTCCCTTAGCTCAAAAAGAGGATTTAACCAAGCACAAGCACACCCCATACTGAGCTATTGTATTCATCTGAAATAATACCAATAGTGACGTAAGATTTTCTTATAGTTGAACCATTTTAAAAACCTTATTTGTTTTACCTTTGGCTCGTTGTCTTATCTTCATATATCTTTCATTATAAATTTGGACCCCTTCCATTTTTAGACAACAAGAAGAGGGTTAAATCAAAATACGCTATTATTTTAGGGAATTAAGTCAAGCAACCTATTTTTTATTCAATTTGTGTTTTTAATTACATTAAAACTTATAGTTTTAACACCCCGTATTTTTCCTATATAACAAGAAGAATATTACGTAAGCTTGAGTTATAAGTAATGTCAGAATGTATATGTATATAAATGAAGTTTGGAATTAAGAGTGAATAAAAATATTAGTAAATATTTTAATTATGATTCAACAAAAATATGACTAATGGGGACAACAGTAGGATATGTGTTATATTTTATGATTGGTTATGAGGATGGTGGATCATGAGGGTTAAGAATATTTAAGATCAGGAATTTTGGGATTAGATACCTAAAACCCTAAATTAGGCTGAACCCCAAGTAGGTCTTTAATAGTTAGCATTGAACCACTAGGAGGATCATTTTTAATACAAAACAAAAATTTGGGATCTAATAACTTTAACATCACGTAATTTTACTGATTTTTTTAATGTGGGACTAATTAAAATTAAATATGAGAAATTAATTGATAATTAATTCGAATTAAAATAAATATTAACTAGTGAGCTAAGGGTTAGTATTTATTGATATGAATTCTATTTAATATTACTTAGTGAATAAAGTAATGTGTGATTATGAATTTAGTAAAATTGTCGCGAGTGAAAAATATGACAGTTATAATAATTAAGTCGGGACGAGAGTGTCAGTCGTGTCAGGACTCAATTTAATGAGATAAAGAGAAATTAATTTTTAAATCATCTGAATGGTCATTTAGAGTGTGCCAAAGTTTCCAGAAGGATCGTGATAGTTAAAAAATTCTACTCGGGGGTTTAGTTTGGGTCCTAGGGCAATTCCAGGCCAAACCGGCACCCCAAAGGGGTATTTTAGCCATTTGTATTTTTGGGGAATTTAAACCTACGAAAATTAGAGGGTTATTTCATCTTGGAATATGAGTCTTCAAGGGTTAGAATTCATAGAGTTGCAGAGAGGCCATGGGAGGGAGAAGGGAGGAGGTTCCAAAGGCTAGAACTACCAATTCCTACACCAATCGCACCACCAACACCACCACTTCGTAGATTAGGGGAAGAGGAACACCACCATACTCATCATCTTCAATGGATCAGACCTTCATATCAAGGCAAGTGTTTATCTTGCTAACTTTTCAATTGATATATCATCCATGTTAGAATAAGATGGATTTGTTATGAAATTTATTAATTTGGAATTGAAGAATTTAAATATAATTCATGTTCATGAGTATGAATGACTTAATAGTTGATCTCTAAGATATGTAAATGAATCTTGAGGAGTAATACCATGAAATTTGGGAAGAAATCTGAAATCTGTAATGAGATTATGACTAAACATTTAAATTCTAGGTTTTTCCAAGATTATAATGAATTAATTTGGTTTGGGTGAATTTTCGGAAGATTTAATGATTAAATTACTTTGGGAATTGTTTATATATGTTAATATAACATTAGAGATCCTTGGTTGGGAGTTTGGATAAGTGTAATCGAGTTTTAGAGAAAAACTTTAATGGAAAAATCACAAAAATGTAAGGAAGATGATGAACAGTACGATTTCGAATCGATTCGGCTATTTGTCAAAACATGAAATTTCTAGATTTTTTTCATTACAATTGCGTAGGCATGGTACTGCCCTCGTATTTTTTTCATTTTTTTTTAATTAGTTATGATTTTTCTATGGAAGGGAATCGATTCGGCTGCCCAAATTTTGTCCACTTTCCTTTTTTGTTAAGGATCTTTGGAAAACGTTCGGGATTTAATTGTGGGATTCAATTTTAAACATAATGGGTATTATATTAAAGTACCAGTAGGCCTAGATTAGGTTTTAGGCTTGGTCCTATGAGGAGGAAACAAGGACTAAATTTAATTAGGCTTAATAGAGAGAAAAACCTAATAGTGTGAATAATTTGAGTCAGGAGAATTCGAGAGGAACGATGACTTGGACCAGTAGCATAGGAGTGAGTTACATACTGATATTATGTTGAGTGGTGAGGCATTCTGAAAATTATGCGACAATTAGTGAAATGAATAACTAGTCATACATGAGATTTACGGGAGATAAAAATATATTACGTATGGGATGGATAATATAGGTCGGGAGTATACCTATACTGACGATATAAATATGTAGGTTGTGTGTATGCTTATTGCGTGATTTTTTATGTGTATGATATACCTACGCTGCTTGATATCACGGGAGGTTGTCACCTCGGGACAGTCATATCTTGGATGAGCCTTCGGGTGAATTTTTTACTCGTACCTTAAAATCGAAAACCTAGGGAAGGTGTATATGTGAGAATGATAAGTTGGTGATCATATGGGTGCGTAGGTATGTGCATAGCCCATAGGCTTGGAACTATATTGGCCTCCAATGTATGTGATTTTTATTTATGGTTCGAGAGAGATACTGAACCAACAATCCTTTATGCAGTGCGTGATGTACCAGTATATGATAGCCAAGAATGCATGCACCACAGGTCTCAGTCTAGAGGTGCTATAGTAGTATATATATCATTAGAGTGATATATATATATATATATATATATATATATATATATATATATACTTATGATTTAATTCTACTGTTTGTGCTAAGTAGATGAGAAAGATATTGGTATCTAAAATGTATGCAAGTGTGCGAGGAATGTATATTATACGAGAAATTATGAATGTCTAATAGACTTACAAAATAAATTGTTATATTGGTAATAGTGGTGAGCACAAAACGTTAGTGGATGAAGAAAAGTATATATTCGAACTAGTAAGGCATGATAGCAGTAAATAGAATGGGTTTGAGATCGGTTAAGCATGCACAATAGTTGAGAGGTGAGAATCTCAAGTGAGAGCCCGTAAAACTAACATGTTTGTAATATCAAATGGTAAGCATTTTAAATACTTGCTAAAATGTTTTAAACTATTTTCACACGGGCTCTGACCCATTTCTTCCAATTCTATTTTCTTTATGCAAATCATTTTAGGTGCCCAGTCGCAGGGACGCTAGGCATAGGATATCAGACCATTTGATGTGCTGCAGCTATTATGGAAGTTGCAGGTCCTCAATATTAGACGTCTCTACTCTCTTTCATTCAGATTCTTGATGTAGTTATTTTCAGTCAGGGCATGTCGCCCATTCTTTTTTGTTATTATCTCGGAGAAGTTGTACTCATTTATTTCAGTTGATTGGATTCAGTTCTATTATGAGTTATTTGTATTGAGACTTTAAACTGGGACATTTATTCCAGTACTATTTAATTCAGTCAGATGGTTCTCAATTATTATTATTATCTTACTTATGAGAATGGTGAATGCGGTTTCCGATTTAAATGGTTGAATATTAATTTGAAAGAATAAATTTCTTTTTGACACTAGCTTAATTAACTATTAGGTGGGCAATAAAGTAAATGTTTTCAAACGTGATGCTAAGAATGAACCAATTAGATATTCTAATTTAATTTAATAAAGGACTAGTCGCTCGATATTTAATTAAGCGGGGAATCACAGGTGGTATCAGAGCATCAGGTTCTAGAGTCCTTTGAATCTGTGTGGCTTTTCACGTTTCAGCTTAGCGCTCCTTAATATAGATCCTTGTTATAGGATTGTTGTATTCCTCTACATATGCGACCTACATTCTTCTGCTATTAAATTAGTGATACGATTCATATGTGAGTTCGATTGGGCTTCGTACTCCAAAAAAATATAGGACGACTAGAAAGGGCTGTTAGAAGGACAAAAGGAGGAAAGGCTTAGTAGATGCAATGGGATATTCAAGGAATAGTGATTGTGATGGAAGACACCATAATTATTCTTCCGATATGACAATGGGACAATCATTTGGGGGTAGTAGTGTTCCCAAACATGGTCATAAGATAACGGTGGTATAAACTCAGACTCAGCCTACGTAGTAGGTAGGGGAGAGGTAGAGGGATCTTTTAAAGAGTTACATAGAAGAATTTTAGGAAAAGAGGAAGTGTGATGGGCCAATGGAAGTATAATCCAAAGGCAATTGTGTAGGGTGGATTGCAATGACATCCAGGATTAAATTCCAAGATAAATTATTTTTTTCCCTCAGGAGTAGCATAGTAATGATGGGAGGCAGCCATCTAAACCATAGAGAGATAAATTAATAATGAAAAATTTGAGAGCGATTTGATCGTAAGATCTTTCATCTGTTGTTCGGACAGAGGTGAGAATGGAGTTTTGAAACTAATCACAAGTGGGCAAGATAGAGACCAATTGTGGAGGAGTTACCCTGTTTAGCAAACTTAGTACCCGACGAAGGGTGTAAAGAGAATATTAGAAGGCCTCTAAGTTTATAATGGACCCGTGATGAGATTTTACTAGCATTGATCAGAAATCTAATTAGGATGACTAGTGTCAATGTCGTCAAAGTTGTACATTTACATGTTGATATCAAAGCTTCCATGAGAAGGGAGCTAAGAGGTTTGGAGAATCTAGTTGAAAAGAAATACTGGATTTGATGGTGATAGTGAAGCACCATTGGAGGGTGTACCCAATAGGGAACCCATTTAGATGATTTGAATCAATCGAACTCCTACAAAATGATGGTGGATTCAGTCAAGGCCGTCGACACCAACAACAAGTTCCATAGGGTCAGTGGAACCCAAGGAACAACAGGGGTAGCAATCGAGGCCAAAACCACCCAGTATGAGGGAAGAATACCCTGACATTCCCAGTGGGGCTGGAGACAAGGGAATGGCACAGAAAGGCATCCTATGTGTGGAGAGTAGGACCAACTATATTAAATTTATCTATAACAAGAAAGTGAGACCAGTTAGACAGGGAAGGTAAATGGGAGCATTGCCAGTAGGACAAAATAGAAGCAAGAACAGGATTTTTAGCGGGAGAATCGGACTAAGAAATTTAAGTACGAAGTTTACCAACTCAAGAGTGGTGAGATCAGGCAAGACTGGCAGGGTCCTCAATAGTATTCCCATTCTTCAGGGGCGTCAGGGCTGAGGAAACGACGGGGAAGGCTAACAGGTCTAGGGACAGAGTTAGGAGATTTTCTCTGGCAGTTATTACAATTGTGGAAAGAGGGACCACATTAATAAGGATTGATGAAGTAAGACAGGGGGCAACTATAGGATGAGATCCTGGACATAAAACCATTATAGTAAGTCACGAGTCAGTTCTGGTACGAAACTAATGCTCAGGGACCCGTTGACTAGGCTAGGTAAATTACAAATGGAGATAGAATCTTCATTTTATCCCTATGAAAATGAGATTGGGATTAGGTGACATGGTGCGTCACAATATAGGAATATTAACACTAAAACTCAAGTGTGAGTCGGGTTCAGTGGGTGCGCTAGTTGTATCAGCCTTATTATGTATATAATTACCATTGGGTAGCGGGACTTTTTGTATCAGCTACGAGGAGAAGCAGGTGTGGACAGTAAGAGAAAATTTTATATTATGTAACAATTTTTACTCCTTTTAGTCATATGAGAGGAAAATATATATTATTTTTTCATAATCGTTATTTAGGGGAAAATTATATTATTTTTGCAAGGTATCACCTGAAAGAGGTTTGAACCTATATATGTGTATATACGTTATAAAATAGTGTGTATTAGACTCTTGTGTATATGTTGTCAAGTTATATTTGATCCCGGTGAGTAGGGACGCTTACTACTGTGATTCAAAGAATATTAGCTTTTATCGACCAAAGAGATATAGATCTTCATTTATTTGCACTAAGAAACAGGTAATAATAAGAGTGCCATGATATATGTGGTCTTTTTGTAACATAAAAGTGGACGAGTATACTATTATGTCACGAGTCAGGGATTTGAGGGTACGTTCGATGGACTGGGGGCATAACGAATGTCGACGACCGACAATGTTCGAGAGTAGTGTATCAGGGGGTTTCCTTATTTGGATTTCGCTTTGCGAGACATTCCACGCATGAAAATAGCGAACGTTGGGAGTTGAGGGAAGTTTGGTCTTTAGGATATGAGGTAAGTACCCTAGTTACTGTACGTACATGTGATTATAACTAGGAGATGACAGTTATTTTACTATTTAAGGTCGGTAGAGCCGAATAATGCGTGTGTGAAAGCCCTTGTAGAAGGTTTATACCACGAGTATATCAGTGACGCAACCTAGAGAATAATTAAGTTGCGACTAGTAGGTTAAGCGAGTATAACCTTACTGTATGGTCATGCTAAGTACACGAAAATTAATTTAACACAAGTCTATTATGATTAGTGGAATTGTGCAACAATGCATGGGACATAGGGTGTATGGGTGACCTAATTAGTTGAGATTTGCAGTATCATTCATAAGGAGTAAATGTGGAAAGTTATCAAATAAACGTAGAATCATGAGAAAAATAGAAACTGAAGTAAAATGAGACAAAGAGAATGTAGTGGCATTGAGAGTGAGGCGAGTCACAAGAAATTGAAGGATGAACAGAAAATGGGGCGACTGTAGTGTTGAAAAGTACACAGAATTTACATTTTAGAATTTTCGGAATAATCAGGAGCTACTCTGTACAGAAGGGTAATATGACGGTAGTTATGTTAGAACCAACTGAAGAAGTAAAGGTTGGACGTGAATATTTGGGCATGATTGCAGATATCTTCCATGAACGGAATGATCCCTAGTTTGAATGGTGGATTATAGATAGCTGAACTAAAGAGTACCATTAGTGAAAAGGGTACTGGGTACAACGTAATGTTCCGAACATTAAAAAGGTGTGGAAATATATGTGTAATAAGAGAAAATGAATAAGGGAGTTGACAAATGGGGGTGTTAGGGTTTCCCAGTAGAGGGGATACGTTAGCCGTGAGTAGAGAGGCAAATAATAGTGACAAAAAGGGAAAGAAATCACAAAGTATTGCGAAGGCATGGCACTAAGGTGAATTGATAGCTTCAATGATGGAACATTTTATAATTTGATTACTAAAGTGAATTAGTCACTAGATAGGATGGTAGGGGAAGACCTTTGGACTGAAGGATACAGTTAGTAGAGATACAACGGGAACAACAGAACGACATAACTGAGATAACAAGATTTCATGGGCTGCAACTAGATGTCGTGTCCGACAGGAATGAAATCTTCGTGTTTCACTTTTGACAGAGTTCCCAGGAGATCATGAGTACGGAGTTGTGATTAAGTATGAACTATCACCCACAGACTGATGGGAAGATCGAGAGGACGAATCGGATGCTAAGGTATATGTTACGTACATGTGTCCTTTATTTTAGAAGAGGTTGGGAGCAGTACCTTCCACTGGTAGAGCTTGTGTATAATAACTCCTATCAGTTTACTACTGGCATGGATCTATTTAAGGCGTTATACAGTAGGCTTTTCCATTGTCCTACTTATTGGCTAGAGGTGGGGGAACAACAAGCTACTCGGGACAGAGTTGATTTAGGACACTACGACCAGGATTGAGATGATTCGTAGTTGTATACGGGTAGCCTAGGGCAGACAGAAAAGCTATAACAATGATAAGTGGTTCTTTCAAGAGTTTGATGTGCGGGATTAAGTGTTACTACGAGTATCTCTTATGAAAGGGATAATGAGATTTGGGAAGAATGGGAAGTTGACACCAAGGTACGTGGGGCCATTTCCTATCGTCGAGAATATTGCACTAGTAGCATATAGACTTGGGTTGCCGGAGCACTTGCATCCTATTCATATTTATTTGCTCAGACGGTATCTCCGGAATGAGTTGGCCCACACTTACATTGCACTAGAGTTGATTGACTTATATCCTGATAGTTCATATGAGGAGAGACCAGTGGCTATCGTAGACCATAGTGATAGGAGATTGAGGTCAAAGGTAGTTCCACTAGTGCATGTCCAGTGGGAACATCATAATGTCGAGGATTCTATTTAGGAGCGCGAGGATGAAATGCGCAAAAAATATCCAGAGTTGTTCATACCATGTATAGTTTTATTTTCCGAATTTCAGGATGAAATTCCGTTATATGGGGAGTATGTAACACCTCGTAATTTTAATGATTTTTATATGTGGGATTAATTAAAAATAAATATGGGAAATTAATACATAATTAATCTGAATTAATATAAATATTAACTAGAGAGATGAGGGTTATCATTTATTGATGTGAATTATATTGAGTATTACTTAGTGAAAAAAGTAATGTGTGATTATGAATTTAGTAAAATTGTCCCGAATGAAAAATATGAGAATTACAATAATTAAGTCGAGACGCGCGTGACAGCCATGTGGGGACTCAATTTAATGAGAAAAAGAGTAATTAATTCTTATGTCATCTGAATGGTCATTTTAAGTGCGCCAAAGTGTCCGAAAGGGAAGAGATAGTAAAAAAAAGTCGACCCGGAGGTTTAGTTTGGATCCCGGAGCACTTTTAGGCCAAACCGGCACCCCAGAGGGATATTTTAGTTATATGTATTTTGGGGGAATTAAGACCTATGAAAATTAGAGAATTATTTCATCTGGGAATAGGAGTCTTCGAGGGTTATAATTCATAGAGTTGCAGAGAGGCTATGGGAGGGAGAAGAGAAGAGGTTTCAAAGGCTATAACCACCAAGTCCTACACCAATCGCACCATCAACACCACCTCCGCATAGATCGAGGAAGAGGAACACCACCATACCCATCATCTTCAATGGATCAGACCTTCATATCAAGGCAAGTGTTTATCTGGTTATCTTTTGAATTGATATATCATCCATGTTAGAATAAGATGGATTTCTTATGAAATTTATGAATTTGGAATTGAAGAATTGGAATGTATTTCATGTTCATGAGTAGGAATTTCTTAATAGTTGATCCCTGAGATACGTAAATGAATCTTGATGAGTAATACCACAAAACTTGGGAAGAAATCCGAAATATTTAATGAGATTATGAATCAACATGAAATTCTAGGGTTTTTCAAGATTATAATGAATTAACATGCTTTGGGTGAAAATTTGTAAGATTTAATGATTAGATTACATTGGGAATTGTTTATATACGTTACTATAACATTAGAGACCCTTGGTTGGGAGTTTGGAGAAGTGTAACGGATTTTTGGAGAAAACCTTTTTATGGAAAAATCTCAAAAATGTTTGGAAGATGATGAACAGTACCATTTCGAATCGATTCGGCCCAAGGCGAATCAATTCAGCTGTTTGTCAAAAAAGGAAATTTCTAGATTTTTTTGTTACGATCGCGGGAGCACTGACCTCGTGTTTTTTTATTTTTTTTAATTTGTTATGATTTTTCTGTGGAAGCCAATCGATTGGGCTACCCAGATTTTGGCCACCTTCCCTTTTTGTTTAGGATCTTTGGGAAACGTTCGGGGTCTAATTGTGGAATTTAATTTTAAACATAATGGGTATTATATTGAAGTACTAGTAGGCCTATATTGGGTTTTAGGCTTGGTTCTTTGAGGGGGAAACAAGGACTAAATTTAATTAGGCTTAATAGAGAGAAAAAACAAATTGTGTAAATAATTAGAGTCACGAGAATTCGAGAGGAACGATGACTAAACCAGTAGAATAGGAGTGAGTTACCTACTGATATTATGTATAGAAAAATGGACACACTTCGAGTGGTGAGGCATTCTCAAAATTTTGCGAAAATTAGTAAAATGAATAATTAGTCATACGTAAGATATTCGAGAGATAAAAATATATTATGTATGGGATGTATAATATAGGTCGGGAGTATACCTATACTGATGATATAAATATATAGGTTGTGTTTATGCCTATTACATGATTTTTCACTTGTCTGACATTCTTATGCTGCTTGCTATCATGGAAGGTTACCACGTCAGGACAGTCCAATCTTGATGAGCCTTCAGGGGGATTTTTAACTTGTACCTCAGAATATGGAACCTAGGAAAGGCCTATCTGTTAGAACGAGAAGTTGGCGATCATATGGGTGTGTAACCCATAGGCTTGGAACTATATTCGCCTTCAATATATATGATTTGTATTTATGGTTCAATAGAGATACCAAACCAATAGTCCTTTATATAGTGTGTGATGTACCGGGACATGATAGCAGAGTATGCATGCACCGCAGATCTCAGCCTAGGGGTGCTATAGTAGTGTATATATATATATATATATATATATATATATATATATATATATATATATATATATACTTATGATTTAGTTCTATTGTTTGTGCTTAGTAGATAAGAAATATATTGATATCTAAATGTATGTAAGTGTGCAAGGAATTTATATCATACAAGAAATTATAAATGTCTCATAGACATAGAAAATAAATTGTTGTATGGGTAACAATGGTGAGCACAAAATGTTAGTGGATGAAGTAAAGTATTAAATTCAAACTAGTTAGGCGTGATGACAATGACTAGAATGGGTTAGAGATATGTTAGGCGTGCACAATAGTTGAGAGGTGAGAATCTTAAGTGAGAGACCGTGAAACTGACATGTTTGTAATATCAAATGGCAAGCATTTTAAATACTCGCTAAAATGTTTTAAACTATTTTCACTCGGGCTCTGACCCGTTTCTTGTAAATCTATTTTCTTTGTAAAAATCATTTTATTGTCCAGCCATAGCGATGTCATGCATAGGATATCCGACCACTTGACGTGCTGCAGTTGTTGTGGAAGTTGTAGGTCCTCGATATTAGACGCGTCTACTCTCTTTCATTCAGATTAATGATGCAATTATTTTCAGTCAGGGCATGTCGCCCATTATTTGTTGTTATTATCTCAGAGACGTTGTACTCATTTATTTCAGTTGATTGGGTTCAGTTTTATTATGAGTTATTTGTATTGAGACCTTAAACTGGGACGTTTATTCGAGTCTTATTTAATTCAGTAAGATGGTTTCTCATTTATTATTATTTTACTTGTGAGAATGGTAAATGTGGTTTATGATTTAAATGGTTGAATATTAATTTCAAATATTAAAAGTTATTTTTGACACTAGCTTAATTAACTATTAGGTGGGTAATAAAGTAAATATTTTTTTACAGTGATGCTAATAATGAACCAACGGGATATTCTTATTTAATTTAATAAATAATTGATAACCCATTATTTAATTAAGCGAGGTGTTATAATAACTTAAAGAGAAGAAGACTAAAAGGAGGAGAGAAGATTTTGAAGATTTGAACCCTAAATCTACACAATTGGAGAGAAGTTTAATTTGAATGCTTATATAATTGAATTTACTGTAAATTATGTTATACATTTGAATTTATCCTTAATTACCGAATTAAAAATCTGATTTAGAGGATCTAAATCAAGTAATTTTGAAATTAACACAATTATAAAGTAATTAGGATTGATTTAGCATCATCTTGATTAAATCATCCCAATAATTATTTTATTTTGATTAGATTGGAATAGGCTCTAATTTGTTATTGTAAGCCATTAAAAATTAGTAGAATATATTGTATAGTATGTAGATAATTGCAATCAATTGGTTGAGAATTGAAATCTTAGGGTTCTTGAGAGAGAAAATGGGTTTTAATTGGGCATTGAACTTTTATTTTGATTTTGATAATATAATTAATTTTTAAATATGTTTTGTATATAGATACATCATGTATATGTTATATGAATAATATAAGAAGATTTCCTCATCATTAATGGAGAATTGAATTGGAATTTGTTGTGTTAGAGAAGACAAACCCCATAGGGGGGGACCTCAAAACACTGAAGCACGCGATCGACCATCCCTGCCCCAATGGCTGACTGGTGCCTTCAGTAATTTAGCAATTTCTCTTATTATTTTTATTTGAAAATTAGCATTCAGAAATTGTTTCAGGATCACTCCTGGCCTAAATTGATGCATATTATTTTGTTCATAGTATGATTCAGAAGACTTAAACGTAATGGAATGGGTGGATTCTTTAATTCATTTTAAATTAAATTAAAGTGGATAAATATTACTCAGGACTCGAATTCCATGATTATGATGGTTTTAAATTGTTGTGATCTTCATGTGATGCATATAATTCGTGAATACTAGTGGAAAATGTAATAAGGGAAAATTCCATTAAAAAGGGGCACGTACAACTCAGACTGCTATGGTACATCGATGAGTAGACGAGATTCCTTCGTCAATTTTTATCGATGGATCACATGTTGAGGTACCCATGTCCGAGATGGATTACAAGGATATTTCTTTTATATGTCCTTGAGTATGGTAGGCTATATGATTGATGGGAAGATGTGGTGATTTATCGCTTGCCATGATGAGGTCTTAGGTTCAGAACCACCTGAGACTATACTTAGTATACGCGAGTGAACCCCGAATGCATTAAGGCTAGGCCTTTGTTACTTAATTTACTTATGTGATCCTTAAACTCTAAGGTTATCATAATTTCTTCATAACACCTAACTTTGATAAGTGTAATGCTACCCTAAACTTTAAAAGTTATTTTCACATGGGTAGAATAAGACTTTGCTACGTGGTCACTTGGGATTTGGGATCTTTGATGCCCATGATATTAGTATTGCAGGGTGGGATAATTCTAAAAGATGTTACAAAGATAGACTTATATTCATATTTATCACTTATTACAACTTATATTATAATTTTATTCTATTTCAACTTGATATTAATGTTTTGGATTTAACATTTCAAGATCGAGGCCGCCCGTTCTGCCGCCTTGATCGATAGGGTTGATGTCATTCATCATTCTATTGAGATCTACATTAGGCTATAGGCATCACTGGCATGTGTGCCAGATCTATTTTTTTCCATTAGAGTGGAGAGAGTTACTCATTCGTATTCATACATTTGTATAGCATTGTTTTATTGTCATGTAGATTTGACTCATGTGGAAAATATCATAGTATTGGGATATTATTCTTTGTGGATATTCGGTTTTGATTTCAATTTATTTGTTTAATTTTATTTTTAGCGTCCTGTACTTTTTGAATATAGAACCGATCAATCTATTTTTTATATATTACAGGTTGTCATAATATAGTTAATATTTTACTATTTTGTCCTTATAATGAGTCAAGTGCATGATACAAGAATCATTTCCCTCCAACTTAATTGCCCAAAATGAACCCATGATCTTTTAAAATTTGATTACTTAATTTAGGGATTTCCATGACACTTTTAATATTTGAGATGCCATTTTAAAACAATCATGACACATGTTATTAATTTATATAAAACCATGACATTCCAAATTAATAATTTTCACTTTCATTTTGTAAATAAGCGGGTGGAATGCACATTGCAATGAGTTATGTCATGGCATTTGTATCAATGAGTCCTTCTATGCTGCTACAAAATCGCAACACAAGTGACATGTCGTACTCTTATTTTCTCATTTCTGTGATTCACAAGGCTACATCTTAGTAGGTCTTGGACACGAGCGAATAAGGGTGCGACACGTTAATTGTGTCGCACTCTTGTGTCGCAATTTTGTGTCGACCTATCATTTTTTGTGTATCAATTATTATAGAGTTTGGAACAACTACATGATCTGTACCTAATTAGCTCACAGGTTCTCTCTATAAAATTCCTTAGAGCCATGTATTATATCTACACAGCCTCTTCCCAATTTTTCTTCTACCATGGTTTGATAGTCCCTTTTTGTGAGTGCAAGAAAAAGGTGAGATGGATCTAATTGGTACTCTGGTTGGCGAAACAGAAATAAAATCTTGTGGAGATGTATTTAATGAACTCTTTAGAACCAAACCACACCATATATCAAACATAAACCCTCACCATGTACAGGGTTTTGAATTGCATGATGGTTAATTCAGCACTGTAGGTTCTCTTATCTTCTAGAACTATTCCATGGTGAGGTAGTGAGTATTTTAAAATTACATATGTTATAATATTAGTTACATAATAGGTTATTTATTTACGCTTTAGTTTTCTTACTATAATAGTACTATTTGAAAAATTTAGAGGCCATGTTCTTTTTTAAAGAGTGATTCTAGGAAGACCCTCAAATTGTACGTAAACTAAAAAACGGTGATGTGTCAAACATGTATTGGCTAATGTCGATGATGCGGTCCCACAAACACAAAAACACCAACTAATACCGTGTGACACATCACTGGGTTTGAGTTTTTTGTACAAGTTTTAGAGTCTAACAAGATTTATTCTTAATATCTATTAAGTGTAACATAAATTCTATTATGCCAGAGTATTTGTCCCAAAATAATGGGATAAAAAACACACACGTATATATATTATACCTCTAATACAATATTATTAGAGGTTTTAATAATGTTACTACTCTCAAATGGTTTGTCGTTTCCACTTCCCAACCTATCTTTTCATCTCTCATCACTCTTATGAAAGTGTCCCTTCATTATTAATACCCTTGCATCTCTCTCCATATATTTATTATTAACCTTATTTATCCTCCTAACTTATTTCTCCACCTTTTTATTTCAATGTACATAATACACATTTTGGATAACAACGGGGAAAAAAAGTTTTCAATAGATGAATATTTAATGAGCAAGAAAACCATAAACATGCTTTCCCTTTGAATCTTTCAATTTATTATGTGTTGTTATGTATCAAGTTTGTACTAAATTTATCCTCTTCTCTTCTATTCTCTTCTCTTCTCCTCAAGTTCTTCTTTATATTTTATCTTTATATTTAAAAAATAGATTTTGATATGACTATGTTTCATAATAAGAAGGAGGTCCGACAAGGTAGTTGGGTTAATTAGGTTTAATGGGGTTGTCGGTGTTGTTGGGTTAAATCGGTCGGGTAGAATAGGTTTCGGGTTTGTTAGAAGCAGGTGGTTTATAGAAACGAGTCAGTGATTAGAGGGTCAGAATTTGATGTCGGGTGTGGATTCATAGTTGCATGAGGTGGTTGAGTTCTAGCAGGTTTGGTCGATGCGTCTATGGTTAGATCTCGGGGCATGGGGTTCGATGGGTTATTGGATTTAAAGGTTCTAGATTTTGATTGAATTTGGTCACGGGACGGAGTTGCAACGGCCGAATCATGGGTTATGTGTGACACCCCGCCTAAAAAATACCGGGTGATCACTCCTATATCAAATTATGACAGGAATCTCATATGGATCGTTCTTATCATCACTGTCGAAAGCCCATTTAATTACTAATAACCTATTAGGCCGGTGTCAAAATTTTACTCAACTACTCTTTTTAAACGAATAAAATTAAAACATCCACACAGTTTTGCGTAAATGAAACAGAATTAAAATAAAATTGATCGAACACTCTGTCAAAATATACAACCATATCGAATGATGTACTAAAAAAATAAATGCAATTGGACCATTGGCTCGAATATTTATACAGTACCTCCTATCTAGAGTACAAGAATGGAAGTGGCTATCATAAACCTGCACGCATCCACAGCTGCTGCAGCTGACGTCTGACTCGAAGGAAGTGTCATCCATGCATCCCTCTGTCTGGACACCTATATATATATATATATATATATCAAGGAAAGGAAAGTAGATAAACGGGTCAGAGCCCGACTTTGAAAATATTTTGCAAGTGCATAATTGCTTTATTTTTAGAAAAAGGTTTTATTTCATATTTAAGTTTGGTATAGGACTCCCATGAGATACCCCTCACCTCTCTTCTAATAGTGCACCACTTTAAACATCCTAGTCAAGCTACCCTGCTAAACTAGTATATCACCCAACTACCATCTACCCTAGATAGTCCAAGTGCTAAGGGCTAAACTTCCCTCCATTCTCAACACTGCACTAAGTTCGTGTGTGGGGTGTCTCGCGAAGTGAAATCCAAACAAGGAACCCCCCCCCCTCGATACAATACTACTTCGAAGGGTTAATGGTAGAGATCCATTAGGCCCGTAGAATAAAACAATTATATAAATACATATTTATATACATCTTACAATATATATCTGGATAATATCTCCCGGAGTGAGGATTACCAATTCAATTTCATCTTTATAATACACATCTGGATCTATCTCCCGGACTGAGAATCCATATACAATGTACTTATCAACACTTATCATATTTATCTCAAAACTTTCCATTTCCTTTCTTATACACAGGAAATGTATTTAAAAGCCAACTCATTAGCATGAAATTGCTTAACTTATCATATAACTTTTTAAAAGACAATTTTATTATCATAAAAATGCTTTTCCTTTTTAAAACATTCCATTTCCCTTCTTATATCTAGAAAATGTATTCAAAGCCATTTTTATTATCATAAAAATGCTTTGATCATATCATATGCTTCCATTTCCCTTCTTCCATCCGGACAACGTATCCGAAGCCAATCAATTATCCTATTACCCTTCTTATATCCGGGAAATGTATTTAAAGCCAATCCATTATCATGAATTTCTTTAATAAATCTAAGATCGTCCCTCCGAGTTTCCCACTGGACGCACACCTAAATGGCTATCATCTAGCAGGGCCCATTAAACAAGACAACCTGGGAACCTACCAATGTCAGGAAGCAGCCATATGTCTGCGGGATAGTCAAGACCACACCCAGAATCTCCTAACCAGCGCAGTAAAATATAATCGCTCATATGGCCTAGGACTATATCCACCTTTGCATTCATTAGCCCCGGGGCATCACCATACGCACGCAACTTCCCTTACGATAGCGATTTAGGGAGATGTGTAACCATAATTTATTAATTATGAAAATCATTTCTTTTTCCATTTTGAAAATATTTATTTTTATATTTTCAAAATCATTTACCTCATATCGTATATATACTTTAATCACATAGTATATACATATACCATATATTCCTCCTCGAATATATAAATATGGCCCTAATTGCCAATCTCATCTAGCGATGACCAATAATCCCAAAGATTCTCTCAAAGAATCATAATGATGCTTTCATATACGCATGATATTAAACCCAAAGTATTTTCTTACTTTAATAAATAATAAATACATTAATCCCATCTAAGGATTTATTGCATATCTCCAAATATACCAATTTGCATTAACTAAAGAAGTATATTCTGTAATTCATCCTAATAATCTCGTCGGATTCACTCATTAATAATCAACATAATTATGTTATCTCTTTAGATAATAATTCTCTATAATACTCAAATTTAGAAAGCCCGCTTTAAACTCAAAGAGGAGAAGTAATAACAATCTCCAGAATCTTGGGCTGAAAACAGGGTACCGGTCGATCGGTTCTGGACCCCCGATCGATCGGATCTGGACCGCCGGTCGACCGCGGGTTGCAAATAAGCCTATGAAACAAAAAAGTAGGCCCTTTTTCCTTTACGCGGTCGACCGGCCTTAGGGGCGCGGTCGACCGGTCACACCAGGTCCTCAACACTAATTTCCTCAAATCCTCCATCCAACAACCAAATTTCATTATCGGGGTTTCTAAACTACACCAAAAATCATCGCATACATCTACACGATTAATTCTAGCCTTTATTTTTCCAATTCCCGATTTGATTTCCGAGTTGATGATTTCAACCCGGAACTGCCATCTTGTAAAAATCATATGAAATCGAGGAAAAATAAAAAAAAATATGCGGTCAGCGCCCACGCGACCGTATCGAAAAGATATGCAACTTTTATGTTTTGGTCGAGATCTAAATCAGTACTCTTCCTAGCCGAAATGTCCCCACAAGACACGGGTTTACTATTCATCATCTTCCCCAAAATCCCAAACTCCATTTTTCTCCATTTTTGTTGTTTCTAACCTCATCCAACAACTCAATAAACATCTAATCTATGTTTTACAACTAACACATCAATTATTTTAGGGTATTAACCCATTTAAACCCTAACTTTCATTTCCTCCAATTCATCACCACAGTTCACACCATTAACAAGGATTTAAGCTTAGAATTCATCCACTATCATTATTACAATAAACCCTTATGAAAACTTCTCCCAAAAACCCATTTACACAAGAATACCCAAACCCAATATCTTTAGGGTTTGTTAATACCAAACTACGGTATGAGATTTATGCAAAAAAGTAAATAAAGCAAGTGAACACTTGTCTGGAGGATGAAATCCGACGATCTCGTGTCGAATCCGACGGAGTTTGGCCCGAATCTCCCTTTTCTCCTCTTTTCTTCCTTTCTCTCTCTCTTCTCTCTTTTCTTTCTCTTTTCTCCCTCTCTCCCTCTTTATAAAGAAAGAAAAAGGGTTTATACCCCTTAAAACCCAAAAACGACTCGTTTACTCAATTTCGAGCCCTTTTTAACTCTAAAATTCCCCGAAAATCAATTTCGACTTTCGGACACTCTTTTCCACCTATCTCGGACATTCCAAGACTCACGGCACAGTTGAAATTTCCATCCGAGGTACTTGACCGCAAATCACTATTTCAACCCAAAATAAATAAATGCGGTATTCCCATTAAAATTTTATCTTCTGTCGCTTTACCAATCTGTGACACATTATTAAAATACTCAAATTCATTTACTTAACACCAAAAGTAAATATACCATCCATCGAAAATCATTAAATCCTCGAAAATCCCAAAAATCGCTATTTCGAGAAATTCTCCAAATTGTCAAATTTATACCCAATTATGGAATTTAATTGTCTCCAAAAGGATGGGTTGTTACATTCTCCCCCCCCCCCCCTTACAATGGAATTTCATCATCGAAATTCAGATACGACCTACACCTCCAATCTAGGATCACAAATCCCACTACGTCTTAGTACCCCCAAAATCAAAAGGTGCTAACACGATAGTCCTTTAGCATATTCCACTCATTTCAAGGTGTACTCAAATGTACTAGCTTAAATATAAGCTCATTTAAATTCCTATCTACTAACGCACAACAACGACGCGTTACTCTGATAGCTCCTCTTATTGCCAATAATAGAAATGAGTCTATAACTACCGTTTTACATCTCGCAAAGCTTCAAGTTTATATACTACGCCCCTTCTATTTCATCCGGTATATAAACCAACTTACTAAGGTGCCCGTACACCTTTCTAACCCGTGCACATCTGCACATCCATTGTGAACGTCTGACACGTAACACTCTCTCCCAGTAAGGATCTCCTTTCCTCGGTGTAATACTCATATAACTCCCAAATCGCGAAATTTAATTCTCCTAACCTCGGCACCACTAACTCTAATAAACTTACATCCTAACAATGCTACGGTCAATGCGTCACCCTACCTACGCGAGACGACTATAATCCTAAATATATCACTAGTGCCCAAGGCCTCTCTCAACTTCATACATTTTCTTGGTTTCATACATGGGACATATCGCAAAGCGAAATCCAAACAAGGAACCCTCCCGTTACACTACTCCCTCGCGCTGTCGGTCATCAAGATATAACGACCTAAGGCATACCAGTGGGACGTCCTAAATCCTACCACGCTAACCTACGAATGCATTCCTACTATTCTATCCTTCCACCCATACGAAAGGAAACTTAACTGATAGAAGTGCCCAATCTCTGTAAGAGCACTATGTACATCATACCCAACACATATCTTCTTCAAAATTTGCCTTTTCATTAAGGCCTAGCCATAACCTCAAATCAATTTCTCTAAGTCCTGCTTCACCCACCAACTTGTGGTGAAACGACTACTTTAGTGCTTTCCCATAGCATAATATTTCCATAGTCATACCATCATCACATGGCTCATAGCCTATAGTGGTTCATCCACACTATAGGACTTTTCCACAAAACCCACATCCGTTCATCCTATAACATCTCTCCACTCCCGACGCCATTAAGATTTATGTGTGGAGCGTCTCGCAAAGCGAAATTCAAATAAGGAACCCCTCCACACACTTCTACTTAACTTTGTCGGTCATGGAGGTCCGTTATTTTCAAACATGCAACCGGGACACCCTGTCCCCTCACTCAACAAAACATGGTTTGAACTCCAAACTATATCTAGGAGCCACCCCACTAAGCGCACCATACTACACTCAGTCTCTGCACAATTAATAATGAGCTTAGACTCACAGCTCAGCAATTAACCCGGCACACCTCAAATCATATCTATAAGGCTGCCACATATACAAATCACGATAATGAAACCTCTTCTCATCGAAGTTACATCTACCCATAACAATAAAGACGAACTCAACCTGTATCCAGGTGAGACACCACAACAACAACCCGTTCCACCCCGGAACTGCGGACATGATAGTCTTGCCATTATTAGCCTGCTATCGCTCCGAACAACCAATAACATTATATACTCACCATATCACCATACTCGTATAGACATATAAAACAACCATCCCAAGCCATATATATATATATATATATATATATATATATATATATATATATATATCAACACCCTCCTTTATGGCAAATGAAGGAAAGTAAAATTCCGCTACCGTGGAAAACACACAAACATACATTATATAATGTTATCGATACCTCCATAACCCAAATTAAACACACGAGTCTAGGGCTAATAAACACCGCGATGTAATTTAGTCACACAAAATATACCCCCTTCATTGAGGTAAAACTCACAACAACAACTTGTTTTAACAAATTCCCCGGGTGGATGTCCACCAATGGGGTCCTCAACCATACACATTTTCCATAAGTGTTAGCAACACTTCTCTAGTGAGCCTATCGTTCCTCGAAAGGACTCATTCTTCATTGTACCTACCTCACCTCGGTACAAGATTCACTTCTTCATATTACTCTTTATTCACCATCGACCTCTGGCCGAACCTTATGTGAATAATTCCCAAAACAGCATTCTTTTCATTCTTACTGAATCACGGGGACTCATGGTTAAAACTATCCGTAAGATCCCTTTCGAATCCTTACTTCACTGGGAACTTCAACTTTAGTACCACTCTCTACTACGGCGGTACCGCGGTACCCATAACTACTATACTTGAGTAGTTGCCACCCAAAATCCTTAGCAATCACTACAAAGGAAGTGACTTCTACTATGGTCCACATTCCCGACTTCTACCAGCTGATCCAACTAAGCCTCACCACATTCTGCCATCCAAGCCTCACACACGAATCTCAAACGAGCACGCAAAAGATTTACTATAATCTTCTAACATGGAAGGAGAACGAGATCTCACAAGAGAAATCAACAATCCAAATCCTGAGGCTCTATAACAAATCAAGAGCAATGCTGAAAGCGTAGTACGCCTGCACAGATTCCTAAGGACACTTGAACCTGGTGCTCTGATACCATCTGTGACATCCCTCCTAATAAAATACCGGGCGATCACTCCTATATCAAATTATGACAGGATTCTCACATGAATCGTTCTTAGCATCACTGTAGAAAGTCCATTTAATTACTAATAACCTATTAGGTCGGTGTCAAAATTTTACTCAACTACTCTTTTTAAACGAATAAAATTAAAACATCCACACAGTTTTGCGTAAATGAAACTGAATTAAAATAAAATAACCAAACACTCGGTCAAAATATACAACCATATCAAATGCTGTACTAAAAAATTGAAATTGGACCATTGGCCCGAATATTTATACAGTACCTCCTATCTAGAGTACAAGAATGGAAGCGTCTATCAAAAACCTGCACGCATCCACAGCTGCTGCAACTGACGTCTGACTCGAAGGAAGTGTCATCCAGGCGTCCCTGTGTCTGGACACCTATATATATATATATATATATATAGAGAGAGAGAGAGAGAGAGAGGAAAGTAGATAAACAGGTCAGAGCCCGAGTTTAAAAATATTTTGCAAGTGCATAATCGCTTTATTTTTAGAAAAAGGTTTTATCTCATATTTAAGTTTGGTATCGCACGTCCATGAGATACCCCTAACCTCTCTTCTAACAGTGCACCCCTCTAAACATCCTAGTCAATCTACCCTGCTAAACTAGTCTATCACCCAACTACCATCTACCCTAGATAGTCCAAGTGTTAAGGGCTAAACTTCCCTCCATTCTCAACACTGCACTAAGTTCGTGCGTGGGGTGTCTCGCGATGCGAAATCCAAACAATCAACCCCCCCCCCCGATACACTACTACTTCGAAGGGTTAATGGTAGAGATCCATTAGGCCCATAGCAAAAAACAATTGTATAAATACATATTTATATACATCTTACAATATACATCCGAATAATATCTCCCAGAGTGAGGATTACCAATTCAATTTCATCTTTATAATAAACATCCGGATCTATCTCCCGGACTGAGAATCCATATACCAAGTATTCATCAATACTTATCATATTTATCTCAAAACTTTCCATTTCCTTTCTTATATCCAGGAAATGTATTTAAAGCCAACTCATTAGCATGAATTGGTTTAACATATCATATAACTTTTTAAAAGCCAATTTTATTATCATAAAAATGCTTTTCCTTTTTAAAACATCCCATTTCCCTTCTTATATCCAGGAAATGTATTCAAATCCATTTTAATTATCATAAAAATTCTTTGATAATATCATATGCTTCCATTTCCCTTCTTCCATCCGAAAAACGTATCCAAAGCCAATCAATTATCCCATTTCCCTTCTTATATCGGGGAAATGTATTTAAAGCCAATCCATTATCATGAATTTCTTTAACAAATCTAAGACCGTCCCTCCGAATTTCCCCACTAGACGCGTACCTAAATGGCTATCATCTTCCAGGGCCCATTAAACAAGACAACCTGGGAACCTACCAACGTCGAGAAGCGGCCATATGCCTGCGAGATAGTCAAGACCACACCCAGAATCTCTTAACCAGCGCAGAAAAATATAATCGCTCATATGGCGTAGGACTATATCCACCCTGCATTCATTAGCCAGGGGGCATCACCATACGCACACAACTTCCCTTATGATAGCGATTTAGGGAGGTGTGTAACCATAATTTATTATTTATGAAAATCATTTCTTTTTCCATTTTGAAAATATTCATTTTAATATTTTCAAAATCATTTACCTCATATCATATATATACTTTAATCACATAGTATATACATATACCATATATTCCTCCTCGAATATATAAATATGGCCCTAATTGCCAATCTCATCTTGCAATGACCAATAATCCCAAAGATTCTCTCAAAGTATCATAATCATGCTTTCATATACGCATGGTATTAAACCCAAAGTATTTTCTTACTTTAATAAATAATAAATACCTTAATCCCATCTAAGGATTTAGTGGATATCTCCAAATATAACAATTTGCATTAACTAAATAAGTGTATTCTCCAATTCATCCTAATAATCTCGTCGGATTAACTCATCAATAATCAACGTAATTATGTTATCTCTTTAGATCATAATCCTCTTTAATACTCAAATTTAGAAAGCCCGCTTTAAACTCAAAGAGGAGAAGAAATAACAATCTCCAGAATCTTGTGTAGAAAATAGGGTACTGGCAGACCGTTTCTGGACCCCCGGTCAACCGCGGGTTGCAAACAAGCCTACGAAACAAAGCAGTAGGCCTTTTTTTCCTTGACGCGGTCGACCGGCCTTAGGGGCGCGGTCGACCGGTCACACCAGGTCCTCAACACTAGTTTCCTCAAATCCTCCATCCAACAACATAATTTCATTATCGGGGTTTCTAAACAACACCAAAAATCATCGCAAACATCTACACGATTAATTCCAGCCTTTATTTTTCCAATTACCGATTTGATTTTCGAGTTGATGATTTCAACCCGGAACTGCCATCTTGTAAAAATCATATCAAATCGAGGAAAAATAAAAAAAATATGCGGTCGGTGCCCACGCGACTGTATCGAAAAGATCTACAACTTTTGTGTTTTGGTCGAGATCTAAATCAGTACTCTTCCTAGCCGAAATGTCCCCACAAGACACGGGTTTACTATTCATCGTCTTCCCCAAAATCCCAAACTCCATTTTTCTCCATTTTTGTTGTTTCTAACCTCATCCAACAACTCAATAAACATCTAAATTATGTTTTACAACTAACACATCAATTATTTTGGGTATCAACCCATTTAAATCTTAACTTTCATTTCTTCCAATTCATCACCATAGTTCACACCATTAACAAGGATTTAAGCTTAGAATTCATCTACTATCATTATTACAATAAACCCTTATGAAAACTTCTCCCAAAAATCCATTTACACAAGAATACCCAAACCCAAAATCTTTAGGGTTTGTTAATAACAAACTACGGTATGAGATTTATGCAAAAAAGTAAATAAAGCAAGTAAACACTTGCCTGGAGGATGAAATTCGACGACCTCGAGTCGAATCCGGCAGAGTTTGGCCCGAATCTCCCTTTTTCTCCTCTTTTCTTCCTTCCTCTCTCTCTCTTCTCTATTTTCTTTCTCTTTTCTCCCTCTCTCCCTCTTTATAAAGAAAGAAAAAGGGTTTATACCCCTTAAAACCCAAAAACGACTCGTTTACTCAATTTCGAGCCCTTTTTAACTCTAAAATTCCCCGAAACCCAATTTTGACTTTCATACACTCTTTTTCGACTATCTCGGACATTTCGAGACTCACGGCGCAGTTAAAATTTCCATCTGAGGTACTTGACTGCAAATCACTATTTTAACCCAAAATAAATAAATGCGGTATTCCCATTAAAATATTATCTTCTGTCGCTTTACTCGGCAGTGACACATTATTAAAATACTTCAATTCATTTACTTAACACCAAAAGTAAATATACCATCCATCGAAAATCATTAAATCCTCGAAAATCCCAAAAATTGCTATTTCGAGAAATTCTCCAAATTGCCAAATTTATACCCAATTATGGAATTTAATTGTCTCCAAAAGGATGGGTTATTACATTTTGGTGGGTTACGGGGATTGGGGGATCCGAATTTTGCAGGTTTGTGTGGCAGTTGGGAAGTGGTGGTCGAATCGGTTTATGGTTTGTAGAAATGGGTTATGGTTGGTTGAGGTTTTTTGTTGGGTTAATTGTATAATGATTGTTCATGGAGGTTTAAGAGAGAGAGTATGGTTCTGTATGTTCATAATTTAATTTTTAATAAATCAATGATTAGGATTGAGGTGTTGTAGGTGTATACTGTATGTGTATACGTTTTGAATAGCCTAAGGTGTTTGGTACGTGTTTGGTAATATTATTAAGTAAGTCTGTAGTAGAAAACTGTATTTTACTTCATAGATGATATGCCTTTGTTTAATTTAGACATGAACATGAAACGATTCAATTTTTTTAAGATAACATGAATATGATCCAAAGAGGACATGACACGACATAACACTACACACCACGAATAACATCATTTCAAAAATATATTTTATATTGGGCTTAAATAGGTCAACAATATTTGTATTATATATTTGTGCCCGCACATTGCGAGGGGTACATGCTAGTGAATAAATAATCTTTAAAGGTAAAAGGTATTAATAGAAACATTACTCTCGCAAATTATTTCAAAATAATAATAAAGTATTGTATTTTGATGGATCCATATCACAAAGTAGAATACTTATTGCGGATTGATGATGAGTTGCCAGAATTTTTTGAAAGTCAAAGCATTTCTCTAATCGAGATCCTTTAAGCTTCTTCTCCCAACCCTTCAGACTTCTTTTTCTTTCTCAAACCCCATAGCAATGCTTGTCACCACATCTGCCATACATTTCAACAATTACGGACTAGGTAATCATAAAGGAATTACACTTATTTCAACAAGCCTTATTTGAATTGCTTTTTATTTATATATTTTCGTAAATAATGGATTTTAGAGGGTTTCTAGATTTAATAGTTCATGTACTTAACTTTTTTGTCAAAATTATCTTTTGGTATTTTTTTTACTTCTTGTTGAATTAAGTATTTAACACTATTTTCAATAAAGGATCATTTAGACTTAAACTCAATTTTGTTAATTAATTATTCTGCACCCCAAAATGACCAAGATCATTACTAACTTGCTAGTTTTTCTCGCGCAATGCCTAAAATGCCATTATAACTCAATATATATGGAGAAGATAAAAAAGGAACCTTAAAACGGACCAATTTTTTTAAAATGGTAAAAAAAATGACCCAAGATTGTTTTAAGGTATTAAACATTTCAGGGAACCTATAAAAATCAGCTCAAATATTTTTTTTGCTGTTTTAATAAAATCACAATATATGTCCATTTTTAAGTTGCTAAAAACATATATGTTTTTGGCCGATTTTTTAGAATTGCAAAAAAAAGTACATTTTTCGGGGATTTTTTTGGAAGTAACTTAAATTTTTAAATACTTCACAAAAATAACAACCCAATTTTTTTTTCCTACTTCAAAAAAATTTATTCATATTTTTGGTCATCTTATATTGATATAATATGATAGCTTATGTATGTTATAAAATATATGTATAATATTTTTACTTTTTTATGCTAACAAGCATGAAATATCATGTTAAAAGCATATATTATATACTATTATATACCATTATATACTATCATACTATTATTTTTTAAATACATGTTATTAATTTTTTTTAAACCTGCTATTAAATTAATTATTTTTTATAAAAAAAAGTATTTATTTTTTCATTTTTTGTTAAGTATTTATTTTATTTTTATATTTATTTTTTGAAGGTGTTTTTTTTAATAAAAAAAAGATGGGTTATTATTTGCTGAGTTTTATCACGGGAGCAAATTTATCATCGTACCCTCGACACAGACATTCGCTCATATATATAGATATATATATATATGGAACTTTGTTCCCAAATGATAGTTTTTAATAAATGTGGCTAACAAAATATTAGTACTCTCGGAGTATCAATTCTTTTTGGTCAGTCCTAGTACTGTTACGTGATATTTTAACTTACTCAATATTTTTTAGGAGATAGGGAAAAAATATATTTTTTATCTCGTATCTAAAGAAGGAGTGCGTCTGCATTAGATATAAATTTTGATGTTTACATGGCATAGTCATTGATTCGTATATTGGAGAGAGAGATGATAATCTGTATTAGATATAAAAAGGTCAGTAATCTGTATTAGATATAAAAATTGAACCTTAGATGATGACAATGTGCCGGAAGACGGTAATTTCAAAGTTAGTTACAACGGTGGCACACCATCATAAACTGGAAGAGCTTCAGCAATATCTTTCTCCGGCAGTCTGCATGTCACGTTTAGTCACTCCGACGGTAGAAATAGCTTTCTCCAGACATTAATTGTGGGAAAAAACCAGTGCTCGAGGTTATGACTGGAGTGCCGTCTATCACTGGTGGAAAGGCTATGGGAAAGGACGTACAAGGGTAAAGTAGAGAGGTGAGGAGCCTTAAATGTGGATAGCAAATTACGGTATACTCGGTGGGAAAGTGTAAAAAGATGTAAATGTAGGTTTTTTGAGTTACATTGTGAAAGAAGTTTTTATGGTGGAAAAAATGGAAGACAATATAAAAATCTGATGTGGCCGATCTGGACGGATGAAAGTTAAACCCGCAAGATCTGAGCGGATAAAAGTTTAACGATCATTTTTTTGTTAAAATATATCTGGGCGTGTATCTTTTAAATGCCCAGTTTGGACGACTATCTTTTATTCGCTCACATCGTGTGGGTTCAATTTATACATTGTGTTTCGACCATCTAAATTTGCACAGCCATTACATTTTCTCTCCCCTAAATCTAAATATTTTTCTACCCACTATAAAAATCAAAAACCTAAATCTGCACATTTAGGGTACGTTTGAAAGAAAACTGGGAAAATGCAAATGATTCCAGGACATTTGATTCCAGGGCAAACAATTCCGAGGCAAATGAATATTTTCCAACTTGTGTCTGTTTGATACAAGTTGGAAAATCATCAATTTTCCACATTTTCTATCAAACGCAAAAGCTGGAAAATAGATATAAATGTGAAAATTTTGTTTACGGAATATATATATATATAATAAATATATATTATTAAATATAAAAAATATATGAATATATATTATATTATTTGCGGAATATATATATTTCGTATATACAAAATATATGTGAAATATATATTCCGTAAATATAATTTGCGGAATATATATATTCCGTAAATTATTATTAATTTGCAGAATATTCATATATTTTGTATATTTTTCGGAAATTAATAATAATTTACGGAATATATATATTACGTAAATAATATAATATAATTCATGTATTAAATATAATAATATATTTAATATATGAATATATTCTATATATATATATATATATATATATTCATATATTCATATATTAAATATAATAATATATTTAATAATAATATATTATTTATACTATATAAATAATATAATATTATGTTTATATGTAAATATATATTCTATATATACCTGTAAATAATATATATATATATATATATATATATATATATACTAAATATATATTATTTACAGAATATATACATATATATAATATACATTATTTTGCATATGTATAATATATATTATACATATGCAGAATAATGTATATTATATATATGTATATATTCATACATACATAATATATGTATATATATAATATACATTATTCTGCATATGTATATTATATGAATATATATAATGTATATATTCATATTATATATATATTATACATATGCAGAAAATATACATTATGTATTTATGAAAATATTATGTATTTATTTATATATACATATATATTATATATTTATGAATATATACATATATATAATATACATTATTCTGCATATGTTTATTTTATATATATAATATGAATATATATGTATATATTATGTATTTATGAATATGTACATATATATATATATGTATATATGTACATATTCATAAATACATAATATATACATATATATTCATATTATATATATATAATATACATATGCAGAATAATGTATATTATATATATGTATATATACAATATATATGTATATGCATATATACAGAATATAATATACATATATATTATATATACGTATAGATTTTGTAAATAATATATATTAAATATAAGGAATATATGAAATATATTAAATATACAAAATTTATGAAATATAAATATATATTAAAATATATGAATTATATAAATGTACGAAATATATAAAAATATGAAATATATATAAATATACGAAATATATATAAATATACGAAATATGCGCAATATACATATATGTGCTAAAATATATAAAATATACGAATATATATTATTTACGCAATATATAAAATATACTACATATATGAAATATATATAAATATACGAAATATACGCAATATACATTTATGTGCTAAAATATACGAATATATTAAATATATAAAATATACGAATATATAAAATATATGTGCTAAAATATACGAATATATATAAAACATACAAATGTAAATTGACATAAATAATATTCATTTATGTCAATTTTACTTTGAAAGTAAGTTTTTATTTCAATTTAAATAAAATTGACATAAAAATAAATTATTTATCTCATATTTATATATAGATGAGACAAATACATATTAGTTATTTTCCCCTTTGGAGTAAAAATTGAGATAAATGAAAAAAAAAAGCGGGGTTTTTTTTTCATTCCCCGCTCCAAAAATTTGGAGCCTCAAATTCCTCAAAATTCCGTCTACCGCATCCCTCTCTCTCTCTCTCTCTCTCTCTCTCTCTCTCGTATCCCTTTCTCTCTCACTGGGTCGCACGCCGACTCCCCCTCTCTGGCTCGCTCGCGCTCTTCCTCATATCTCACAGCACCTTCGGCTCTCTCAGGTCTCATCACCTCCGGCACCGGCGAGATTCAATCAATCAGGTACAAAAATCCCTAATATGGATTTGTAAGGGTTTGTGTATATGTGTTGTGTATATACGATTTGTTCTTGATACGTGTGTGCGATTTCTTGATTTGTGTGTGATTTGTGTATATGCGATTTGTTCTTGATTTTTGTATATGTGTTTGTAATATTTTTGTTTGAAAACCTAATTGATTTCTCTTCCTTTTTATTGTGTATTTTATCAGACTTTGCAGCTGGGACGCCTTCCCTCTTCTCCTATTTTCTACCCCGCCCCAGTCTGCATAGAGAATTTGAGTACGTTGCTTTACCAACTCTTTTTACATTAGTAAATAGTTATGTTTGACCCAAGCATTATTCAAGCCTTTATTTGTTTAGATTTGTTACAACTATTAGCAATAATACTCTTTAAAGAATTGTGTCTATTATAAATTCAGTTTATATATTGTCATTTTTAAAAAAAAATACACTTTAAAGAAATAGTTGAGTGTCATTAGTTGCAAGAGTAATTTTATTTTCTTTTCAATTTATATGTTCAATGTTTAATAATTTTGGTTAATGACTTATTGCAAAAAATAGTACGGTCATTCGAAGAAAAGTTCCTCGACAATTTTATAATTAATATATAGTCCAAACTTTTTTATTTTGTTCCAAAAGATCCCTCGGTGCATAAAACAGTTACAAACTTTTTTTTATCTTATCCTAAACTTTAAGAAATAATTATCAAAAAAGTAAACAGGGGAGTTTTTGCAAAATTAAAAAATAAGGTGGACTAAATGTGAAATATACTTAGCTCCTAGAGACTAAACATTAATTGTCCCGGTTGACTTAAAATAGTTAAGTTAAATGTAAAATATCTAGTTTCTGACATAATGTAAAATGTTATGCTTAATGTATAGTATTTAGAGGTTTAGAAATGTAGGGTCAATTCATTTAGTGCTTAGTACTTGAATTTTTGTTAAGATTTTTAGTTCCTAATATGTAATTGTGCAGTATCACTTTTGTGTCCTTCATTATTCGAGTTTCTTTTGAGTCAGACTTGTCATATTCGGGTGTCTTTCGAGTCAGACTCGTTAATTTTAACATGTTAAATGATGTTTTGCCTGAGTTGTGAAAAAAAAAATTCAGTCTTGCAGTTCTCGCCGTCCTGAATTAAAATCATAGATCCGTCATTATGTGTGTATCAGCCTTGATGTTCAGTGTTCTAGATTGCAATTAATTTCAATATGTGATGTTTTAGATTGCAATTAATTTCAATGTGTATGTGTGTGTTTGTGTATCAGGGTGGATTTATGAGGTGATTTTTTTTTGGATTACCTTGAAATGTTTAAATAACATTTGATTATTAGTTAGCACTTGGTTAAATTTCCCTCATTTGATTCTCATTTGAAACGGGGTTGTTGCATGTTTGTGGTAATATATTATCAAGTCATGTGGTGTTCTTGATGAAATTCTTGTGTTTTAAAATATGATTAAACAAGTGTTTGTTAATAAAATCATTATATGGATTCTTGAATATTTTTATACACTCAATGACTATTGTGCTTTTAGATCAAGTGTTTTTGTGATTAGACATTTGGACCGGTGATTTCATCTTTTTTAACATTTTTAGCAATGATGAGATAAATGGTATGCAATTTATGTTAGATTATATAAAAGTGTGATGTATATATCCCCTACTCTTTATTGTTTAACAAAGTGTGATATCAATCCAACTACATCCCGTATTGCATTGTAATTGATCATTCATTAAGCATTGCTATAAATTAATTGATTCATTAAAAGAGACATTTGATTTCGGGCAGATGAAACTTATTCAAAAAGTTTACAACGATTTTAGTACCATATGATGGTCAGAGAATTTTCTTTAGCTCCAACTTTATGTTAGTGTTCGCTTGTCTCAATGATTTCAGTATCATAGGGTGCGTTACGATATGTTAGTTTGCTTTTGAAGTTTCATTGTCTTGTTTTAGTATGTATATCATATACTCGCTAATGCCTGACTTGTGTGCTTTTATTAATTTTTAGCATTGCATGTCCCATGCTTATACTATGTGCTTTCATTAATTGCCTCATTATATTATAGGTATACAATCGTTATTGGTTGTTACTGTTATGTATAATATGTATCACAATTGTTGTTATACATATTATATATAACATCATATTATATATAACATTATAGCATAATATGTATAATAATTTTGTGAATTGAAGTTCTTCAATGTTTAAAATTGGTTTTGGTTGTATAGTGTTTGGGTGGTGTGTTAGTGTTCTTAAGTTGGTTAGTTATGGTTGATTGAGTCTTATTACTATTAGGTGTTGGTGTCTTTGGTTGTTGTTGTGATAGTTTTAGAGGAATATTATACTTTCTATGATATTTTCTAATGGTGTGAATGTATTATGTTGTATAATATTGCATTATTTTTAACAATTACATATCTTTTATTGCTTATATCTCACTCGTGGTGGTTTACATACTTAGGCCAGAATGGACAGGTTTTGGATGAGCAAGGACAGATTATCAAAAGAATACATAAAAGGTGTTGATAATTTTCTTAGGGTTGCTCAAAACGCCTCCTTGGATGAGAACTTCATACGATGCCCTTGTAATCAATGTGAGAATATATTAAAAATGGGTGTTAAAGAAATCAGACAACATTTGTATAGTTCGGGTATCTATTCGAATTATACTACATGGAAATGGCATGGAGAGGAGGAACATCATGAAACACTGACGGATGTTAATACAGGCAATCCTATCTGTGACGGTCTTAATATGGATACCATGGAAGATGTTGAAGAGTTGATTGACATGGTGGAGGCTATAAAAGAAGACTTCACAGGAAATGCAGAAATTTTTCAGAAGTTGCTTTTAGATGCGGAGAAGCCATTGTATGAAAGATGTAAAAAGTATACAAAGTTATCCTCTATCGTCAAGATATTCAATCTTAAAGCGAAGAGTGGGATGTCCGATAAATGATTTTCAAATATGCTGTCAATCATTGCCAACATGCTTCCAGATGATAATGTATTGCCTTCATCCAACAATGAGGCAAAACGTTGGTTATCGGTATTCGGAATGGCTTTCAGAAGATACACGCATGCCCTAATGACTATATACTCTATAGAAAAGAGTATAAAGATTTTGTTCAATGCCCCACTTGTGGAATATCTAGGTTCAAACAGAAGAAGAATTTGAAAGAACAAAAAAGGGAAGAGGGGAAACAAGGTGTTCCTGTGAAAGTGTTATTGTACTTTTCACCCATTCCGAGATTTAAAAGGTGGTTTCAATCTAAAGAGACCGCTAAGTCTCTGGCATGGCATGCAGATGATAGAATTGTTGATGGTTTGTTGCTTCACCCAGCAGACTCTCCAACTTGGAAATTAGTTGATGAAAAGTGGCCCGATTTTGCAGCAGAACCAAGAAATCTTCGATTAGCACTATCATCGAACGGAATTAATCCTCATAGTTTCCTTAGTACTAGGTATAGTTGTTGGCCGGTCATGTTGAAAACATATAACTTTGAACCGGAATTGTGTATGAAAAGAAAGTTTACAATATTGACTATATTGATATCGGGTCCAAAACAATCGGGAAATAATATAGATGTTTATTTGGATCTGTTAATTGAAGATCTGAATACCTTGTGGCATGAAGGAGTTAAAGCCTACGAAGCCTTTCGACAAGAATCTTTTACTTTGAGGGCAATACTATTGTGGACAATTAATTATTTTCCAGCCTATGGATATTTATCTGGAAGTGTTGTTCAAGGCTATAATGCTTGTCCAATATGTAGTGAAAAAACGTATTCCATCAGATTACAACACTGTGGAAAGTGCGTTTATATGGGACATAGGAGATACCTTCCACAAAACCATCCATTTCGAAGCCAAAAGAAGGATTTTAATGGTGAGCAAGAGTTCCAAGCCTCCCCTGAACCTTTGAGCGGTGAACAAATATTGATAAAAGTTAGGAGACTTAAGGTTGCATGGGGAAAGAAGGCAAAAAAGGTGAGGGCGGTTAATTTGAAGAAATGATTAAAGCGTAAGAGACCGAGGAGGGTAGCTAATCGGGTTGAAAAAGGCGATCCTAGTAACAATAGGGTTGGAAATTTTTGGAAGAAGAAATCGATAATTTTTTAACTTCCTTATTGGAAGGATTTGCCTATTCGACATAACTTAGATGTCATGCACATTGAAAAGAATGTCTGTGATAGTATCATTGGAACCTTGCTTAATATTTTAGGGAAAAAAATACGGGGTGAAGTGTCGCCTCGACCTTGAAAAAATGGGCTTAAGAAGTGAGTTAGCACCGCAGGTTAATGAAAAAAGGACATACCTACCGCCAGCATGTTATACGTTATCGAGAGAGGAAAGAAAAATGTTCTGCCAAACTATGCATAACCTTAAGGTCCCGAATGGGTACTCTTCTAATTTTAGAAGCCATTTCTCTATGGAAGATTTGAAATTGTATGGTTTGAAGTCTCATGATTGCCATATTCTAATGCAACAACTTCTTCCAATTGCAATTCGATAGGTGTTGCCAAAACATATGAGATATGCGATCATGAGAGTATGTTTTTTCTTCAATGCCCTTTGTGCCAAAGTAGTGGACTTGCAAAAACTAAAAGAAATTCAGAATGAAATTATGATCACATTGTGTTTGCTGGAAAAATACTTTCCACCATCCTTCTTTGACATTATGGTGCATTTAATGGTGCATCTTGTGAGGGAGGTCAAACTTTGTGGTCCTGTTTTCTTTCGATGGATGTACCCAATTGAAAGGTTAGGTCAATTTAGTTTACTATCATGTATTAATATAAGTAAATAAGTGTATCGATTTAGTTTTCTTTTTAATGTGTTAGGTACATGAAAGTATTAAAGGGTTATGTGAGAAATCGTAATCTCCCAGAAGGTCGTATTGCTCAATGTTACATAACAGAAGAAGTTATTGAGTTTTGTTATGAGTTCTTATCGGAATTAGATTCAATTGGAATTCCGGCGAGGAAGGATGATGATTGTTGATGTAAAAAATTAGATCGCTCTAATAATTCAATCACAGATAAATAAAATGAAACAAAGATTTTTAAAGTGGTTCAGCCTTATAAGAATGGCCTACGTCCACTGTTATGTTATTGCTGAGTGTTTGGGAATTTTTGATTACAAGTTCAGTCAAGAATTTCCGGTCCCTTTGAATGAGGATGATACAAGGTATTTATAGCCCTTAGGCTGTACATGAATGGGTCGATACATTAAATGAGAATACATATGAAAGGGTAATAAATTTAATGCAGCGTGTGCGTCAAGATGATGAACATTCAATGAAAAGTTGAACTATTGACATTCTGGCAATTAATACTACGGCCGAGATGCAGCTCGGACCGCCTTAGTTGTTCGTTGCTAAGGAGTTCCTCAGAGCGCTAGAGTACCTCGGAGTGTTGCAGTTCCTCGGTATATCCTCGTTGCTCGGGGAGAACATGAGTTGGTCGAGGAAATGAACTTCCTCGTTGTTATTGTACCACGTAGATTGACAAGTGTCTTCGTATGATTCGTCCACATCAGCATATTAATTTTGGTATCAACAGAAGCCCCCAATGTTTCATATTTCGAACTTTGAGGAGTATGGAACATTATTTCTCAGTTTATGGCAATATTGAATGATCTTCCTGGGTTTTAGGAGCATCGTATTTGAATTTATTTCCAAATTCAACGAACCCGCCTTTTTTCGAACTTTTAAGAGCGCTTCGATCTTAGTGCCCTTTTTATCCTTTTAGCCGTCGGAAGTTCAATAGTTTCTTTTTTGTAATCATTTCATTCGCCGCTTCCCAAGGCAAAGTATTTAAACTTCTTAGGTAACCATACCGTCTTCTTCTTTTTCCAATTTCCTGCATTCAAGCTTTCTATTTTCTCCTTCTCTCTTGTGCGTTCATCCTAGTTTTCGTTCGTTGTCAACATACCTCCTTTCTTCCTGTAAGATCTTTCTTCCTTTCTTCTGTATCTCTTTTATTCAGTATGGTTTATATTGTGGACTCTGTTGAGAAATTTCGTTTCGATTTTTCCATTCCTTCCTGGGTAACTCTGGAGGTTCTTTCTGAGCCTTTTGATTATTTTCGATTGGCTGAGGGACATTGGTTCCCCAGTCTATTCATAGCTGAATGTGGATTTTCTTTTCCACCAAACCCATTGTGTCTTGAGTTTTGTCAGTATTTTGATCTTGTCCCTGCAAAAATAGCCCCCAATTCATGGAGAATAATTAATGGGGTGTACAAATTAAATCTAACTCATGGGACTCATATAGGGATCCCTAAAATTATGTATTGCTATAAATGGGCCACTCTAGATAATATTTATTACTTAAAAACTAGGTTTCTGAATAGGGCTCTTGTAGTTAACCTCCCTGACTCAAATAGAGATTATTTTGAACATGGGTTGGTTATTAAAAATTGGCAATATGCCCCTTTAGTTGGAGATGGAGTATACAACGGTCCCAGATGCCCCCCATATGGCAATGGGATAGGTTTATTTTTCATTTTATTTTACTTATGAAGTTATGCTTTTATAATGTTTGACAAAATGTATGACTGATATTTCATTATGTGTTTGTTTGCAGTTGATAGTAAAAGAAAAACTCCAAAAGAATCAGAGGTTAATATTAAGCATCTGAAACTTATCTGGGGTTTGCATAAGAACGTTGCAGACGAGCACATCAGGTCTGCTACAGTATAAGAGTTACACAACCTCTTATACTGCTCGCCCTGTTGAACCAGCTTCAACTCCAGAGGATTCTTCTTCAGATTCTCATCTTCCTTTAAGTAAAAGAATGGGCAAGAAAAGATCTCCTCCTGCTCTTTTTGATGACATTACTTCTGTTGTTGGGGCTAAGAAAAGCAAAATTGATGTCCCAGAGGGGACTAAGAAAGTGGATGCTGCACCCTCCAAAGCTGGCGAGAAGCCCCCAGTGGCTCCGAGCAAGAAAGTTGCTCTTATGGAAGTGATTACTATCTCTCCGACCAAGAGTTATTCCTTGGTTAAAGCTGCTGAAGTCCCTTTGAGAAGATTGAGGAAATCATCCTCAGTCAATTTGGCTAAAACTGCGTCCTCTCTACCAGCTGGTGGTGTTGGTATTCCCACCATCATTCCTCCGAGCTCTGCAATGAGCTCGGTAAAAACTTGGATCATACCCGAGGTCCAAGGAATTGATGAAAAAATTTCTAGGTATATGCTGACATCCCTAGCTACTCGTCATCTTGCTTCGGTAAATTTCTCACACTCTGAATTTTCTTTCTTTCTCTGAATGCTTGCATTTTGTATTGAATTTACTTTTTTCTCATCTTTCAGATGGTGAACTGTTTCAATAATATCGTGAAGAAAGATGAAGCTATTAAAGCTTCAAGCTCCTCGTTAGGTGTAGAGGATGCATTGCTAGGTTTGACCCAATCCTTGAAGGAATGTCGCCAACAATATAGTGAGGACAAGGCTGTTTGGGAGAAAAATTTGTCTGCAGTTGAGGCTGAGAAGGTGAAGATGGATGAGATCTCCAAGAGTTTGGAGGATAAGGTAAAAGGTTTAGAGGTCGAACATCAGAAGTATGATGTCAAACTCAAGAACTTTGGAGAGCTTGAAGATAATTTGAAGAAAGCAGAGGAAGAGTTGTCTGCCCTGCGAGATATCAAGGTCCAAAAAGAAGAATTGGATGTGAAGCTCTCCTCGGAGAAACTAAAAAGAAAACTCGCCATTAAAAAATCCTTCAGCGCTGCCTGGGAAAAAGGATGGGACTAGGGGATTGCTGCGATGACATCCCAAGTTCAATATGGGAAGTTAAAATACTTCCGAGATGGCTGGGTATCTGCCCTACAAGAATTGAAGATCAAGAATGATTCCGATCTATTCCAGTTGCACCTCCCTGGTCCTCCTCCACCAATTGTGGAAGAAGAAGAAGATGATCCTGCCTCTGATGAATCTTCTATGGCCATAGGTGATCAAGTCCCTGCCTCTCTTCCTGCTGCCAACGAGGACATTTCTTCCATGCCTCCTCCTTCTGAGAAAATTTCAACTCTTGTTGTTCAAGCTTCTATCACCTCCGAGCAACCAAGCTCCTCGTCCCAGCCTCCCGAGAAAGTCTTGGGAGACAAGGAAAAGGTGTGAAGTTGTTCGGTATCATTTCTATCTTTTATTATCACTTGTAATCAAACAATGTAATCTTTTGATGATCTAATAAAATACATTTTTGTTCATCTCTGTTGTTGATGATTTGTTTTTGTTGATTGTTGTCTTTTTCTCATCCTTAGTTTGTTGCTAGAATGGAACTGATATCTGCACATGATACCATGCTGATGCAGCAATGTCACGAATATTATAAGGCTGGTCATACAGACCTTAGTACATCAGAAATTGCTGACATCCTTGGTCATGATGCCTCAGAACAGGCAATTGAGGCTTATCGATACTTGAAAGATTTACTCGACCGAGCTGTGGCCAATAATGTAGCCTACTACGACTTGATTAAGTAACTTCATTATTCCTTAGAAGATCTACAAGGTCGGCACAATGAATCAATGGCTTTGTTGCACAAGGAATATGAAAATAGATACCATAGCTTTCTTCTGACACAGGCCATAAAAAGATCCTGGCTGGATACGATGTTAGGGAAAGAACTTTAAAAGGTGAAGTTGAAGCTTGCAGGCAGATTGCTGAGTTGCTGGAACAGGAGAACAATAATTTACAGAAAAAGCTGGCACAGTATGAATCTGCAGCGTCATCTTCCACTGTTTTAGTGCAAGTTACCGATGAAGGTTTCTCGTTCTTAGAGGTTGAGAATGCCAAATTAAGGCAAGAACTGGACAACTTAAGAAAATCTGTTATTCCTGCGACTGCTCAAGGACGAGGAAGAACTTCTCGTGGGCGAGGAAGAGCTGTTCAAAATGTTGCCGAGGAGCAAAGTTCTCCAGTCGCTGCTCGGAGTCGATCAAGAGTTCTTAGCCGCAATGTTGAAGAGGCTCGCACTCAATCTACTTTGGAAACTCAAGCATACCAATTAAACGCCAAAGATCGGGCTTTATCTGAATTGTCCAAGAGAAATCTATCTTTGGAAGATTAACTTACTGCAACGAAGTCTGCTTTGAATGATAAAGACGTTTTTGCCAGGAACCTTCACGAACAATTGGATAGATTAACCTTCCAATTCCATAAATAGCCCAGGGAATTTTGGATGGCAGGATACAATGAAGCCCTTGTTCATTTAGATGCTCGTATTGAGCATGCCAATAATGAAGGTTATAAGCAGGGGTGGTTGAATGCCCTAGGTGTACTGAAATTGGAGCAAGGGCATTTTTTATGGGATTATCATGCTCCAGGGTTACTAGACTTGCCTGTGCCACCTTTCAAATTGGACATGGCATGGATCCCAGCTCGTTCCATTCCTCGGAGTTTAATTTCAAAATATCTTGGTGACTATAGTCTTCATTCTCAGATTGAATTATCTCGTCCTGAGCAGCTCTTGGATACACCTTCTGTGATGAACGTCAGAATGCTCAGAGATGTTAATTTCATTAATTCTCCTCTTTGTTTGGAAGACCCTCCTGCCGACGAGGAACCTGTTGCAAAAGCTAAAGGAAAGAAACCAATAGAATAGGTTTTTCAATGTAACAATTAACACATATATGTAGCTTGTAATATATTTTGACATTAATGAAAGAATTTCATTTTTTGTTTGCAAATCTGTATTGCTATTGTCTTATGTTTATCAAACATTTTTACATTTGTGCATATGTATCTGTTAAAAAGATAACAATTTGGTGCTATTCATCAACCAACTTAGTAATCAAAATTATAAGTATCAATGTTGCTCAATCACTTAATAAAGTAATGAGTATAAAATGTTAAAAATGTTTCCAACCAACCAAGGTTGTTAAATTGTGTTTGTCGACCAACCATAATTGATGGGTTTTTATCCCCGACCAACCATACTTGGTAAACTGTTTCATAAAATGTGTCCGACTAACCATGGTCGATAATTTATCCTCGTCGACCAAGTATAATTGATCACCGACCAACTATACTTGGTTCAGTTTGGAATTCTTTGTATTTTCTGGAATGATTTTACCTTCCGACCAACTTGTTGGCCTATTTTCAAATCAAATGATATTATTCTTCCCTCAACCGTAGTTGATCAGGTTCTTTCGAACTATCTTGTCCACTAGTTATCTTACCAACCTTAGTTGGTCACGCTAGTGTATGCCTCCTAACCAAATGAGTATATTTTTTGGTTCTTTCGAACTATCTGTCCACTAGTTATCTTACCAACCTTAGTTGGTCACGCTAGTATACGCCTCCTAACCAAAGGAGTATATTTTTTGGTTCTTTCGAACTATCTGTCCACTAGTTATCTTACCAACCTTAGTTGGTCACGCTAGTGTACGCCTCCTAACCAAAGGAGTATATTTTTTGGTTCTTTCGAACTATCGTCTTCTTTTTTCTGTCGAGCAGCGTAGTAAGGAAAGGAAAATGGTGAAAACATCATCGTTTTATTCATATTGATGGAACCGTTGTACATTTTACATCATTGATAATACTTGCGAAGGTGTTCAGCATTCCAAGCATTCTTGAATTCTTCTCCTTCTAGAGTTGCTATTCGGTAAGTTCCTGGTCGAACAACTTCTGTAACTCGGTAAGGCCCATGCCAGTTTGCCTCCAATTTATTGTGTTTCTAAATTACCTTCTTTAGCACATAATCCCCTTCTTTTAAGTCGCATTTCTTCACCCTTTTGTTGTCGAACAGAGCTGTGCGTTGTTGGTAAGCAGCATTCCTAATGGCTGCCTCTTCTCTGACCTCCTCGAGAATATTCAAATCCAGTCTTCTCATCAAGTCACTGATAGGAGAATTGAAATTCAGTACTCTATGCATTGGAAGACCCAACTCAGTAGGTATTACAGCCTCACTTCCAAATGCCAGCATATATGGTGATTCTCCAGTCGCTGCTCGCGGAGTTGTTCGGTAAGCCAACAATACTGATTGTAGCTCGTTAATCCAGTTAGCTTTAGCTTCACTTATCCTTTTCTTCAAACCATTTAGCAGTGTTCTACTCGTCACTTCAGTCTATCCATTGCTCTAAGGATGGCCTGGTGCTAAATGAACCTTCAAAATGTTCGACTGATGACAATAGGCAGCAAATTCCTCGTTATCAAATTGGGTTCCATGGTCTGTGATGAAGGCATGAGGGAGACCATATCGACAGATGATATTCTTCCAAACGAACTGGTATACCTTCTCGTATGTCATATCAATAAGCGGCTCAGCTTCTACCCACTTAGTAAAATAGTCCACTGCAACGACGAGGTACTTGAACCTTCCTTGGGTGATCGGCAGTGGTCCCACCAAATTAATTCCCCACATGGCGAATGGCCAAGGGGAAGTTATGGGTGTCAACAATGCTTGTGGAGTTCGTCGGATAGAGGAAAAACGTTGGCACTTGTCACATTTCTTAGCATAGGCTATACAATCAGCCCTCATCGTCGGCCAATAGTATCCTTTAGTCATTACCCTTTGTAAAAGTGTTCGACCTGCTACATGAGCTCCACAAGACCCTTCATGGATTTCTTCAATCAATTCTTTCACCTCGGAAGGATGTACACATCTCTGCAAACCTACCATAATTCCTCATCTATATAAAATACCATTAGTTAATACATACCGAGCAGCTTTATACTTCAGTTTCTTGGCAGCGAGCTTGTCCTCCGGCAATCCTCCCTCTTCAATATATGCCCTGATGGGATCCATCCAAGATGGTCCTAAATCAAGGGTTATTACATTCATTGTCAGGTCTTCATCTATGCTCCGACCTTCTAATACTTCAATCGGTATGGTTCTTCGCAACTCGGTACGAGTAGCTGATGCTAGTCGGGCCAGTGCGTCTGCTTGTACATTCTCCATCCTCGGTATTCTCACCAACCGAATGGCATCAAATTCTGTCAACAACTTCATGACCTTTGCGTGATATTTGATCATTAACTCTCCTTTAACTGAATATATTCCCGTCATCTGATTCACAATTAGTTGAGAATCACTAAATACCATCACTTGTTGTGCTTCCATAACTTTTGCTAAGTTTAACCCCGATATCATGGCCTCATACTCAGCTTCATTATTAGAGGCTTTGAATTGGAATCATAAAGCATATTCCATGTCAATCTCATCTGGGGTGCTTAAAACAATTCCTGCGCCGTAACCTGCTGTGCAAGATGAGCCATCCACATATAATCTCCATATGGGTAACTCATCTTCAAATTCCTTATCTGACAGGGTTCCTCGGTGAAATATTTGTTGCTTCTTTTCATCCTCCCCTGGCACTTTTCGCTCCTCGTTGACCATCTCTTCTCGTTCTTCAACCATCCGGGGCTAGTTTGAATTTAAAGTTGATGATCTTTCTACATCCATAGGCCCTTTTACCAACCGGAGTTGGTCTGGACTTATGTCTGTTGATCCTGTAACATCCACAGGTTGGTCAGCGAGCAGTTTTTGTTTCTCGAGGGTATCAGGATATGTAAATTCTGCTATAAAATCTGCTACAGCTTTCCCTTTCAATGATGCTCTGGGCTCATACACAATATCATATTCACCGAGTTCTATCGCCCAGTACATCAGTCTTCCTGATTTTTCTGGCTTGTGAAGGGCTTATCTCAATGGCATGTCGGTATACACAATGATGGTATGGGCCTGGAAATATGGCCTCATTCTTCTACTTGCTTCAATTAATGCCAATGCCAATTTTTCTAACTTTGGGTACCTGATCTCTGCACCTCGGAAAGCCTTACTTGTGTAATAAATTGGTTTCTGGACTCCATTCTCCAATCTGATCAATGCCGAGCTAACTGCATTCTCTGATACTGCTAGATATAAGTACAACTTCTCTCCTGTTATTGGCCTAGACAACAATGGAGGTGCTCCCAAATACTTTTTCAAGTCTTGAAAGGCCTTTTGACATTCATCAGTCCACTCAAAAGTTTTTTGAAGTGTTTTGAAGAATGGGAGGCATTTGTCAGTTGCTCGGGATACAAATCTGTTGAGCGCTGCAACTCGTCCTGTAAGACTCTGCACTTCTTTCTTTGTTGTTGGAGATCGCAACCCTAAAAGAGCTTTGACCTTATCTGGATTTGCTTCAATGCCTTGTTGGTTGACAATGTATCCGAGAGACATTCCTTCTCGTACTCCAAATGTGCACTTCGTCGGGTTGAGTTTCATCTGGTATTTATCCAGTTGATCAAATGTCTGAGCTAAGTCAACTAGATGATCTGCAGCTTTCTTGCTTTTTGTTAGCATATCATCGACATAGACTTCCATGTTGCAACTGATTTGTTCGGTGAAAACCTTATTCATCAGCCGCTGGTATGTCGCTCCTGCATTTTTCAAACCAAAAGGCATAACATTATAGTAATAAGTTCCCCTAGGGGTAATAAAAGAAGTACTTTCCCTGTCTTCAGGTTTCATTTTGATCTGGTTGTAGCCAGAGTAAGCATCCATGAAGCTGAGCAGCTCATGTCCCGAGGTGGCATCCACTAGTTGATCAATTCTGGGCAATGGAAAATGATCCTTTGGGCATGCCTTGTTGAGATCGGTAAAATCAACACACATTCTCCATTTATTGTTTTTCTTCTTTACCATCACCACATTTGCCAACTAGTCTGGATACTTTATGTCTTCAATGAATTGGGCTTTCTGGAGATTCTCGACCTCCTCTTGTATGGCCTGATTCTTCTCGGGACTAAACACTCTTCTTCTCTGCTTCACAGGCTTGATTTCCTTATTCACATTGAGTTCATGACATAAGAAGTTTGGATCTATTCCTGGCATGTCTTCGTGACTCCATGCAAAAGTATTCTTCCTATTTCTCAAGAAAGTTATCAACTCCTGTTTTATTAAAGCATCCAACGACGAACCTATCTGGGTTACTCGTTCAGGGTGCTTCTCGTCCAGAATAACATTTTCTGTAGATTCTACCACCTGTCCTTTTACAAGTTGGGATTCATCCCTGGGATCAAGGGTTTCAATTTCTGTACCTTCCTCCACCTGGTAGGTAATAGTCTTTTTCCTTGATTCTTCAAGCTCCTCTTGCTCGGCAGATGAATAATAGCATTCCCGAGCTACTTTCTGATCACCTTTTACAATTCCTACTCCGAAATTTGTTGGAAATTTTAAGCATTGATGCACTGTAGATGGAACTGCTTCGAACTTCTTCAAACCAACTCTTCCCATGATGATGTTGTAGGCTAACTGCACATTCTTGTCCATTGCGAAGAAGCGTATTCTTTCTGTTCGACAAGCAAGCCAAGTTCCGATGAATATGTCCAACTTGATCGTCCCAAGTGGAAAAACTTTCTCGCCAGCAAAACCTAGAAGGGGTCTGTGATAAGGTTCCAATTGAGATAATTTCAAATTCAAACTATCAAAACATGAATAGTACATGATGTCTGCCGAACTACCATTGTCCACCAACACCCTTGAAATCACCACATCTTTCATCCTCATTTTGATCACCAAAGGATCGTCGTGAGGGTAAAGAACACCTGCCAAATCATTTTTTGAAAAACCAATAACTAGCTTCTCTTTATTTACCTTCCTCGGACGATCATCCTCGGCAAAATTTATTCGTTGAATATATGAGCAGGCTTGAGCCTCTCCGAGATAGGCCTTTCTTTCTGCAGTAAGGTCTCCCCCTCCAGCATCTCCTCCTGTAATAACATTACAATCAAATGACCCAAAATGTATTGAAAATACCTCTCGTTCAGGTTGCCTTGGCTTTTTTGGAAAATCGGGGTCTTCATCTGGATCATCTTCATGATTTCTTTTCTTTTTCTCCTCCGTCCGACGAGGAGATCTGGAACGATCTCTAGTTCTATCATCATTTTTCCTTTCACCTCTGCGATCTACATACTTTGACAACTTTCCTCTTCGGATGAGCGTTTCAATCTCGTTTTGAAGGGCTATGAAATTTTTGGTCGTATGGCCATGATCTTTATGGAATTCGCAATATTTGGCTCTATTCCTCAGGTCAGGATTGGTCCTCAGTTTATCTGGCCACTTGATTTCTTCGTTATTCTTGATTTCTTCTAAAACATGATTAATACCCATCTTCAATGGAGTATAATTATCATATTTCTTCAGGACTTCCCATGACGTCCTATTATTCTTGGAGTGCTTGTCACCACCATTACCTTTTTGCTCTTTCTTCTTAGATTTGTCAACTTCCACCTTGGTTTCTTTATCCATATTCTTCTTCGCAACCATAGCCTCCTCCGCATTCATGATTTTGGCCGCTTTTGCCATCAACTCCGACATAGTTTTAGGTGGATCTTTGGCCAAAGTGTAGTATAACTTGTTAGGCAGCAATCCACTCATGCAGTGATCGCTGTCTTTTCTTCGTAATCTATGACTTCCAACTTCTCGTTATTGAAACGAGTTATGTAATCTCTAGTACTCTCACCTGATTTTTGTCTAACACTTAACAAGTGCGCTACTCGCTTTACTGGCTTTGCTCCAAAACAGAAATTACCAATGAACAACTCGGCTAACTGAATAAAAGTCAAAATCTTACCCCGAGGAAGATTGTTGTACCATATCTATGCATATCCGGTAAGAGTTCCCGAAAATGCTCTACACCTCATCTCGTCGGAAACAGCGTATATGTCGGCAGCAGCTTGGTATTGTTCTATATGAAGAACAGGATCTGTCTTTCCATCATATTTAGGGGTCACTACAGGTGCCTTAAATTTTGATGGTGTAGGAAAATTCATAATGGCCTGCACAAAAGGTGTCCCTTGAACAAAAGTTCTCTGTAAGGGATTCTTTTCTTTAGCCATTTCTCCAAGTCTATCCTCCAATCGCTGAATGGAACCTTTCCATGCTTCATTTCCTTCCTCAGGCCGCTTAGTTCAAGCAACTGATTGTTCTGACGTAGCTTCCTGAGATCTATCTCGACGAGTAGTTGGTCGTGATTGTGCTGATCCTTCTCTCAAACCTGATGGTGGTCGAAAACTTCTCGATGGGGCTTTAGGTGGACTCATATTTATCCTTGGTCCTAACCGACTGAAAGGAGATGCACTGCTTAATCTTTCCAAGGCGCTGGTTCTCTCTGGAGAGAGGGTGATATGTTGATCTGTATCCGTAGCCCGTATCGATGAAGTTCGCCCAGGTTGATAAGAAAAATCATTAGATTCTTCATTACAATATGACCCGGTACGCCTGGATCGCGATTGCCCACGATCACTCCTTTGCCTTGAATGGGTAGGTGCACCGCCGTGAAGAGTTTGAATGAGTTGCCTCATTATTTCTTGCATGGCGGTTTGTCCTTCAGCCAGATTCGTCATAATTCCAGCCAGATCTAGAGGTGCAGATGGATTTGGAGGATTTCCAGCATTTCCAGCATTTCGATTACTGGATTTTGGATTATCTGCCATTGATGATGAATAATTTTTGGTGAAAAATGATAGCAACAGTCGTTCCCACAAACGGCGCCAATCTGTTGATGTAAAAAATTAGATCGCTCTAATAATTCAATCACAGATAAATAAAATGAAACAAAGATTTTTAAAGTGGTTCAGCCTTATAAGAATGGCCTACGTCCACTGTTATGTTATTGCTGAGTGTTTGGGAATTCTTGATTACAAGTTCAGTCAAGAAATTCCGGTCCCTTTGAATGAGGATGATACAAGGTATTTATAGCCCTTAGGCTGTACATGAATGGGTCGATACATTAAATGAGAATACATATGAAAGGGTAATACATTTAATGCAGCGTGTGCGTCAAGATGATGAACATTCAATGAATAGTTGAACTGTTGACATTCTGGCAATTAATACTACGGCCGAGATGCAGCTCGGACCGCCTTAGTTGTTCATTGCTCAGGAGTTCCTCGGAGCGCTAGAGTACCTCGGAGTGTTGCAGTTCCTCGGTATATCCTCGTTGCTCGGGGAGAACATGAGTTGGTCGAGGAAATGAACTTCCTCATTGTTATTGTACCACGTAGATTGACAAGTGTCTTCGTATGATTCGTCCACATCAGCATATTAATTTTGGTATCAACAATGATAAACCGATAGGAGGTTCAAATGTCGTCGAAGTTGATCGCATGTCCTTGGAGCAGGCACATCTTCATGTGTTACATAACACGAATGATGTTCAACCTTATATAGAGTATGACTTTACTAACTTCCCATTAATATGAAGTTAGTTCCTCACATACTTATCTCAATATATATTAATAACTAATGTTGTGTTACTCATTAATACCATGTCAGGGAGCATGAACAGTACTTTAAAGAAACCCATCCTCGAAAAGGGAAAAATAAGAAGTGGCTTGAAGAGGAGCACAACCGCAAGTTTATCCATTGGTTAAGTAAAAGGGTATGATTTAGGGACATGTTGACTTAACTACCACTTTAATTTTCATTAGATTTTACCCATTTTTTAGTTTTCTTTTAAACAACGCCACTGTTTTTTTATTTATTAGTTGCAAATCTTAGTGAAAAACAATTTCGAAGTCTAATACCAACTACTGGAAAATAGTAGTAGAGTGTAAAGTAAAACAAAATAGTTGGTGAGGTCTAATATTAAAAACTAAAGTGGGAATAAAGACGAAATATCCCATTACTTTAATATGTTAATTTGAATTTTGTTTTGTAAGTAACTAAAATTCTTATATTAATAGGTTGCTCTCGAAGAAGAACTCCAAAACAACAATATCTCAGATGACTTAAAATGGATTGCTCGTGGACCTCGTCGAGACGTCATTAAAGTTCATGGATATGTCATTAACGATGTTCGTTCCCTAACAAAGGATCGCGATGATGCATGAGTAACCCAAAACAGTGGAGTGAGCCTAGTTACTATGAAGTTGATGATAGCTAGTGCAAAGGACAACAATCCTGTTCGTACCGATATGGTTTTCTACTGTGTGATAAGGGAGATATGGATACATGACTATTTTCAATTCAGATTCCTTTATTCAAGTTTGATTGGGTTGACAACAAAAACGGAATTAACATAGACGAGCTTGGTTTTACATCTAGCGATCTCGATAGAGTTGGTCATAAATCCGATTCTTTCATCTTAGCTCTCAAGCGAAACAAGTTTTAAATGTTCCAGACCAAATGAATCCTAAATATTCAATTGTATTGTCAACTCCTCAAAGGGATTACTATGATAAATATGATGAAGATGATCTCAATGATGGATGTCTCGGGGATAATATTTGCACTATAGTTTTGCCAACTATTGAATCCTTTAACGTGGTTGAGGAATCTTCCGAAACTTATATGCGCGAAGATTTTGAGGGGACATGGATAGATAATACACCAACATAATTGTGTTAGACGATGTTATGATGCTTAATGTTTGAATTATTCTTTATTATTAGTTATAGTTGCTTAAAATGTTAGCTTGTTTGGTGACGTTGTACAACTTTTTAGTTTTTTGTGTGGAACCTACAACAGTTGATTATTGGAAATTGAATGTATGGAATATGGGATATGTGACATTTGTTCTAGACTATGGATTATTATTTTCTGCTTAATATTTTGACAATTGTGCTCTTGTACATTTTAATTAACATAGGATAAAAATGGTGAATTTTATTTGTGGTATATTTCAATAATTGTATTGTTTGAATATTTATGACTTGTATTGATGACATCTATATTATTGCTCTTTTTTTGTTTCAACAGTTTGATTGCTTTAACTTGAAATGGAAGACATTGATCTTGAACCCATGGATAAACCTTCACACTGTAGTAGTAAAGGTAGAGGTGCGGCGAAGCTAAAACGATTGACTAAAATAAAGAGCAGTGAAGACCGGATAAGAGTTTTATGTAATGATCTTGGGCAACCAATAAGTACTAGAAAAAAATAATTATCAAGTTATGGGGGTTTGATGGTGAAGTGATTTGTGCCGATAACTTATCCAAGTTGGCCTAAAGTGTTAATCAAATTGAAGAGTGATTTGTGGGAGGCAATACAGGTGTATATATATATAGTTGTTATATATATATATATATATATATATATTTGTGGGGATCATGGTGATAATACAGGTATATATATATTATATATATTGCAAAGTATTTGTAGAAATAAATCTCCTCAAAGAAAGAATTCACCGGATTTGGATAGGATGTGGTACAAAAGGATTCTAGAAAAAAGTACCTTATGAAAATATTCCTTCCTTTTGTAAATATTGTAAGAAAAAGGGACATCACGAAGAAAAATGTATGATTAAGTATCCTAATAATCAAAATCCCCTAAAAAAATTAACAAAAATTCAAGACACAGGGATGACAGTAACAGCAAACCCTATTTCTAATTCCAAGAATCAGGAAGATCCTGAAGGGAAGAACTGTTCAGATTATTGTCCACTCTTGCTATTAATCAAAACTCCCGTTGATGATTGCCCAAAACCTTTTAATTTTTTTAAATATGTGGTGTTTAGAAAACAACCTAAATAGTGTAGTAGAGGAATCATGGAACATCCCTGTAGAATCAGGCCCTATTATGTGCTTTGCTCTAAATCTTAAAAGGCTTAACAAGAAGCTTAAAGAGTGGAATGACACTCATATCAAAAAAATCTTTCAAAATGTAAAGGAGTTACAGGATGAAATGTTGATTAGGGAGTATGCTTTTGAAAAGAATAATTCTGTGAAAATAATAAGTGAAACCCAAGAATGCAAAGCCAAATTAAATCAATCTTTGATGATGGAGGAGATATTTTGGCAGAAAAATCTAATCTTAAATGCCTTAAGGAGGGTGATGTGATTTAAAATTGTTCCATACTTCTGTCAAGGCTAAGAGAAAAATGCAGTTGATAAACCAAAATATAGGATATCAATGGTAATGTGGAGGTTTCTAAATAAGGTATAGTTAACGTTTTCATTAAACACTTCCAAGATCAATGGTATGCATAATTTATTAAGGTTAATAAAGCTAGACTCTAAGATGATCTCAACTATAAAGAATGAGACTTTGCCAGCCATTCTACAAGAGGGAGAAATCTTCAAAGCAGTTCAGAATCTCAATGAGGATAGTGCCCCTAGGCCAGATGGATATAGAGGAAAATTTTATGTCAAATTATGGGATATAATCAAATTAGACTTCACAAAGGCCATTTAAGCTTTATTTCTTGAGGCTAAAATGCTAAAAAATTAGTATAGCACTAACATTATGCTCATACTAAAGGTATCTCATCCTAAAACCTGTGTTAATTTCAGACCTATTAGTCTCCGTAACTTTTCTAACGAAGTACTTCATTAGAAATTATGCATTGCACTCTCTAATTCCTCGCTTTATTCTATTCTGAAACTGTTCTCTTCCTTTTCTTATGTATATGTTGTATTCTTGGTACCATTGGGTCACGATGAGCAGAAGAAAAATGAACAGATAAATGGTCTATACTATTTTATTTACTTTATTCATGTTTTTTTCACTCTTATTAGGTGTGCTTGTGATGATTCTATAGACCATTTATATATTCTGACCATTTCTGTTAACCACCTATATTGACCATTTCTCTTTTCTATTTTATATTAACCAACTGTTAACCATTACGACAGTGGAGCACTTCCAAGACTCATCAAAACTCATATATTGGGTACTTGGAATTGGAGAAGATACAATACTTTCGACTTGCTTAGAAGATGAATTCCATCGAACTTGGATTCCCTATCATCGATGATTTAATTATCCCTAAAAATGATCCCATATCATCGATCATCGCAATTATGTACACGAGCCTTCTTACCAACATGTTAAACGAGGATTATTTGAGATCGAGGGCAATTTTTTATTTTTATATAAATCAAGCGGATAGTTGATGTAGAAAGAAGCAAATAGTTGTTATTGGCAAATAATATCAAGACAAATTATTGTAGAAAGATACGCTTATCATTTGGAATTAGAACTTTCATATTTTAAAAGTAAAAATTCCAAATTTAATACATATTGGATATTTAAACCTAGAATTTGAATTTCTATTCATAAGAGCTGCTAATTATGTCATAATGACGAATTTGCTTGATTTTTATTAGAAAATTGTATAATGAGATAACTGATTGTAGATGGCTTTTTGTGCTTTGATAATTTTTTCACTCGAAATTGATTAAGTTGAGCTATGGTCTATATGATTTATCTGTTATTTAAACCCCATTCGATGTTTTATCAATGCGAACATTTTCTTATATTATAATGATGTAGAATGTGATTTGTATATGACAAATGAATTTTGATTGATTTTTTATGTTATATTCCCAAATACGACATTCATTTGAAGCACTGTTCTAAAAAACCCGCCTAGGCTTGAGGCTTGGGAGAAACGCCTCGCTTTAAGATTTTGACGCCTTATGCTTGGTAAAACCCTTAAGGCGTATTTTTTTCTCTAAAAACAACAATGCTTTAGTGAAACGATATCGCCTTTTAAAGATTTTTTTACAAATTGGACCGTTATCTCATCCAAAATAATCAAATAGTATTTTTATTTGCAAATATTCTAACATATATTTATGATATGTACAATTTTAGTATTTTAATAGCCTTGTTATGGTTAAAAAATATTAAAAAGGCCTAAACGCCTTTTCACGCCTTTTTACGCCTAGACCCGCCTAGGCTTATAAGGCTTAAGGCTTGGCCTCCACGCCTCGATCACGCCCCGCGTTTTTTAGAACCTTGATTTAAAGACATATTTACACTGATTTTAAGACATGTATTCAACATCTTTCTTTTTCAGGTCAAATTTGATATTGATCCAAATAGCAAGAGGATGGTGTTATCCTCTATGGGTTGCAGTTGGAGAGCGTTCAAAACAAACCTCACGAGACTTTGGATTAGACCATTGAGACACCAATGTGAGCTTCTCAAACATCCTCCTCCAAAATACGAGAAATTCATTAGTCCAGATGTGTGGAATGAATTTTTTTGCAGCAGGCTAACCAAAGCATTTGAGGTATAATTGAAAAAACAGTAGAAGATTTGTGTGGTACTTTTTGTTATTCTTTTATAATTTTTTTCTTTGATTTATAAGATTGTAAGTGAGGCATAAATGGAGAAGCGATTCAAGGTCACATACAATCATCGTATGAGCAAGAAGGGTTACGTCAGTCTTGTTAAAGATTTGGTATGTTTTAGTTTGAATATTTTCATTAGATTTGTGATGGTTTGAACTTGAACATTGAATTATTCTTTAATAATATGATTTTTTGTTTTACAACTGATACCAGAAAAAGAAGATGGGTTCGGAATATGAAGATAACAGACCTTTCATATGGTTAAAAGGTCGTGAAAAGAAAGATGGTGAATATTGAGATGATTCATTAAAAGTGGTGGAGGATAAAATGGTTAGTTTTTATAAATTACGACATGAGTTCCTTTATTTGGTGTTTTTTAGTATATGATTTGTAATTTTGATAATATTTAGATGACATTCTAAATGATTGAATTTACTTCATTGTAGGCTGAATTGAAAAGACAAGTTAAAGATGGTAGTTTAATCACCGAAGGAAGTAATGATGTTCTTACTATGACATTGGGTACTCCCAAACACTCGGGCCATGTTCGGGGGTTGGGATTCGGAGTTGTTCCCACAAGGTACTTCAATCTTCCAAAGCGTGGTTCTAAGAGACACATTACTGAGTTAGAATCTGAATTAAGAGAAGCGAAGAAAAGATTAAAAGATATGGAAGCCCAGTTGAAGTTAAGAAATGAGCCGGTTGCCACAGCCCCAACAGTCGAACCCCGAGCTGAGAAAGTTGCTTCGTATATGCGTGAAAGTGAAAATATAAAGCGTTCAAGTTCGGGTGGAAAAACTGCAACACAATCACTTTCTTCAAAAGTATAATGACACAAAGATAATTATACAAACACATACCATTAAGGTTTTGTGATTTTTGTTGTAATTGCAATTTGTTTTTGTGTTTCTTTGGCATAGTTCAAAGATAGTGGTGTAACACATAGTGAAAAGTCACTACCTCAATCAGTAGCTGCTGTGAAAAGTAAGAAACCTTCTTCGATAGCTAGTGATAAAAGTACAAAACAAGCGTCTTCTTCAAAGGTAATGGGATCACATTTCTCGATGGTGATAACTTTGTAGTTTTACTTGGTTAGATTAGTAGGGTATTGAATTTTATGTATTTTTACTAGGTTGGGGCCAATAAATTGCTCAATTTTAATACATTGCTAAATTTTTATGTGATTATTTTTCGTAATTTAGGTTAGAGAATGTAGGTTGGCTATTGGCAATAAAACTAACATCGTTGTCGAGGGGATCGTATTCGATACGAATGGACCGAACGAGAAAATTCATAATATAGCGTTGGGAGAAAACAATGTTCGGGTTTCCATTTTTAAAGTTATTTCTTCTAGTTCCATCCTCCCGATACCTGTTCCAAGTGAAATGTATTTTGTGAAAGAGGCTATTGGGTCATATGTTGCTTGGCCCAAAGAGTTAGTGTTGTTGGGATTTGAGGTAAACAATTGGTTCTTATGTTTATATATAAGTTTATGTTTGTGCTATGAATGACATTGCTTTCTGACATTTCACATGATTCAATGTAGAATGAAATGGAAGTTAGGAAAAAAGCAAGCCATGAGAAAGAGAAGAATATCTTCGGTGAAAGTAGATGTGATATAGTAAACAAGAATATTGATTGCGATTTGATAACCTCTTTCACCCATAATTTATTTTTAATGAAGATGAATCAAATAATGATTCCACTGGAGAAAGAGATACTTGGAGAAGATAAGGGTCAATTCTATGTTTTTAAGAAAGATTTTTTGGACTTTTGTGCATTGAAGCCTTTAGATGTAACCTACATTATTGCATACATGAGGTATAGCTTGATGTGTTATTTAAAATGCGTAGTGACTAATTTAGTTACTTACTTTTATAGGTTCTTGTATGACAAGTTTCAGTGCTCCCGAGAAGAGTTTCAATTCTTCAATCCCGAGTCTTTCAATGGTACAAAAAAATTTGGTTTAACTCGACTTATTGGAAAAAGGTTGGGGAATGCAAAAAAAAAGTCAGATTTGTTTCATTCCTTACAATCTCGAAGATATGTAAGTAGTTAAATTAATTTTTTCCACATGAATAAATAAATCTTTACTATATTTTGTACTATATAATTATGACAAAATTCGTTTTACAGGTTCCATTGGGTATTGATTGTCATTGATTTGTCCACAAGAACTATTTATTGGTTGTATTCATTGAATACGGTACCGAGTGACAAAGATAAGATGTATATCACTACATGAGTATAATATAATTTTTAATTTTGTTTGACAGGCATTATGAGTACATTATTATTGCGATCTCCTAATACACGTCTTTGAATTCTCTTTACATGTAGTGGGATTAACACATTGAACATCGATGGGAAAAGGCATAACGCATCATGGAGTTGTATTAAGGTAAATTTATCATATAGTTGTTGTTATATAACATGTCTTGAAAATCTGCATATATGCTGCATATATGCAGATATATGCAAGCATATATGCATATATGCTGCATATATGCAGATATATGCAATCATATATGCAGATATATGCATATATGTTGCTGTTGTGTGTGTGTGTGTGTGTATATATATATATATATATATATATATATATATATATATATACACACACACACACTAGCGGAATGCCCGTGCCTGAAGGCACGGCTAAAATTTTCAAAATACGTAATCACAAAGCGGAAAAAAATTCAAAATATGTAACTACATAACGACAAACATTTCGTGCCAAAACAAAGAAAAATATAATTTCAAAAAACTTGGCCATAATATCCTTTATTTATAGAACTATCCACCCTGCTTAACAAATAATAAAATGTCCAACAACATTCAAATAGTCTAAATTCATCAAAAAAATTCACATATAACATGCAATATACAATATTCATCAACCGAATTCACATTGTACCTCAAATAAACAAAGTGTCATTTTTTTATAAAAATGAACATAATCACCTTTATTTATTGGACTATCCACCCAGCTTAAGGGGTAACAACCAATCCAACAATATTCAAAACGCCCAAATTCATATAAAAAATAATTCAACGAAACAAACTTCTTAAAAAAATGAAATATATAGAACAAATTCTAGTTGCACAATCTCCTTATCCTTGGCATCATTTAACCCTTTTCATTTCTCAAATTCCCTTGTAACGCAACTCTTCATCCAAAAGCTCCACGAAATTCCTATGAAGCGGCACCCTATTTGGTTTTCGCATGTGTCATGTGTGGTTGCATCATCCCATTCCAGTTAATCGCACTGGGACACCCTTGGCACGTAGATCAATGCCACTTTCTATTCGGTTCATTTATTTGCTCCACGCTCAAAAAAGATGACAAACCACCTGCTCAACATACTGAAGCATTTCAAATAAGTATTTGTCGAATCATAATAGATAATATCAGTGTTCATGTAGAAGTTAATGTCTTACTTCGCTTCATGATGCTATTCAAAGCCTTGGGTCTTCCATTGAATCAAAATGTCACTGCTGTGTTAATCATGATCAAGAATTCAAACCTATAATAAGAAAACTATAATAAGAATCGTGATCAGTATACCATCACTGAACTTGTTTATAGTGCCTTAAGTTAAAACTGTAATAAGAAAAAAAAATATTAAAAACTTTTGAAGAAAATGCATGTGTAAGAACCAAAAGATAATTATAACTAAATAAGATATATATATATATACTAATCCTTAAGTATTTCTGATCTCCCTCAGAATAACACAACATCTAAGCAAGTAACCATGCTTCGGATCAGGGCTGAAACATCTGCTATTTAGTTCTGGAGTGCTATCAAGCTTTCAGATCAGGGCTGAAAAAAAATACCAATTGATTGTGCTTAGAAAAATTAAATTGAACATACAATTTTGCTAAGTAGTCCCATATAGACTTTGTTATCTCAAAAATTGCTAAGTGTATCACAGTAGAATCTTCAACAGAGTTATTTATCCAAGTTATAAGTTTTGCATTGTTGATTTTCCAATAAGCTAACTGTTCTGAACAGAAAACATACCCTCTTGCTCCATCAACGGTACTCGTAGCCTCCAAAAGGAGTGTTAGTGGAACCCGGTGAGGAGAATATTTAAACCTTTCAACATCTAAAATAAATGCCGTATCCTTTCCAACATAATATCCACTAATAGGTGAAGAATGACCACCTCGTGTCGGCAACAATAATACTTTGATGAATTCCTTGAACACCTGAGCAAAAAAAAACAAAGTGAAAACATAAATTAATTTATTCTAAAGTAAGTCCTAAATAGTTAAGTAAAAAAAAGAATACTTAAGCTAATGTGTGTGAAAATAAAATGCACAAAACTTAACTGAAATCAAAGAATGAAACAATAGAGGACGATTCAGCCAATAGTTTATATGTTTGTCATATATTCCATCTTTAAAAATCCAAAATAATAGTTAGCAAAAACCCATAAAGTTCTTGATAATGATAATATTGTATGTATTTTGGTCAGCATTGCTTCTATTAGAGCACTCATTTTCAGCCTCAGGCACTGGAAGATTCAATAGTACAGACATTTCATGGGATAATCCCTACCATCTATAGTTATCGTACCGGTTCCCCCATTCTGAATCTTGACAGCAACACTCAAACATAAAGTAACATAAGTCATCAATAATAAAATAAAAGCAATTTTAAGGATAACTATATCATCAAATAAGCTAAATATATCATCAGTTTTAAGGATAACTATAACAAATTTGATTATATTCTTCATCACCTCAATAAATCATTATAGATTCCTATATTAGAAACACAAAAGTATGTTACAGATAATTCAATATCAAACAACCACAAACTACCAAACTCTCAACACTCCAAGAATTTGGGATGAGAAATTTCAGAACTTCCAAACATGAAGAAATGACAAAAGAAATGGGGAAAGCATGTATGACTTTTCATTCCCCGGGTATAAATGAGATAATAAAGAACATAAATTTAACTCCACCTTAAAATGTTATTACATTACCAAGAAAAATGGAAAGAAGGCACGCATTAATTTTATAGCGACTAAAATGTCAACACTGATGTGGGCAGTGGTGCGTGTGTGTGTGCATCAATGTGTATACACTGTACGTGTCACTGGTGTGTCTGTAAATCACTCCTGTATATGAGAAAAATGTACTGAGGGTGAATCTTATTCTCAGCATTTCATTTGACCCTGCTATCCTATTTACGAAGGATGAAAAGAACTGGTGCCAACACCCCTACTATCATATTCTCTGCGGATCATTTGCCCCTGTTATCTGATTATCTGAACATTCAGTTGTCCCAACACCCAATTTTCTTTTTCATCCTTGACTTTTGAAATAGGTGAAAAGAACTGGTCAATTGACATGAAAATAACTGAAATTCTTGACATGAAGTTAACAGTTAGTTTATGACGAAATAGTGAAGAAAAAACAATGCATGTAGATATCACGACAACAGTTGGCCTATGATACTTCAAATTGTATCAACATATATTAAAAACCTTACCCAGAGGAATAAACTTACCCAACTATTTTTTTAACAGTTCTAAGTGGTTAATACCCTTCATCTCATCTGCCTTGATTTTTGCAGTGTAAGCACAAATGTTGTAAATATAGTTTATTTCGAAGATGACCCACTATGAATACCTTATACCCTCATGTTGGAGTGTTAAAAACATCATTTATCTTGGTATTATCAGATTAATCCGAAATAAAGTGTTGTAAAAACTACATAAAATAACATGTGCAATAGCCACATTCATCTCTCAGATAAGGAAATCTAATACCATCTGATAGATTAGAGAAGTGACAGAAAATTAAATCATCATCTAAAAATTAACAAAGCCAACATGAAAAAATTAAATCTGCATAAAAAGTTGTTAAATGTCATGATCTCTACATAAAAACCTATTTTATGTCCTAAACTCCGCATAAAAAGTTGTTCTTGTTCCTTTGGTCTCATATAACTCCAGAGCATGTAAGCAACTGCAGCAATCCAAAACATATTGTATATCTGAGGACTAATATGCAGTCCTATAGCATAATCCAGCATTCCCCTGTTAATCAATTCATAAATTCTCAAGTGCAAGGTCAGAAAAATATAGTAATCCCCATTAATCCTAAAAAATAATACATAAAAGTCTAAATAATTCAACTGGATGCAAACCTATCCAAATAGGTTTAACCAAAATCAGTATATATAAAAAACAAAACTGTACGTGCATAATCAATGTTAAAAAACCGTTTCTACTTCAATCAATGTTAAAAAATCACTACGTATAGGCCCGATATGTTTGCGTTCTTCAGGTAGTAAGGCTGCAATTTGCTTGGGACCATAAACAAATAGTTGAAGCCTAACCGATGAAAATTGACAATGGAAGTACTTAGATATCAAAATTATCATTAATGAAAATAGCCGAACAACCTCTTTCCATTCTCCACCTCTAAACTCCAATATGTACACACGCACACATCAACTCTACATGAAATGAAATGAAAGTGATCTAAAGCTATAATAATAACAAATCCTCATGCTCTAAATTAAATGAGGGACTTTGGTTAACGAAAGAAGATTGGGGGACTTTGGTTAACAAAAGAAGATTGAAAACAAGATCACAAAAAGAGGTAAGGGGGACAAAATCCCCCACTGTTCTGTTTTCCTAATACATGCAACTCATTCTCATAACTAACATAATCAAAACGACAAAAAACACAATTAAAAAGTGGCACCACTCCTAAAAGCTTAGTGAGTTTGGATCCAAGCTTCCCAAGATAATATCAAAAAATTTCAGATAAAATAATGAGACAAATAAGCCCAACAATTTAAGTCTCATCAGCCTACTTCGCTCGGTGTCTATCATTAAAATCACGAGACAAATAATCTCCAATTAAAGATACCCATGAAAATTCACAAAATAAAAAAGAACAATAAGGAAGGTACTTACCCATATGTATGAAGATGCTAACACTTGCTGTTAATTCTAATTCACTATTTAATGATACTAATTTGTTTGTCCTCTAAAATCCCTCATAAGATTAATAAATGCACTTGACCTCTCTAGCTGCTGATGGATTCATTAAGTCAATAGATTGTACATTTTCATGTGACCCTTCATGATCTACTACGTTTAAAACAACCCCTACATTAGTGAACACTACCTATAGACCTGTTGCAACCCCTTTTCCTGCTCCGACATCAGCAAACACCCCTACACTTGAAAATGCAGCTCGTTCACATGACTCATGTGGAGAACAATTCTTGAAAAACAAAGCAAGGTATGAGTAATCGATCTCTTGAAAAACACAAAGTTAATATTTGAAATCTCACGTATATATCCAAGTACGAAAATATTTTATTAAGCGTATCTCTTTTTAACCATGTACGAAAAGTTAACATTTAACATTTGCCAATACTTTATGAAAATTTCAGATCTGCAATTTCACCAATACTGTTTGAAAATTTCAATACTTGCATATGTTTGCTTTGGATTTTTGTCAAACACCTAGGACGCCACTAATAAAATGCCAAAACAATTCAATGAACACACCATTTCTATACTTCACAATAATTATATTTTGTTTATTTGTATAATACATAATGAAACAAAAAAGTAACGAATAAAATCCAGAGCACTTATCTAACAACCAAACCAAATTTGTTATTCCAAAACTAAGAAACCATATAAAAAATATATGTGCACAAATTAATAAAAGAGCTAGGTTAATGAGAACTTGACACTTAAGCTTAAAAATCTTACCTTATTAGATTTGAAAGGAGAAAAACTCAATCTATAAACCTCCATTCTATACCTAATACCTACAACCTGCAAAATAATAAATAAAAAAACACCTCCATTTTGAATCCAATCTCCAATACCAACTATCTGCAAACACATGCACCATTCAGTTTTAAATGATGAAGAGAGAAGTCACCTGAGAGAGAGAGAAGTTACCAAGAGAAGAGAAGCCGAAGAGAGAGAGGGATACTTGTTTGAAACAGAATCACCTTGATACTAAATCGGATCGAGCTCAGGATATTTTTGGAAATGGGAAGTTCAAGGATAGGCAGCCAACCTCCTGGAGAGGGCGATGGGCATGGACCAGGTGAGTAGGGATGCAGCTCTGTGGACCGTTCATCGGGCTTGATAGGTGGTGGTATCACACCCTTCTCAAAGGAACCATACGTGAGACTCTCGAGTCATACGGCTCCGTCCTGGAATCAGGACCTCCCTTTTCCTTTGACCAACGGGTCCTCAAACCAACATGTCCTCCCTTTCTATTCCCCCTATTGAGTAATGGGAAGCATTTTTTTTTCATTCATTCATTGATTGATTTAAGTTAGATTTAGCTTGCTTCCAAGTCCAAACGCTAGCGGTAGCAGCTAGTCGTCAGAAGCGAACTTCCGGGCCAGGAAGAAGCCAAAAAATGTGAACGCCCCTATCTCTAAAGGGCGAGCCTTATTGAAAACTAAAGCAAGAAGGTAGAAACTTGAATTTGAGAAAGAAGTGTTACCACTTTATTAGTAAGGTTGCTTATTTTATATCTCCTCATAAAGGCGAAAGGTTGCTTTACTAAGATTCTAATATAAGGCAAGAAGCCCTTTACTACTATAGGCTGTGCGAAATCCCCTTACTATAGATAGGGCGTTAGCGCACTTACTAATCCAATATTTCTTGCTCGTTAGGGCTTTTGAAAGATTGCTCGTTAACTAGGCCATTTTCAATAAGGACGTTTAGGCTTGACTAATAAGATAGAAAGGGCTTTTCTCACTTAGTATTGCTTTGGCTGAGCCATATCTTGCTGATGCGGAAGCTACCGTAACTAAATAAAAGAAAATGAATGAAGGAAGAAGGCATTAGCATTAGAAAGACTACAGAGGCATCTCGGGCTGACTACAAGACTATGACTACAATACAAGTCATGAGCGATAGCGATGCCAATTCGGATAGGTTTTTTTTATTTCGAAAGCCCCAAAAACTAGCTATCTTATAGCAGACAACTAACGCAATCCTACTCAACGAATCTCATAAGTAAAGGCATGTTCGCATCACAACTAATAGAAAAAAACAACTACTAGACTATACTAGTAGTTGAGTGCTCCTTGTTGTTCGGATCTTGACTAGGTCCGAGCTTCCCAAGCTCTATGCTCTTGGGGAACCCTGCAAAGGTCTTACCACCTTCTTGATTGACTATATTTGAGTCTTTGGAGTACTTTGGGATTATATTCCGCGCAAAGAATTTGTGCTTGTGGGCCGGGGTTAATATTGCAGACCAGCAGATCTGGTGGTCGACAATCGTTCGGACTTAGTAATGGTTATTGCGGAACCTGTAGTAGGACAGAGGACTTATCACGATGCCGGCGGACCAATTTACGATGTCTCCATAGCTGAAATTCGTCAAGAAGGCCACTTACTGGCATCTACCTTCAACAGGAAGTTCGGGAACTAGTCGACTAAGACAGAGAGGGATTCATATCTCGACCAAGAGGGATATTTTAAGTGCGAGGTAAAGGCTAAAATAAGAAGAAGGAAGGGGATTCTTGTTTAATCTAGACAAGAAAATAGAATAATAATACGAATAAGGTATTATACTTGCTACCTATCACATTCCTAGCCTTCCCCACTTGAGAACATAGGAAACTTTATTGAAGAAAGAATTAGTTTAGAGTAATCAAAGAAGCTAACTAAAGCTAAAGAGACGAGGAATAGAGAACGGCATAAGGCAAAGATCAGGGGATTCTTTAATCAATTATTTCTTCCTCATCCGGTAGGACTTCTGGAAAACCTTTTTCCCAGCCCAAGGCCTTTGCTGGATGAGCCTATTCACATCTGATTCAAATTCCTCCATGAGAACTAAGAAGACGGCTAAACAAAATGAGATCAAACGACTTTGACGAACCTAAAAATAAGGATGATGGAAGGAGGGATAGGGGAGGGAGAGAAAGAGCAGGTCATATCGGAAAATAACTCATTTCGTATCGGGTCTAGGGTCAATCGAGTAGGGACGGTCATTACGTATCGGGTTTGTAAGGCGAATAGGTCGATCCCTTACATGCTATAGTTCGGATAGAAACAGGGGTTAGAGATAAGGAATAACAAATAGGGAATAGGGACCATTGACTCAGATCATCAATCTTATCTTCTTACCGTTCTTGATCTTCTCTTTCAGTCCCTTCCCTTCGAAAGTCCACTTAATTGGTAGTCAGAACCGGACCTTCCTCGTTATTTCATAACCTGACGCTTTAGGAGTGTTTCGAAGTGCTTCCCAAGTGCGAGTGCAATGATTAGTAGGTTGATTGGGGCAGGCTTCATTTTTTCACTCGTATTAGCTAAAGAAAGAGGCGAAGGAAGCAAGCCAGCCAGTCAGCGATTACCTCCGTCATATATATTTAACAACAGTTATATATATATATATATATATATATATATATATATAACTGCTAATGCTTCAATCGGTAATCAGCTTAATTTTTAGACTCTCAACAACTCACATGTCTTTAATGATACAATATCCAAGAGTTTTTTTTTGTAAGGAATAGACAAATGTTCAATTTTGCTATCATAGAGGATGAGGTAGTTGACATATGGCCATGTGAATTTGGAATTTTGAAATTTAGTTTTTGAGTACAATGATTTTCAGCTAGATGGATGAGGTGCACTTGATAGTTTTGTTGTTGGAGTATTTGATATTTTTTGAATAGGGTGGATAGTACTGTAAAGAGAGGAAATTTTGCCCAAAATTATTATAGTTTTTACAATTATTTGTGTTGTATAAAAAATATTTTAGACTTTTACTCTTTTACTATTTGTTCAGTAATAATGTTTTGTGTTAACTAGTGCCCAATGCAAGGAAATGGCACTCTTTATTGCGGATATTTTGTGTTGAAGTTCATGAAGTACTTCATGGAGGATCCTTCCATACCTTTTGAAACAAAGGTATGTTGCCAATGTTCTCTTTTCGTCCAATTATATAAAATATTGTTTAGTTATTAACTATTATATACCGTAATAATAAATTCAATTCTATCTTCAATTTTTTAGATGAGAAGATTGTCCGATAAAGTGACATACAGGTTGAATGAACTAAATGAAATTCAAATGGAGTTCATTGAGTTCATTACGGATTATATATCTTAGGTATTTCCGAGTAATTGTATTTTGTTATGTTCTAATGACAATGTGTTGAGATGATTGTGTTTTGATGAAAACTATGTTGATTATATTTGATTGCAGGGTTACTCATTCTGGGTTGGATAGCGTCGAGAACAAATTAGATCGAATATTACGTTCGACAACGTCCTAGATTGAGTATTATTTTGGATTGTGGTTCTTATGATGTAATTCGCAATGCTAGTTTTTGGATATTATGATGTATCATCACTATTTTTAAGATATTATCACGTAAATAACTAGTTGTTAGCTAGTTTTTGGATATGATGTAACTTCACATCAATTTGATTCTAAATATCTTGATGTATATCAAATTAGTGATATTTATGACCTTGGTTATTATCTATTTAAAATGGTTGATTTGACTTCAAATAATAGTTGTTTATTGCTGGATTAATGATTTTTTTTAATTTTTTAAATTAACATTTATGTCAGTTTTGAAAAAACTCTCATAAAATTCTTAGAACTGACATAAATGTGAATTTATTTATGTCAGTTTTTTATGAAAATGTGATTAAAAACATGTTGAATGTCGTAGTTTTTATTTGTGTTCTTAAAAATTGAGATAAATGTGATCTTATTTATATCAGTTTTACGAACATTTATGTCAGGACTTTATATGTCAGTCTTGAAAATTTCTAAAACTGATATAAATGGTCATTTATGTTAGTTTTTGACTGACATAAATGACCATTTTTCTTGTAGTGTAAGTTGAGAATTTTAAGTGAAAGATAATTTGAAGTGCGGGTTAAATATTAATTGTTGAGTTTAGGATTATTGTTGGAGTGTGCTATATTTACTTACGAGAATAATTAAATGAAGGTAGATTATTTTATATCATGTCGCGGTTGGAAAAAGTGATAAATAATAATATTTTATTTGGAAAATACGTGTGGAGTTGTATCAGATTTAAAAAGGTGAATTTTTTATAAGTGACTCGGGTGGGAATTTTGAGTGCACAGTTGGTCTCGAATAGGCTGAAATAGTCAAAATAGTGTACCCGTAGGTAGTATTTGGATTCCGGAGAATTTTTGAACTACTAGGGACTCGCAATTGAGTATATAAGTTAATTTTGAATTTAATAAGGGGAGAACCCTTATTTCTCCCATTATAATCCACAAGAGGGAGAAAGAAAAGGAATGAAACAAGAGAAAGGAAGAAGAAAATGGGGAAGAAGAAGAGATTTTTGATCAAGATCCGACGGATCCTAGCACGAGGTCATCAGATTTATCTAATGAGCCAAGTGTTTAACTTTTTTTTAACTATTTAGGTATGTTCATAATTCATATTATAGTTGATAAAACTATATAATTTTGGGTTGGAATTCTTTAATAAAAATGCATTTTTGGAAGTGATTTCATATAAATTCATGTGATAACAACTCCATATGAAATATAAGTTTAAATCCCTGTTTATGGTGTAATTTTTGCTGATAAATTTAAGGTTTAACTTAGTAAGGGTTTAACCCATAATTAAATTGAGGAATACCATGAATAAATTGATGTGTTTGGTAAAAATAACTGTCACTCCGACAGCAGAATCGCTGCCCTCCACCGTTGATGATCATTTTGGCAGAGAGTCACTTACTGTCATGGACGTATCAAGGGTTGTTAACTTGGGCGTGGAAGCAGGTCTGGACCAGGGGCGGGAGAGTCTTTCGGATGCCAATGAAATGCAAGGAATAGGTACGACCTCCATGGTAGCTGCAGCGAAGCCAGTCTCCGACAAGGTTGGACTGGATATTTATTCTCCAGATGGGAAAAAACCAGTGCTCGAGGTTATGACCGAAGAGACTTCTATAGCTGGTGGAAAGGCTATGGGAAAGGACGTACAAGGGTCAAGTAGGGAGGTGAGAAGCTTTAAATGTGGGAAGCAAATTAAGAATTCTTTTGAGAAGGATATGGATGTTACATAGGTTTACATGGGTTCGATAATTGTGGGTCTTTGTCAGTGGACAAATGTCTCAAGTTAGGTACCAGTAACGTTACAACTTGTAAAAGTAGTTGGTTGGTGTGTTAGACTGCCAGTGCAGTTTTTTCACAAGTCATTTCTAACAAGGAGATGTGTCTGTAGACTTTACACGAGAGTAGCTTACCTCCTAGAAATGAGGGGACCGGCTTTAATGTTGTGTTTGGAGATCAAATTAGTGGAGTAAATCATAAGGAGATTTGGGCAGGTCTAGACGATGGGTAGGAGGTAGACAACGAGAATTTTGGACTGAATGAATGAAACTCACTTTTAAAAGAACGTGACAAGGGTTTGGGCACCATAACTCGTCAGGAGTGGGAACGTATGTGCCTTTTGATAATGAAGGTTTTTTGAGAGTAAGACTTACGAATTGAGGATATTCATAAGGGGTGTTCGGTCCTGTTCGGTTTGATATTGAGGTATTTTTTAGATCGGATCGTATTAAACGGTCATAAAAAATTATGAATCGAGATCGGATCGAAATAATCGGTCTCGGTTCTATTTGATTTTCGAACGGCCCGTGTTAAGTTTCAATCTTATTCGATCCATCCATTAATAACAACACATTTTTTCAATTATTAAAAACATATTGTTTCAATTGTAAACACCACTTAATTTAGAAACATCATCATGGCATTGAAATATAGAAACTGCTTTGAAAGCTTAAAGTTTTGGGTGGTATGAGATATTATTTTAATTCATATTCCTACTTTTCTCCTTTACACCAAACAAAAGGCCATAAACTAGAAGATGCAAAAAGAGTGAAATGATTATGACATGGCCTTGAACAAACATAATCACAAATCATAAATCGTATGGATGAAAAAAAATAATAGGGCCTTGAACTAACACAATAACAAATCACTTATCTTATAGTTTAAACAAATAACAGATAACAGATGAAAAAGAAATAACAGATAACTTATCTATTCGTAGAGAGAGAGAGGAAAATAAGACCTTGATCAGAGTTGGCAACTTAGAGAGGAATGAGGAAAATAAGAGCTAGGTTGTTCCTGTTCGTATGGAGGCTAATGAGGGAATGGAGGGGCTATTCCTATTCATATGCAGCGCTGTTCGTAGAGAGAGAGAGAGAGAGAGAGAGAGAGAGAGAGAGAGAGAGAGAGGAAAATCAGAGCTAGGGTTATTTGTGTGATGGATGGGATTTTAAGTGCGTGGTGGGTGTGTGAGTGGGCAGCGTGCATGTGTTATTTCAAGTGCAGCGTGCGTGTGTGTGTGTATATATATATATATATATATATATATATTATGAAAGCTGTTTGGTCCGGTCCAAAACCGTTTTTTACGATCCAAGACCGAAACCGACCCGAATTATGCTGTCCTATATATTTTAAGACCGAATTAAAAAAAATTGCAAAAGTGTGTTCGGTTCGGTTTTTTTGGTCTATTCGCGGTCGTGCACACCCCTAATCTTCACAGATGGGGCTCTAAAAATCGGGTGAGACCCGAGCTTGCTATTATTAATCAGCAGATTAATCAAGACGTTTATCTCGAAAAATGATATGTTGGGTGTTAAAAATATTAAGACTTTCAGGAATTCAGGAAAAAAAAGCAAAAAAGGCAAGGATTTAGGGAAGAGTAGTGGCAGTAACAGACTATCACAATTGTCGTAATTGGATGGAAAGGTGGGGAGAAATGTAGGAAGGGGAATGTCTATGTTTCCAAAAGATGGATGCGAGGTTGTCATGGGGGCCAGTGAAACGAATTCTTTGAGTGGTGAGGGGTGTTGTTCATTAGGTGATGACAATGTTCCCTTTAGTGGGGTTGCAAGGGAAGTAGCTCGAATTGTAATCCTTTAAATAATTCTAGATTATGGGTGGAAATTATCATTCCGAATGAAGAGGGTAGTTTGAGCGGTAGTGAGGAAGAAGGGTGGGACGAGGACCCAGTGGGTTTGAGTGAGGATATGCTAGAAGCTATTTGTAAAGATCTAGGTGTTGTTGTTAAAGGCTTCGAGAGTAAGGCTTGGGATTTGTTTGACAAAATTGATAGGGGTGTGAGGGTTGGGGAGGGGGTTAAGGAGGTAAAGGGAGGGATTGTTTAAAGTTTCCTATTCTAATGAAATTTCGTATTATTTCTTGGAACATTAGGGGCTTGAACGATATGTAATACCCCATACTTTTATGGATATTTAAATTACATAAGTGGGTGTAATTTAATAAGTCGCAAATTTTAAGTGAAAGAAAATCTGAAGTTCGTCTTGAATATTACTTGGTGAGTTTTGGATTATTAATGATGTGTGCTATATTTACTTACGGGAATAAGTAAATGAAGATGGATTACTTTATATCATGTTGTGGCTGGAAAAGCGAAAAGTAATAATATTTTATTTGAAAAATACATGCGGAGTTATATCAGATTTAAAAAGGTGAATTTTTTATAAGTCACTCGGATAGGGATTTTGATTGCACCGTTGGTCTCGGATGGGCTGAAATAGTCAAAATAGAGTAACCAAGGGTAGTGTTGGTTTCGGGACTTTTTCGAGTAGTAGGGCTCACATTTGAGTATACGAGTCAATTTTGGATTTAATAAGGGGAAAATCCTTATTTCTCGCATTATAAGCCGAGAGAGAGAGAGAGAGAGAGAGAGAGAGAGAGAGAGAGAGGAAGAAGAGATTTTCGGCCAAGCTCTAGCGAATCCCAACACGAGGTCGTCGGATTTATCCAATGAGGCAAGTGTTTAACTTTATTTAACTATTTATGTGTGTTTATAATTCATGAAAACTATATGATTTTGCAATAGGGTTCTTGAATCAAAATTGTTTTTAGGAAATGATTTCATATAAATTGATGTGATAACAACTCCATATGAAATTTGAGTTTAAATCCCTGTTTACAGTGTAATTTTTGGTGAGAAATTTGAAAAGATGAGATATTGAGGGTTTAAGTCAGTTAGGGTTTAAACCTTAGTTAAAATGAAGAATCTCATGAATAAATTGATGTGTTGGGTAAAAATAAGTCTGTAGATGTTTATGGTGACGGTTGGTGATGTTAGAAACCAACAATTTTGGAGTTGGAGAAGATGAAACTCTCGAACTAAACACGTCGAACCGGTAGATTAAGGTTTGATTCGATCACCGGACAAGTTTGTTTTTGGATCCATTGGATCGGTTCGTTTTTTTTAGCCATCGGTTCAGTTCGGAGATGGCAGTTAAATTTGGGAAATTTTTTTAGACTTAAAAGGATTGGAGAAGAATTCCTTTCGAAGATAAATAATAGGGGACCATAAATAGAGTGTGAGGGTCTCTAAAAGATTAAACGAGTGATGTATAAATATCGAGTTAGTGAAAATAAGATTCAGGTTACAAATTTTAGGAGTGTTTAGGACGAACGCTCAAAAAAAATATTTCGACGAGTGTATATACATTTATGAGTGTAGAATGTACGTGCCGATAATATGTGAGTGAAATCAGAATGTGCGAGTAGGATGAAACGATAATACTAGATAGACATGACGAGCTAATATTTGGGAACTTATTAATGTGATAAATGTATCATCAGTGAGTGAATACTTATGGGACCGTGAATACTTATGGAATTAAAATAAGTTGTGTGTATACTTATGAATTAACACGGATTGGTATATTCGGGATTATAGGCTAATTCCACGGGAGATAGAGACAATATATATATGATATGATTATAAATATATATGTGTGTTAATGGTATATTTATGTGAAATATACCCCTCTAGTGCTATCATGGGAAGTTGTGGGATGTGGGTGAATCTCCTGGCTTGAGGAGAGCAGGGAGAGTATAGTCCCCAGGTCATAGCGTCCAGTTATTTATGCAGTGTGGCTCTTTATCATGGATGAGACATATTGGGTATGATTCGTTCTCACCTTCAGGTGAGGAACTATGACCGCTTCCCCTACATTTGTGTTATGTTTTTATCAAGTCGGTGTGAGATCCTGATCGGTGGTACCCAAGATGATGTGTGTATTCCTTGCAAGATGATAGCATTCTAGAGATTGCATCCATTGAGTTATAGCTCTTAGGAATGGTTATTATACTTATATAGTGTGTGATATATAAGTATGGAAATACTTTATGTGTATAGTATATTGTATATATATATATATATATATATAAACGGAAAAAATAAAGGATAAAGTGAGAAGTAAATTGTTACATTCGAGAAAATAAAATTCGTATTAAAATGTGAGATACGTATATAAAGAAGAGAATATTATATACGAGACTAATGACACTAAAGTGTGAATAGTATATAATAACTGTGAAAGTTATTTATTATGAACGAATAAATTATAAATGAGAATTATAATGCATAAGCTCCTGCGAAAGCTTAGGATAGTATATACGTGGGGTATGAGATAGCGTATGGTGAATTAGAGGTTTTGAGAGATGCTAGTAAGGTTGGGTAGCATAATTAGGGTTTTTAAAATACATGCATTAAGTGTGCACTGTTAGATGAGAGGTGAGGGGTATTGTGACACCCCACCTAGTAAAATACTGGGTGATTAGTCCTATATTAAATTAAATAGGAATCTAAAATAGTTTCATTCTCAGCATCACTGTTGAAAATCAATTAGTTACTAATAGCCTATTAGGTCTGGCATCAAATTTTAAACTTTCTAATCTTTTTTAAATTAACCGCATAAGTAAAACCATTCACAGAGGAAAATAAACAACAAAGAGAATGAATAAAAAATAATCGATAACTCTCGGTAAAACATTTACGCAACCATATCGAGTAGGCGTAAAAACAAATGCCCGAAATAAAATAAAAGACAACAGTTAGCCAATATGCCAGAATATAACAATAGTACCTCCTATCTATATAACAAGGATAAAAGCTTCTAAATAATTTCCTATCAACATCCACAGCTGAGGCAACAACGACTGACTCAAATGAAATAAACATCCAGGCGTCCCTGTGTCTGGACACCTAAAAAGTATAACAAAGGAAGAAGAAAAGAAAAATAGATACGGGTCAAAGCACGGGTTTTGAAAAACATTTTAGCAAGTGCTTCACATACTTTAATATTTAAAACATGATACTCTCCATATTTAATCTGGTGTCGCACTCACCTATCGGATATATTTTTAACACCCTAGATACGCTACCCAACATAATTAGCATCTCACCAAACGTTAACATCCATACACTATTTCAACTACCCATGTATATAATATCCTAAAATTTTGCCCGAGCTTAAGCATTAAACCATGTCCTATCATTTACTCGTTTCTTGCAAATAACTTTCGCTAGTTACTAAACTATTCACATTTTAGTGTCATCAATCTCGTATATAATATTCTCACCTTATACACGTATATCACATATATTTTATTCTCGATTTTATCCTCTCGGATAGTGCAGAAATTTACTCACATTTCTTTCCTTGTTTTAGTTCATATATATATATATGATATACTATACACATCAAGCATATCTACACTTATATATCAAAGACTATATAAGTATAACCGCCATCACTCAGAGCTATAACTAAATGGATGGAATCTCTAGAATGCTATCATCCTCCAGGGAATTTTTCACACATCCTCCCAGGAAGCCAGGCCGGAATCTCACATTGAACCCTAAATCAAACACAAAGTTAGGGGAAACAGTCATAGTTCCTCATTTGAAAGTGAGACCGAATCATACCCAAGACGTCTCACCCAGAATAAAATCACACTATATAATAACTGGATAACAATGACCTGGGGCTATACTCACCCTGCTCCTCAAGCCAGGGGATTCACCCACATCTCGCAACTTCTCATGATAGCACTAGAGGGGTATGTTCGACCAAAATATATCAATCACACACATATATATATTTATAATCACATCATATATATATTCTCTCTATACTCGTGTTTATATATATATATATATATATATATATATATATATATATATATATATATATATATATATCATCAAATCCGGCTATTTATGGCTATCTCACTTGTCATTAGCCTATAATCCTGAATATATCAATTCGTAATAATGTATAAGTATACAAACATTATTTTAATTCCATAAGTATTTACTTACTTATGATACAATTCTCACGTCTCTTATTTCTGAATAGTAGCGTATCATGTCTAGCTAGCATTCTTATATCATCATGCTCGCACCTTAGGATTTTCTCATACATTTTAGGCATATATATGTATATTCTACCCATATATAATCGGCAAATATATTCTACACGCATAAATATATATGTACAAACTCATTGAATAATTCCTCGAATGTCGTTCATCCCAAACATTTATAAATTTAAGCCCCGGATCTTTCCCACTAACGCGAGACTTATATATCACCTAGTTACTCTTTTAAAGGTCCTCGCACTCGATTTCGGATCCCCTAATATTTATCTCCACAAGAAAATTCTTCTCCAATCCCTTTAATCAAAGAAAAATTCTCCAGTTTTTCTATCAAAAGCGGATCGATCTAGTTTCCAAGAAAAACGAATCGGTCTGGTTAGACTGATCCGGGAACTTAAATTCGAATCGGTCTGATCTGTTCAGATTTATGCTTTCTATGAAATTCACTTTAACACTCATCCAATGCAAATCCTATAGATTCTAACATCACCGGACCTCATTAATAACATCTACACACTATGATTTACCCAGCATACCAAGTTATTCTTGGGATTCGTCAATTTATTTAAGAATTAAACCTTAATTCCATTAAAGCCACCATTTTCATTTCTTCCAATTTCTCACCATAATTTATACCATTAATATGGTTATTAATTTAGATTTCATGTGGTATTGTTATCACATCAAAATCATGTGAAATCATCCAGTAAAAACCCATTTTTGTGCAAGAATCCCAAACCCAAAATCTTATTGTTTTTACACCAACTTAAACTTGAACAATAAAACACTTAAATGGTTAAAGCAAGTTAAACACTTTCCTGGTTGGATAAATTCGACGATCTCATGCCGAAATTCGCCGAAGCTTGGACCGAGTCTCCTCTTTTTCTCCCTTTTCTTCCTTCCTTCTCTTATTTCTTCTTTCTTTCTTTCCTTCCTTCTCTCTTTCTCACGACTTATAAGAGAAGAAATAAAGGTTATCCCTTATTAAACCCAAAATTTACTCGTATACACAATTACGAGTCCCTACTGATCTAAAAAGTCCCTGAAACCTAAACACTACCCCCGGGGACTCTATTCCGACTCTCTCGGCCCTTTTGAGACCAACCATGCGCTCAAAATCTCCATCCGAGTCGCTTATAAAAAAATTGGCGTCTTAAACCCAACACATTTCCACACGTGTTTTCCACATAAAATAACATCACCTGTCGCTTTTATTCACCTACAACATGAAATATAATTAGTGCATCTCATTTACTTTAAATTCTCAAATTATAAAATTACACCCACTGATGTAATTTAATTATCCATAAAAGTATAGGGTATTACATTCTCCCCCCTTACAAGAGAAATTCGTCCTCAAAATTCAAACAAGACTGTTACTAAAGACTTGGATCACAACCACACCACATGCTCTAGTACCCAAAATCAAATCGTATTACATTAAGGCCACTCCACTATATGCCCGTTAGTAGTACTCAGTTGTTTAAATTCTTAACCACTATGTCCCCGACTTTACAACAAGCTTGTTCAATTCTCTTCGTACCGATACACTCCATCAGTCATAAACTCTGACCTCAATAATGGCACATTACACATTGTGCTTCTACTAATGGAATCCAAATGAGATGATCTTGTACATCACTGGATCTATCGCCTTAATATTATTGTAAAGACGTACATCACTTAGTTCCAGCTTTCCGTATCCATCCCAACACAAATCTCCCATCCTGAGAGAAACCATAAGAACATAGACCACTCCAATCGGTCCTTCAAATATCGTTGCATGGAGACGTAACTCTTACAAAGCTCAAAAGTAACCTCACTACGGTTTGTGGTTAATGTCCCTCTTGACAATGGATTCTAAATCACATCCGGTCCAAAAGTTTAGTTATTCGCTCACCTATAAACAACCAGAGGGAGAATGACCAGTCTTTCCCACAAAAAACCTTAATAGGAACCTTGTCCACAACAAAATGGTACGAGTGGATACATATAACTCTACCATTCGATCATTTCCTCTCCCAATTATCGTGTACTATGCTTTAGTTCAATTACAAGTTAGGTCAGTTATGGAATTAAACTAACCGCAGTGACTCCAGAGTCACATTTACACCACTTTACTAGTCATTAAGAGGTGACACGACTTGTCCAAAACAAAACATCATCCCCACGGTTTCTCAAAAATCCCTATTGGGGAGGGGTTCAGGGATTCCATCCTGATTCACAACAATATTAGGCAGCACCGGTGCAATCCTTCTATTAAAAGAACGGTTTGAGCACACCTATCAATGAAATTTGCCATCCTGTCTGCCCATTCCATCATTGGAATCGTCAGCTTGATACAAAATTTTCTGGTTGATCATCTCAAATCAACCTATTTCCATCTGCGAGTGGTGCACCCGGAGACAATCTCGTTGTATCTCAACTAACACAAATTCCTGCTTATAACGACTTACATTAAGTGGTACTTTATACTCCCCTTCTTCCTCTGGAGCGTACCAAAATTTCTGCCCGTGCACTTTTGCTACAAGTGCACTTCTGGGTCCTTTTTCATTATAGGTATCAACATTCTATTTATGTGCAAGCCACTCTCAACATTCATCTGAGTAGTACTTTGCTCTACTTTCCCATAATAGTTGGACTTTCGTCTTCTCAAGAGCTATCCTTGTAAATGGCTTCTCACAGCCTTCCAAACCATCTCGGGTGTGCTACTCTCATTGCACACAAATACTTGGATCCTCTTCTTTATCACAGGATGCTTAATCCGTCTTACCATTTTAACTTTGTTATAACTGCCCCACAATCATACATTCCACATATTTATCCTCACGTCCTTTTAGCTCGAACGATTCTGAAATCAGTTAACCAGGGCGCCCATACCCTATAATTCACGCATATTGGCGTGGACATCACATTCGTCTCACATGTGACACACATTATCCTGTCGCCCTCGCATTCACAGCGTGTCTATGATAGTTGTGTATTCTCAATCACCCTATAAATCGAAATTTAATCCTTCTCGGCATTATCCCACTCTTTAACTCGGGGTGAAAAGCTTTAGTGCTTTATTACAGCACTACCGGCTTCACTAGCCTTAACTCATAATAAAACTTTCAACTCATAGTTATAACTAGATACTTATATAATGACCGAGGTACCATAATCGTGGACTAATGACCAAACATCTCCACACTTCTGATGATGCGCTAAGTTTCATGCGTGGGACATCTCACAACGTGAAATTGAAATAAGGAACCCTTTGATACACTACTACCTAACATTACCAGTCAACGAAATCTGTTAGGCCCTAAGTCCATATTATATATCCCCAAAATTCTTTTCACTATCTACTCATAACATTTACAAAGATTCATGCGTATTTCACCACACACTCGCATTTAAATAAGGACCCCCCCCTAAATGCACTATCACTTAGCATTGGTGGTAAACATATTCTATAAACCTCAAATACACAACCTGGACTCAAATTCCTATCCCCGGACATATAAATATCAATTTGAACTCCCACATCTCTAAAGGAATGATATAACATTGCTCTCTTCCTATCACCAAGTCCTGAGCGCTAAACATAATAACGAGCTCAACCTCTTTGCTCGATAAAAAATCCAATATACGCCTAATCATATCGCTAAAGTCCCTACACACCGGAATCAAATATCTTGAGACAACTATACTCTCTGAAGTCTCTGTAATAATATAATATGAGTGTGAGCTCGACCCTCTCGCAGGTGAGACATCGCCAAAACCGCATACCCTACCCTAAAGCAGCAAACACGATAGCCTTGCAATATCCACCCACTATCATTCAACCATTCCTATACTCAGGATAATATCATACTCGTATAAAACATCACTAAAATGAGTAATCTCAATAAAAATATACTACTAATACTACACCCGCTCCCCCGTGGATGACACAAGAGATAACCCTGCTATACCACAAAAAATATATAAATATAATAATGCTATCCATATATGCACTAAACTCATCTCACATGCAAACCTAGCGCTAATCAAAATATCGCGTCTCGTTCGTGTAACATAAAGCATACCTTATTCACCTGAGGACACTCATCTTAGTTACTTTGCCGAATGCCCTGGCTGCTCCAATAGTTCCCGGACATAACACGCCTGTCCGAACTGAACCAAAAACTATCTTAATCATTGCCCCCACTAGGCATCGTACTATTGTCCCTCACGTTGGGAAAAATAAATGCATGTGGTCTTAATTTCAATGTAAAATATCTCCCTATAATCCTCTATTCCTGTTCATATTGACCGTGTTAGAGTTGTCCTTCTCTTTGACCCTGGTAGCCTCAATCCCAATGGCTACCTCTATTGTTCCCTTAGCTCTACTAGCTGTGGTGTTTCACTAGAACCATTGCATCCGATCTTATTCTCTGACAAAATTCTTTAAATATTGTAGCTCCTTTTGTCCCGACCCCAACCCAATAGTAGTAGGGAATGAGTGTCTGGACATGCCACCAAGTCATTCAATGTTCTGGCCTTAAAATATTTCTTAAAATAAATGCAACGGAAATACATTCACATGGTCATAAATCGTAAACTATTGAAAAAAAGGAATTACGTCATTAGAGCTTTGTAAAAGGAAACTTCATATATATTAAAAGTATGAACGAATTATAACTTATGCCAAAATTAAAAACCTATTACTGAAGAGACAAACATGCTCTAACTCATAAAAACAAACATTATTTTTAAAAGTATAATAAAAGAGCTCATTAAGCTAAATCTTCAACATAGTCCTTCTACACTCCATCTTCCAGTCTAATTATTTCCTGAAAATTCGTTATTTATACAATGTCAACTAAAAGCTGAATAAGATTTAATCTCCCGACATTCCGGGCTTTCAGAAAATAGATACCTATTCAAGTCAAAAGAGAAGGCATATGCATATATGGATAGGAACGTGTAATAAATAGATATATATTTTGAAATGATAGTATATATAAATCACAATTGGATAGCTAAAAATAAAAAGAATGCAACAAATCAAATGTGATATCTTTTTCTTTCAATCATATCATTTTAATGGCCAAGTACATTCTAATACAGTGTTCTTCTACCGTATTATACCCCGGTAGTTGAGAGTCAATCAAACTAGTTCGTCACAACGCCTTATTTAGGGCACACCAGCGATAACCCAGCTAGGAAGGTCAGTCAGTAAGAGAGGTTTCTTAGGTCGAATCTTATTTCCAATATTCAATCTCATTTTCAATACTCATTTCAATCAGTATGTCTATGTGGAGAGATATAAACATATCACAAATGAATCAATCATCGGTATCAGATGCATTTTAAGAATAAAATTATTTCACTAAATATATAATTTTGCATAATATCATATATTTGAAATGTGAAAGAAATGACATAGAGTACTCACCTAAAATAGAGGCTCGAAAATATAGATATTGAGCCTTGGATCACATGATAATCTAATAAATATCCTTCTTAAGATATTTCCCAAGATTTCTGTCACCCTTTCTTACTATAATTCTCAAGGAATTGGTGTGAGTTTCAAATGAACCTTAAGGCCCTATTTATAGGTTTCCAAAAGTATTACGGTGTTGACACATGTTTAATGACTAGCATTTTTGCAATGGTGATTCAACGCTGAGGTGTCGCGTTTCGGAGTGGTCTTGCAATCTTAACATCACCAAATGATGACAAGTGTTTTACCTTTCTCTCTAAAGATGACATGTGTAAGGTGGAGGTGACCAGCATGTGGTGGAAAGGTGATAAGGGCATAAGGGTCATTTTACACATGAAGGATATTTTGGTAATTTCACACTATATATTTTCAATATTTCTTAGAGGTCCTTGAAAATATTTTATTTATAAAATGGCCCTTTTTATATTTTTATTTTAGTCCCTAAAGTTTCATAAAATTATATTTTCTACCCCAAAACTTATTATTTACCTTAAGATATGTCATCGGACTTCGATTTCATCCAATTTATAGTTGATTCTTCATATTTGAAAATGGGGTTTGTTATATTGATAGCCAATAATACTACATATTTGAAAATACAACATTTATAAGATAATAAGTGACACATGAGTGTAAAACTGAACTATATACATATATGAGCATATAAAAGTGGGATCATTACACCCTTCACATAGAAGCATCAATATCCTCATTGTCAAAACACGACATTATCGCCATCTGCATCGATCATCCAAGTATAATTTCTCGTAAGTGCTGGCGACTATTCTCGCGAATCCATCACCCACTAAAGGACTCTCTTCTCCATTGTACCAACTTCATCGGGTACAAAGTTCGCTAGATAAGGACTTTGTCCACCCCCCTAAAGATTAAGGAACTTGCGGCCAAACCGTACCTAAGATCCTTCCATTGGCATAATATTTCACTTTTCAAATGTGGTGATCTACTCCCACCCTTACAACTCTGCTCCCACGAGCTAAGAAAAATTTTACCCCAAATTCTCACTTCGTGATATACTACTTTCTGCTATATGCCAAAGTCTCCGGGTATCTTATGTCCATTGGCTAACACACACAATCTCTAAATTTTCTAAAATTCTAACGGAGGTCCTCTTCAAAGACCCCTCTAACTCTTTCCCATTTTAAACACACTGGGTGACACAAATTTGACTCCACTCCCTGCTATAGCGATACTTGAAAATATATAATGTACCATAGTAGTCCTTTCAGCCCCATCTTCCCGAGCAAAAATAAGGGTGACCTCAACTATAGTCATCGTCCCCAAAATATTCTTCAACTCCAATTGATCCCCGCCTCCTGTTATTCTCCCAACTCTCATCAATGGACGTCCTTCGTTATTCTGCATACGGAGCACACCCGAATGCATATAAGATTCACTATAATAATACTATAGCTGGACAGCGAAATCTGACCACAGGAATAAAAAATCCTAAGCATAGGGCTAAACATCAAATAAAAGGTAGCACTGAACACATAGCATGTCCGCATAGATTCCTAAGGACACTAGAACCTGATGCTCTAATACCACTTGTGGCACCCGCCTAATAAAATATCCAGTGATCACTCCTATATCAAATTAAAGAGGAATCTCAAATCGTTTCATTCTCGAGATCACTGTCGAAAGTCAATTAATTAGTAATAGCCTATTAGGCTTGGCATCAAATTTTAAACTTTCTAATCTTTTTTAAATTAACTGCAAAAGTAAAACCATTCACAAGGACAATAAACAACAGGTAAAATGAATAAATAAATAACAAATAACCCTCGGTAAAACATTTACAGAACCATATAGAGTATGTGTAAACAAAAATGCGCAAAATAAAATAAAATTCAACAGTTGGGTAATATGCATGAATATTACAGTGATACCTCCTATCTAGATCAGAAGGATAAAAGCGTCTAAATAATTTCCTACCAACATCCACAACTGAGGCTGTAATGACTGACTCGAAGGAAATAGACATTCAGGCGTCCATGTTTCTGGACACCTAAAAAGTATAACAAAGTGAGAAGAAAAGAAAAATAGATACGGGTCAGAGCCCAGCTTTTGAAAAACATTTTAGCAAGTGCTTACCATACTTTAATATTTAAAAGATGATACTCTCCATATTTAATCTGGTATCACACTCACATGAGATACCCCTCACCTTTTATCTAATAGTGTGCACTTATCGCATATATTTTAAACACCCTAGTTACGCTACCCTGACTAATTATCATCTAACCAATCGTTAACATGCATACTCTATCTCAACTACCCATATATATTATCCAAAGTTGTCGCTCGAGCTTAAGCATTAAATTTTGGCCTATCATTTACTCGTTTATTATAAATAACTTTCGCTAGTTACTACACAATTCACATTTTAGTGTACTCAATCACGTATAAAATATTCTCACCTTATACACGTATATCGCATATACTTTATTTTGGATTTTATACTCCCGGATAGTCCAGAAATTTACTCACATTTATTTCCTTGTTTTAGTTGATATATATATATATATATATATATATATATATATATATATGGTATACTATACATATTGAACAAATCTATACTTATATATCAAACACTATATAAGTATAACAACCATCCCTCAGAGCAATAACTCAATGGATTCAATCTCTAGATGCTATCATCCTCCGAGAATTTCTCACACATTCTCCCGGGCAGCCAGGTCAAAATCTCACACCAAGCCCTAAGTCAAACACACACGTAGGAGAACCAGTCATAGTTCTTCACCTAAAATTTAGACCGAATCATACCCAATACGTCTCAACCAGAATAAAATCAAACTCTATAATAACTAAACGACTATGACCTGTGGCTATACTCACCCTGGTCCTCAAGCCAGGGGATTCACCCACATTGCATAAGTTTCCATGATAGCACCAATCACACACATATATATTTATAATCACATCATATATATACTCTCTCTATACTCGTGTGTATATATATATATATATATATATATATATATATCATCATCATCATCATCATCAAATCCGGCTATTTCTGCCTATCTCACTTGTCTTTAGACTATAATTCTGAATTTACCAATTTGTAATAATGTATAATTATACACACAACTTATTTTAATCCCATAAGTATTTACTCACTTATGATACAATTCTCACATCTCTTATTTCTGAATAGTAGCGTATCACATCTAGCTAGTATTCTTATATCATCCTACTAGCACCTTAGGATTTTCTCATACATTTTTGGCATATACGTATATTCTACCCATATATAATCATCATATATATTCTACCCTCATAAATATATATGTAGAAACCCACCAAATAATTCCTCGAATCTCATTCATCCCAAACATTTATAAATTTAAACCTCATATCTTTCCCATTAACCCGAGACGTATAAATCACCCACTTACTCTTTTAAAGGTCCTCGGACTCTATTTAGGATCCCCTAATATTTATCTCCAAAAGGAAACTCTTCACCAATCCTTTTAATCCAAGAAAAATTCTCTGATTTTTTTGTCAAAATCGGACCGATCCGGTTTCCAAGAAAAATGAACTGGACCGATCTGATAACCTAAATTTGGACCGATCCGGTTTGTTCAAATTTTGGCTTCCTATGAAATTCACTCTAACACTCATTCCAACCCATATCCTATGTTTTCTAACATCACCCAACCTCATTAACAACATCTACACACTGTGATTTACACAACATTCCAAGTTATTCTTGCGATTTATCAATTTATCTAAGAATTAAACCCTAATTCCATTATACCCGCCATTTTCATTTCTTCTAATTCCTCTCCATAATTTGTACCACTAAAATGGATTTGAACTTAGATTTCATGTGGGATTAGTATCACATCAAAATCATGTGAAATCAACTCTCAAAAACCCATTTTTCTGCAAGAATCCCAAACCCAAAATGTTATAGTTTTCACACCAATAATAATATGAACAATAAACACACTTAAATGATTAAATCAAGTTAATCACTTGCCTGGTTGGATAAATTCGACGATCTCATGATGAAATCCGTCAGATCTTGGTCCGAGTCTCCTATTTTTCTCCCTTTTCTTCCTTCTTTTTCTTCTTCCTTCTTTCTTTCTTTCATTCTCTCTTTCTCATGACTTATAAGAGAAGAAATAAGGGTTATCCTTTATTAAGCCCAAAATTAACTCGTATAGACAATTGTGAGTTCCTACTGATCCAAAAAGTCTCCAGAACCCAAACACTACCCTAGGGTACTCTATTCTGACTATCTCGCCCCTTTCGAGACCAACCATGTGCTCAAAATCTCGATCCGAGTCACTTATCAAAAATTCATGTCTTAAACCCAACATATCTCCACTCGTGTTTTCCATATAAAATAACATCACCTATCGCTTTTATTCACCTAAGACATGAAATATAATTAGTCCATCTTATTTACTTAAATCCTCAAATTATTAAATTACACCCACTCATGTAATTTAATTATCCATAAAAGTATGGGGTATTACAAGTATCTCATGTGACTGTGACACCAGTTTAAATATGCAGGATATCATATTGTAAATGTTAAAGTATTTTAAATAGATTTTAGGTATCCAGACACATGGGGTGCCTGGATGATATTATTCCTTCGAGTTAGACGATGCTGCAGCAACTGTGGATGCTAGCAGGGATTGTTTAGACTCTTCTATCCTTGTGATCTAGATAGGAGGTACCATGAGTTATACTCGGGCTTGTTGCCCAACAGTTGTCATTTATTTTATTTTCCGCATTTTTTTAAGCCTATTCGATTTATTTGTAATGAATGTTTTATCTAGAGTTATCGGTTACTATTTATTTATTTCAGTTGTTGTGTTTATTAGTTGTGTGGATGGATTTATTGTGTATTTAAGTTAACAAGATTTGAAAGTTTAAAATTTGACTCCAGGCCTAATAGGTTATTTCTAATTAATTTGGATTTTCGACAGTGATGCTGAGAATGATCTATATGAGAAATCCTGTTTTATTTTGATAAAGGATTGATTATCCGAGATCAAAATAGGCGGGGTGTCACACGATATTGCCAAAAGGGGGATCATAGGGGGCATTGCTAGGTGGAAGCCCGACATTTTGTGATTGCTAGATACAAAGATGCGTAATATTGGTGATTGTTGTATTAGATCCCTCTGGGGTGGTTGGGGGGGTAATTGTGTGTGTTTGGACACTGAGGGTGCTTCGATAGGGGTGGTGATTCTGTGGAACTTCGTAGTGGTTGAATTGATTAGGAGTTTGAAGGGTGGATGGTCCTTATCCCACCCGTTAAAAAATTTGGAAGATGGGTTTAATTGGAGCTTCTCAGGGATATATGGGCCAGTAGAAGACTCTAGTAGATGGGAGTTATGGGAGGAACTGGAAGGAGTGAGTAGGGTGTGGAATGTTCCCATCTGGATAGGGGTGGGATTTTAATGTGGTGCGTTTCGTAGTGGAGGCAGAATAGATTGATATATGAGAGACATTTTAGATTATATTGATGAGATGGAGCTGATGGATCTTCCATTGGAGGGAGGACTGTATTCATGGTAGAGTTTCAGAGATAGGTCGTCCATGTCTCATCTGGACCGCTTTCTTATTTCCAAGGGGTGGGAAGAGAACTTTCCTAGGGTGGTTCAAACTTGCTTACCTAGAGTTACCTCAGATCATTTCCCTCTTCTTTTAGAGTGTGGTGGTCTGGTTATGAAGTGGAGGGAAATGCCAGCTTTAGGCTGGCCACAAAATTGGAATTACTTAAAGAAGATATAAAACGGTGGAATAGAGGGGTGTTTGGGAACGTTCACTTGACCATGGAGGAGGTCAAGATCCTTGATGATAAGAAAGGTAGAGTTGGGATATCGGAAGAGGAGAAGAGAGTTCGGGAGGTTAAGAGAGGGGAAATCATGATTAGGCTCATTCAGGAAGATATTAGTCACTGGTCAAAATCTAGGGCATTGTGGTTCAAATAGGGTGATATGAATACCAAGGTTTTCCACACTATTTCCTGCTCACACAGGTGTAGAAATCACATTGAGAAAATCATTGGGAGGGGGGAGGTGTTTGAACATGAAAGAGAGGTTAGGGGTCGGACATTTCTCAGTATTATGATGATCTGTTCAGGTAAGAGGTGTAGTGGTGGCCCTCTCTTGATGGTGCTGAATTGTCGAGTATTTTCGCATCCAACGCTGAAGATATCAAGCGCATCTTCACCGAAGATGAGGTGGTGCGGGTTCTTAAGTCAATGAGTGAGGATAAGGTTCTTGGTCCGAAGGAATTCTCGATGGCCTTTTTTAACAGTGTTGGACCATTGTCAGGTGTGATGTGATGGCCTTCTTTAATGAATTTCATTACATGGGCTACTTTGAGCCTAGGTTGAATGCGACTTTCATTACCTTGATCTCAAAGAAGGGGGTTATTTTGATATCAGATATTTTAGGCCCATAAGTTTGATTGGGAGTATTTACAAACTTCTCGCCAATGTGTTGCTAGTTCGGCTCAGGAAGATCATTAAACATATGATTTATAAGTCTCAAAATGATTTTATTGGAGGTAGACAAATTATCGATGCAGTCTTGTTGGTGAAAGAATATGTGGAATCCAGTTTAGGAAAGATACTCCTGGTTTAGCATATAAACTCGACATTTTAAAGGGGTATGATTATGTGAATTGGAATTTTCTTTTATACCTATTGAGGATTATGGGTTTCAGTGATCGGTGGTGTCGGTGAATGAGGAGAGGTGTATTGATGGCCAAGTTCTCAGTTATGATTAATGGGGTGCCGTACGATTTTTTCTGAGTTTTTGGGGCCTCCAATAGGAAGATACGTTATCCCCTTTCCGGCTTATCTTGGTCATGCAGTTGTTTAATCGTATGATGGTGAGAGTGGTCGAGACTGGGTGGATCACGGGTTTCACTTTAGGAACTTCGGGTCCTAATAAGGTTACGATTACTCACCTTTTGTTTGCAGATGATGCGATTGTCTTCAGTGACGTAGATTGATGTTAAGTTCTTTCTCTGAAGTTAATCCTTATTTGTTTCGAGGTGGTGTCGAGTCTTTAAATCAATGTGGTGATGTGGGAGTTGTTTCTGATTGGGCGAGATGGAATTACAGAGAAGTTATTCGGGACCCTAGGTTGTAGGATTGGGTATATATCTAATACTTATCTTAGCCTGCCTCTTGGAGCTAAGTATAAGTCTTTTGCGATCTGGGACCCAGTATTGGAGAGAATGTATAGGATACTGGCCGGTTTGAAGAATGATTTTTTTAAAGGGGGAGACTGACGTTGATTAAGAGTACTTTATCAAGCCTTCCTACATACTTCATATCCATACTGCCTTTGTTTGTTGTTGTCCGTAGAAAAATGGAGAAGCTCATGAGAGAATTTATATGGATAGGCACTGAGGATAGTTTTAAACATTGTCTTGTCGGATGGGAGGAGGTTCGTAAGCATATTAAGGAGGGGGTGAGAAACTTGGATAATTTTAATAGAGCTTTGGTAGGGAAGTGGTTTTGTAGCTTCACTCGGGAGGAACATAAGCTGTGGAGAAGAGTTATAGGAGCATCTCTCAGCGGGATTGGGGGCTGGGGTGGGAACTTTTGTGCGTGTCATGGGTTTGTGGAAGCATATAGCGAGGGAGTGAGCGGAATTTTCCATATGCACAGATTTTATTTTGGGGAGAGGTGACAGGATCAGATTCTGGAGGGATAGGTGGGGAAAACAAGGGTCTATACAGGAGCTCTTTCTTGGGATTTTCAACCTATGTGGGGATCAGGATGGGTTAGTGGCTGACCACGAGACTATTAGCGGGGAAGGCATGACTTTGAATCCGCAGTTCAGAAGAAGGTTTTGAGCCTAGGAGTTTCAACAGGTGGACATGTTCGTGCGGTGGAAGGGGGTGGGTCAGGGTTGTTCTAGATCAGAGGCTACTATTCATTTCTAAGCGGAAGTGGGAATCCCAGAGCCTACCCTTGGAAGAATATTTATAAGGTCAAAGTCTAGCCGAAGGTCATATTCCTTGTATTGACAGTAGCTAGACAAGCCATTATGATTCTTGAGGGCCTACAAAAGTGAAGCTATTGTTTGGATAGTCGTTGTTGGTTATGTAATGAGGATGGGTGATGAGAGGTTTGTTGGACATTTTACTTTCCCTTACTAGGACTGCTTAGGTTATGTTTAGGTCTATGAGGGCCCTCTTAGAGGGGTGGAGACCCCGTGGGGGTGACTGGGTGACAGACATGTGTGGCGATTAGTTCGCCACGAAATTTTTTGGACGATTAAGGTGATGAACTATCTCCTATTAATAGCTTAGTTGAAATTGAAGAAATATTTTGGAAACAAAAATCTTGGTTGAAATGGGTTAAATATGGAGATTTTAATTCTAAATTCTTCCATTCGGTGGTTAAAAACAAGAAAAATAAACTTCTTATCCATCAAATTAAAAATTGAGATGGTGTCACTCTTTGCAATCCTAATAAGGTGGAGAAGGAAATTGTTTCTTTTTTTCAAAGTTTAATAGGGGAGCAATCCACTAGTGTTGATGATAATATTATCTTTGACCACGTTCCCAAGATGGTCAATAGTGAGGATAATAAAATGCTCTCTAAGATACCAGATGAAGATGAAATCAAGGAAGTTATATTCTCCATGGATATAGATAATGCTACAGGACCGGATGGATTCAACGGATTTTTCTACCAAACTTGTTGGAATATCATTGCAAAAGACATTATTTTTTCCATCAAATCTTTTTTTATCGGTAAATATATTCCAAAAAGTTGGTCTTCCACTAATAATATGCTTATTCCAAAAGTGGAAAATCCAAAAACTTGCTCAGATTTGAGGCCTATGAGTCTTTGCAATTTTTCAAATAAAATTATTTCAAATTTTTTGTCTAATTGTATTTTTTCTTTGCTCCCAAAGATTATTTTAGATTCTCAAGCAGGTTTTATAAGAGGAAGATCTATAAAGGATAATATTCTTCTTATGCAATAATTGATGTCTCAACTCAATAAAAAGTCATGAGGCTCAAATGTGGTAATCAAACTGGACACGGCGAAGGCATATGATCAAATTTCTTTGATTTTCTTCATCAAAGTGCTCCGAGCTTATGGTTTTTCTGAATCGTGGGTTGATATGATTTAGTGGATTCTTTCAAATTATTGGTATTCTATTCTTATTAATGGGAAAGCTTGCAGATATTTTAAATCGGGTCGATGTGTGCGTCAAGGGATCCTCTATCTCAAGCATTATTTGTTATAACAACTGAAGTTTTAGACCGTGTATTTCATTATCTTATGTCGCAGGGATCGATTGGACATTTTTCCATTCCAGGTGGATGTACGATAGTATTGTCATTATCATTTGCAGATAACGTTATGTTTTTTTCTAAATTGCAATGATAAATTTGTTTCGACATTCAGGAAATATGTTTCGTCTTATGCGCTTCTCGGATTAGCATGTAAATAACTCAAAAGGTTGTAACATCTTTTCATCTCATTGTGCCCACAAGTAGCATAAAAGACTCTTAGAAGTCTCCCAGTTTAGGCACTCTTCAATGCTGTTATATTATTTGGGTGTGCCATTGTTTACAAGTTGGAAAAAAAGAACTTTTTCATAGGATTATGTCTAAAGCGTTGGAGAAAATAAAATTGTGGAACCATTCCACTACTTCACACACAGGTAGGCTCTTACTTATTAAATCGGTATTACATTCCTTTGGTCTGCATATCTTTTTGGCTCTTCAACCTACTAAGTCCTTCTTTAAGGATTTCAAGACTATTTGTTTTAATTTTCTTTGGGGAGACATTGACAAATCTTGTAAACACCATTGGGTTTCATGGGAGATATTTCACGTCCTAAAAAAGAATGTGGTGTTGTTCTCCGGGATCTTAATGATATTTGTGATTCCTTTGCTTGTAAAATATGAATTCGATTCTTACATAACAATTCTATGCGGGTCAACTTTCTGCATTTCAAATATAAAAAACTATCTCCTCTTAATTTCGAAGGTGTTCCATCTTTTGCTAGTGTCACATGGAAGCGTATGCAAATGGTTGGGGATTTTATTGTTGACAATGTTTCTTCCACGGAACATAATTGGCTTGATCATGGGTTTTTAATCAAAAAGGCTTGGGATTCTATTCGAGAGAAAAATTATTCTCAATTTTCATTTTCCATGATATGAGACTCTAGGATTCTTCCTAAAGTTTCTATATTAATGTGGAGAATTTTTCCTAAAAGCTCTTCCTCTTGACATCAATCTCAAGGAAATATTCATCCCCATGGTTTCTAAATGTAGATGTTATTCGTTTTCTCAAGAAGAATATGATGATCATTTATTTCATTCTAGTGACATTGCTCGAGAAGTATTAAATTCTTGTAAAAAGTTGATGGGTTTGAAATTTTAGAATTCCTCTCTTCGATTTAGAATCATGTTTTGGTGGTTAATTGTCTTGGAAATAATATTAGATCCATTCTTTGCAATGTTCTTCCCTCCTATATTTGTTGGAGGATTTGGTGCTCCCGGAATCATGATACTTTTAAGAACTGTGCAATGAATCCCAAACTTATCATTCAAGCCATTCTTCTTGATATTGTATTGGCTTTCAAGGCTAGACCTTACAAAGGTCATGTATCTAGTTTTTTACTTCTTTTATTGATTATTTTGAGATTGTTATAGCTTGATTATAAGACCCTGGAGAAAGGCTTTTTTCTCCTCTTCTTTAATAATATTGGGGTATAATCCTCTTCCATAAAAAATTTTGATCTTATTTTTAATAAAATACCAATTATTCCTTATATTATAAACTATAAAATAATATTTGTCTTTCAACAACCAAACCTTTGCGTCATCGTTCTCTGTATTTTTTTCCTTTGATCACTAGAGGCCTTCCGGTCACCGATGCTCCAGTAGAGAAATTGTAAATATAAATTTGTGATCTAAAAATTACAAAACCCTGTACTGATTTTTTAATTTCTGAAACACCACAAAAAAAAATTCACCACTTGGCATCATGCCATCTCGTCGTTTGCTAAACTTATGAACTGCAAAATCAAATTTGCAAAAATTTCACTACAAAATTAATTTTGTAGAGTCAATTGCATCAACATTTTTTTCACAGATTGAAACTACAAATTTTAATTTGAAATGTAAAATATTTTGAATCCTGAAAATAAAAATCATGTCAACACTTACTTCTCCTTATCAAGAAACCTCTCATTCACAATAACAATTGTTTTTACATGAAACAACCTTCTCATATTTTTCCAGTTGAATTATATGGTACCAACTAAACTAAGCTATCACATAGAGGAATGGGAACAAATGAAATAAATCCAAAGAAAAAAAATATTCGAAGGCCGAAACGAAAAGTTCCCTCATTTTCCATTTTTTGGGCATGAAAGTTTTACTTGATTTGTTAATGGATGACAAATGAAGGTGTTGATCCGATGAACATCTTTAAATGAATATTTACTAGGGGAATTGTATGTTGTTATATTGTATAAGGAGAAGGAGTTTTAATTATTAACTGATTTCGTGGAATGGACGTGAATGAGGGATTCATCTAATAGATTTGGAAAATTATTGGTTATGGATTTGAGTGAGTATGAGTCTCCTGTTTGACTACGTTTAATTATCAAATCTTTGAAGCTTTGTTAGGTCTAATATATTGGATCCTCTCATTCCAAACTTTGTCGGTGTTTTGTTATGTGAAATGAAGAGAGCTGGGACTCGAGATGAGGTCTCCACTAGAGAGAGTCAATGTTGGAGGTTACTGTAAGGACATAAATTTCCAATTGAGTGCCTGCATTGTTTTGACTTAATTCCGTGAACAATACTATTTTTGTAATATGTCATAGGGAGATTTTATTTTGTCATGATCCCACTTGGTTTTTGACGTATTGAAGAAATTGAAGACATTGCGGCAAAGCTTCAAAGAATTAATCATGCCAAAGTTTAATTGGTGCAAGTTTATTCATCTTCAAGTTAATTGCATTCTGAGATCACACATGTATGAATGTGTATAATTAATGGTGCTCGGAATTGTTTTTATAAAAGATAAGGATGCAATTTTTATAAAGAATTTTTTTTTAAAATGGTGTATAAGTTTTTTGGATGTTTTGAACTACGTTTTATTCTGATAAGCTCGAAATAGAGTTTTACTTATTTGGATCTCTTTTGGAAGAGACGTTTTAAACAAAAAGTCAAAAAGTCAAACTGACACACAGCATCGTTCAAACCAAATGGATATGTCATGCAAACGACGGGTCTTTCTCGTTTGAGAGACACATTTTTTGTGGAGGTGATTTTTTCGTATTTAAAGCGTGGTTTCGTCAGAATTTAAAAGTGTGCATTCTGGAAAAACAGTTTACGATCCAGAAACTTGTTTGCACATGTTTTTCTAAGGTTTCAAAGCTTTAACACATCCTTATAGTTTGCAAAGATTTGAGTTATCAATATTATATGTTTATGTGATCTTGTTGCACAATTGAACATCAGGGTTTTGCGGTGAAGAAAAGAGAAGGACTTCTTGTTCGACATCGTAGACGTATCGAAGCCATTCGGTGGACACCGAGACATACGTGGACACGTGTGTTGTGGACAGGTATAGTGGAAGACAGAATTTCTACATGGGCACTATTGAAGAACGGTAGAAGATCAGAAGGAGCGTCAAGGCCCGTGGGGATCGAGTCATTGAGTAAGGCTAATCTATTTTTGTAAAACCTTTGTTCATAGTGATTGTTTGTCTTGGGACGTCCGAGATTGTTTTCCCGTCTTGGGTTTTTTCCTCGTACATCCGGCGTTGTGAGTATTCTTTACTTTACTTTACTTGCTTTAATCACTAGACGCATGTTTAGGAGTAATCCCGATAAAATTGGTTTAAAGTAAGAATTGGTTTTTCACAACTTGGTTTGATGCACATTAAAAGTTGGATAATTTTTTGGTAAAAATTGGTTTAATTTGAAACACACGCATAAGGACCCCCTCATTTTCACAGTTACTTCATTCGAGATGCGGTGTAAGAGGTTATCTTCACAATAGGAAGTGCTTTGGGTGTCTCTTGATTTTCTACATTAAAGTGAAATAGAGGGTAATGGAAGGTATATGTTAAGAGGGTAACTAAAAATGTGGGATATTTTAGAGAATGAAATATTTTAGGGTCTATTTTTATAAATAATATTGAATGTTGTATTTTTATAATAGTATTGTTGATATGTCACTTTCCACAAAATCCATAAAATAATTAAGTTAAAAACTTCCATTATTGTTTTAGGACAAACAACTTTTCTTTTATAAAATACCTATTCTTTTGTCCAAAACATTTTTTTAAATAGTGTTTTCGTAAGGTGCTTTTGTTTTTTACAAAAATTGTTGCGATTTTTTTAGCTTAAAATGTGGTGTTTTATTAAAAATATACTAGCGTCGAAATGCCGAATTAAATTTACACTGTCATTTTTTTAGTGGTTGTAATGTATATATCCTCCATTTTTCCATTTACTAAAGAAAATAATTAGGCAGAATACTCAATTTTTTCGTACTGTAATGTGGAATAAGTTTGTTGTAGTAATACTGCAAATTAAATTTTGCAGGGAAAAAATGCATAAATAATTTAAGAAACAAGCAATAGAGCGACGATAACAAAGAGATAAGGAGTGTTTTAATGACATTATATTTAAAACTTCGAAAATAAAATAGATAATTTAAAATTTTGACGTCGCATAATTATATTTGCACTCTGAAAAAGTAGTAGTATTAGCAGGGATAGATTTTAATAAAATGAAAACGCAAGTCTAACCCTGAAGTTTGTGGTATTTTTTATTTTAGACATGATGTTTTAACAGTTATAATTTTAACCCTCAGTTTTTAAAATTGATTAAATTATCCTCTTCGTTACATTGTCATTAAGAATTTTTATGGAGGTGCTGACATTATTTTATTTGTTCTTAATTAAAATTTTCACTTTATAAAAAAATCAATTTATCATTTAATTTTTCAAAAAAAAAAATTGCCTTTATGTTTTTATTAGAATTAGGTGTTTTATTTTAGATAAGATACTAAATTTGTTTTCTTTTCAAGTATTGGACTAAGAATGCCATCGGACCTCCTGTCATCAAATCTCTGCCACATCTACCCCTTCGCCAAAGTGCAAAATTAATTTTGCACCGTCAATTTTTTTTCCTACTTGATTTTTTATGTTTTAGATGTAATACAATTACACCACTCTTTATCATCTTATTCTTGACACTCTAACATTATTAGATTGCAAAATTATATTTGTATTTTTTCAACACAAAATTAAATTTGCAGTATTAATAAAACAAACTTTTTTCATGGTAAAATACTAAAATTATGATCATGCAACATAATTAGCCTTGCATATACAAACATAGGTGCCAAAAATTCCATACGTATACATAAAGTTTCATGGCCATAATACATAAACAAACCCACCGAGAACACAAACATAATACCCACCTACATACCGACATATATACATGATGCATGATATATACACACACACACACACACACACACACATACACATTAGGGTATGCCCGTGCCTAAAGGCACGACGCTAATTTTCCCAAGTGTACGTCGTTGATTGGACCATAGGTCGTACTTAGTTCACAAGATAAATATTTTTTAAATAAGCTATGGTAAGAACCTATTAGTTTAAAAAAATTGGAAATTGTTTGAAAGTTTTTTTATATACATACATACATACATACATTGTGCTTATATACATACATTCATACACTATGGTACAAACCTAATAAGCCTAGAAGAAATTATGGCCGATGAAAACCTTCGAGAGAGGAAATTTCTGATCAGAACCACACTCACCTATCAAGAAAAGGAAGAATTGATCACCTTTTATCAAAAGTAATCTAGATTTTTTACTTAGGAACCATATGATTTATTGGGGATTGACACCAATGTAGCCTTCCACTACCTGAAATTTGGACTTCAAGCCGATCACTTAAAAGTCTTGTCTAACAGCCCCCGAGAAGGATAAAATGGTGGAGAGCGAAGTAGGAAAGCTTTTGGATGCAGGATCCATCAGGGAAGTTCAGTTCTCTGAATGGTTGTACAACCTAGTGGTGGTATGCAAGACTAACAGTAGTTGGAGGTTCTGTATTAATTTCGCAGACCTCAATAGAAAATGTCCTAAAGACATCTTCCCACTTCGTAAATATATTAATTGGTTGACGCTAAAGCAACACACAAAAGAATGAACTTTCTGGACACGTACTTTGGCTAACTTCATATTTCTTTTTTTGGACCTGATCAAGATAAAATATCCTTTATAACTCCCATTGGGTTATATTACTACAAAGTTATTCCGTTCGAATTAAAGAACACGGGGGCAACTTATCAGAGACTAGTCATCAAGATGTTCAAGAGATAAATAGGAGACACGATGGAAGTCTACATCGACGACATGATAATCAAAAGAAATAGAAAAGGAGATTCACAAACTTAGCTAGAAATTTTGAGATCCTCAAGAAGTACCGGATGAATATTAATGCAAGTAAGTGTTCATGCGTTGTCCAGTCAGGAAAGTTCTTAGGATACCTAGTTAGTATGAGAGGAATTTAGGCTAATTCGGATCGGATTAATAATATCATAAGAGTCCAGCCTCCTCAAACGCTGTGAGATGTTCAAAATCTCATTAGTATGCTTGTGGCACTCAACAACATCATCTCTAAGTCTTTAGAACATTACCGACCATTCTTTCTGGTCCTGAAGAAGGACAAAGGACTCATATGGGATAATGACTGTTAGAAAGCTTTGGAAGAACTCAAGTTCTAGCTTAGCAAACCACCCCTGCTAGTGATTTGAAATAATGGAGACCTACTATATCTATACTTTATAGTATCTGACTACGTTGTAAGATCCGTCTTGGTGTGCGAAAAGGAAGAATGTCAGCACCGAGTTTATCATGCCAGTAAGACACTACTGGACAAAGAGCATTACCGACCTTTGGAAAAACTCACCTATCCTCTGGTTATTGCCTCAATGAAGATAAAGCATTACTTTGAAACCCGTTCAATAACTGTAAACATCTCCTTACCCCTCAAAGTTATCCTAAGGATGGGCGACCTCTCCGGCTGACTTTTAAAATAATCAGTCATGCTAGAGAGATTCTATATCCACTTCTAACCAAGGACAATAATTAAGGGACAAGTCTTAGAAAAATTCATTGTTGAATTTACAGGAAGCCAAACAGTCGACTAACTAGAAATGAGTAATCAACAAATGAGGAAGCACAATCTAAGGACTGGACCCTATATGTGGAGGGGTCCTCTAATTCTAAGGGACGGGAGTAGGGATTGTCCTTATCACTCCAGAAGATGTTGTCATCGATCAAGGAATCATATTAGGATTTTAGTCCTCTAACAAAATTATGAAATTACAATCACAACAAGGCCAAAAATACACAAGGACTAAAGATGCTCCAAGATGGCGAGCAAGATATTCTACAATAAATTCTCTTTAACCATTATCTGGTTCTAGGGAAAGTTCATCTACATCTTCATCAAGGCCTTTATCCAAAAATTGGATGGGAGTGGCATCAGTCAGAATACACTCGTCATCCTTAGAGAAGGGGTTGTGGCAATAGGTCACGCACTCAACTTGGTACTTATACCATAATTTGGATTATTTGAGAATATTCACCTTCTTAACTGCACTTAGCTATCCTTGAGTAAATGCAATTTCCTCTTCCTCCTTCAGCCTGGTCGGGGCACCCACCCAGCTAGCATTATAACCTTGTCCCTAGACTTCTTGCCATCCAATCTGGAATGAATACCTTGGCCTTTTGACATCTTCTTTGAGCACAGCCATAAACTCCTTCAGCCCAGTGACCTCCTTCCTTAGAGAATCATTTTTTATTTGAAGGACTTCACCCACTTGGTTGACTTCAGTGCTCTCCAAGAGTTTATCCCTCAAAGAGTTTACTTCTTCCTAGACTGAGGCACATATCTCCTCAATTTCTTGAAGATTATCTTTTAACTTGGAGACCAACTTAGATTTGTTCTTATATTGCTCGTTTCTTACCCTTAGAGACTTGCTAATCTTTACAAAGTCTTTGTAAGCCTTAAAACTGATATTTGGCCCAAGAATCTACCCCAGGTAGGAGTTAGGAGGAATGGATCGGTCCAAATTAACAAACTACAAATAACACACACCAGACCATGAGCAAAGTATTAGCACATGAAGAGTAATCAAACATATACACAAATAGATTTCATCTTCATTCATAAATAAAATAGAGGGGGCAAAGGTCTAATACATTAAGTTCTCAAAAGATGATTACAAACTTTAAAAAAGGAAATCGTACATGGAAGAAACAAAAATTCCTACTCTACAAGCCTTGGCCCTTCACCTGATCATAATCGGTAATTGCTTTCCTCTTGTGAGTAACAAGCTATTCCTTGCCAGATTCATCATCAACAACGACATCAGCATGAATGACATCAGTGTGGATAGAAGGTTAACAATCACCCTCTTCATCCTCCTCGAAAGGTTACGAGCTAGGGGAATGCATGCCGAAGAGTTTGAGTTTGGTTTATCGACCTTACATCCATAGGCTAGCTGCCCCTTCGCATCATCATTCACTTTATTTAATCCCTGTCGATATGTAGCATTTTTGGGGAAAGTTTCCGCTCCATCTTAACAATCTTGATAGATAAGGCTTCATTTTTCTCTGCTAACTTGGTTTTCTCAGTTACCGCCACCATCTAAGAGCCCCAAAGTTTACCGTGATCCGGGTCATCTTCTCCCTCTCTCGCTCCCATGCCCTCCGATCTTCAGCAAAGGTCTTCCTCTCAACTTTCAGAGAATTTTTTAGCTCTTGCTCTTTTATGGATTTGTCGGCATGGTCGTACAAAAAAGTAGTAAAATTAGATACTAACTACACAGAAAGAGAAAAGAGAAGCAAGTTAGTATAGAGATGGGAAAAGTAAGAAAAAATAAATAATGAAAAAGACTTACCAGGGACGTCCCCTGAGTGATTTTGAGGGTGAGCTGGCATGATCCCAACCTAGAAGAGTGCTCGCGATCAAGAGCCAGAATCGCCCTCTTCAGTAGATTAGGGGAGAGGTAACATACATCATCCACGCTAGCCACCACAATACCTGTAAGAGAGGGAACCCCAGAGGCTTTAGGGATCAATTTTCTCCCGGTCTTCATCCTCTCCTCCTCTCTACTCTTTTCCTCTTCTTTCTTCATCTCTTTATCCCTCCTCCTCTCTTCTTCTCCTCTTAGTCCTTCTATTTCCCCTCGTCTAATGGGCTAGAACCACTAGCCCTTGGGTAATTAGCCTTAGATGTCTTTAAATACCTGAGATGATCATATAGGATTTTCTGATCGTTCTGTTTATCAGAGGAGCCATATCTTCTTCCTATTCTTATTCTTTTTTTTCTCTTTTTCTTCCTCTTTTTGTTATTCTGACTCTTTTTTTTTTCATCCTCTTCTGAGCTTTCCCCTTACTTTTCTTTCATAACTGGATCAAAAGGGACAACCTCAAGATCTTCCAAATCAGGAACCTTATCAACTGGACCTGTGATAAAGTTGTTGGTAATATTTTTATACTCTAACAGATAAAGATGCTGATCTTGCATTCTCACCTTTAGGTAGCCTCTCCTTAATGTTCTAAGGCCTCAGCAACTCATTAACCTTGATTTCTCTAATATCAGGATCAAGATTCTTATCAAGAGCTACATAATATATGAAGAAGAACAACTATCAGAAAACGAAACAACACAAAAGAGTAAAAAATTAAAGATTTAATAGTATAGAAAAAAGATAGAAAGTAGTGATCTATGCGCTCCTCCCTGAAGCCTGAAAATTATTGGACCTCTTTACCTCTATCCCTCACGAGCGGGAAGATGTTGCCAATTTCTAGAAATAAAACCATGCTCCTAGTAATATTTGTGAGAGTATGGAAAATTCACCACCAGGACACGATCCTCCCTCCTAGTCTTCAAATATAAAAGGTCATATGTGGTTCATGATAGACATAGAACCGACAGATCTCATAAAGACCCAATTTTATCCTATACAAGGTATTAATTATGTGTATCCCATTAACTCTGTTCTAGATGTTAGGGGCACAATGGGTAAGCACAATTTCAAAATATTTAAAAATCTAAGAAATAGGTGGTTTGGAGGAAACGTCAAACCCCACCTGAGTTATCATAAGGGTATGAATCCAATGCCCCCTTTCAATGCCGTAGACACTTTGGGGAAAAGGGGAACACACGATCTCCACCCAATTAGGAATGTTATACGACTTCCTAAATGCAGTAATCGACTTGTTACCAAAAAGAAGAACCCTAGTTATAGTTATAAAATAACTTTACGAATATAAAAATTGAGAAAGTGACAACTAAACTTACAAAAATTGACGAAGCTCCAAAGAAAAAGAACTTTGAAAAAGGAAATCTCTGGAATGCCAAGCGACGAAAAAAGAGATTCAAACTTAAATGTCATTGGAGATGAATCTTTGGTTTGAAACCCAACGCCAATGATGAACACAACATCCTAGGATGATTTTAGCGCTTCATATTGCTTCTCGAACGACGGTACCCTCACTCATTCATAAAAATTACAAGTATGCCATGGTGTTTGGCTCAAGGTCAGCGTACCCTAGTAAATGCAACAAATCTAAAAAAAATCCATCCTAGTTATAAAGACAAATGCTTTAGTTTATAGGCCTTTAACCCATTAAAAAATTTTGGCCCAAAACACATAAGGACCAAAAATTTTAGGGGCAATTATGGGGACCCATTCAATATGGACCATGAGAGAAGCCGACCAACATAGATATCCCAAAGAGCTTCCCAACCCAAATTAGAATTTAATGTACTCATGTGTATATGAAACACACCAGAACACTAAAGAAAATATATTCAAATTGGTTACCAAAAATCTTAGAGGAGATGTTCAGGTACACTATGAATTGTCCATGAATTAATTGATTTCCTTATACAACTCGATATCTTAATTTTATTTACCTATAAATTATAAACCCTGACATGGGGCAAATGGATGTAACCTCGAGCATTGGGAGACACTATACTAAAAGAGTAACCTCTCCGTGGACATAGGCAAGTTACCTAACCACGTACATCGTCGTTGTGTGTGTGATCTTTACTTTATATTCTTTGTGATTACTTTCGTGGATATCTTTATTGTGATATGTCTTATACTCACACAATGTTTTCAATACTATGTGGATGTTGTTAGAATATACGAACATGAATTTCCCAAAATGAGGTGAAATTCCCTCCGGATGTCTTTAGTGCCAATTTGTGCCCATCGCCATGTGGTTTCACTATATCATATGGATCCTTCCAAATCGCTTGTCATTTGCTAACATCGTGTTTGTCCACTTGGAATTGATCAATCTTTCTAGAGCTCCAAAAATTAACTTTCTTTGCAGCCTTATGAACAATCCGAGCCCACAAAATATGGGGTTCACTTATCAAGCAAAAGTGGGCCTCAAGACGCAATCCTTTAGCTTCCATAAGGATGGTTCTATGAATGTCCTTTTTATAAAGTTTAGCTTTGACCTTATTCTATATTTTATAATTTGATTTGGCTTCTTTGTTACTTGATTTCGATTTTAAAACATCAACATCCCCAATTTTACCTTCGGACATCTGATCTCCATCATCAGCTTGATCTATTTCTTTTGCTGGATCCGCTTCTTTCATTTCACCATACATAACTGAAACTTTAATATGTTGATCAGTTAATTGAAAATGTTAAGACGACATTATTAATTTGTAAACCAACCCTCAGTCCAAGACAACAAAAGGAATCAATAATAACCATTAATCTCCAAGGAATAACCAAGACATGTACACATGAACTTTAATCTGTATAGATTAAAGTTTATACATAACTAAAACTTTAATATATTTTCTCATATCATTACCAACACACATGACAAGAACTTTAATCTGCATAGATTAAAGTTTATACATAACTGAAACTTTATTACATTGATTAGTTAATTGAAAATGTTAAAAGGGCATTATTAATTTGTAAATTGCCTATGAAGTCTAGAACAACAAAAAGAATCAATAATAACCATTAATCTCTAGGGCATAACGATGCCTCAAATGTATTTTTGCATTTTACCCTATTTATTAATAGAACTGTTAATATTGGTGATTTGGCATATAGAGGAAAAATTGAATTATTGACGAATGCAAATGCAAATGTAACAACCACAAAACTCTTAATACCAATTCAAATGTAAAAGTAAAGAGTTGAGATAACTTACCACTGGTACACAAAAAGTCAGGGGGTACCAATAATCGATGATTAAACTCCGGAGGTGATTCATTGGAATGTTAATAACAATGGCACTGCGATAAAGCGAAACAATGTAGATCAATAAAAATAAAAGCCAAAATAAAAAAAAAATCTTTAATGTCAATTTTGAGTGGAAAATGTAATACCCCCTATTTTTGGAAGAAAAGAAAATCTAATAAGGATTAATTTAATTCGGTGAAATTAATTAAAGGTTTTGAGTAATTATACTACTTATTATTTTTAAGCTTTGGAATTTGGACATTAATGATCTGGGATAAATCTAAAAAGGAATTTTATATTGAGTAAGAAGTAATTACATGTGTCACGTCATACTCAAAATATATTTTTGGATAAAAATATTCGGGACATACTTTGAGAGGTATTACGAGCTCGTTTTGGCATTTTAGACCTTTAGGAATGGTCCCGGGGTATATATATATATGAGTTGGGTAGTTATCGGGTTAATTAGATTATGTATTTGGGCTCATTTGGTGGTCCAAAGTTGGGGCCTAAAGCCCAACTAAGGAATTGAGGACTAAACTTATTTTATTAGAGATAACCACCTCATTTGGGAGATATATCTAGGAAACCTACACATATCCACCCAATAGGAGGAGAAAAAACACCATAAGAGTAGGAAAAGAGGCTTCATGTAGAGGGGTCCCCAAACAACAAAATACAAGTTGTGAGTTTGTCCCCAAAGCAACATCTGGTACATGTGGGTACCTAGCATAAAGATCAAAGTGCAAGCATGTTGAGGTTTTTATTCCCAACAAGAGTAAATGGTATGAAAACATTCATGATGATTAAATTGTGCGTACACAACTCTCTCACAAACCAAGAGACTTCTGTACGAGAGAGCTAATGTAGAGGGGTCTAGAGATTCTTAGTACTAATTATAATTTATATTAATTACGTATTTATTTTAGTTTTGATGGTAATTAATATTACAGGTTACCAAGAAGGGTACTTTGGTCCAATCAGTGGTTTGAGTTAGCAGGGCTCGAGGGGCCTAGTATCCCACCAAAGTACCCAGTGGGATCGTTGAGGGTTTTGGATTGGAGGCTGGAGAGTAAGGTTCGTTGAGAGAGGTAAAATGCTTAACCATTCTAATATAAGAGAGAAAAGCAGTAAAAGTCTCTAGTAACTCCGGACTACTCGAGAAAGTCACACTACCCTCATGTGACCTTCAGGTCACTCGAGAGGTGATTTACATTATAGTTACTCGAGGGGGCTCAAGGCCCCTGAACAATTCATTTTCATAAATAGTCACTCATGGAGGCTTCATGCCCCTCAAACCTTATATTTTACTTATATCCATTTAAGAGGGTCCATGTCCCTTAAGAAGTCATAATTAAATTAATAGTCGGTCGAGTAGGCTCATGACCTCTCGACAATTTAATCACCATCGCATAAATGTGATGCGATCAAGAAAAATATCATTTTTTAAATGACAGTTTAATATTTACTTATTTATTTTAGTCCCACGGATAAAGGGACTAGACACGCGTATATTTTATAAAAAAAACTATTCTTGGGTCAAGTGCAGAGTTTGTCCTTGGCTACGTCATTTTTATGTCCCACAAGTTTCATTATATTATTTAAATGATAAAGGCAAGTTCATTTATATTATTTTAATGAGTACACATGTCACATTTTGGTGAAACCCTAATTCACCCCCACCTATTACAAATAGAAGGGTTATCCCTCACTGAAAAAGGGAGAATGTGAAAAGGAGGGAAGAATACTCTGCATAAATGGAGACTCTTAGTCTCAACAAAAAGCCATTGACGCTTGAAGTTTTAGCTTCATAGTCATATTATCTTACACCAGATTTATATCCTAAATGGTAGAGTCCATAACATTCATTTTTACACACACACTTGGTGCTTTTACACCCTGTTATCCTCTGTCTCTCTTATTTTAGAGTGTTTATTCTCTCACCATCTTCTCGAATGATTCCAAAGGTGCTTTCATGGAGATTAAATATCTTTTATTATTATTGTTGAATACTACACCAGAAAAGATTTACACCATATTACCCCTTTAATATCCATTGAAGGCAAGTCATGCCTCACCAGATTCAGTTATTCATAAGCCTCGATTACACTGCCGTCCTACATTTGGTGACTCTGACAGAAGGTATCCTTGTTGAGTATGGATGCTGAAGGAGAAGGAAATAGATTATTCAAGAAATCTATCCAGAATTTTTTTTTATTCTTGCTCACCTAACCAGGAAATTGCACTTTTATGCTTCTTTATTTATGTTAATATATCCGTTAGTTTAGTGAAGCTATTACTTTCAAATGACTTGCTATGAAGCTGTTATAATTTACTCTAGTTAGACGACCTTTGATGTGTGATATTCCAATGGATAGACTTGTTATAACTACTGTTGTAATCAAGATATATCCCACTATTGATTTGATCGGCTATTAAAGGTTATTTTCTTTATGACAAATAGGATAGTTTTGTCACAATAAATGCCCTCTAAATTCTCTTCATTTCATTTAGGATTTATTATCCCTCCTACAATATGAGTATGACAGATCGGACCTTAATGGTTTAACAACTGTTAAATAATCAATAGGTTCATTCTTCAAACTATACATGACCCTATATCATAGCTTTCAGACTAAGCGAACAGACCCAACCAAGAATAAATGTTTAAAAGTTAAGTATTCAGTGTTTTGCCTAGGAAAATTAGAAAACCTATCAAATGAAACCTGACTTTTGAAAAAAGTAATAATCACATCCATGTGTTAATGGTTTTCGGCTTTTAGTAAAAAATAATGAAAAGTTTAGTCGGTATATTATCCATTGGTTTCTTTTTACTACGATGAATAAATAATTAAATATTAGTTGTCCCTCGTGGGACAACAGTAAAAGAAATTAAATCACAACTTATGTCTTCCGAAGCAATCCCTCCCCATTATATTGTACCTCTCTCTACTGAGGAAGAAGATGCCTTCATACAAAGTAAGAAGAAGAAGAAGAAGAAGAAGAATATGGAAACCATGGATACTCATGAAGAAATGTGCACTGCTACAAACTCAAAAGAATAACATGACAATGGAAACCAGTCCATCGATAGTAATGGCCCCATACACGAAGACAGCGGACCTACCCAAAAAACCTCATATCGTGATGCTGTAATCAGAAGAGACAACAGAGATGTCTTCTTTGAAAAATCTAAACTCTACTGGTCGAACGATGAAAGCACAGTGAATAGCGCTACCTAAACTCCAACCCTAAGATTGGTAACCCTCTAAAAGAAGAACTTATCATTCCCCCTAAACATCTTGAAAAACTTCAAAGCAAGTGGAAAGATAGTATCATTATGAGGTTGTTAAGGAGAGTTATTGGGTATAGAGCTCTCATGAATAAAATTCCAACTTTGTGGAACCTCCAAGGTGACTATGAAGTCATTGATCTATAGAAGGTCATTACATATTCAAGTTCGATATAAAGTGTGATTAAAACCACGTTCTCACAAATTGGCCTTGGATCATCAATAATCAATACCTCATTATTAGAAAATGGGAACCTTTCTTTAACCCAAAAAAAGCTTCTGAAACCCACATAACTATGTGGGTGAGACTACCCTGCCTTTCTTTGTAGTTTTTCCACAAGAAGGTGTTTCACGATATTGGTAAACTCATTGGCGAGCCCATTAAAACTGATACCAACTCAGCTGAAACACACAGGGGTAAGATTGCTAGAATTTGTGTGGTGGTGGGCATCTCCAAACCCCTCATTCCTAAATATCTCATTAATGGTGTGGAATATGACATAGAATATGAGTTTCTCCTATCTCACTACTTTAAATGTGGCATGGTAGGACGCAGACAAGAGTTTGGTCCCTCATTTATGTGTCTGGCGAATATCCCATCTAACCCATGGGAAAATGCCCAAACTATAGACAAAACATTACCAACGGTAACAATCCAACGACTAGTACCTACTCAGAGAAGAAAGGAACCTAGGAGGAACATTACTATTGACACTGGTTCTGACTTCGAACCTTGGATGATTGTACAACGCAGGAACAAAAAATTGCCTGCTAAAACTTGTAGTTTTGGAAACATGCAAGCTATGGGGTCCCATCCCAATCAGAGGTTGGCAAATCGTTTTAATGTTCTGAATGAAAACCAAAATGCTGGCAATATGACGACTGCCAATGGAATGGGTGGACAACTGGTACGGGAAAACATTAATGAAAAGAATAAAAAGAATGCTGCCTTTACAGATAATGGAAGAGAATGGGGCGTCCTGGTAGATAGTGTGATGTCTAATCGCAATAAAAGAATCAGAGAAGAGGGTATTAACCGACGGATTTATAACAGTGAACTGGTGGGGTTCCCTACGGCATTTATTGAGTATAACTCAAAATCACGACACGCAACCATTCTTGATGTTAGCTCAGAGAATGGGCTGACTACGCAGGTAGTAACTAGGGAGATGTCACTCATGCGAAACACTAGTCCCAACCTTAATTTAGTTCACTCCCATTTAATATCTACCAATAACCTCCAACCACTTGAATGTACCAACCAATACAAATCCCCTTTAAATATGACTACCACAAAAATGACCACCATAAATAAAAATCCACCGATTAATGCAAACACCTTACCGACTTAAACCTCAAATAACTTGAATGGAAATAGCCAGGAATGTAGACAGAATCCCTCTGGCCATGATAGGGGATACCCAGATGTTACACTTGGAGGTGAAAATGGAGGAAGAGAAATTTTTGGTGGAAACTATGGTGGACGAAGCCCTGGTGGTACAGACAGCCTGGAAATTTCCCAAATGAGGCTGCAAATACAACTTTTGCAGTACATACCACAAGAAGACCGAAGGGTAATGGAGAAGATCACTTCAATGATATCAATAGAAAAAACAATAAGAATGGTGAAAAACTAACTTCCATGGACTAATAAGGAGAGGCTTCTGATCCCTTCTAATATTTACTCCATGAAGATGCTGGTTTGGAATGTTAGGGGAGCAGGTAAACCTCCCTTTAAACACATGCTTACCGAACTTAAAAACATGCATGCTCCGGAGGTTTTCATCATTTTGGAATCTCAAATTCCCCTTGCTGATATGGGAACATTCTTCATCGACTTGGGCTTTAATGAGAGGGAGAAGCTTGTCCCGATTGCTAGGTATGGTGGTATTTGGGTTCTCTGGAAGGACCCGACTGTCTCGATCACTCCCATCATTGTGTCTAGGTAAGCTATACATCTCATTATCACCAAAAAGAACTATGAGGATTGGATTCTCACTGTTGTCTATGCTAGTCCTCTCCCCACCCTTAGGAGGAAGTTGTGGGAAAATCTCTTCACCCTTGCTGACCAATCCAATGCCCCTTGGATGATTACTGGGGATTTCAATGACCACCTTGATAGCAATGAGAAGAAAAGTTTTACTAATAATCACGCTAGCAGCCGTCGTTCTTCCTTCGCTAGAAATATTGATAAATGTAAGATTTCAGAGATAATAAGCACGGGGCCTAGACTCACTTGGACTAATGATCGTAGGGGTTTTGCTAATTCGATGGTAGGACTCGATAGAGCCATGGCCAATGCTGACTGGAGAATTATGTTCCCGGAAGCTGTTGTGGATAACTTACCTAGAACTGCTTCTGATCACAACTCAATGATCATATATAATGAAGGTAAATCTTCTCCTATTCACACTAATAAACCTTTTAGACTTCTTTCTTGTCGGTTCGAGAGGGCAGACTTGATGAGCTCATCATATCTTGTTGGATCCCGCTTCATAACATTGATGAGAATATTAATCTTGTTACTCAAAAGGCCATAATTTGGAATAAAACTTCGTACGGTAATATTTTTTATCGTAAAAGATGCCTCCTTAACCGCCTTAGAGGAATCCAAATCTCTCAATAAGATAGTTTCTCCCATAACCTTGACCGTTTTGAGTCTGACCTTAGAAATGAATAAAATTTTACTCTTCGGTAGGAGTATATGCTATGGAAACAAAAGTCGAGAGTTCCATGGCTTGCAGAAGGTGATAAAAATACTAAATTCTTTCATACTTCCACTATTATTAGGAGAAGAATAAATAAAATCGACAGACTTAGTGTTGATGGCGATTAAACGGACGATAAAGATACTATTGGCAACCACATAAATGACTATTTCAAAATTTTATTTTCGCCCCACACTCCCATTGATAATGAAGCCTTATTCAATAATTCTTTTTACCCAGAGTGGGTAGGGACGACATCCATAGAATAAATTTTGAGGTGAGCACTAGTGAAGTTAGAAGGGCCTTGTTCAGTATGAAACCGCTAAAAGCCCCCAGTCCGGATGGCTTCCAACCCATGTTCTATCAAACCTTTTGGAGCACGATTATCCTTAATCTTGATGCTATGATAAAAAAGAACTTTGAGGAGGGAGTTGTCCCGGATCACTTGAATCGGAGTCATATTACCCTTATCCCCAAAGTGGATAACCCAGAGACTATTAGCCAATTCATACCCATTACCCTTTCCAATGTCACATACAAAATTCTCGCCAAGGTCATTGATAGAGCAAAAATATTGCATATTTATCCCCCTAATTTCGGTACCTTTGTGAACCCGAGCGATTCAATTGATATAGATCTAACTCGTAATTATGCTACCAACCTTCATTGGATGGTATTTCGTGTTTTGTGTTTCTCTTATGTGTTTTACAGGTAAATTATGCAAGCGGTGCGAAAGAGAAATTGAAACAATGAAGGAAAGGCTAAAAAGGCTAGGAAATAAAGTTCAAGAGCATTTTCGTAATTCTTCAGCCCGTTCTCGGAGGTGGGATGTAAAGTTAAAGAGTTCAGAACAATGAGAATACTTGAAGAAACGACACCAAAATTCAAGCTACGGTGAAAGAGTTATGACCCCTTGAAGTTGAAGAAAATCCATAGAAGAAAGGAAGAGAAGCTGGAAAATAGTCTAAGTGTTGGAAAGAGGTCTGAAACCAGCAAGATTTTTTGAACCACAGTGGGAACCGATTTGGGGTACCTGCGAACCGGTTCGAGGTGCCTGATGCTTGAAATTCCACTTGAAAGATGATTGATCCAAAGAGTCCTAGAATGTACAAACTCTTCTAAAACGTACATGTATCATTCTATTGACTTAGAAAATATAGTTTTGAATAGTTTTCCATGGAGAGGAAGGTAGGAGAGTATCTTAGAACCATAGAAAATAATTATCCATCAAGTAGGTACTTTTATTATTATGAATTACAAAATTTCTTGAAATAAAGTTTGTTCCTTTCATTCTTAATCTTGTTGTTAATTTATTTACATATTTTCTTTATTTTCTGGGTTTCCAATTCGTTTATACATGCTTAGAGATATTTTTCTTATTGATTTAATTACATGCAACGTAGGATTGATGTTTTTAATTAATTGCACCATGTTAGGCGAGATTTCTAAGGGTTGGTGTGCATGAACCCAACCCGATGTAATTTATCCATGTAGAAACTAGGGTTTGAATTGAAATTTGAGTGAATCGTGTTTCGTAGTTGTCACAACCATCATAGACATTTTTACCTCGGTTGACCCTAGGTAACCGTGGTTTTTAAGGATGTGATGCGCATGTAGCAATTGAGACACTGCTTTACTCATCCTTTGATTATGTATAATGCGGGCTACGATCCCTCATATATGTAATGCTTGGGAGTACTAAAGACCGTGTTCAATTAAATTTCTAATTCAAAATTCTAGCATTCTATACAGTGAATTTACTAGGGTTGGGGGATTGTATTCCTAACCTGTTTTCCCTTCAATCTTATTAAGTTATTCTTAGTTAGTTAATTTTGCTCACATAGTTAATGCAGTAGTTTAATTTATTTTGCACTTAGTTAATTAGTCATTTCCCATCTCAACCATATTTTTATTTCATTTTAGAGTCAAGTTAGGGTTAACAGTCTTACATTTGTCGTCATGTTCACTCGTCCTAGTTCCCTGAGGATTCGATACCTAGACTAGACACTATACTCCACAAGAGTGTAGTTAAAGTTTCGGTTTTTATATTGCAGTTAGAAGCCGATAACAATGATTAGCATATTACACAGAAGCTTGGTTTCCACCTCGATCAAAATGGCACTGTTGCTGGGGATTTAGGTAGATGTAGGTTAGATTCCGTTAATCTAAAACTTTGACACAAAAAACAATCAAAAAAATCAAAAAGCACAAAAAGATACTTCATCTCTCATAAGCCTATTAATGAAAAATTTTGAACTCACTCTAACTCCCCAAAATACTCCAACCAACATTCACAGAAACCCGATTGTTGAGTACGACCACGATAGCCCTCACACTCCAAACGTTCTACAATTATGGGTTCCAACTCCCACACCTCAACACTCAATTGCAAGTAACACACTGACATACCTCTTAGGACACACCACAGAGCACGCTCCGAGCATACCAAGTGAGGATACAGATTCATCAAGTGAGAGAGCTATGTCACAACACAGTAGTGTAGCCGCAGGTGAGGAAGAGGTCCCATATCACCCTTTGAGAGAAATCTTATATCTCGAGCGAACTGTAACTCTGGGATGCATTTTACTCTCGTATACTGCAAGGAAATTTCTCTTTAGGAATGGGATGATCCAAATACTTCCCAACTACCATGTAATGGAGTCAGAAAAGCCATATCTCCATATTCGGGAATTTGAGGAGGCGTACGAGACACTCAGTGACCAAACTTGCACAAAAGATGTGATCCGCCTCAAACTCTTCCCATTCTCGCTAAAAGATAAGGCTAAGACGTAGCTATGGTCTTTACCTCCAAACTCGATTGCATCATGGAACGACTTGCAATCTAAATTCCTTACAAAATTCTTTCCTCCACATCGAACGAACTCCATCAAGGCTCAAATTCAAACTTTTCAATAATAAAAAAATGAGTCATTTGATCGATGTTACGAGCGTTTTAATGAGTTAATCACTTCATGCCCTCATCATGGATTTGATAAATTGCAAATCTTCTTCCATAGTGGGCTGAATATAAATTCCAGACAACTCGTTAAAACCATGTGTGATGGTCCCTTTGTCGACCTAAACGTCAACGATGCTGAGCTTCACCTTAGGTATGTCGCCGAGACTACCCAAGCATAAGATACATATGAACCTAGTGCTCATACTCGAATGTGTCAAATGACCGCCACTCCATCGGCGACTGACTTATTTCACGTAGGAAAGGATACTATAATGGCCAGTCGACTCGATCTACTTGAGAAAGGAATGTGAGAAGTACTTGAGATATGTGCAAGAGGACCAACTGGATCCATCCCGAATCCCATTGAGAAGGTGTGTGCTATTTGTGAGGAGGGAGATTCAATAGAGGAATGCCCGACGCTACCCGCATACAAAGTTATGCTTAAAGAACAAGTGAGTGGTGTAGGAGGATTTAAGGGTAATTTCGGTTCACATCACAGGAATTCTTACAACTCTTAATGGAAAAACCATCCTATTTTTAGCTATTGGCAACAAAATGCTTGGATGAATCTTAATTCACATGTTGCCCCTCCCCCACCATCACACTTTTAACAAGCACCACCACCTCTAGGGCCATATATCACTCCGCCGCGGAGAAACCTCGAGGATACGATAAACCAATTCATCACTGCCCAAAATGCAACCACTACTAGACATGAGCGCATGATCAATGACATAAATGAGACTATTTCAAAGATACAATCATCATTGAGCATCCAAGAGAAGGGCAAGTTTTCTGCCCAGGGATAAAGACCTCTCTAAGGTCAAACTAGTGTCAGCTCCACACCCCATGACCATCCTGAGCAATGTAGCGCAATTACCACTCTATGTAGTGGGAGAGTAGTTGACTTTTCACCTCCCCCACAATACATACCTAAAAATAAGGATGTTTTGCCCGACACAAAAGAGGCCGAAGATGCCCCTTTAATTGAGAGTGATAAAAAAGATAACACTGGCGGACCCAAGGTCATGGTGAAACCACCCACCGCTGCCCCATACCCTTAACGGTTGGTCCTGCACTCCAAAGAGACTTCTCGGGATGATGTTTTGGACGTCCTCAAGCAAGTAAAGATTAATTTACCTTTTCTCGAGACTATACAGAAAATTCTCGCATACGCTAAGTTCATTAAGGACATACTCACGGTGAAACGCAAGCTAAAGGTAAATAAGAACCTCTTTTTGGCCCAGAATGTCAGTTCGGTTTTATCGAGTGACCTTCCGTTAAAGTATAAAGATCCGGGTTCACCCACCTTCTCGTGCATCATGGGGAAGAACCGAATCGAAAGGGCGTTAATAGATTTAGGGGCTAGTGTTAGCATTCTACCCTATTCCATCTATAAGAAACTAGATTTGGGAGACCTTAAGCCCACAAATATGACTCTCAAGCTCGCAAATCGTTATGTGAAGAAGCCTCGGGGAATTATTGAGGATGTGATCGTCCAAATATACACTTTCTACTTCCCGATGGATTTTGTCATTTGGGACGAGGAGCCCTCCATTCTCCCGAGTAATTATGTTCCCGTTATCCTTGGTCACCCATTCTTGTCTACGGCTAAAGCACTCATCAATACTCGGAGTGGGCGAATGCAAATAACATTTGGGAACATGACCTTCGAGACAAATATTTTTAATAATATCTAGAACGAGGGTGAGGAAGGAGAACCGCGAGAGACGGATCATTTAGAGGCACCACACGAGCATGGGAGGACCCACACGCAAGAGACGATAGGGGTATGCCTTTTTACATCAAGTGAGAGAGAAGGTTGAAACATGGAGCGAAGGGTAGGCGAGGTATGAGTAGTAATTGAAATGAAGAGTGTGAGTGAGCCCTTGAGAGTGAGAGAGAGCGACAATTTTGAGGGCATCGAGAGCGGTTTGTATGAGTGCTTAGAGGAGAGTGAATGGCTAGACACGATAGATACTTTTCTCCTCGATTGCTACCCACCCACACCACCTAATAATTTTGAGATGGAGCGAGGAAGGAAGGATGTGGGAACAAAGAAAGAAAGAGAGCTAGAGGAGTTGAGCCTAGAGGAATTTGAGAGAGAATTCGGACAGGTGGATGAAAGCCTTAATGACGAACTCCAATCTCTATTGGACTCATGGAGTCATTTATGAGAGAGCGAGTGGAAAGATAAAATTGATGAGTTTCTTCGCAATGACCATTCACCCATGCAACTCGAGTTCTCGGAGGTAATTGAAGATAAGATTCAAGTCTTGTCTGACTTAGAACCCGACCACGCAGTACGCATCACGAGGATCCTTTTTTGATTAATCACGATGAGTCTCCCAGTTTTTCCTTTATTTATGGGCAAGGGCACAACTTATTCCGGTTGTTGGTGTATAATAGGCAGAGGGGAGATACTAAGAGAGCAACGAATCCCGTGCAAGGGGCTGGGTGATTTGTGGAGATAAATGAGAGATCGTCGCACCCCCGACGCATATGGGGTGATTTTTGTTGTATTTTTAAGTCATGTATGAGTGTCATATAGTGTCTTAGTGCATTTTGATAATTTGCTTGTTCTATTTGTCTCACTTATTCTTTTTCTTCTTTAAATTTTAGTCCTTTTTGCTTAATGACAATGAAAAAGTCTAAGTTGGGGGGGGGGGGGTCACAAGTGCTTCTTTCTAAAACTTCACAAATATTCAATCTAAAACTTCACAAATCTTCAAAAATTCCCAGAAATTTAAAAAAAATTGAAAATTTTTGAAAAAGTCAAAAATATTTTTCTTCAAAATAAATAAAAATTGGAATTCAAATTTTTCGAAAATATCATTAAAAGATGGTTTAAAGTCTCAATTGTTAAATATCAATTGCACTAAGCCGAAATTAACCAAAGATGCAAATTGTGGGAAATTTGACGACTTAACGAATAAGTGTGGAGATTAACAAAACCCGGTGAGATTTCAAGCCTATCGATCTTTCTGAGTTTTTGAATCAATCTGAGTTAATGGTTAACTCAAAGTTCGAATTCAGCATTTTAAATAAGTCGTTGAGGATCTCAATTCTTTCGCTTTGATCGGTTATGGAAAATGTGTGTGATATTTCCTTGAAAAACGTGCTAAATAGGTCTCTAAATTAAAGTAATCTCGAGACGCACATGGTAACACAATTAGTATTTTGGACAATGAAGTAGGCCCTCGTTTGTCACCCAAAAATATTGGCCAGAAAAAGTACTGAAAAATTATCCCCTTTGTAAACCAAAATTGAGCCGAATAAATATTTCCCTTTCGTTTGATAACCCGAGAAACCCCAATTGGCCTGGAATTGTGAAAGTGGACAATTCCAGAAATTAAGTTTGAAAAGTGCATAAAAAAGGGGAAGAAAAGAACAAATATGGTCAACAAAAACAGCAAGAAAGAAAAGTGTGAAGAACAGAAAAAAAATAAAAAAAAAATCAGAAAAAGGAGCAAAAGCCCAGAAAAAGCATTAATGGACATCCCAAGAAAATTTTCCAATTCCGAAATTCCCCATCACCCCCATTTTACCCAATATACTTCTAACCTAATAAAGCCCTATCGAGTTCGGAATGCTAAATTAATTACCGCGTGGAGAGCCAAGATACAAAAGGATAATATGAGAGATTAAATGGTGTGAATTTGAGGCGATGTTTCCCGTTTTCCAATTACCGTAATCCGATGAAGAGATCATTTCATTAAATAATTTCGTCTTTCATAATGGTGTGCGCGAACTTGCGTTCCATTACATTTACTCTTATAAATCACGCATACCAATAGAATAGCCACACTTTCAAGTGATTCGTTTGTGAGTGTATCGGTGAGATTTTGAAATCAAAGAGAATTTTCGAAAAGTAACATAATGATCAATCAGTAAAAATTAGAGGTTCGATTTTTGGCTTCGCACACACACACACACACACGACAACTTGAGGCTCTTTTGAATATGAATTTATGGTGACTATTTTTCGAAAGGTTTAAATTGTACAATTTTTAAGTATTTTGATTTTTCTTTGAGTCAATATCAAATTTTGTGGGTATATTCACTGCAAACCCTCACGAGACAACACTCGTCCTACTAGGATAACTCAGGAGTTTAACGGCTTGTTGCATACTCTAAATACAATCGCTTGCCTGGGAAATAGGTATTATATCCCAATAACGTGTTTATAAGAGTTGTGACGTTATTATTTTTCTTTTACATTGCTTGAGTAGCGCAAAGTTCTAAGATTCTTTTACATTGTATATTTATCCCCCTAATTTCGGTACCTTTGTGAACCCGAGCGATGCAATTGATATGGATTTAACTCGTAATTATGATACTAAACTTCGTTGGAAAGTGTTTCATGTTTTGTGTTTCTCTTATGTGTTTTACAGGTATATTATGCAAGCGGTGCAAAAGAGAAATTGAAACAATGAAGGAAAGGCTAGAAAGGCTAGGAAGGCAAGTTCAAGGGAATTTTCATAATTTTTTATCCCGATGTCGGAGGTCGGGCCTCTGGAAAGTTAAAGAGTTTGGAACAATGAGAATACTAGAAGAAACTGACCTACGGTGAAAGAGTTATGACCCCTTGAAGTTGGAGAAAATCCATAGAAGAAAGGAAGAGAAGCTGGAAAATTGTCTAAGTGTTGGAAAGAGGTCTGAAACTAGCAAGATTTCCCGAACTACACTGGGAATCGGTTCAGGGGCAAACCGATTCGGGGTACCTGTGAACCGGTTTGAGGTGCCTGATGCCCGAAATTCCACTTGAAAGCTGATTGGTCCAAAGAGTCCTAGAATGTACAAACTCTTATGAAACGTACATGTATCATTGTATTGACTTAGAAAAGATAGTTTTGAATAATTTTTCATGGAGAGGAAGGTAGGAGAGTAGCTTAAAACCATAGAAAACAATTCTGTATCAAGTAGGTACTTTTATTATTTTGAATTACAAGTTTTCTTGAAATAAAGTTTGTTCCTTTCGTTCTTAATCTTGTAGTTAATTTATTTACAAGCTTTCTTTATTTTCTGGGTTTTCAATTCGTTTATACATGCTTAAAGATAGTTTTCTTATTGATTTAATTACATGCAATGAAGGATTTATGTTTTTAATTAATTGCATCATGTTAGGCTAGATTTCTAAGGGTTGGTGTGTATGAAGCCAATCCGATGTAATTTATCCATGTAGACACTAGGTTTTGAATTGAAATTTGAATGAATCGTGTTGTGTAGTTGTCACAACCATCATAGACCTTTTTACCTCGATTGACCCTAGGTAACCGTGGTGTTTAAGGATGTATGCGCGTGTAGCTAATACGACACTGCTTTACTCATTTTTTGATTATGTATTATGCGGTCTACGATCCCTCATATATGTAATGCTTGGGAGTACTAAAGACCGGGTTCAATTAAATTTCTAATTCAAAATTCTAGCATTCTATACGGTGAATTTACAAGGGTTGGGGGATTTTATTCCCAACCTGTTTTCCCTTCAATATTATTAAGTCATTCTTAGTTAGTTAATTTTGCTCACATATTTAATGCAGTAGTTTAATTTAGTTTGCACTTAGTTAATTAGTTATTTCCCATCTCAATCATTTTTTTGTTTCTTTTTAGAGTCAAGTTAGGGTTAACAGTTTTACCTTTGTCGTCACTTTCACTCGTCCTAGTTCCCTAAGGATTCGATACCCAGACTAGACACTATACTCCACAAGAGTGTAGTTAAAGTTTATGTTTTTGTATTACGGTTGGAAACCGATAACAACGATTAGCGTATTACACGGACGCTCGATTTCCACCTCAATCAGTCATTGTCAACATAATCCGACCCATCCTCATGAAAATTATTAGCCCGTACCAAGCTAGTTTCCTCATGGGTAGGCAGGCCACAAATAATATCATCATCACCCAAGAAATCCTCCACACCCTAAATAATGCCAAAAGGAAGGCGGGGGGGGGGGGGGGGGGGGGATTATTTTCAAAATCGATCTTGAGATGGCTTATGATAAAAATCAGCAAGAGTTCCTAGAGAAATTCCTCATCGCCTTCGATTTTAATGCTAATTCAATCAACCTTATCATGAATTGTGTTACTACCATGAATTCTGCTATATTTTGGAACGGAGTCCCCCTCCCTAGTTTAAGGCCACAAGGGGGTTCCATCAGGGAGACCCCCCTATCCCCTTACCTTTTTGTTTTATGAATGGAGTATCTTTCCTGCGCCATTTCTAAGAAGGTTGGTAGTAAAGAATGGAGAGGACTTAAAGCTTCTCCAGGGGGTCCCATTATTTCCCATCTTTTCTTTGTCGATGACCTTATTCTCTTTACTGAAGCCTCTAGCTCGGCTTGCTACACGGTCATGGAGACGCTCATAGAGTTTTGTTGTTTATGTGGACATATATTAAACTTCAACAAGTCAATAATGTTTGTCACCCCCAACATTCCCCAAAAAGATGCTCTCGATCTCTCTCATATATGCTCTATGAGCCTTACTAACAATCTTGGAAAGTACCTGGGAACACCATTTTTCAATGGGCGTGTGGGAAAAGGTCAATTCTCAGAAATCCTGGACAAAATGAAGAGAAGACTTGCGGGATGGAAGACCAATATCCTCTCCATGGACGGGAGAGCAACTCTTATTCAAACTACCACCACCGCTATCCCGAGCTATAACATGCAAACTATCCCTTTCTCGGGTTGTGTCTGCAAAGAAATTGATAATATCAATAGAAATTTTGTATGGGGAGATAATGGTGACAAGAAAAAGGTCCATCTCATTAACTGGAACATTGTGTGCCGACCTAAAAATATGGGTGGACTAGAAATTAGAAAAGCCTCCTTAAATAATACGGCGTCTATGGCCAAGCTTGGGTGGAGACTCCTTAATGAGGAAAACTCCCTTGGGGTTAATGTCGTGAGAAAAAAATATACTAAGAGCCCAAATCCGAGAACCTAGGCCATAAAGAAAAAGGCTTCCCACATATGGAGGGGAATTTCCAAGATTAAGCCGACCCTTCAGAAAAACATCAAATGGAACATTGTAAATAGGAAGAGTACTAATATTTTTAAGGACTGGGGTGTGAGGATGGTATGATTAAACCTAATGTTGACAATGAAGACAGGGAGGACACTAATGTTGAGGTGCTTCTTGACCATCATGGCCAATGGAACCATAATGGTATACACCACTGGATCCACCCTTCCGAGACCAATGTCATCCTCAATAGGGAGTTATCTAGAATTAAGTCGCGACAGGATAGGCCGACGTGCACTACACCAAAATGACAAAATTATCACCTTTCAGCTGACCACCCTTGTCAAGGTCATTGACCGTGATAAAAAACACGCGTTTTGTGTCACGGTCATTGACCTTGACACGACCGTGACAAAGAATTGTCATGGTCATTGACCGTGACAAGTCCGTGACAAATTTACTTGTCACGGTCAATGACCGTGACAATTCTTTAAATTATTATCATGGTCAAGGACCTTAACACGACCGTGACAATTCTGTAGCAAAAACCCTTACCCCTTCTTTTTTCCCCCCGCCGTTCCCTCCTTTTTCCAACTCTCTCTCTCTCTCGTCCATTTATATATATATGTTTGTGTGTATATATGTGTGTGTGTGTGTGTATGTATGTGCATGTGTGTGTGTGCGTGTGTGGGGGGTGGGGTAGGTTGGGGGTAGGGGTGGGGCAGGGGTGTTGTTGTGTGTGTGTGTATGTGTGGTGGGTGGGGTATGTGGAGGAGGTGGGGCAGGGTGGGGGGTTGTTGTGTGTGTGTGTGTGTGTGTGTATGTGGTGGGTGGGGTGGGTAGGGGGTAGGGTAGGGGTAGGGGTGGGGCAGGGGGGCTGTTGTGTGTGTGTATATATGTGTGGTTGGTGGGGGTGGGGAGGAGGGTGGGACAGGGTGGGGGGTTGTTGTGGGGGGGGGGGGAGGGGGGAGGCAAGATACCATTGTAATTCTCTTAATATCGTGTTTTGATGATTCTATGAGATAATTTATATTGTTTCAAGGTTAACTTATTGTAGATAAAAACATTCACATAGTAAGATTAAATTGAATCCATCCATAGATTCTATAATTACATCCACTAAAATATAATTAATAAATGAAACAGTTTTAGATGAAAGTAAATTAATAATTAGTGCCCATTTCATATGAAAGTAGGATTGCCCCTCAGTGTAAATTAGTAAATTAATAATTGTATACGTTAATTGTTAGTTTAATTGATGAAATGAATTAATTGAGTAGTTGAATTAGAAGGAGTACGGGATACACATTTGTTGTTGACATTGCTGTTGGATTATTTTATTTAGTAAATGTTTGGTTGGTTAGTTTTAAAAGTGGCATGATCACTGGATTATTGTTCATATGGTCGTGGGATTTTTCAACTTTTTTGAAAATTACTTTGTATATCGAACAATATATATATAGTATGATAATTAAATGAAACATACTTGAAATTAAATATAGTGCGCATAGATACTAGCCTTCTAGTTCTTATGCGTACGCATTCAATAGCCCTTAGACCCGTTCGAGAGTCATTACCCCTATAATGAGATCTCTCGAATTGTCCCGTTGGGCTTAGATTAAAGCGATTTTTCACAGTACCATGGATTTCAAAGGGAAGAAGTAGGGGTAATATCATGTGTCATCCTATTGATTCTACTGCCTAGCGGAGTATGAATTTTGAGTATCCCGATTTTGATCGAGAACAACGCGACATTCGTTTGGCTATATCAATAGATGGTTTCAATCCATTTGAAAATCTAAGCACCAATCAGAGTGTATGGCCAGTGATCCTAGACCCACTCAACCTCCCTCCTTCACAGTGTATGAGACCTGAATTTTTTATGATGGCTTTGTTGATACCTGGGCCAAAGGCAACAAGTGATGACATTGATGTCTACCTGGCTCCTTTGGTAGAATAATTAAATAAGTTGTGGGAAGAGGGTATGCAATCATTTGACTCTTTTAGAAAAGAAGAGTTTACACTGAAAGCTATGTTGATGTGGGCAATTCATGATTTTCCATCTTATGGGACATTATCCGGTTGTGTAGTACATGGTTATTTGGGGTGTCCTATTTGTAGAGAGGAGACTGAATCTCTTCGTTTATCCTCTAGCTTAAAAAAATGTATACCGTCGCCACATGATGTTTTTACCCCCAGCTCATAGTTTCAGATCTTAGAGAGGTTCCAATTTTTTATTGGGCGGAGTTGAACATAGGCTACCGCCAAGACAACTTTTGGGTTCAGAAATTGAAAGTAAATCTTCTGAATGTGTCCCGAATATGCCAAGTAAGAATCCCAAATTTAAGAACTTCAAGCTTAAGAAGACCCAAACTGGGAATGAAACTGAGATAATAAAGGTATGGTCTCGGAGGTCAATTTTATTTGACTTGACTTATTGGAAGAATAACCTGGTGCGCCATGTATTGGATGTGATGCATGTAGAGAAGAACTTCACTGAACTTATTGTGGGTACTTGCCTTGGGGGGAGTCATTCAAAGGATGGAGAAAATACGCGAAAAGACCTTAAATCGTTAAAACTTAAGCCACAACTATGGTTGAAAGAAGATAGTAGGGGACGGACAATAATTCCCCCTGGTGCGTTTACTTTGACGAGTGGAGAAATAAAGGTGCTTCTAGACACAATATATAATTTGAAGGGACCATCTACTTTTTCGTCCAACTTGCAAAGGATTGTGAATTATGCTACTCATGATTTACATAAGTGTAAGTCCCACGATTGACATGTGATCATACAATTGGTTCCTCTATTGTTTAAGCACTGTTTCTCCAAGCACAAGGATTTGCGTAGGGCTATTATGCAAATTAGTATTACCTTCTCCCTCTTGTGTGAGAAGGTAGTGAATCGAGAACACATAGTGGCCGCAAAATTAGCTGTGATCGAAGCGATTTGTGTATTGGAGAAGTACTTTCCCCCAACATTATTTGACATAAGTGTTCACTTATTGGTACACCTATGTGACGAGGCACTTCTTTATGGTCCAGTTAGATATCGGTGAATGTATCTGTTTGAAAGATTGTTGAAAGTTTTTAAAGATTACATCAAGAATACGTGATACATTGCAGGATCAATTACAGAGGAATACATCACCATGGAGTCATCAATATATACTCGAGAATATATGCCTGACTCGACCAACGTTGATGAAACTGATGAATTCGTCGATGATGGTGGTCATGTGATGGGAAAACGAGTGAAATTAACGAGTTTTTAACATGAACAAGTAGCTCGTTATCTATTTGCACACATGAAGATGTCGAAGAATGGAAAAAGTAAGTTTCGATTATTATAATGTTTAACATTATTTTAGATTATTTTATACATGATTAATTTTGTAATATGCAGAAAATATGAAGCCTGTGACAACAATAAAAGACGAAAAACAATGGTACAATCAGACAACGAATTTGGGCTGTGGTTGACGCAAGAGGTAATTATAATGAAAATAGTTGTTATATAACGTTACATTACACTCAAATTTTACCACTAATATAATTAATTTACCTATATTCTCAGCTCCTAAAGACGGGTGATGTGACATCAAGGCTTGCTCGTCTAGCCACTGGACCCTTGTTCGTGGTACAAGAGTACAAAAAATATCGATTGAACGGTTATATTTTCGGTGCTAAAGTGTACGAGGAAAGTACAAATGTACAGAACTCGGGAATTTCATACAAGGCTCTTACTATCTTTCAAGCGAGCGCAAAAGATAAAAACCTCGTTGAAGCTGAAATGACTTACTATGGTGTAATCCAAAATATATTTGAATTGGATTATATAAGCTTCAAAGAGGTTGTATTTTACTAACTGGGTAAGAGTTGAGGATAAAAATGCTTGTAAAGTTGATCCTGTCACCAATTTGATCATGGTTGACTTGTCCAAGTTGAAGAGCAATGACCACATGAGCGATGAGCCGTTTGTTTATGCATTTCAAAAGGTTAAGCAAGTGTTTTATTCGGAGTATATCAACAATGAGCCGTGGTCAATTGTCCAACACGCTCCATGGCGTCTAAATAGTAGTGTGGATGACTTGGCTGCTCCTACCGAATATCAATCCATTTTTTCTGATAACCCGAATTTGAAACAATTTTTAAATTTGTAATAAATATTTCAATTTGTACCGAAACATCCATTTTTAATGCTTTTAATTGATTTGCACTTTATCATTTTCACTCTTGTGTAGTGTGCGTGTGTGGTGAGGAGATTAATACATAAATATTCCAACTACAACTGAGTTTTGTTTATACTAATCCATGAATATACACTTCTTACCTTTAATAGGTGACTAATACATAGTTATTTGGGGTGTCCTATTTGTGGAGAGGAGAATGAATCTCTTCATCTATCCGAACACTAAGAAATGCCATAATCCATGGAGTTATGCTCTACAAATTCCTCCCAACCGTTATGTAGACAAACATCACCAGTTGAAGTTGTCAATTCCACTTTCCATACCCCACCACTTGCAACCTCCAGCGAAACATGGGAGACCATTGAAAGGTGGAATTGACAACTTCAACTGCTGATTTTTTGCTACACAACGGTTGGAAGGAATTTGCAGTGCATAACTCCAAAGGATTATGGCATTTCTTAGTGTTCAGGTATGAAGGGAATTATATATGACACGATTGCCCGGGGTACATTAGTTGGAAGGAGGTGCCATATGAGCTTAAGTTATCTGTTTGGGTGACACTACAGGTAATGTATTTATATTTATATGTCAATTTTGATTTCGATTTCAATTTCTATTTATATTTATCTATATTTGTGGGGCGGATACTAATTTTACTTTATTTTATTTCAGGGGATAGGGAGTGGCCCTGAGGGTAGGACACATATGCTCGATACTTATGTGGCTCTTCGGATGAGAAGGGAAGGATAAGGAGGTGTCCCTGAGCGTCGAGGTACAAAATCTCTTTTCCAGCTAAATAGTTTGTAGATTTGAGATAATTGATGGTGATGTTGTTTCTTCTTAAATAGTTTCTATTTTGAATGTATATTTGCATTATCTCTAGTTTATTGGATATATGATATTTGAATAGGTACAACATTTATATAACAGCTATAAATATACTGCTGGGCAGTGGCAGTGGCCATACTGCCCAGCAGATTTATTTTCAATTCTGCCCAGAATTGTCACGGTCATTGACCGTGACAAGCCCGTGACAAAAGTTGTCATGAACATGTCACGGTCAATGATCGTGAATTTTTTTTTAAAAGGGGACAAGAATTTGTCACGGTTATTAACCGTGACTAAACGTGTCACGGTCCAGGACCGTGACACGACCGTGACAATTTTTACGAGCTTGTCACGGTCTATGACCATGACACGTTCGTGACAAAAAAAGTTGTCTCGCTCCGAATTGTCACGATCATTGACCTTGACAAGTCCAACTTGTCAAGGTCAATGACCATGACAATAGTGCAGATTTTGTGTAGTGGTGGACGCCAACTCCTAATGGTAAATTCTCTATCAATTCCTGCTACAATCAACTGGTTGGAAGAGATTTTAATGTTCCAGGACACTCCGACTGGAATACAATATGGAAAAAGAATATCCCCCAAAAGTTAAAAACATTCCTCTGGGCAATGCTCCATGGCAATATTCTCACTAATCAACATCGATTTGTCAGGAACATGACTAGTGAGGCTGGATGTGATCTGTGTGGAAGTAAAGAGGACATGGAACACGTGTTTCGGGAATGCTCAGTTGCTAAAGATACAAGGACCTTCATGCAAAAATGGGTTAATCCTCTGGTTGCTAATACTGAAAGTTTCAATGAGTGGTTCTTAAAATTCGGGTTGGGTAATAATAGTGATATTTTCTTCATCTCCACGGTTTGGTATCTCTGGAAGGCTAGAAACCTTTGCATTTTCGAGGCAAAATCCACCATGCCCACTATGATTGCCAAGTTTAGTGTAAAATATGCACATGAGATTACCGTTGCATACACTAAGACTGTCAAGCATAGGGGATGGAATACTAATGTACTGATTAATTGGAAGTTTTCTTGTGCAGATATGCTGAAGATCAATACTGATGGAGGGTTGGATCATTCCACTAAAGCGGGTTCCCTGGCGGAATTGTGCGGGACTGGAGAGGCGAATAGATTACTGGATTCTTCAGGAAAATCATTTGTGCTGAACCGTTAAGAGCTGAATTCGAAGGAATTTTCTATGGTTCGCTCACCGCTAAAGATAGGGGATGGAAAAGCTTCAACTTGGAATCTGACTGTAAAACCCCGGTGGATATGATCAACGAGGGAGACTGGACTAATCACCCGCACTTAGCTATCATTTTGGATTGCAGAGATATGAAGACAGATTTGAATGTCGACATGACCCTCATACCAAGAAAGGCTAATCATTGTGCTGACTGGCTACCTAAGTATGCCCAATCCCGTGCGAAAGAGTTTTTCATGCTGGAGGACCCCCTGAACGACTCCGACAAATCATCTATGATGAGAAGTGTAGGAGGGGTTTAATGATAAGCCTCTCATTAAATTATTAAATGAGATTAGAGATGATTAATATTGACAAAAGTCCATGTATTTATGCGACTGAGGTATTATTATGCGCGTCGGACATATCACGCGTATTTGTGTGTTATTTACATATTAACTAGACAATATCCTAGTATTGAGAGTTTTGACATATGTTATGGGACACATGCCACTTAAAATAGGACATGTGTCACCACGAGTTAATCGACATGTGGCGACCCACTTGGGTTGGTTTTGCTATAAATAAGCCCTACCCCATACATTTGAGGGAGATCTTCTTGAAAGAGGAGGGTGATTTTCTTATCTTATGAGGTTTTAGAGAGAGTTTTGAGATGAGTTCTTTGAGAAGAGTGGCAACACCTCCCATCTCTCCAAAAAACCACCACAATGAGTTTTCCGGCGAATAGTACGAACCCACGAACTACGCTGACTTTGATTCTGAGCATAACGGATACGTAGGCGCAACCGAAGTTGCTCAAGTCAAACACGTTCTAAAATCGAGTATTTCCCCAAAATTAGACTACTCTCTTACATTTGGCGACTCTGCTGGGGAGGTATTCACATTTTTTTTATTGTGTAACGCCTCATTCGTGATCGAAAAAGTGGACGGAGATGGAGAAAAAGGGGTTGACAGAAGTAATTCTCTGCTTCAACATTTATAAGAGGGATGCAACTTCATTTCAGATAAGAAACTTGATCTATGCATCTTAAGATTTTTTTTTTTTAAAAAAAGCATGTGGTATATTTATATTAATATGTTAGCTGAGATTTTTCATAACATATGTGCATATCACAACATGAATATTGATTGCTCCTATTATAAGGTGTAAACCACTATACCTACTGTTAAGCACAAAACGCGATATTCCTTGATTAATAGAATATTATTATTTCAGTAGCAATGCTCAAGCTTTTTTGGTCATATATTGAGTTTAGTTGTATTTGTTAAAGTGTAAAACAACCTCGAGGGAGCTGAAAGTATAACTTAATCCCTCTATCAAACAACTAGCAAACAATTGTTTGATTGGCCTGAATCAATTTGTCAAAAAACTATAGTCAAAAGAAATAACTTTCTTCTGCAAAAGTATTATTTTATGGATTTTGCACGTTTAGAGATTATTGGCATTTATGAGGACCTTTCATAGGTAACTGTGTTGACAAGTTGTATATAAATAAAAGTACAATTAATATGTTACTAGAGTGTATCTAATGGGCTATGAAAAGAGTGATTTGACACAAAGTATATATCAAACCTGTCACTCACGATTTAATGTTATACTACTTTATTAATGTAGTCTAAAGTCATTTCTAGTTAGACCTATAAATTTTATAGGTAGCACAGTATATGTCTTTAAAGATGTTAAAAAAAAAATACTTGCGTGTCCGATTAGAATTTGTCTAAACAGCTGTATAAATTTAATATCTGTACAAAACATATTGCATGTTAGCTATCTGGGAAGGTAAAACAAAATAAAGAAGAGGTTTATTATTTGTTTCGTTAAATTTTATACTGTGATTAAAAGAAACAAGCTCCGACGAAATTGGTTTGAGCTTCATCTGTCCTGATGAAAAATAAATAAATAAATTCGGCTATTAACTGCGTTGTGTATTCCAACTTGGGAGCTTCATCGGACCTCAGATTTGATCGCCGGCAGAACTCAGAAGGACAAACTCCAACATTAGAACCTAATAGTCCAAATGGGTACAGCAGGAGATAATATTTGTTTCAAGCAAGTCACCACAAATTTTAGTGGAATCAAATGAATAAACGTTGGAACTTGGAACCATGGGAGCTGGAACTAAGAAAAACCTTCGTGGGAGCTAAAATAGCAGACCTCGATGATAAACCGACGGAGCTTGATCTGAGGAACCTCTTTCCGATGAGGCTCGGACTGAACCGTATGATCTTTACAACTGGGAATAAATTGAGTTAGAACCCGATTCACCATGTTCGAAGAAACTCAGAAACCGATTCACCATATGAGCTACCCATATCAGATTTAACTGGGAACAAATTGAGTTATCATCAACAAACTCACCACAGAGTTTACAAATTGTCACACCACATACACTATTAAAATCGACGAACCATGCCTTTACACCTGGGTCCATATCAAACCGTAGCACCTGGTCGAAGAAACTCGTTCGAATCACCATACGAGTGACCGTTTCGTGTCTCTGTGTAGATCCGACAAGTAATTTTGGAGATTAAATCTGAGATTTTCAAAAAAAAAAAATTGACATCTGAGATATGAGTTCCAACGGAGCTTGCTCCGAAAAACCATGTTCTAATAGAGCTCGAACCATCAAGAGGGGATTGAACTCCGGCGAGCTTGGGAACGGTATGAAACACGATGCAGATAGGAGTTGGTAGTATGAACGAACCATGGGGGTTTTGAGATTCCATAAAGCTTTGAAAAAAAGTGCCAGACCTTTTGGGTACAAAACGAGGAACCGACGTCAAAAAATTGAGAATCCTCATATTTTTCGACTTTATTTATCATTTCATGAATAGCCGTTGCCCAGCTTGCACGGGCAGGGCACTCACGTGTCAAACCGAAAGGCAGTTGGCAGCCTCATACCATTTGGGATTACGAGTTCCCTCGGAGATAACAACACCTTTTGGGACGATTGTGTCATGTATATATATATATATATATATATATATATATATATATATATTAATGAGTATATTTAAAAAAAAATTGAGCGTTATTAAGCTATTTATGGAATAGTAAAACGGTTAAAAAATAATAATAATAATAATAATAATAATAATAATAATAATAATAATAATAATAATAATAATAATAATAATAATAATATAATTATGATATCATTGATTAAATGAGATTATTTTATATTTAATCTGATACATTATATATATTGAGAGGTATATTTACTCGTGGTTTTAACACCACAGTATTATACCAAGTGTCGATTGGATCATGAATAAACTATTGAATTAGATCCTTCGAAAATACTCAAAATGACAAGGCATGTTATTTTTTAAGGGTGTTATTCATTATCAATTATAAATACGATCGTCGCTTCTGATTTGAATAAAATAAATGCTAGAATAATATAAAAATGAAATGTGTGGATTCCACAATTGAAAATGGATGCGTTTATCACGCTTATTGGGGGAATCGTATATAGTGTTTCTTGGGCTTCCTCGAATCATACTTGTGCATGTTTATCAAGAAACATAAATTACGTCATGAAGATATTATGTTTATAGGACATTTTCTTTTTTTATTCAATGATTTTGGATAAATATGAACATGGTTTATCCTTCTGGCGCCTGTATACGCGTTGAACCACGGCGGCTATGATACAATTATTGTGGTTTTCTAGTATGATCTTTGGTATGATATATCTATATGCTATGCTATAATATAAAGCTAAAAGTGAGTTACAAGGAGCGTAATGAACCTTCATCTAAATACCGAGTTTTATAAAACATTTTGTAAATGTCATTTTATAGTTGGAGACCATGTTGAACATGATTAATATATTACAAAACATCTCGAGTATGATTCAATTCAAAATTTACCCTGGATATTTTACACACTCATGAGTTTGAAAGGATGTGTGCTTAGACGACATTAAATTGTCCACGATACACCTACAAGTATGGGTGGTTATGATTCATTACACAAATATCCCCGGACTTTATTTAACTTTTATTTTATTACATCAAATAAAATAAAATAAAGGGGGCATGATGAGAATTGTACTTGGATATTTCCTGAGTTTTACTAACCATTTGTAATATTATATTATGGTGTCAGAAAGATATTATTTTGCAGAGGCTTCTGAATGAGCAGATATTGAGCGACACAAATATCAAGTCATTGTTCAAAGACATGACAGTTTGAGATACACCCCATGAAATGTAATAATTAGGTTGCTTTCATTTTTTTTTCGGGTGGGAATTGTAAAGGATATATGTAATTTATTTTATTTTATTTTATCTTAAGATAAAATAAAATAAAGGGGGCAAATGGATATTATGATGTAACATAGCTTGTAGTGCAAAGATTTTTCGACATCCTCCGCGACAAGGTTGGATTGATGAACCTTCAGAGTATAGTAACATCCAAGCAGGTCATTACAAAAGCTTCTTCAACTTCTTTCGCAAAGAGTTCAAACAGGTTAATTAGTTGTCACTCAGAAATCGACAAAGTCATAGTCCTCCTTCATATATGGCATCATATTACAAGAACTTTGTGAGCATTGAGATAAGTCTTCTATAAAGGTGTATCAAAATTGTTGCTAGCTGAACCACGATCGTTATGACTTAACTCGTCCGAAGAAGTTGGTCATGGAAGAAAACAGACGAAGGACCACGCTCAGTTTGTCAGGTACGGGATCCTGTCCTGAAAAAGAGATACAGAAGAATGAGTTTACAAAAAAATCTTAACAAGTGTTTTCGTTGTTAAGTCACCGTTATAGGTGGAGTTTATGAAAATCTTAAAAAAGCGTTTTCGTTGTTAAGTCACCGTTATAAGGTGGAGATTATATAAAAATCTTAGCAAGCGTTTTCGTTGTTAAGTCACCGTTATAAGGTGGAGAATATATATAAAAATCTTAACAAGCATTTTCGTTGTTAAGTCACCGTTATAAGGTGGAGATTATATAAAAATCTTAACAAGCGTTTTCGTTGTTAAGTCACCGTTATAAGGTGGAGACTATATATAAAAATCTTAACAAGCGTTTTCGTTGTTAAGTCACCGTTATAAGGTGGAGATTATATAAAAATCCTAAACAAGTGTTTTCGTTGTTAAGTCACCGTTATAAGGTGGAGATTATATAAAAATCTTAACAAGCGTTTTCGTTGTTAAGTCACCGTTATAAGGTGGAGACTATATATAAAAATCTTAACAAGCGTTTTCGTTGTTAAGTCACCGTTATACGGTGGAGATTATATAAAAATCTTGACAAGCGTTTTCGTTGTTAAGTCACCGTTATAAGGTGGAGATTATATAAAAATCTTAACAAGCGTTTTCGTTGTTAAGTCACCGTTATAAGGTGGAGACTATATATAAAAATCTTAACAAGCGTTTTCGTTGTTAAGTCACCGTTATAAGGTGGAGACTATATATAAAAATCTTAATAAGCGTTTTTGTTGTTAAGTCACCGTTATAAGGTGGAGATTATATAAAAATCTTAACAAACGTTTTCGTTGTTAAGTCACCGTTATAAGGTGGAGATTATATAAAAATCTTAACAAGCGTTTTCGTTGCTAAGTCACCGTTATAAGGTGGAGACTATATATAAAAATCTTAACAAGCGTTTCCGTTGTTAAGTCACCGTTATAAGGTGGAGATTATATAAAAATCTTAACAAACGTTTTCGTTGTTAAGTCACCATTATAGGTGGAGTTGTTGAAAAATCTTAACAAACGTTTTCGTTGTTAAGTCACCGTTATAGGTGGAGTTGTTGAAAAATCTTAACAAGCGTTTTCGTTGTTAAGTCACCGTTATAGGTGGAGTTGTTGAAAAATCTTAAACAAGCGTTTTCGTTGTTAAGTCACCGTTATAGGTGGAGTTTATGAAAAATCTTAACAAGCGTTTTCGTTGTTAAGTCACCATTATAGGTGGAGTTTATAGAAAATCTTAACAAGTGTTTTCGTTGTTAAGTCACCGTCATGGGTGTGCCGTTATTGGTGAAGTTTTACAAAAAAATCTTAACAAGTGTTTTCATTGTTAAGTCACCTCTAACGGTGGAGTTTGCGAAAAACCTTAACAAGTGTGTTTTCATTGTTAAGTCACCTCTAACGGTGGAGTTTACGAGAAACCTTGACAAGTGTGTTCTCACCATTAAGTCACTTCGTAGGTGTGAGTTTGTGAAATACATTAAAAAGTGGTAATTTGAGCAAGTCAATATTATGTACACACACAAGAAACCTCATCGAGAATGAAATAAATCAAAAACATGTGCATACACTAAAAGATTAATCGAGAACAATAAAGTAGTTATTATGTAAACCATAATAATACTTTCACCAAACTTGAGAATGACTAAGTAGTTATTATGTAAACCATAATAAATACTTTCACCAAGCTTGGTTGATAATGACGAAAGAGAATGCTAAGGTAGTTATTATGTGTTCATGATATTACTCTTTACCAAAGCAGAGTTACAAACAATCGCAATAAAAATGTGGATGCATGATCATTTAAATAGGAATGGGGGAAACACTCGGTGTATATCATTCATATGAAAATAATGATAAACGAGGTCCTTCGGAATAACCTATGAGATCAAAGCTGCAAAACGGGATTTAAGATATGAGATATAAAATTGATGTATATCATATAACTGAGATATGAAATATGAGATTGCATTATATCATAAAATGTGATATATGAGGTAAAAGTACATCATCAAGATAAAATAAGATATGAGATTATTACCCACGATCCACAGGTCAATCGAAAATATGAAAACTGACTAAAATTATTTCGTACATACAGTCGATATATTTCAGACATGTATCAATATATCAACTATATGTACAAGGGGGAAAATGTAGGAGGGGCTTAATGATAAGCCTCTCATTAAATTATTAAATGAGATTAGAGATGATTAATATTGACAAAAGTCCATGTATTTATGCGACTGAGGTATTATTATGCGCGTCGGACATATCACGCGTATTTGTGTGTTATTTACATATTAACTAGACAATATCCTAGTATTGAGAGTTTTGACATATGTTATGGGACACATGACACTTAAAATACGACATGTGTCACCACGAGTTAATCGACATGTGGCGACCCACTTGGGTTGGTTTTGCTATAAATAAGCCCTACCCCCATACATTTGAGGGAGATCTTCTTGGAAGAGGAGGGTGATTTTCTTATCTTATGAGGTTTTAGAGAGAGTTTTGAGATGAGTTCTTTGAGAAGAGTGGCAACACCTCCCATCTCTCCAAAAAACCACCACAATGAGTTTTCCGGTGAATGGTACGAACCCACGAACTACGCTGACTTTGATTCCGAGCATAACGGATACGTAGGCGCAACCGAAGTTGCTCAAGTCAAACACGTGCTAAAATCGAGTATTTCCCCAAAATTAGACTACTCTCTTATAAGAAGAATAGGAACCAAAGTGAAGATGTAGATTCGAACTAATTGTATTAGTCGGTCTTTCATGTATTTTGTTGCTGGAAGCTTGTCATGTTGTTGTGTTAGTCGTTGCTTGCTCTTGTGTTTTATGTCTATACGAACTCTTATTTTCTAGTTATTTGATTTCCTTTTCAACAAAAAAAAAATTGGTTGTCCCTCATTTTTACTACGATGAATAAATAAGAATCTTTTGGCAGTACATAATTCACAGAAAGCGTGATTCGGCAAGTACATATTAGTTGTCCCTCATTTTTAGTAGACTCATTGATAAGTGGGCTAAAGATAGATTGTCACATTTCTAAAAAATTATACACAGGTTGATAATGAAAAGATATCAGAATCAGCTAGTTGTACCTTCTGTGGAAAAGCCTTGTCACAAAAATCCAAAATACATATATAAATATGTACTAGCGAATGGCCGTGCCGAGGGCACGGCAATAAATTTGCCCCCATGATAAAAAAATAACGAAAAAATAAAGGAAAATATTTTAAAAATATAAATTAATATATATATATATATATATATATATATATATATATATATATCAGTGTTCTAAAAAACGTGCCAAGGCACGAGACTTTTTAGATACGCCAAGTTTTGGCCCTAGACGTGGATCAAGGCGTGGTCAACGATGGTCAACATTTTTCGGGGTAAGACGTGAAAAAACGAGCGTTTTTTAGGGGTAAGGCGTGAAAAAATGCGAGTTTTTTAGAAATAAGGCGTGAAAAAATATAATTTTTATGTATTTTTAAAAAATAGTGTTTTAATTTACAAATATTTAGTCATATTTTTAATGTATGTACCATTTTAGTATTTTTAATAGCCTTGTCATAGTCAAAAAATATTAAAATATATTAAAAAAAGACCTAAACGCCTTTTCACGCCTTTTTACGACTAAGACCCGCCTAGACTTCTAAGGCTTAAGGCTTGGCCTCCACGCCTCGGTCACGCCCCACGTTTTTTGAAACCCGGATATATATATATATTAAAAATATAAATATTTTAAAAAATATAAATTAAATTATTTCCCTTTTAAAAATAATTATTTCCCTTTTAAAAAAATAAAAATAAAGCCCTTTTTATTAAAAAAAAAAAAACTCTTTAGTATGACATTTCATGTATAAACTTGAAAAAGAAAAATATCATACATCCAAAAAATAAAGATATTTTTTAAAAAAAATTCAAAAATCATGTTATCATATTAGTGGATATGCGGTATATAATAAATATTAAATTAACTCCTTCCTCACACACAGCATTAGTTAAACCCGTGAAGTAAATCAACTTATCATTTATTACATATCCATGAAAGTATAGATGTGACATGTATTTGTCCCTTCGTAACAGAAAAGGTGTTAAAAAAAAATTAAGGGTCCGTTTGATACACATTGGTCAAAAGTGTTGGCATGGCAAAATTTACCAGGACAAATTTTGCCTAGACAAATATTTTTTTCTCATATTACGCTATCAAACACCAAATGAGGTAAAACAAGTTTTTTAGGGAAAACATTTTATTAACACATTTTCGTCCATATTATCATATATAATAATAAAAAATATGTTTTTTTTTCGTCCCAACTTTTATTTAATAAAAAACAGTTTTTTTTTCTTTTTACTTCCCATTTTTATTTATTAAAAAAGTAACAAACTATATATAAAAAAAAAAAATTACCCCAAAACTGTTTTTATATTAAAACAGTTTTTAGTTTTTACATTAAAACAGTTTTTTTTTTTTATTATAGATCTTTGATATATTATCATGGTATCAGAGCGGGATCAAAGCTTAATCTCATCAACACGGTCCTCTTTTTTCGGAGGTACTTTTTATGTTCGCTCGACTGTTTTGAAGATAATTATGGTCGTTTTCCTCCTATTTTTTCGATTAATTATTTTGTTCGTTCGATTTGGTTCCGTTTGGGTACTGTTTGATTGTTTATTTTCGCAATGGCTGGTGAAAGAAATGATTCGCTGCAATCAATTAGTGTCAGATTAGATGGAAAAAATTATACGTATTGGAGTTATGTTATGAAGAATTTTTTGAAAAGGAAGAAGCTTTAGGGTTACATTAATGGCGATTTGAGTAAGCCTAACGATAAGACGAACGTTGAAAAATATGCAGAGTTGTTGGATGTTTGGGAGGCAAACAACCCGAAAATCATCACTTGTATCAACAACTCCGTTGCACCTTCTATAGGTATGCAGTTGGCTAAGTATGATTATGCAAAGGATGGTTGGGATCATTTGGGCAGATTGTATACCCAATCTAATTTCGCAAAAATGTACCAGTTGGAGTGCGATATTCGGGCTCTTGAGCAAAAAAAATTGAGTATTCAGGAGTTCTATTCTGCTATGTCGGATCTATGGGATCAGTTGTCTCTCACAGAGTCGGCGGAATTGCGGGCCTTTGCACCATATGTTGCCAATAGGGAGGAACAACATCTGGTTCAGTTTCTTATGGCATTGCGTGATGATTTTGAGGGTCTTCGTGGGTCGATTCTTCATCGTAACCCACTTCCAACTGTTGATTCCGTTGTTCATGAGTTGTTAGCCGAGGAGATTCATCTCAAGACTCAGTCAGGGAAGGTAATTTCTTCGGACCCTAATCCATCTGTTTTTGTAGCCTCCTCTCGGCCTCTTTCCAGTAATCAGAACAAGCCTTATTCGAGAGTTTCAAGTGATGAATGTAGCTACTGTAAGGAGAAGGGGCATTGGAAGTCTCAGTGCCCTAAGTTACGAGCACAACAGCAACAACAATCAAATAGTCGACCACCTCAGCAGTAGTTTTCTGGTTGGAAATCCAATAACCAATCTCAGCAGCGTTCATATAGGCCTTCACAGCCTAATACTGAAGCATTTGTACCGCCATTAGACTCATTTGCATCATGTTCTTCATCATTAACTCCATCCATGTCTTCTCTTGCTGAGCAGTTTCAAAAGTTTCTTGCCACACAGCCTCACGCTATGTCCATCTCTTCACCAGGTAAGTCCTCAGGTATTTGGATTCTAGACTTTGGCGCTTCTCATCACATGTCACCAAATTTGTCCTCTTTTGGTTCTTTTTGTCCCACTTCTTCGTTGCCCGTTATGACTGCTGATGGTACTCCCATGCTCTCAACGGGTGTTGCAGCTTCTAGTGTTGACTTTTCATCCTTTTGTTTGAGTTCAGATTCATCTATCTTTTATTTATGGCACTCTCGTCTTGGTCATGTCTCAGGTTCACGATTAAAATATTTGGCTTTTACAGGAAACTTAGGAAATTGGCATTGCCATGATATCTCTGATTGTAGCGGTTGTAAACTTGCAAAATTTTCAGCTTTACCGTTTAATAGAAGTATTTCCTCTACTTTTGCACCCTTTGATCTTATTCATTCTGATGTGTGGGGATCGTCTCCTATTATTACAAGAGGAGGGTCTCGATATTATGTCTTCTTAATTGATGATTATACGCATTACTGTTGGGTTTTTCTCATGAAACGACGTTCAGATTTTTTTTATATTTATAATAAATTTCATGCCTTTGTCAAAACTCAACATTCTACTATTATAAAATGATTTAGATGCGATTTGGGTGGGGAATATACTTCTCAAAATTTCAGTGAGTTGCTTGATTTAGATGGATCTATTCACCAATCATCTTGTACTAACACTCCTGAGCAAAATGGTGTTGCTGAAAGGAAACATCGGCACATTATTGAAACTGCTCGCTCTCTTTTATTATCCGCATATGTCCCTAGTGATTTTTGGGGAGAGGCTGTCATTACTGCTGTTAATCTGATTAATAAGATTCTGACCTCTAATTGCTCAAGTTTCTCACATTTTGAAAAGTTGTATGGGTATGCCCCTGATTATTCTTTCTGAAAGGTGTTTGGTTGTACTTGTTTTGTTCTTCGACCTCGTGTGGAACATACCAAATTATCTCTAAAGTCAGCTATTTGTGTCTTTCTTGGTTATGGTGAGGGTCAAAAGGGATATCGTTGTTATGATCCGGTTACAAAAAAATTATATGTCTCTCGCCATGTTGTGTTTCTTGAGCATATTCCTTTCTTTTCTATTCCTGATAGCCCTCATGAACTCACTAAATCTAATTTCTTCAATATTGATCCGTTTTCTGATAATGATGAGAGTGTGCCATATGAAGTACCTTGCACCACCAATAGTGTGCCACCCCATGTTTCTCTTGTTCCTATTATTTCTACTGATGCAGGTACTTTGCCATATGATGTTCCTGATGCTCCCCCTTCTCGTGTGGCCACCCAAGCACCTGCTGAAATGGTGGAAGCTCCTTCTCACTATCCAAAACGTCCACATAAGTCCACTTAGTCACCAGATTTTGTTTATTCTTGTTATTCTGATTCTTTTGCTTCATTTTTATCCTCTGTTCACTGCCTCTCTGAGCCTTCGTCTTATAAAGAGGCAGTTCTTGATCCTCTTTGGCAACATGCTATGGCTGAGGAACTCTCTGCTTTGCATCAGACAGATACTTGGAATTTGGTCCCCTTACCTACTGGTAAGCGGGCAATTGGATCTCGTTGGGTATATAAAATCAAAACTATGTCAGATGGGTCAATTGAGCGGTACAAAGCAAGATTGGTTGCTCAGGGTTTTTCTCAGCAATATGGTATGGATTATGACGAAACCTTTGCTCCTGTTGCAAAATTAACTACTATTCGTACTCTTATTGCTGTTGCATCTGTTCATCAGTGGCATATATCGCAAATGGATGTTAAAAATGTGTTCTTGAATGGTGATCTTCATGAGGAGGTTTATATGACTCCTCCTCCGGGTGTTCCACATTGTCCTGGTGAAGTTTGTAGGCTTAAAAGCCTTATATGGTCTCAAACAGGCACCACGGGCTTGGTTTGAGAAGTTTACTACCGTGATTACCTCTCTTGGGTTCATTCCAAGTGAGAATGATTCAGCTCTCTTTATCAGGTGCACCTCTGGTGGTCTTATTCTAGTCTCTTTATATGTTGATGATATGATTATTACTGGGGATGATGTTGGTGGAATTACAGTGTTGAAGTCTGAATTATCTCGTTGTTTTGAGATGAAGGATTTGGGGCCCCTACGTTACTTTTTGGGTATTGAGCTAGATCATTCTCCAAAGGGTTATCTTCTCTCACAATCTAAGTACATCAGGGACATTCTTCAGCGTGCTCGCCTCACTGGTACTAAGATTGTTGATACCCCTTTGGAGCTTAATGTTCATATTTCCCCGTATGATGGTGTTCTTTTGCCTGATCCCACCTTATATCGCACTATTGTGGGCAGCTTGGTTTATCTAACTATTACTCGTCCAGATATAGCTCATGTTATCCATGTTGTTAGTCAGTTTGTTACTGCTCCTACTACAGTTCATTGGGCAGCTGTTCATCGTATATTGCGATACTTGAGAGGCACTCGATTTCAGAGTCTTTTACTTCCTTCATCTTCTTCTTTGGAGCTGCGTGCATACTCTGATGCTGATTGGGCCGATGATCCTGCAGATCGCAAATCAGTTACTGGATTTTGTGTGTTTTTGGGTGATTCTCTTATTTCTTGGAAGAGCAAAAAGCAAGTTATTGTTTCTGTGTCTTCCACGGAAGTCGAGTAGCGTGCTATGGCTTCTACCACTCGCGAAGTTGTTTGGCTACGTCGGTTACTTGCAGATATGGGTGTCTCTCTTTCTCAGCCCACTCCTATGTACTGTGATAATAAGAGTGCTATTCAGATTGCTCACAATTCAGTTTTTCATGAGAGGACTAAGCACATTGAGATTGATTGTCATATTACTCGTCATCATCTTACGCATGGCGCCATCACTTTGCCTTTTGTTTCTTCTTCCGCACAGATAGCTGATTTGTTTACGAAGTCTCATCCAGTTCAGCGTTTTCATTTTTTGGTTGGCAAACTCTCAATGCTTCTCGCTGCAGCATCGTGAGTTTGAGGGGGGTATTAGAGTTTTATTTAGCTTTGAGGGTATTTTAGTATTTTCCCTTCTCCTATTATTATTAGGTGGTTGTAGTAGGTTATATATATTCTCTCTTCTTCCTTTTATTGTAAGACATTTTAGTGTATGGCAATATGAAACCCTAGCCCCTCTTTTTCTCTCTTTCCATTTGATTATAGATCTTTGATATATTATCATATACAAGTAGTCCTTTCAACAGGTTACTTTTTATGTCTGCAAAACTTGTGAAAATATCTTTTGTATTTATGTAGCAGCGATATTCTCTCTTAAAAAGTAGAGCACGCCCATTCTGCAATGTTCCCTCATCATCAGGGAGATTTTCATCATATTTTGTGTGATTTTCAACTTGCTCTAGTTCGTAAAATCCACATTACTGGCTCGAAAATAGTCGCAGTTTGGTTAAAGAGTCATGTACTCGTCTTTGGCTAGCTGAATCAATTCAGTTCCTCAAACCAGTTTGGTGGAAGTAGTTAGCTTCTCTGCACAAATTTACATCTTTGAGTAATGAAGTAGAGAAACTATATAACCCATCGTTGCATTGCATCAACAAGTACAAAGAAAAGAAACCCAAACAGCGGACCAATCATGTGATCTTTCACCAAGTTATCATATACCTGAAGAAATCGGCTCCAGTGTGAGAAAGGAGAATCGTTACATTGCTCGACTTTACAATTTACAAAGTAAAAATCAAAATATTGTTTTCTTACTCGCAAGGTATTTCTAAAACCAACAACAAAAGCTTATAAAGAGTCTTAAAAAAAACAAGAAATTGATGCAAAGTAGAATACCTTCTTTACAACCCGAAAAGTAAATAAAAAGGAACCCACGAATCTTCAAAACCCCTTTCATGTTGCTCGGCTACAACAAAAGCGAGGAAGGTTTTGGACGAATCTTCAATACGAATTTCATCAACATATGCTCGAGTGGTGAAACAAACCTTAACCGCCTAAATCTTGAGAATATGTAACAATGAATCGATTGTTCATCAACAAATACGAATTTCACTATTTGAGTACGAAACCTCGTCATCTTCTTACGTTTCTTTTTCTTCAAGACGAAAATAGCCATGGAAGGCAGCTCAAATTCGGCCAAACTCCACCTCCTTCCAGACGAGAAGAAATATTCTCGGAAATGTGGGATTCACAAAGTTTTGATAGAAAAGATGTTTTTTTAGTAAAGTTCAAATCCCGAACTTAGCGATGGGTGTGGCTTATTAAATGAGGAAGTGAGCTCTCTATTTGGCTATCTTTATCTTTAGCTTTAGCTTTATCTTTATCTTTATATAATATAAAAGAGTATAGCTATTTCCACTCCAATTCATTACCAATGCACTCCAAAATTTTGTCAAATGACAAAATAACCCTCATTACATTTGCTAAAAGGAAAATGCATGCAATATTACATCAGTTGTATCCAAACAAAATAAGAGTTCATCAATCCAACATTTGTCAAAAAAAATGCAAAGAACATGAAGATAATACTTCCTCTCTGCATAGGATGAACTCAGTTTTTGCAAAGACCAAAATAACATCATTTCTATCCCAAAAAAATTACAATTTCCACTTAGATAGCTGCCAAAAAAATCTGCAAAAGAAACGTTACTTCCTCTTGCACGAAATATAGCATTTCCTCTTTTATCTTGCACAAATGAACCTCTGAAAAGTAAAAAAAAAATTATATCAATTCTTTGAAAAAAATAACATTTAACAATCCAATATTTGCCAAAAAAAAATCTGCACAAAAATATTACTTCTCCACAAAAATCTGCACCAAAAATCTGCACAAACATTTGCACAAAATCAGCCCTATTCACACCCTTTCCAATTCCAAAATCTGCACAAAAATAAACTATATGAATTTCAAAATCTGCACACAAAAAAATCTGCACAAAAACTATATAAATTCTCCACAAAAATCAGCACAAAATATTACTTTTCCACAAAAATCTGACCAAAAATCTGCACAAAATCAACCATGTTCACAGCCTTTCAAATTCCAAAATCTGCACAAAAATATACTATATAAATTTCAAAATCGGCACAAAAAAAAATCTGCACAAAAACTATATAAATTCCCAAAATCTCTACAAAAAAATATGCACAAAAACTAACCTAGCTATCATTTAAGTTAATGTTCTCAGTCGTATTCACACAAGTGCGACTGTTATGTCCAATACTTTGATAAACACTACATTTTCTCGACTTTTCAACAATCTCAAACGCAGAGGGATCACGGCTTGTGGAGCTAATTCCCTTTCTTTTTCTTGAACCTAATGGGCGTCCTTTATGAGGTTGAATCCTTGGTTTGGTAATGGGAGGATATGGAGAATCAATTAGTTGAGCAATTTTTTTCGGCTATCTTCTCGTCGAGTGAGCGGCATTGGTAAATACTTATTATGGAAATCATGAAGCAGACCTTCAATTTTATCTTCATGGCCAATTGATACATGCTCAAAACTATTTGGTGATCTTATATCAATTCTCCATTGTGGATGTATATCATCAAGCCGTAAAATTCTATGATTGTGATTTCTCATCATGTGTGCGCATGGCAAACCCATTGTCTTTGTGAAATGCCCTGTGCATATACCCACGAATGAATTAGATTTTGATAACTCCAATTGTTTGAAAATCTGTCGAAGTGCAAACCCAGAAACATTAGTAACAAGTTCCTTAAAAAGAGGCTCGCGAAATTTATGTGGAACACGAATCTTTTCACTAGCAAGCTACGTTTTAATTTCCTTGTACTGATTTTCGATTGCAAGACAAATTTTTTCTTTCACTTCACGCAAATTTCCGGTTGAAACGTGGAGATATTTCTTGATCATTGCATGTGAACCTTCAACCCTTGAAGTTACACGGTTCCCAAAGTGTACGTAGTTCCAGGCCCATGCGTGTACGAATCTCTCTTTGAAAGGAAGACATGTATTTCTTATGTAATTGAGGACATATTCCTTCTCTTCATATTGAACTTCAAGAATATGCCAAGCTTCTTTAAAACTCGATTCATTCGCGGATTCTACGAAATTAGTCCAACTCAATAGAAATGCATCCCAATCTTCATTTTTATCGAATGCTTGCTTACATTTGGTAAGAATATTTTTCTCAATATGCCACAAACATAAAAGATGTTCGGTTCTTGAAAAAACAACTTGAATGGCATTCACCAAAGATAACTCTCTATCTGTCACAATTGCCAAAGGATGTTGGTCAACACCCAAATTTTTTTGGAACCTTTTGAATGCCCACACATAGTCTTCTTCTTCCTCTTTTTGCATAAAGGCAAAACAAGAGCAAAATGATGTGTTGAAATTAGTAACTCCAACTATATGAAATAATGGCATCCTATATTTATTTGTCTTATATGTACAATACATCACAAAAACATTGCAGTAGCTTTTTCTTAACGCAATTGAATTAGGATGTGCAAAAAACATATGAGTTAAATGACCATCTACGCCCCTCTTCATATCAAAAATAAAATCACCTTGGGAAAGTTCTTCAAATAGTGCTTGAAGAGTGGTATGATCCAAGAGAGTTTCTTTAATGATCTTTCCCCTTGCATTATAAACCGTCCTTGATACAGCTTGGATATTTGGATTATTTCGTCGAAGAGCGGAAAGTATTTGGCATGATGGTATACAGGCCAAAGTCATCTCTTTGATACGCATAATTTCTTCCTCCGAAAAATGACGACAAGATGGATGTGCGGACATATCAACAGAAGGCTCGTGATTGTGGGATTCATTTTTTATTTCCACTTGCCACATTCCATCTTTTTTTCTTTTTCCCCAAATCTCAAATGGACAATTTATAAGACGAGATGCAGTTGCTCTTTTTCGTTGATCCATTGGAACACTAGTACCATGATATTTTCCACCTCTATCACAACCAATAATAACATAACAGTCTTTTTTGGATTTTTTAATTGTAGTAGCATATCCTTGATTTAAGGCCACATTACGAACACTACCAAGCAGCTCTTCTCTGTTTGAAAATTTATCGCTCACCAAATAGAGTTGTTTTTTAGACTCAACAATTTCGACATGATCAATTTTACCCTTTATTTATGTTGCTTTATCGCCTGTTATATTTCCATGTGTTGAAAATGAACATTAGGTATATCAACATAAAATAAAATTGAAAAATCAACATTAGTCATAGAAATATTTTGTTGAACTAAAAAAATTATATCAAATAACAAAATTCACACTAATATTTACAAGGAACTAATCAATAGATATAAATAATTTTTTCAGCCCTAAATATAGTTAGTCAAGATTATTGGAACATAATTTTTTCATCCCTAATATTTTTTCAGCCCTAAACATAATTTTTTTCAGCCCTAAACATAATTTTTTCAGCCCTAATATAATTTTTTTTCAGCCCTAATATAATTTTTTTTTCAGTCCTAAATATAATTTTTTTATAATTTTTTCAGCCCTAATATTTTTTCAACCCTAAATATAGTTAATCAAGATTATTGGAACGTAATATATACAATGAACTAATCAATAGATATAAATAATTTTTTTACCAATTATATTTTATAAATATGTAAAAAAGATAGAAGAATAAATTACCTGAGCTATTGGAGTTCAAGTGTGATGAGTTGAATATCTCTGAGATTTCTTTAATACCCTTTGTGCTTGTGAAATTAATTATTTCATCCAACTCGATTAAATCTTTGTGACTAAGAGTGGTTATTTCTCCTGGTTCAAACCCTTCTTCATCTGATATCACCATCTCTAAAGTGGAAATGCATTAGAAATGAAAATGATTTGGATAGAAGAAAATGGAAGTGTTTGGGCGGAAGTATTCTGAAGACATAAGAGTTAAAAGTTTGATAAATAGTTTTAAGGGTTAAGGGCTTTGAGGGCTTTTTTGTCATTCCAAAATATTTTGGAGTGTCTTAGTAGTTAGTAGGAGCGCCTATAGCTTTACCCAATATAAAATTCTATACAAGGGAGTTAATGCCCTCTCTTCTTAGAGTGTCCACGTGGACAATATTATCTTTCTTTATTTTCTCTCACGTAAAATTGTCACGTCAGATGCATCGTTCCTTTCTTCTATCCCTTTTGTTTCCTTAAACCTCTCTTTCTTTCAACCTTTCCCATTCTCTCTCTTTATATACATAATCAGAACCCATTAGGGTCCAACCCTTCCCCTTCATTTATTTTATCCAAATCCTTCATATTGGATTGATGGTCATCATCTTCACCGTTACCAACAATTTTTGGCACTACTCCACCAGAAGCTTGTCGTCCACATCACCAGAAGCTCATCGTCCCCACTAGCAAGCTCCGACAAAGCCGATCAGGTAACCTAAATCTCCACACATCAAGATCTAAATCATCCATTGACAAATTGAAGATGTTATTTTCCTCTAACAACGATTTTAGTGACTCCAAACACGGGGCAAACATCAGGTGCACCAAATACTGATACCTCTGTTTTATCAGTACCATTTAACAGTCCTATTTGGTCTTTTTTATTTCTAATCGTTGCGTGTATATGTTAAAAAACCCAAGTGTTTGAATTTTTAATTCTAATCGTTGCGTGGATTTTGTATGTAAATCTCACTCTATTTGATTTTTATTCTTTTTCTTTATGTTCAAATTACGGCTATTTCTTCATGGGTTTATAATGTCTTAAATCTGGCTTGTATACACAAAAAATAGTTTGGAAGCATACTCCAGAAATGGTCTTATTCAAGTATGTTTGGTACAGATGTCCTGTAATCTCTTGGGTCTGATGGTATTAACATGTCAAATTGTTTTTCTTTTATATTTCAAAACACTTGAGAGGCCATCCGCAATACACAAACTATCTTCATCTTCAAAATCATTTCTCTTACGGGTCTATTTTAATGTATATTGATTAGTTGGGATGCATATTTTTGGTTGGTTTCAATTTCACATTTTTGGTTGCATATTTAGTTGATAGTCCTATTTTTTTGAATTTACTCAATCTTATGTCATTTTATATTTTGTTTTAAGTCCTAAAGTAGTTAATATATCTCTGCATTGTTAATAAAATGTCTCTATAATTAGTAAAATGACATTGATAACTTTTAAAAAAAGGACCTCCAACTAATTATAAAATGACATAGGAATGGATCCAAGAAAAATTAAAATCTTAGGATTTGCAATTCTATGGCGTTTTTAGTTCTGATTTCGGTTCAGCGAGTTATCGACATAAGAATTATGATTTTGTTATTTTTTCAACTTTTTGTTATTATTAACATTCTCTCTGAACGTATATGTATAATATGTTGATTATTCGTGCGTTTATAAGTTTTGATTTCGTTTCATTAGGTTTCCATCACAATAATAAGGTTTATAATTTTGACATTTTATTTCAAAACTTTTTGTATGTTTAGCATTTTTTTTCTAAATAATTTATGTTGGTTGTATGCAAAATTATTAATGGATAGATGACTGTGGGTGTGATATGGGTGTTTGGGTTTGTATATGTATGTACACATACAATCTTGGCTTAAGGGTGTGTAACATTTTTATTTTCATATTCTGCGGGTGGTAACTCCCCTCTTTAGTTTACTGTCGTATTTTTAATTGATGTACTATACAATGTTACATAGCGGTGGATTTTTATGAATCTTAGATGTTAGTTAAAGATTATGGGTGGTAGACAAGGCTTAGTCAAATCATTTTCTTTTTAATCATTTATAAGTTAGGATTTTTTTAAAAAACTGGTGTTTTCTTTATAATATAAAAATAGCATGTCGAATTGTGGGTAGTTTAATATTTATTCCCTTAAGTTAATGGTTTAATCACATTTTTTAAAGGTATTGTGTTAGTTATGGTGGATCAATATTTCAAGGGGTTTGTAGTCGGATATTTAAAATAAGGTTACCCGTAAATATGAAATTATTCAATATGAAGAATTCTCAAATCGAATGATTTATCTTTTGTTGGTCATAATTGATTTTGTTTATTACTACATGTAAAACAATTTTTGTACTTATTATCATTCTTTTATCAATTTTTTAAGAATCACTCTACTTCACTAAATGTTATGCACAAGTTGGAAACATTTTTCTCTTTATTTATTTTCTTTACATTTTAAAAACCGCCCACTCATGGGTGATATCTTGATAGTCAATCCAAAATTCGAGTCCTTATTTTCCTTTGACATTTTTTTAATAATAACTCACCTTGAAATTGAATATGTATATAACAAAATTGTTATAATTAATAGTAAGCTACCTCGCATATGTAAAGTCAACATTTTTTTTAAAGAAGCATGTTTATTTTTAAACATGTGTAAAAATCTCCTAGCGTGCGCATCGCACGGATTTACACCTAGTATACTAAAAAACCTTAGTAACCTAAGTGTATTAGACATATCCCATATAGTTGTATGTTAAATGTAATAAATATATATCACAGTAGGTTATCAACGAATTAGATTTTATTCAAATTCGAATTTTTGCGCCTAAAATTCGATTATCCGATTACCCGTTTATTAAATGAAGTGGATTTGGATTCATATGATGCGATCCGTTAATAATTCGATCCGATTAATATATATCTATATATATAATATTGTTTATTAATTTTTTAAATATATATTTTAATAATTATTTATAGTAGTCCTATTTTAATATATATTGTATTTACTTATAATAGTAATTTATAATATAATAGTTATTTAAATATATTTTTTTAAATATTTATTATAATAGTTATTTTTCATATATACTTTATTTTGAAATTTATAATAGTTATTTATAATATTATAATCGGATCGGATTGGATAAACGGATCGGATTAACGGATGCTTAACGGATTCGGATTCGGAAACCGAACAGATAATCCGTCGGATAATCGGATCGGATCCGAATCCGTTTAACATAAACGGATTCGGATTTGGATTGGTCTGATCTGGTCTGAATCCGACCCATTTACAGGCCTATGTCACAGTACAAAACGAATATGCAACAATTCACTTTACATCTAATAGCTTCGATGTTTATTGTCCTAATAAAATGAAATGGATACGGTTTTATATCATGTTTCTCTAAAAGTTACTGAGAATATTAACACAACAAATTACATTCGTGCCGGAGGAATTTAAAATACGCTAGTCAGTTGATAATATAAGGTCATTTCTTATTTTCCAATAGTATTCATGGAATTTCGTACCTTACAGAATTTTTAAAGTTATTCCTATAAAAAATTTGTGTGATTTTCTTCACACCTCATTAGAGAAATGGATTGAAAAGCACTCGAATGTTTAAATTTTTGTATGTATGAATAGAAATAGAGGGAGTTGGTTTCTCACATTAGTTTTAATTACGTGGAAGATTCTCGACATCAAACTTAATAATTTGCCTCGCACAAAAGTATCGACAAAATTACACAAGATTTTATACAAATTTTGTATATATTCTCTAAAACATCATTATTTGAGAAACATTTATACATGAGACACAAAATAAAATGTGTCCAAGTATGTATTCATAATTTTTTTTAGTCTAGACTTTATCAAATGACATTAAGCGTTCTTTTATAAAAGAAAGTACCTTAAACACAGTAATAGTATTGATTGCTCAACTAGTAACTCGAACGTACTATATCTCGAGAAAAATGATAGCAATACAAATGACTACTTAGATAAGTAATTACACCACTTAAAGATATCCGACCTTCATATATTTCATGCTTGATTATTATGGAGAAGTATTAAAGAGTTAGGCTATAATTACTTCAATATGAATAAGCTATAGTAAATAAATTATTTATAGAAAAGAAAGGGTTGTTGGACTTTAGAACCCGAGCATTTATGTGACACTGGGTTGCTTGAATCTATAGCCTAAGTTTGTATGTTTTTGCTTATGTTCACAAGAATATGGTTACTTGAATGTATAACCCTTGCGCGCGTAAAATTTCACAAGAGAAATTATTGCCCGAATTTATAACTTTCATGTTTACGTGTTTTAACAAAGTTCTTTCAGGAATACCCAGGTAAATCAATCGATAATATTAAAATACTCATATTTGTTTAATCAGAATAGTTCGTGTGATTAACTTCACATTTGATTTAACGTATATACTTTGAACCAGACTAATTCATTATATATGGAGAGAGAATATATCTTAATCATTCACGCACACATGATTTGCCCATTCGTAGTATAAATGACTTCGAAAGATATTCATTACTATTCCACGGGCATTATTTATTTTTTTAGTCATATTAATTGTTTGAAAATGTTCACTCTATTGATATACAATTTCAAAAAGTTATGTTGTGCAGCTAAAAGATTATTGTTGCTTTAATGAAAATTTTATTCTCTCGCATACTTGGATTTGAGCAGCGGGGCTAGCAAGAAGATATATGAGTCTTTGACAAAAAGTTCAAATTTCGTATTGACTTTATTGAAGTATGCTCAACTCCAACATTCTTCATGAACATTCTTACTCAGATTGAAAGATAACCTAACAACGAAAAGTATCAGATATTAACTATACTTTCTTAGCAAAGTTTAATGCTTATGAAATGTTAAGTTATTTTATATAGGTCATGGTGCTTCCTAGTGCGCTTTTATTTATTAGTATTTCTCCACCTAATGAAATAAGACAGTAGGTGTGAGAACACAAAAAGTATGAATAAAAGAATGAATAAAAGGTACGATAGGTTAATACCTAAGACTCCAAGGGCATATGAGCGCTCATAGAATTAACCTGAAAATAAAGAAACAAGTTAAGTAGACGAGTAAATGCCAAGAATAAACAAAAAGCTACGACAGTTTAGTACCTAAGGGTCCAAGGGCATTGAAGCGCTCACAGTATTTACCTAAAAATAAAGAAACGGGTTAAGTGGACGAGCAAATGCCAAGAATAAATAAAAAGGTACAGTAGTTTGTACCTTAGGCTCCAAGGGAACTGGAGCGCTCATAGTATTAACCTGAAAACCAAGAAACAGGTTAAGTAGATGATCAAATGCCAAGAATAAATAAAAAGGTACGATAATTTAGAACTTAAGGCTCCAAGGGAACCGGAGCGCTCATAGTATTAACCTACAATAAAAGACATCGGTTATGCAAGCGAGCAAGTGCCAAGTATAATTAAAAGATACGACAGTTTAGTACCTCAGGCTCCAAGGGCATAGGAGCTCTCATAGTATTAACTTGAAAATAAATAATTAGGTTGTTCAAACAAGCAAGTGCCATGTAAAAATAAAAGGTATGATAACTTAGTACATAAGACTCCAAGGTCACCGACTCGCTCTTAATCTTAACCTGAAAAAGAAACGGGTTAAGTAGATAAGAAAACACCAAGAATGAATTAAAATGTACGATAGTTTAGTACCTAAGATTCTGAGGGAACTTGAGCAATCGTAATTTCAACCTGAAAATAAAGAAATAGGTTATGCAGACGAGCAAGTGCCAAGTATAAATATTAACATATAAAAAGTTATGAAAGTTTAGGCTCCACAAGTGTAAGAAGACTCGTTGGGCTCACCTGAAAATAAAGAAATAGGTCCAGAAGCCAAGAAAGTATTTAAATAGTATAAGAAAAAGAACAAAAAGATATAACAATCTAGTGCTCGAGGCTCCACGTGAGTAGGAGCACTCGAATTCAATATATCAGTAAAGTGAAAGCATAGAAACCAGTTGATCACATAAATAAAAAATTTCAAACTATGTGTACGGCACATAGTATAAGTGCAAGTAAATTTATACTAGGGACTCCAAAGGCATGCAAGTACCCCCGACAAAAGTTTTAGCATTCGCTTCAATATGAAACGAAGAAAACGGGTTAAGAAATGCGACCAAATTTAAAACACAAAGTACGAGTGCTAGTATGTGATGTACCCAGGACTCCACAAGAGCGTGAGTACCGAGGATATAAACTTTTACATTAGCTTCGACCCGATAAAAAGGTTGAGTAATGCAAGAAAATATTGAAATTCAAAACACAAGCTAGGCTTTTAGTTAATATTGTACTTGGGACTCCATAAATATTCGAGTACTCAAGACATAAGCCTATGGAAAAAAATTTACTTTGTTTGCTCATTAAATTTTAAAGGGACATACTTACAGGTCAATGTCCAAACATCAAAATACAACAAGCAAGGAAACTTTAAAATTTCCAAAGCGTGAAATGAAAGTCATTTTCTTTACTTATTAAGTTGATCTCTACTGACAATATTTAGAGGGGACACACTTACATAGCTATAATCCTCTTGCTAAAAAATGAAACATAACGAGCATATCAACTTGTTCCCACAGTACAGGGGAAAATATGGCATATATGTAATTTACAAAACACAATGTCATGAGAATATGTAAATCCCACAATATGAGTGGAAAGCAATAAGAGTGCATACACAGTTACTTGAAAAATGTTTTGCGAGCAGAGAGTCCCACAGTATACGGGATGATAAATAATATAATATTAACTCGTAAAGATTTTACATGTAAAAGCAACATAGGGCACATGTGGAAACCTAGCGTAAAGATGAAAGCGCAAGCATGTTAAGGTTGTTATTCCCAACAAGAGTAAATAGTATGAAAACTTTCGTGATGAATGAATTGTGCACACACAACTCTCTCACAAAGCAAGAGACTTTTGTACGAGGGGGATAATGTAAAGGGGTCCCGGAGCTTCTTAGTACTAATTACAATTTATATTAATTATGAATTTATTTTAGTTTTAGTGGTAATTTATATTACAGGTTACAAAGAAGGGTACTTTTGTCTAGTCAGTGGTTTGAGTTAGCAGGGCTCGAGGGCCCTAAGAGCCCACCAAAGTACCAGTGGGATCTTTGAGGGTTTTGACTTGGAGGCTAGACAGTAAGGTTCATTGAGTGAGGTAAAATGCTCAACCATTCTAATATAAGAGAGAAAAGAACCGAAAGTCTCGAGTAACTCGCGGCTACTCGAGAAAGTCACACTACCCTCGTGGGACATCAAAGTCACTCGAGAGGTCATTAACATTATAGTAGTCGAGGGGGCTGGGCTCAAGGCCCCTTAACAAGTCCTATTCATAAATAGTCACTCAAGGAGGACTCATGATCCTCAAATAGTATATTTTATTTATAGTCATTCGATAGGGTTCATATCCATCAAGAAGTCATAACTAAATTAACAGTCAATTGAGCAGGCTTACGGCCTCTCAACAAATCATGATTATCGCATAAATGCCATGCAATCCAGAAAAATATTGTTTTTAAATAAAAGTTTAATATTTACTTATTTATTTTAGTCCTACATAAAAAGGGACTTGACACGCTTACAATTTATAAAATAACTATTTTGGGTTAAGCACAAGCTTTGGCCTTCGCTATGTCAATTTCGTGTCCCATATGTTTTATTATGTTATTTAAATGATAAGGACAAGTTCGTTTATATTATTTTAATGGGGACACATGTCACATTTTGGTGAAAGCCTAATTCACCCACACCTATTATTAATAGAAGGATTATCCCTCATTAGAAAGGATAATGTGAAAAGGAGGGAAGAATACTCAGAATAAATGGAGGCTCTTGGTCTTAAGAAAAAATCCATTGAAGCTTGAAGTTTTAGATTCATAGTCATAGTCTTTTATACCAGATTTTTATCATCAATGGTAGAGTCCATAGCATACATTTTACACACACACTTGGTGCTTTTACACCTTGCTACCCTACCTCTCTTATTTTAGAGTGCTTATTCTCTCACCCTGTTCTCCAAAGCTTTCAAAGGTTCTTTCATCGAGATTAAATATCTGCTATTATAATTGTTGAATGCTACCCTAGAAAATATTTTCACCAGATTACTCCTTTAATATCCGTTGAAGGCAAGTCATGCCTCACCAGATCCAGTTATTCATAGACCCTGGTTACACTACCCTCCTACACCAATGACTGCGACATTCCTTGGGGGGGTAGCTACAAGAGAGGTATTAAAAGTGTCACACTTTTCCCTATTTACACTCCCATTTTTTTCTTCTTGCTTTTACTGTGCAAGTATGCTTACCTCTGTCATTGTTTCATTATTTCCAGGCTAGCGAGGCAACTGCTCCGATAACTGTGGATCATGTCGGAGACATGGCTGTGAGAGAAGTATTATACTAGTATACATTCTCTGTTTTTCTATTTCTCCTTTTCCTTCTTGCTTATACTGCACAAGTATGCTTACCTCTACCCTTGTTTCATTGTTTCCTGGCTAGCAAGGCATTTGCTTCGATAACTGCGGAGCATGTTGGAGATATGGTTGTGAGATAGGTATTATAGTAGCATACCTTCTCTCTTTTTCCTTTTCTTTCTTTCTTATACTATGCAAATATGTTTACCTCTGCCCTTATTTCATTATTTCCAAGCTAGCGAGGCAGCTGCTCCGATAAATGTGGAGCACATTGGAGAGATGGCTTTGAGAGAGGTATTATACTCGAATACCTTCTCTCTTTTTTTGTTTCTTATTTTTCTTACTTATATTGTTCAAGTTCTCTCACCTTCACCCTTATTTCATTATTTCCAGGTGAGTGAGGCAGCTGTTTCGGTAATTGAGGAGCCTGTTGGGGGATGGCTGTGAGAGAGGTATTATATTGGCATATCTTCTCTCCTTTACTATTTCCCCTTTTTCTTCTTCCTTATACGGTGAAATTTCTCTCACTTTAACCCTTATTTCATTGTTTCTAGGTGAGTGAGACTGTTCTAGGAACCGTGGAGCATATCGGAGAGATGGCTGTGAGAGAGGTATTACACTGGTATACCTTCTCTCTTTTTCCATTTCTCCTTTTTCTTCTTGCTTATAATGTGCAAGTGCTCTCATCTTCACCCTTGTTTCATTATTTCCAGGTGAGTGAGGATGCTCCGGTAACAGTGGAGCCTGCCGGTGGGGTGGTTGTGAGAGAGGTATTATATTATCACACCCTATATTTTTACCATTTCCCCTTTTTCTTCTTGCATATACTGTGTGAGTGCTTTCATCTTGACCCTTGCTTCATTGTTTCTAGGTGGGTGAGGCGGTTGAACCTTAGGTATTTGACTATCATACCCAAGTAACTATTTCCTAGTTGCAAACTTGTAAGTTACAATGATATTCTTTATTTATATTTATGATGTTTAGGTTAGCATCCCCCATTTGGTTGACCCCCTTCAGACTAGCGGTAACATGCTCACCCCTTTGAGTTTTGGGGTAGGCTCTCTACCATAGACCCTTTACAGAATCTTGATGCAGTTTTCATTATCTTCCGTATATTTTAACTCACCATGAATAATTGTTTTCGGGATCTTATTGGTCGATCCACCGAGGTAGCTGATGAGAGGGATCAAAGTTCTGAGGCCACTCCTGTAGCCGCTGATGCTGATTCTGGTGGGAGTCTTCTTTCCTCCTCTATGAGATAGAGTCACACCATTTTGACGGTGATGCTGAGGTAGAGGCTCCTACAGCCTTCATGAGTAGACTTTGGCGTAAGGAGAGACCAGGACGTTTCAGGACAGATGAGTGTCTGGTCATAGATTTAATCTTAGATCATCATCCTGAGACCTTCACCTCTTTGAGTGTGCTTCACATCGATAGACTCACATTATAAAGGCTCTTGGTATTCATATGCATGACTTCTTGTCTACTTATACTGAGCTGACTAGAGCCTCCACCTTGCTATTTTTGGATCCGCTTCGTGATTTATAGCAGTTCTACCATTTTCGTCTAGATTGGCTTGATGTTGGAGTTCGTCACTTTCTAAGCAATTTCTTTTTAGAAGATGGTGAGACTTAACACATCTAGATAGTCTAGGATTGAGGAGTGACATGTTGAGGCTGCAAGAATTTAGGGTTAGACTGCATCACTTCAGTTTCAAATTGCATCACTTCAGTCCTATCTTGACAAACTTGAGTCTGGTGACTAGGAGGATGAGGAGAAGTTGGCCAGGCTAGAATATGAGTTATTACCAGAGGCTGGTCCATCATATGCTGGAACCATCACCCATAATGACCTGTTCTTGTTATATATAGTCGATAGGCTAGTTCTTGCCTCGTACTATTTTTGCTTCCCATATGTAAAGAACTGATAATTTATAAATGAGAAAATGTTGTTTTGTTTTTCTTGTACTTTTTTTTTCATTTTCCTCCATCTATACATTTGGTATCTATTTTCTAAGACCTGCTCTAATTTTCTGTGAGTATTTGGTCAATTTAGGCTGCCCCATATACTGCGGGGTACTTGCATTAATCTGCACAAGTTATGTACATATACACATTGTTCTTTTAAGCGCAACCCCCTATGACTGTGGGGCATTTGCATGTTTTTTGTGTAAGTTACTGTTTTGGAGCTGCCCTCTCTTTCTATGGTGGTTCTCCTACACATTATTATATGTGTTTATAAGGGATATCTTGGAGGGGGTAACCCCACCTCCTTCCCTCAGGTTCTATTTCAAAAGAAAAAAAAAATCTATTTTTTTTTCAAATAAAAGGAGTAGATGATAACTTTCTTTCTTTAACAAATTCTTTAATTATTACTTGGATGATATTCTCCTACTGATCAAGTGACAAACTGCCAGAAAGACTATCTCTATGTCTGGGAGGACTTTGCTTAGTATACTAGAGGAGAGCATTTTTGTTTCAAATATTCTATTGGGTCTACTTCATATAGTGGGTAAGTAATCACAACAAACATCAACAATTGATTAAAAAGTGTTGCTTTTTATTTCTTTGCTATTGTGAATTGTTCACAAGATGGTATTTCTCTATCATTTTTCACAAACAAAAAAGAACTTTCTCTGGTATGAGAGCAAACCACTCGCATCTATTACAAAAATGAATATTTTAGCATAAATTAGGCATAGTATATCTTTAGGCACTTGGAATTGATGGAATGGAAGCAGTCACTCTCCGGCTCCGAAATCTGGAAGTATCCTGACTTCCCTACCCCTCTCACCACAAATGGACCTTCTGAGTTGGGTATGAAATCCGATGATGGCGTGCTGCAAAGGTGATGAGTAGATTCTCGGAGGACCAAGTCTCCCCCTTCAAACTCTCTAGGTTTGACTTGATTTTCGTAAGCTCTCGATAGCTGTTGGGTGTAAACTTTGAATTTCTTCCTTACCTTATCTCCGTGTTCATCCAACACCTCTAGCTGCATGTGCAGTGGGTCAGGGATGAGTCCATTACTTAGAGTAACGTTAGCTGATGGTACTACTAGTTCCACCGGTAGGACAACTTCAGTCCAATACACAAGTGAGAATGGAGTAAACCCGATTGTCTTTCTCTTAGAAGTGCGGTAGGCCCATAACACCATGGGTGGATTCTCTTCCCATGCCCCTGGCATGTCTTCCAACATATTCTTCATGATATTGATAAAGGTTTTATTGGCAGCTTCTGCCTGGCCATTTACTTTTGGATAGGAGATGGTTGAGCTAATATGCACAATTTTATACTTGCATATAAATTTTTTCCCATTGTCCATGAGAATCACCTTTGGTATACCAAACCTGCATATGATATACTCCTTGATAAACTAGGTTACCATTTGGTTAGTCACCCTTCTTAGAGGAATGTCCTCTACCCACTTAATATATAATTTTGTAGCTACAAAGATAAAAGATTTGCCATGAGAGGTTCGGCTGATCTTTCCTAGTAGATCAGTGTGGAAGGGGTAGGGAGCTACTAGGATTTGCAAGATGACAGAAGGGGCATGCACTGTGTTGCCATTTACTATTAAAGCTCAACACTTCTTCACATAACCAATGAAATAAGCCTCCATGGTTGGCCAATAATACCCCAGCGTCATCAGCTAATCATATAGCTTGGCGCCTCCATATGGGAGGGCTCATGGGCTTCCTTCAACACTCTCTCTGTGTCTTCCTTAGCTATGCACTTCAGTTTCTTCTCATTATATCCTTTCTTGTAAATCTCGCCTTCCACCAGGTAGAAATGGGCTACCCACTTTTGACGATAAATTTCATCGACTCTCTCCATGGGCAACTCAACATCATCCAAACATGCTACATACGGTTGCCTCCAATCTTCAAAGGCCTCTAAAAAATTGGCTTTTGCTGGCTGGTCAAAATGAGTTTGTCACTTTAGATAACCTTGTTGTAGACGAGTAGCCTCTGTGCTCATGGTGGGCCAGTAATATCCCCCTATTGTAATTGGTGGTAAAGTGGAATACAAGTGTCCCCACACTGCTTTTCATGCATCTCTGCTAACCTATCTTTAGCTTTTAATTCCCCAACATAACTTGCTAAGAACCCTCCAAGGCTCTTAAAGTAAAGTGTTCCCTATAGTAGGTGATAGTTATCCAACTCCAATATATTCATCGTCCCATCTCTTGTCTCCAGCTGCTTCATAAATAGGTTCGTCCAATCTTCTGTCTCATTGCTTGGGAGCATAGAATTCACTGTGGTAGGCATTGTTCTTTGTCGCACTATTATTGTCACTTCTATCTCATCCATATCTAACTTATGTGATATCGTAGCTAGTGCATCAGGGTGCTTATTCATTGTTCTTGCATGTCTCTCAACGGTTAGCTCAAGGAGTTATCCTAGTAACCTCTAGATGATGTATCTATAGGGTGCCAAATTAGAATGCTTGAGAGTGAAATACCCATTAACTTGTTTCACCACTAGGTTAGATCCCCCATATGCATAATACTCTGACACCCCTTTGAAGTGCTTCTAACATACCCAAAATGAGGGCTTCATACTCATCCTCATTATTGGGGCAATTGGAGTCTAACTTGAAAGAGATGGTGATCTTCTTCTTGATGTTTAAGAGTATTATGATTGCACCTCCTATCCCTTGGGCGCTGGATCCATCAAACTCCATTTCCCACTTTTCCATTTCTTCTATCATGCATGCTTGGAAGCTCTCTTCAGGAAATTATTCACTAGGGGCTTAAAGTTTCCACTTTCTTTACTTTTGATGGTTTTGGACACAATGCATTTTAAATCATATTTTGACAAAATCAAAAACCATATTACTAATCGTCCTACAAGTGATGTCCATGCTAGGAGATACTTGATAGGGTCACACTTAGTGACTATATGAACTGTAAAGGCTAGCAGACAACGTCTCAACTTCTAAGCCACAAAAACCAAGGTAAGAGAATGACTTTCCACGTTAGTGTACCTTGATTCTATTATTGATATTAGTCTCGACAACTAGTATACTTGCTTCTCTATCCCTTGTTTTTCTTGGGCCAAAAGTGTCCCTATGAACCATTCTGTTGAGGTGAGGTAGAGCAGCAGCGGTGCTCCAGCCTCTGGTGGGATCATCGTGGATGGAGAGGATAAAACTTCTTTAATATTATCAAATGATTTCTTTTTCTCCTCCCCCGGGTACTCTTGGCTTTTTCTTTTAGTCGGGGAGTAAATGGGTGAGTTACTTCTACTATTGTAGATATGAACCTTCTCAGGTAGGACACCTTTCCAAAGATGTTCTTGACCTGCCTCTGACTCTTTGGGGGTGGCATCATCACTATGGATTTAGCCTTTTCTGCATCTACTTGCACCCCCTTCCTATTCACGACAAAACCCAAAAAACTTCCCGTGGTGATCCTGAAGGCACACTTCGAGTTGTTCATCTGCATTTTGTACCTATGTCACCTTTTGAACACTCTACGGAGGTCCTGTATATTCTTTTTTTCTTTCTTGGATTTTACCACTAGATTATCCACATAAAATTCTAGTATATCATGAAAAATTACCATCATGGTCCTTTGGTACGTGGCCCCAACATTCTTCAACCCGAATGGCATGACTGTGTAGTGGAAGTTCCCTAATGGCGTGCGAAAGGCAGTCTTCTTTACATCCGTCGAATCCATCTTAATCTGATTATAGCCGACATACCCATACATGAAATAATACATTTCAAGGCCCGCGGTAGCTTCAACTAAGTTTTCTATGCTTGGAAAAGGAAACTCATCCTTGGGACATCCTCGATTTATGTCGCGAAAATCCACACAAATTCGAATTTTTCTCTTGTCCTTCTTTGCCACTGGCACTATGTTGGAGAGCCACACAAGATGCTAAATAGGCTTGATGAAACCTTCTTCCAACAACTTCTCTACCTCCACTTTAATCATTATGTCAAGGCCAGCCTTGTATGCGCACGTGTCTTGACTTAATAGGAGAGCGTTGGGAAGAATATTCAATCTATGAGAGGTTACCTTTGGATCTATTCTTGGCATCTTTTTATATTTCCATGCAAATACGTCGATGAACTATTTGAGTAGGATAATAATATCTTCCTTTTGTTTCGGGTCCAAACTCTTGGAGATGAGAATGGGTCTACTTTCACCTCCTTTTACCCCCAAGTTGATCTCCTCTAACTCTTGTAGCTACTCTCTGGGTCCATCCTGCATGCATTCGGGATCTTCCTCTAGTTATTCAACATGCTCAATGATATATGAATCATCAACAACAAAACATTCAGGTGCTGGGTCGGTGATCTCATCCTAGAACACCACCCGCACAGACTATTATAAATGGTAGATAACTTTCCCATTGGGTAGGACAACATTTTTTAAAATTTGAGGAGGTCTAACTACCTCCTCCACTTTTGTACTGCCTTTTTCTATTTGGGGCATCACCTTTCCCCCAAGCGACTAGGAATAGATTTCTTTGGCTGGACACCTCCATTAACCACTTACTTCCCTTCTAGCTTTCTTACATAATTCTATCTTTCCTCATCCTGTTCCATGTTAAATGACGCATCCACTAGATGGTCCTCCTCAGCGGAAAAAGGATTTCGTGTTGCTTTGATGATAATCTTTGTAGCTCGAATATTGGCCTTTGCGCACTGGTGGTAGGTGGAGGGTACTATGCCATGAGTGTGCATCCATGCCCTCCCAATGAGTAGCTGGTAGTTGGTATTAGCATTGATGACATGGAACTTAATGTAGGAAGTGAAATTCCCTAACTTGATTATCGCGTTCACATATTCGAGAGATTGCATTCCAACACTATCGAATTAAGAAATCACTAGTTGTACGGGAAATATCTTCTCTTGATCGATCTCTATCTCATACAACATATTGATTGGCGTAATGTTAATAGATGCTCCTCCATCCATTAATGCTCTTGGGAATGAGACTCCATTTGTCATAGCTGTAACATATAATGGACGGTTGTGGAAGTAAGGCAACTGCCTATTTACCTCTGAAAATACCACTACAAAAGTGTACCTCTTGATCAACCTCCCAATTAGTCCCTGCCAATTTAGTGGGGGGTCTCTGCATTTCTGCACAACTTCAATGACTTTCCATGTAATGAGTACTCTGGTGTCATATTTCACCTCTATTAGTCAAAGAACCATTTGAAATTAGGACTCCTTTCTATAGCTTCCAACTCGGAGTTTAAGTCTACTTCATATGTTTGGGCATTACAAACCTATTTTGCTTCGGATGTCCCCCCTCATCCAAGTCCAGGATAACATCCACTTTTTTTAAGGAATTCACTTTCTCAACCTCCTCACTCCCAAGCTCTTCTTGGTCGGGAGTGAAAAACCATTTTTCACGTCTCCTTTCTCGCTCGGTTCTCTGCTTGTGACTCAATGATAACTTTTCCAACCCTTCACATATTTCTTCTCCACTTTCCCACTCCATCAACTCTTGAGCTGCTTCAACATCATACACTAATACCATGATGGCAGTGACAAAGTGATGCAGTGGAAATGGATTTTCATTAAAATCCATAGGAGGTATCTGTAATGTACAACTGGCCACCTGCTCGTTAACGATCCTCCTCAAGTAGTATTAGTCTTTGTAGAGTGGTGCACCCGCTGGTGTAGCTCGTAATATTTCTGGTTGGCTTTGTTTGCTGCTATTGGGTTTTCTCCATTCAAGTTAGGAGGACCTGCTACCCCCTCTCGTACCAAGGTATGATAGAAATCCATAGCTTTCGCTATGCTGCAAGGCAGCGGTTGTGGAGTACCTTCCCCAAACTTCCTCTTGTTATTTCTCGAGCTATTGTTCTTGGATCGATAGCCTCACTTCTTTCCTTTGGGATTTCCATACACATAGTTGACTGCTTGTCTCCCCGAGACTTGGAACCTCCCAGAAGTCATTGGCACTTGCATACTCCAACTTTAGGTCCTTGGCTTGATTATAATAGCGATATTTCTAGCAGCTCTGGCGAACTCTCTAAAAGTTTTGTCTCTAGTTTCATCGATCAAATGCAGCTTATGATCCTCCAAGAGTCCCTCGACACATATTTGTAATATCCTTTCCTTTACTACATCCTCATGGACATCCAATGCCCTCTTACAGAAACGTTTGATATACTGCATTAACCCCTCAGTAGGCGTCTAAACCAATTGTGTCAGGTGTCTCATGGTAAATTAATCCTCTGATACGAAGAACGTATGGAGGGACTTCCTGTGCATGTCTTCCCAAGTAGGGATGTTGTTGGGTGCCAAATGAGAGTACCACGTGTAAGCCTTCCCTGTGAGGGTCTTAGAGAACTCCCTCAACCTTAGATTTTTGTTGTTCGCATGCACTCCCAAGTACTTAACAAACCTTTTCACGTGTTCTCTTGGGTTCCCACATTTTCCACTGAACTTCATAAACTTTGGGGCGATATACCACTATGGATATGACTTCTCATTTACCTCTTGTGGGTAGGCATCCTGCAACTCCTCATACAGGTAAGGACCCTCCCTTTGAGAAGAGGAAATCAACTTCCTCCAAACTCATGCCCTTGGCTGCTAGTGAACTTGGCGGTGCCACTACTTGCTCAGGATCCACTCTCCGTGGCAAAGCTACCTCCACCGGAATCATTGAGGGAGTGGCTGCCCCATAAAAGGGGGAAGCTACTGGTGTTACATATCCTTGACCCAAACATGATAGGTCTACATTATTTTGCTTTAATATGTCAAAAAACATGCTCATAAGACTCATACCTATCATTAGAGCTGTTGTCGGTGAGTTGGTCTGCCCTACCTGAGGCACAAGTATCTTTGCTCCGATCACCACCACATCCTCCTAAGTGGTTTGGTCACTTTGAGTTCCATTTTCAGGTGGAATGTCATAAGAAACTAGCTTCTTAGAAATGTTAAAACCATCTTTGTCCATGAGAGTGAGGATAACTCCCTAGTGGAGTCACCAAATATAAGGGGGTAGTGAGACTAGGGTCTATGAATAACTGAAAAGGGTGAGGTGTGACCCACTCCATTGGGTGTTGTCTTCAAGGTTCTCAAGAACTTCTGGAGCAGCTTCTGATAAAACCTTCTCCTTTTGGTAAAAATGGAACTAAAGGTGGAACTCACTCCCTGCAAGAAGATGATCTTCCACAACAATAATGGTAACTTTTCTAAAGAGAAACTCTTGAGAATTATGGTTGTTAGTGAGGAGCGAAAGAACAAGGCACTAGAGAGAGAGAGCAGGGATTGAATACTAGGATATTCTCGTGTGATTCTCACAGAATAACAATGTAACTTGAGTTATGATTCTTCCTTGACCGTGCCCAGCGGTCCTATTTATACTTGTGCACTAGGGCTGAGTTGACACTTTTAGGTGCCAAAATTAAGAGGGTTTATGAGGGACAAGGTCTGAAACCATTTGTCCCTACGTGTGTACAGCCGACTATCCCCTCTGACAAGTGCCACCCCGTGTGATCCAAAATCAAAAAGAAAATATGTCTCTGAATGGAGACAAAATATTTGATTTGGTAAATATCTTTTAAAATGGTAACTTGTGATACAAACTTTGTAAATTTGAGAGAGGGGGACTTAAGGACCACCTCCTCTAATACCATTAATATTAATGGTGGACCTTGAAGACCCTTCTCCTCTAAAAAAAAATTTCTTAAGAGGGGCGTTTAGGACCCTTTCTTCTAAAAATCATTTTTGTAAAAGTTCATTTCTTGTGAGAAGCCCTTTGGCTGTTCACTTCACTTGTGACTAAGTGTGAGTTGTGTGAGGTATTAAGTGAGTCCTATGGTCTCTCTACTAGTAATCCCTCAATCCTAAAGTGCTAAGTGGTTGAGCTTGCTCAACAAACCTTGTTGCTCAACTGCCAAGACAAAACTCCCAAGAGATTCCAACTGGCCTATTTAAGCCATGCCTGCTCAACTAGGCTATCTGTACAAGAAAGTATGTGTTAGTACTTTTGTTCTTTAAAAGAATGACTTTTCATGATGATGGGGTTGCTCATGGTAGCCACTCCCTCATCTTGGCCTATTTTTTAGAAGTTGAGGGGGAGGACCCTGGAGTTCCTCATCCAACATTTTTTGGAAGTTGAGGGGGAAGGCCTTGAGGGTCCCTCACCCCAATATTTTCTAGAAGTTTTGGGGGGAGGTCCTTGAGGGTCCCTCGCCATAATATTTTCTGGAAGTTGAGGGGGGAGGGCCTTGAGGGTCCCTCGCCTCAATATTTTCTGGAAGTTTAGGGGGAGGGCCTTGAGGGTCCCTCGCCCAAATATTTTTTGGAAGTTGAGGGGGAGGGCCTTGTGAGTCCCTCGCCTAATTATTTTCTAGAAGTTAAGGGTGGAGGGCCTTGAGGGTCCCTCACCTCAATATTTTCTGGAAGTTGAGGGGGAGGGACTTGAGGGTTCCTCACCCCAAAATGTATATTGGGTACGCTTGAAACACCCTTCTACATTACCCATGACAAGGTTCATCTTTGTTGGTCCTAGGTAGCACTGGTGGAGGCTTGGGTGACCGTTGGGACTCCAGCCACCGTTGGATCTTGAGGAACCTCTATCGGAGGAAAAACCCCACTTCTAGAAGCTTCTATCTCCCTCGTCGTTTGTTCTTCATTACGCTGGATAGAGTCAAAATCAATTATTCGATTAACATTATCGTGCGTCATACTCTTTGCTAAAAGAATACCTCCCTAGTAGATTCGCCAAATGTAAGAGGATAGTTTAGATTTTAAATGGAGGTGTAACCTCTTTGAGAATGTAGTAATAACAAGTTAACCTAAAACACTCTTTATTGACTCTAGGGTAAACATCCAATCGTAATGTAACAATAAACTCATATTGCACTCATAATAACACTCGTGTATAACTCAAATGACAATAATGGAAACTTAGCAGTAGCTCACTCAAAGGGAGAGAGAAGTAAGCATCCTAGATACACCTTGGTAGGCATCCAACACACCAACAACCTCTGAAGGATCTCTGGTTAGCTATTAAAAGATTCATAATAAATGACAATGGTGGGTGAGTAAACTCTCTAGTTTGCAATAACTTCTCTCTGTAATAAAATCTCTAGATCAAAGAACTCTAGAAAAAGGAACCCCTCTCTCAGATGTGGTTGAGGCCAATAAAAATCCCCCCATACACTAATCCCGAGATACCTCAGTCCTTCACAGTTGTGAAAGAAACCCCCTCATACTTTGCATCACAAACATTAAAATGCCTGCAGAGACAACACACCCTACATCATAAACATTAAATGCCCAGACATTCCTTTTGTCTGACCATTGTGCGTCAGAGGACTATCACGACAGAGGTAGCTCATCAACTGTCTGACAGCCCCAAATACAATAGAGGTTTACTCAAGTAAGGATTGTACACTATTTAGTTGGTTAATGACATTACCTAAAGTAGATGTGATATTTGGTAGCTGGTTTTTTGGTTCAGAACTTAATCTCCGATGGAACTCTATATGCGATGGAACTCAATACCTACTATGCATAAGCTTCCACGATCTAAGACCTCTCGGTGTTTTACCAGGTGTATCTAATATGGTCAAGACAAGTTTTGACACTGCCTCACTTCTTAATTTTCCAAACTAAATTCCCCTGAAGTTCCCAGAATGGGGTCATTTGTGGGAGCATGTGAGCTCTCCCAAACCCTACCAGGCCTGGTCCCTCGCGAGTACTGTTTGTCCCCACACCAAATATTTCAATTGTTTACAATACTCAACATAATAAACAAAGATACAATTTTAACTAAGTAAGAATGGAAATAAACTAATCTTGCTCACTGAGCTGCATTGCTTAGTTACCTCACTGGTTCCTTCTCCTGAGCCTCTTCGGCTATTTTAAGAGGTCCTTCTAATTCGTAGAATATATTCAGCCCCCCTACACCTATATTGCAGTTACGCTTACACATTGTATGTCCCCAAAGTGTTTAGGAGTTAACATTTCTCCTATGGTGATGGGTCCAACTACGGCTTTTTTTTAAGCGTATGAGTTAGCTATCTCAGGGTCTATTGCATAACCTTTTGACCTGACCCTTGGCTATGTTCATCAAAATTCCATATAGATCCCTTATTCCAGAAGGGGAAGAGGGTTGAAGGCATTGCTGGTGGTGTATCCACTCTCTGAATTTTCTACCATTTTCACTACTTGATTGCAAATAATTGAAAATTGGTGCTTGATGGGAAATATGTAGGAAATAATGAATAGTCAATCAATTCCCACATACGGCACCAATCTATTGGTGTTTAAAACTATTTTGCTGATTTAGATGAGTCTTAACTTACTTAAACTAATTATTACCAACCACATATAAAGTAAGAAATAAATAAATAAGAAATAGATGAGAGATAAAGAAAGGAACACAAGGATTTCATGTCGTTTAGCCCAATGAGGTGTCCACATCCACAGTACAATGTCATTATGATTAGGGTTTAGTACTTGCCTCTTAGGAACTCTCTAGTGTTAATGATAAACTATTTTTAGTTTCCCTTAGCTGAGAGAGGTATTGAGTTATTTATAGTAAGAGGAAGGTAAAGAGGTTGAATACCTTCATACATTTAGGTATTTACACCTTTACATTACAATGAGCCATTGTGCATTTCTTCACGTGAGTGTGTATGTGTATGGTGACTTTTGAGGTCCTCATGTGTGTTTGTTCACATTACTAATTATTCATATTCTTGAGGGCCATTGACTAGTGTGCCGATTGGGGATATAATAACATCGACCACTTCTATTTTATGTCTTTGGACCCACTGAGTATGATGACAAGTGTCGCCTTTTTATTAGCCCACTTGGACTTGTTTTGTTATATTGCAACACTTACTTTATCATTTATCTAAATATTTTCAATAGTACATGGTGTTTAATTCAATACCAAATAATAAACTCGATCATGATTTTGAAGGTATCCAACAAAAATAAATTCATTAATTGCTCTTTTTGATACGTGATTCATTTTCTTTAGCTGACAGATTATAAAAGTTTGCGAGGCATAGTTTTCTAGCTCCTTGAGAACAAATTTATACCATGTTACCGATTCTAATTTTTTTTAGATTAATATACAAACAAATGCAAATTTATTATAGAATATAAATCCCATATGTCATCAAAATATATTAAATGGCACATTGCTTCAGCCGCTAATGGCAAATCAATATAAAAAAAATTGATTAAAAATTTAAAATAATAAACAATAGTGACTCGAACGTGTTAAAACTATACAACAAATAGATGCAATTTAATTGTTAGTTCTCTGTTAAATTAACCTTATGCACGCATTTATTTATCGTATAGATTCATTTGTATTTGCGGTATCAAACGCCTCATATCATGGCAAATGTGGCATTGATGGACTAAAAAAAAAGCATAAACCATGTCCCGTACCAAATATATATGACCAAAATTTAACCCTGCACCATTCTGAACCGCATTCAACCAACCTCTACCAGCTTCCCATACTCCCATTAAGACATTGACCCATTAACAATCCAACCCGATGACCCATGTCCCTAACTGAATATATATTACCCACCTGATTCACCAGTTGACCCGCCTCTAAACCTGCACAACCTACTTGATAGCTTCAACGAATAGTTGTGTTAACCCATTAATAACATCCCATACTATCGAAACCCACATGTCCTTCAATGAGTATACCCATACTTTCCGGACATAACCTCAAACCTTGCATAAAACCACCATTAATCCACCTTATACCTCCACTGACCAAAAAATCTAAACCCAACCACCTGAATCCTCTACTAGATACCTCAAACTCCACCTTAAACCCATTCAGCTCAACTAACCTTCAAAGTAGGCCCGGTTTTAACCTTCTGCCTTGCCTGCTCCTAAACCCGACTTATACCACCTTAGAACCACCTCCACCCAGCAACAAACACACACCAAGCTTCGACCACCCCCAGCACCTGGATCCTCCAACCTGAGCCTGACCAGCTACCCTGCAGAATCATAAACACAACCTACCCATACCCGAGACCCAATCGACCTCCACCCAACTGACCTATTATGTCTAAATACCCAATTAATAAATTATAATTATAGAAAATTACCAACATAAAATATCCAGGCCCAATTGACCAAATTACACTCCCAACGAAATTACAAATTTACCCCTATTACCCTATTGTAACACCACGTATTTTTAAATAATTATTTCTAGAACTTTAAATTACATGTATTCCGTAATTTAAATAGAATAAGAAATATTTCATATTTAATAAATATTAATTTGTGAGGATACGATAATTCATGTGGAAATATGATTTACTATGTGTTATTAAGTAAATAAAATTCGATCGATTGTTAGTACGTCGTAGTGGGTAGAAACGATGGAGATTGACGGTATCTCAACCGGGGCATACATGTAGGCTATTTTTAGGTTGATATAGGATATTAATGTTTAGTGACTCAGATGGTGATTTCGAGTGCATATTTGATCCGAAATAGGTCAAAATAGTGAAAATCAAGTAACCGGGGGTAGAGATTGGACAACCGGGGCTTTTGAGACTAGTTGAGAACCATTCGGGGGAATATAGGTCATTTTTCACAACGGGGTTAACCTAAATTCGGGATTAGAGGTTTAAATAGGAGGTTAAGGGTTAGGAGGTATCCACTTTACACATTAAAACCTTTGAGAGTCCTTTTGATGAGAAAAGGGGGAGAAAAACACAAGGAAAATTGGAGGAGGCTTAATTAGAGGCCAACCATTAGGATTCTTGGCTTGATTCAACCTTACAAAGAAGAAGAATCACATACATTATTCATTCAAAGAAAGTGTTTAAACTTGCTTGTTGATTTTGTGCAGTTTTATGTTCATTTTAAAATTAGTAGAGTGGAACTAATTTTGGGAATATGACTTTGCATGTGAAAAATGGGTTTTGGGGAAAACAACCTATATTACTGAATTGATGAATATTGTTCCTAATTTTAGTTAGATTCATATATTGTGTTCATCTGATTTATCTGTACAGGAATTAGGTTTCGAACCAATCTAAGAATAACTTTTAAAAGAGAGAAAATCTTAAAATTGTGACACAATTAATGAGATTTATGACTCATTGAATTTGGGACAATTATTATGTTGTTTATTAATCTTAGGATGGATATATATTGGGATTCATGTATAGAACTATTGGGGAGCTAAGAGAATTGATGGGGTGGTGATAATTATGAATTTGGATGGTAAGGTTTTGAGGAAACCCGTCACTTTGATCAAGAACTGGGCTTCCCCCCAGAATCGAATATATACAGCTTCAGAGGGCAAATCGATTTGACTATGTTTCCGAATCGATTCGAAACTGCTATAAGGAGCAGCTGAGTTATTTAATATGGTTCAAAGGATTTTTGGAAAATTATTATTTTTATAGGGTTCGTAATTATTGATGAAGGATTTCTAGAAGTTTTATAAGTTTATACGACTTTGGGTAGGTAAGATTAGAATGGAAATATGGTTATGTGTGTTTATGAGGGATAACACTTGGAATATAGGTTACGATTTGGGAGATAATGAATTCGGTTATGATAATTTACGGGTTGTTTTGGAAAGTTTGGGTAATTCAAAAAGGTTATTTAATGATATTAATTTAATTAATGAACAATTAAATATTTAAGAGTCGAGGATAGGCTCGGGCTATTAAGGCTATTGCTTCGAGTGGTAGTCATGTGTGTGTGTGTGTGTGTGTGTGTCTATATATATGTGTGTGTGTGTGTGGATAATATATATATGAGTAATGATATATGTGTGTATGATATGTGTATGAAACATGCCCATCCTAGCGGATATGATATCGATGGAGGTTGCATCATGTGGAGGTCACTCTGACGAATCCTAGTATATATAGTACCCTTCCTTTGAGTTATAGGCCTGTGCACGAACATTTGATGTAGGTTTTGGAGTCCCATGGAATAATCTGATATGGTTATGACCATGGACTTAAAGCCATGACTGCCTCCGATTTTTATTTATATTCTTGGGTTCGGTGGTGAGATTCCGACTCGGTTGCCCAGAATGTGGTGGATATTCCAACTGCTAGATAGCATGCTAGTGATTTCACATCCAACGAGGAAATACTCGAAAGGATTATGATTAAACATATAGATTTTGTATTATGTACATACATTTGATGTGTTACGATTATACGTATACAAAGATTCAAATGATTACACACAAGCATAAGAATTTAAGTGTGAATGTTTACTAATAACTCGAGTAAAGTTATGAAAATAATTCATGATGAAATAATTAAGAATTAATTAAGTAGATCAGTAAGGAAATTAATAATTTAAAGATAAATAATACCTGAAATAGGGCAGTGTGTTGTAGTGAGATTAGTGATGACGCTACTTAGGTGGGGTAGCGTAACTGGGAGGATTAAGATCATACGTTAGGTGTATGATGATACGTAAATATTGTGTATTTCATCCTCCGAACGGATGCATTTTAGCCCCCTCGGGTATCTTATTCCCTATATTTATGCTTGTTAACCAGACAACCTCGAATTTCTACGTTAACATGTTTTGCAGGGATAAATTGAGCTTTTATAGGTAATTGGATGCTAAGTGTGAAGTTCAGATGCATTCCACTCACTTTTCGTACACGATCGCACGTTCAAGGGTAATTTAGTCATTTCACAGATTGGTCACCTAGCCCAACATCTTCACGGAAGTTATAGACCTCCTCACTACCTTCGTGTGGCCTCAAACGGTGCGCGATTCCAAGTCTGTATGAAGAAGTTACGGCGATTTCAGTGGAGGGAAAAACAATGAAACCAAAAGAGGAGGAGAAGAGGAAGAAAAGGGAATGTAGTAGCTGCCTTGATTCTTCCCTGCTTGATCAATCGATCGATCAAAAATATCGATCGATCGATCGATCATTATCGACAGTGGGATATTTGTTCACCATCGATTGATCGACCAAAGGGGTCGATCGATCGATCCCCTATTTTTAGTAGATATTTTGGGCTTCTCTTTTCTTTTATATTTTAATTCCCACTTACTATAAATAGCATTTTTGATGTAATAACAAAGATAATTCATTTTAGCTTAGGTTAGCTTAGGGTTTGAGGGTTTTGGAGAGTTGTTCTTCAATTGTTTTTGGTTTGACACCACATTTGGGTTCAATGTTGCACTATTCATCATCCTCTTCCTTATTATAGTTTGTATTTCATTATTTCTTGCTTTCTAGTGTAATTTACAAGCTTTCCAATTTAGGTTTACATGCTTTATCTACATTCTTTGATTACTTGCTTTCTAGGTAGATTTATCGCGTTTATTTACCGCTTTCTTTACCGCATTTTTAACATGCTTTCTAGGTAATTTAAATAAGGTTGTGTTTGAATTGAACTCACTTGGGTTAACGCATTTCTTTTCTTGGTGATAGTGTTTATAGGTCTATTTCGGGTGCGTTGTCCTAGTTATTATGCGTAGGAGATTTGACGGGGCATATCATGTATGTCCCGTGCTTACGACCTTTCGCGCATAATTTTCTAGATATTTATTAACGCCAAAATCTTATTAGGCTTTTATGCGGATTTAGGTGCGTGACAACCCTTGATTTAATTAACTATCGAAACGAGACACATTCTAAATAACTCATCGACCCGTGTAACCATTTTATACAAATTAAACCGGGTGAGGGATATTCGACACAACCTATAGTTTTACTCGCTTTCATAATCTAGTTTCAATACCCTCGCCTAGATAATCTTTCCCTTTTATGCATCTTTTCCTTTTCAGTTTGTAATCACTTTTTACACTTTTATTTAGGAACACTAAATCATATAAATTCTATCATCTCGTCTCAGTGGATCTTTCTTTACCCAACTTACCACTGTGCTTGCCTCGCAAGTGTAGTTGTAACTTAGGTTTTTGTATTGTCGCGGTGAAACGAAAACAACGACTGTGTCCTGACATGATGACACTTTTCACGCACAATCAAAATGGTGTCGTTGCCAGGGACTAGTTTGTTTTGAACTTTATTTGATTTAGTATTTCATAGTATTTTCTTTCTATTTGTATTATTTGCTAATATTTTGCAGGACTTCCACATTTGAGCACTTAGAAATGCTTGAATTTTTCCCGCGCGCACTTACTTTGTGGAATCCGCCACTTCGAGCCATTTTTGGGGTAAGCATGTCTTATTCCAATTCTTTTGGTAATCATTGTTATAGTTCTCAAAATTCTCGCAAACCTATGACTTTTGGTGAATACTTAGAATCCCAAAGTATTTCAAATTCAAATATGACTTTGGGCGAGTATAACGAAAGTCAAAATTTAGGTTATTGGAATTTTGATGATGATGATAATGATTTTGGTCCTTTACCTCCTTATAATAGGAATTTTGAAACGAATTGCAATAGTTTTCAAAATTCCTATAATATTGAGTTTTCGTTTAAGTCCGATGGTAATTTTCAAAGTTTCCATTTTTATGCATCCTCACCTCGACCTATGACATTCGATGAGGGCTTGCATATATATGAGAATGAGAAAATTGAAAATCGTTATCGGGAAGAAAATCGTTGTTGGGAACATGAATTGGATTTATTATTTAAGTCCGATGACGATTTTTGCTTCCGAGACTTTCGAAGTCGAAGAATGTTTTGAACCAAATGAGGTACTTGTGCCAATGTTTTGAACTAAAAGAGGTACTTGTGCCTACTTTGGAACAAACCATTCTAGACTTTGCCCAATGCATAATAGATATTGAAAGTGAGGATGAAAATGACATAATATCTATTTGCAATGAAATAATTTCTTGTTATTTGCAATGAAAACCAAATAATTTCTTCATTGAAAATGATATTATTCCCTTCAAAACTCAATCTTCATGCGATGATGATTCATCTCATGAGTTTGAATTTCTTTCATCTCCATTTTCATGCTCTATTATCACACTGTCTCAAGTACTCGATGATTCAGTTTCAAACTTTAATGTTTTAAACCTTTTCATCGATGAGGAGTACTTGCTCGAGTTGCCTTCCACAATCGCATATTTTCCTTTGTGTACGCTGCCTCCCATTCCAATTTCAAAATCATTTGGAGGATATTCGGCTTTTCTCGATCCCCACATATTTTTGTCGCTCGTTGAATCCAAACCCCCCATCATCCTTCCAAAACTTTTAATTGGCGATGGTTCCTTTCTTACGCCTTACACATGCCTTCCGTTGTTAAAACAGAATTCATATTTTTCGGAAGGCATGCTTGTATGTGAGGGTACGTTATCCTCCAAAGTCAAATCGTTTTCACGGTGGACCCTAAACTATTTATACTTCTAGTGTACAGTTAGTGTGAGGCCTAAATAGTAGGTTTTATATAGTTAGCTTTTTATTCTTTCTTTCTTTTTATTTTAGTCTAGTGTAATTAGTTAACTTTTGTTATTTGTTTTTGCTATGCTCGGTACTAACTTGTTTTGTAGATTCTTTGGACTTGTTCTTATGGGGATCGCTCCAATTTTGGGTAATATCGCTCTTTTCCTCCCTTTAACTTGGTTCTTAATTAACATTAAGGACAATGTCAAGTTTTAAGTTAGGGGATGTGGGATATTCTATCCATTTCATTATTTAGTCCATGTTTTTTCTCACATGTTAGTTACTTAGTATGCTTTTCTTTGAAAAATTGAAAATTTCAAAAAGATTTTCTTTCTTTTTTCTCCTTTTTTGGGTTTTTTCCCTTGTTTTCGATGATAAATTTCAATAATTGCCCGATCCAATAGACATCCCAATGATGCATGCTCTCGATTTTAGAAGTTATTAGACTTTATCTTAGATTATTGATATTATGAATAACTTCATGAATTAAACTTTAATCCCATGAGCACATGCACTTTTATCGTTCTATTGATTCGGTTTAAGATTTTTATAACTCGGTAATTTTTTGTTGCATTGTATATACTTACACCGAGAAGGATTTGTACCTTTTGTCATTTGTGAGTGTATACACTATTCTTTTCTCGTTGAAAACGTTGAATTCGTTGGTAATCTTAATATTATTTCATTTTACCGTTCATTAATTGAGTTCATACTTGAAATGTGTTACCTTATCATGATTTTCATATATTATTTTGATTCGAGAATTTCATAAACTTTATGAAATGATCATAGGCCATATTTGTTATATCACCCATATTGACCTTGACCTCACCCTTATATATTTACCCTCGTTAACCCCTTTGAGCCTAAATATAGCCTGTCGTTTCATACCCCAATCCCATAACCAACTCTAAATTGGAGTTTTATACCATATATACACTTTACATACCTTTGTTTGGAATTTTACTTGGGATTCAATGTTGTTGTGATGTCGGTTGAAATTTAGGCATATGAAAGTTTGATAAGTAAAGTAAAGAAAAAGTGAAAAAAGTGAAGAAAAAGAGAAAGCAAAAAGCAAAAGAAAACAAAAGAAAACATCAGAAAAAGAAGAAAAGAAAAGAAAGAAAAGTTTTAAATGTTGTATATAGTTCAATGATCTTTGATTACTCTCCCCGATGATATATCTAATGCCGTTTTGAAACTTGTTTTCCAATTTTGATATTTCCCACATTTTCCCATTATCCCGAGTTTTCATTCCGAACACTTTGAATCCATACATACATTCCTTCATTTTGTACCCTAGCCTAGCCTACATTACAACCCTAGTAAAGTCCTATGTGATCTTAGGTTGATGTAATTTAAAAGTAATAATAGTTTTGATAATCTGTGAAAATACATTTCGCCTCTTTTAATGTGCAGTATCTTTTATTGAGATTACAGTTTTTCATTTTATATATAGCATTCTTCATTTGTGACATGTGTGCCGCCTAGTTTCCATTTACATTGACTCTTTAGCCCGCATGTTCCGTGTGTTACCTCCCTGTTTCGATTGAATTTCATTTGATGAGTGTAATGCCCGTGAGGATTGAATATATACTTGCTTTAATGTTTATCTGGTTTATATAAGTTTTTGCCAAATCACAATTTGCATGTGCTCGCTCCCCTCCCACATTTTAAGGTTTCAATTCTATGAGGTGCATTCTATAATGTTAATGATTCGGACTTTTGTTTGAATCCGTTCAATGTGCTAATAATGTGTATGAAATCCTTTTCGCTATTGTTGGGCTTGTCGCATGATGGTTTGGGCTTATTTTGAGTAAACCATGTGATGTTTGTGGGTATCATCCCTGAAAAGCCTCACGAGACGACACTCGTCCACTAGGGTGACCTAGGGGTTTAACGGCTTATTGCATATGCTAAATGCAATCGAATCGCTTGCGAAAGTGTCCTTTTATACCATACTTTTATACTATCCTTGCTTTTGGTTTGCTTGTAGTTCTTATTGCATCCTCTTTCATTGCTAGGGACTAGCAATGTGTAAGTTAGGGGGTGTGATGATACGGAAATATTACATATTTCATCCTTCGAACGGATGCATTTTAGCCCCCTCGGGTATCTTATTCCCTATATTTATGCTCGTTAACCAGACATCCTCGGATTTCTACGTTAACATGTTTTACAGGGGTTAATTGAACTTTTAAAGGTAATTGGATGCTAAGTGTGAAGTTCGGAGGCATTCAGCTCGATTTTCGTACACCATTGCATGTTCAAGGGCAATTTAGTCATTTCATATATTGGGCACCTGGCACAACATCGTCACAGAAGTTGTATCCCTCCTCGCTAGCTTTGTGTGGCCGTGAACGGTGCGTGATTCCGAGTCTGTATGAAGAAGTTACGGTGATTTCAACGGAGAAAAAAATAATGAAACCAAAAGAAGAGGAGAAGAGGAAGAAAAGGGAATGCAGTAGCTACCTTGATTCTGACCTGCTTGATCGATCGATCGATCAAAAGGATCGATCGATCGATGCCCTATTTTTAGTAGATATTTTGGGCTTTTCTTTTCTTTTCTTTTCTCTTTTCTTTTCCATTTTAATTCCCGCTTACTATAAATAGAATTTTTGATGTAGTAATAGAGATAATTCGTTTTAGCTTAGGTTAGCTTAGGGTTTGAGGGTTTTGTAGAGTTCTTCTTTAATTGTTCTTAGTTTGACACCCCATTTGGGTTGAATGTTGCACTACTCATTATCCTCTTCCTTAATATAGTTTTATTTCATTATTTCTTGCTTTCTAGTGTAATTTACAACCTTTTTAATTTAGGTTTACATGCTTTATTTACATGCTTTGATTACTTGCTTTCTAGGTATATTTATCGCGTTTATTTACTGCTTTCTTTACTTCATTTTTAACATGCTTTCAAGGTAATTTAAATTAGGTTGTGTTTGAATTGAACTCACTCGAGTTGAAGGTTGTGTTTGAATTGAACTCACTCGAGTTGATGCGTTGCTTAGCTTGGTGATAGTGTTTACGGGTCTATTTCGGGTGCGTTGTCCTAGTTATTATGCCTAGTAGATTTGACGGGGCATATCATGTATGTCCCGTGCTTATGACCTTTCATGCATAATTTTCGGAATACTTGTTGACGCCAAAATCTTATTAGGCTTTTATACGAATTTAGGGGTGTGACAACCATTGATTAAATTAACTGTCGAAAATAGACGCATTCTAAATAACTCGTCGACCCATGTAACCATTTTATACAAATTAACCCGGGTGAGGAATATTCGATGCAACCTATAGTTTTACTCGCTTTCATAATCTAGTTTTAATACCCTCACCTAGATAATCTTTTGCTTTTATGCATCTTTTCCTTTTCAGTTTGTAATCATTTTTTACACTTTTATTTCGGAACACTAAATCATATAAATTCTAGCATCTCGTCTCAGTGGATCTTTCGATACCCGACTTAATACTGTGTTTGCCTCGCAAGTGTAGTAGTAACTTAGATTCTTGCATTGTCACGGTGAATCAAAAACAACGATTGTGTCCTTACACGAACACACTTTTCACGCGCAATCAGTGCACACTAGATGAGGGTTGAGGGTTGTCTCATGCGAGTGAGCTACCACTTTAAATATGGAAAATTACTTCACATCTTCAATACTGAAACATTATTCACTTGCTAAATATTTTCAAAGGTTTTGGGCTCTAACCCGCGTCAAATATTTTCCAAAACTTTTAGGTGCTCAGCCAGAGGGATGCCAATGATGATTCTTCTCTCAGGGATTACGTAGCTCCAGTTGATAGGGAGGCTTACATGATTTGGAGTAGACGACTCTTTCATTTTTATCCTAGATTTGGTTATCTTTTTAGTTATTGGTGGGCATGTTGCCCTTTTCATCACACCGATTTACTTTTAATTTAATTTAGTTCAGTTGGATTATTGTATTGGATAATTTAGTAATTGATGGTTTATTTGGCACTTTATTTTATTTAATTCCGCATTTAGACTTCTTTATTAGTGTGATAATTTATATTGATTATTACGAATAGGATTGTGATGAATGGTTTATATTTTGGTATTTTAATTAAAGACTAAAATTTGGCTCAACTTGTTAAACTAATAGGTGGTTAGTAATTAATTGAGTTCCGATAGTGATGTGAAGTAGGATCCATATGAGACTCGTTTTATTTTTAATAGGCGAGGTGTCATAGATGGTATCAGAGCATCATGTTATAGTGTTCTTAGGATTTGTGAGGCTTACTATGATTTCAGCGTAGCATTTTTTTTTATAAATACTTATTATTAGGACTATTGCATTCATACATACACATTTACTCACCTACGTCATTCTGCCGATATTTTGTATTTGACAGTGAACTTACACAATTCGATCTGGTTTTATATCCCACCCAAGAAAGAATGACCAACTAAGGCCGCCAGGAGGGTAAATGAGGGAGAGTCTATACCGAATCCGCACGCACCACAAGGGACTTTGATGGCCGTAGAGGTGGCCACTATAATTGCCCAGCTAGTTAATGCCGCCATGACAACCATGGAACATCATTCTTCATAGATTCGTGCATAGCAGCTAGTGACGTCGGTCATTTAGTCCCACTCGGGCCCATTATTCTAGGAGAGAGTGAGGGAGCCCTTTTAAAAAGGGCATCCATCTATGTTTTAGGGTAGCTCAGATGTAGTCGTCCCTAGTCACTGGAGGAAGGATATACAGTGCCACTATCGTATGGTTGAGTGCAGTGACGCTTAGAAGCAAATGTCGGTAACTTTCAAGTTAGTGGGTGTAGCACTACAGTGGTGGGAGTTTGTCGCTACATCCGAGGAGACATATAATATGATGATCACTAAGTTTTAGGTACTATTCAATCACAAGTACTTTTCATCGGCAATCCAAACATCTATGTGGAGGAGATTTAATGAGCTTGAATAGGGAGATTGGTTGGTAGTCGAATACGAGGAAGCATTTTCTCCTCGGGAAAACATTATTTTCAAAGAGGTAAACAATGAGGAGAGGAAGATGTTGAAGTTCATGAATGGATTTATTGGAGGATCAAGCAATAGTTTCTTGTTAAATCGGCATTGAAGACTTACATTAATGTTGTTAATGCCGCACTACTTTACTGCCAGGACCATTTCTTCCATCTCAAGGGAAGCAAAAGAGTGGGAGAGACTATCCAGAGAGGCATAGCATGTGGAAATGGTAATGGTGGGGCATCGCAGCAACACATAGTCAAACATTAGGAGCAAGTTTCTTGATAGGGGATACGGCTAATAGGTTCCGATCGGGAGGTTTTCTACCAGGTGATAGTGGGGTTAGAGAGGGTCAGCAATACCCTCACCATTAGTACCAACAGTAGCATGTTCAACAAATCTTCTAGGGTGAAGGGAATAACGAGGGTGGCCAATAGGTCCGGGGCCATCAGGCTAGTGATCGTGAAAACCCAAATAGGGACACCAAAGCTACATGCAGTGGGACTTCACTTCCCGTTGTTTTATTTATGGTGATATGGGCCACCGGAAGAAGGAGTGCTCATAAGCAGGTAGAGGTCCATAACAGGGTGCCCAACAGGGGCTGCAGGCGCAATTATGATCTATAGTACCAACTCCACTAGCCCTACAATAGTGGGGGCAACTATAGTACGGACATGTTTATAATGTTCGGGGTGTGGGTGAGCTTCCTATTCATGGGCAAAGGGATAGGGTGTTGTTCGACATAGGAGTCTCACACTCGTTTATAGCTACCATATTTTCACGCACAACCAATCTATTAGGGAAAACTAACCATCTTCCCATGTGCGTAGACTCACCGTTGGGCAGTGGGGACCTTATACACTCGATTTGTAGGGGAGTATATATATACGTTGATAGATTATACTTAACGACAGACTTAACGCAGTGAGTTCCTACAAGTTACATTGGTTCCATGCGAGGTGTTCGTACCCCCTACGGGACCGTTTGGGGGATGGTTTGGGTTTTCACCCTTTAACGGCTTGTTTTTTAGTTTAAGTGTTGATTTTTGCAAATTATCGTCATATTCTCAAACCGAAAGATCCGGGATGATGCGGTCAGTTACTACAAGTCACATTGGTCCCGTGCGACGTGTTCGTGCCCCTTACGGGGTCGTTTGGGGGATGGTTTGGGTTTTCACCCTTTAACGACTTGTTTTTAAGTTTAAGCACTAATTTTTGCAAATTATAGTCATACTCTAAAACCGGGAGACTCGTGACTACGCGGTCAATTCCTACAAGTTACAATTGTCCCGTGAGAGGTGTTCGTGCCTCCTACAGGATCGTTTGGGGGTTGGTTTGGGTTTTCACCCTTTGACGGCTTGTTTTTTAGTCTAAGTGTGATTTTTGCAAATTATCGTCATACTCTCAAACCAGGAGACCCGAGACTACACGGTCAGTTCTTACAAGTTACATTGGTCCCGTGCGAGGTGCTCATGCCCCCTACGGGGTCATTGGGTGATTAGTTTTGGTTTTCACCCTTTGATGGCTTGTTGTTAAGTTTAAGTGCTGATTTTTTTAAATTATCATAATACTCTCAAATCGAGAGACCCGGGACTACGCGTTCAGTTCCCACAAGTTACATTGGTCCCGTGCGAGGTATTCGTGTTCCTACGGGGTCGTTTGGGGGTTGGTTTGGGTTTTCACCCTTTAACGGCTTGTTTTTAAGTCTAAGTGTTTATTTTTGCATATTATCTTCATATTCTTAAACCGGAGGACCCGGGACTACTCGGTCAGTTCCTACAAGTTACATTGGTCCCGTACAAGGTGTTCGTACCTCCTATGGGGTCGTTTGGGGGCTGGTTTAGGTTTTCACCCTTTAATTGCTTGTTTTTAAGTCTAAGTGTTGATTTTTTGCAAATTATCTTCATATTCTCAAATCGAAAGACCCGAGACTACGCGGTCAGTTCCTACAGTTATATTGGTCCCGTGCGAGGTGTTCGTGCCTTCTACGGGATCGTTTGGGGGTTGGTTTGGGTTTTCACCCTTTGAAGGCCTATTTTTTAGTCTAAGTGTGATTTTAGCTAATTATCGTCATACTCTCAAATCGGGAGACCCGAGACTACGCGGTCAGTTCCTACAAGTTACATTGGTCCTGTGCGAGGTGTTCGTGCCCTCTACGGGGTCATTGGGTGATTGGTTTGGGTTTTCACCCTTTGACGGCTTGTTTTTAAGTTTAAGTGCTAATTTTTGCAAATTATTATCATACTCTCAAATCGAGAGACCCGGGACTACGCGGTCAGTTCCCACAAGTTACATTGGTCCCGTGCGTGGTGTTTGTGCCTCCTACGGGGTCGTTTGGAGGCTGGTTTGAGTTTTCACCCTTTAACGGCTTGTTTTTAAGTCTAAGTGTTGATTTTTTGCAAATTATCTTCATATTCTCAAACCGAAGGACCCGGGACTACGCTATCAGTTCCTACAAGCTATATTGGTCCCGTGCGAGGTGTTCATGCCTCCAACGTATCCGTGTGGGGGTTGGTTTGGGTTTTCACCCTTTAACGGCCTGTTTTTAAGTCTAAGTGTTATTTTTGCAAACTTTCATCATATTCTTAAATCGGGAGACCCGAGACAATGCGGTCAGTTCCTACAAGTTACATTGGTAACGTGTTCGTGCCCCCTACGGGGTCATTTGGTGGTTGGTTTGGGTTTTCACCCTTTGACTGCTTGTTTTTTAGTCTAAGTGTGATTTTTGCAAATTATCGTCGTACTCTAAAACCAAGAGACCCGGGACTATACGGTCAGTTCCTACAAGTTACATTGGTCCCGTGCGAGTTGTTCGTGCCCCCTACGGGGTCGTTTGGTGGGTGGTTTGGGTTTTCACCCTTTAACGGCTTATTTTTAAGTTTAAGTGTTGATTTTTGCCAATTATCCTCATATTCTCAATCCGGGAGATCCGGGACGACGCGGTCAATTCCTAAAAGTTACATTGGTCTTGTGCGAGGTTTTCGTGCCTCCTACAGGATCGTTTGGGGGTTGGTTTGGGTTTTCAGCCTTTGATGGCTTGTTTTTTAGTCTAAGTGCTGATTTTTTCAAATTATCATCATACTTTCAAATCGGGAGACCCGGGACTATGCGGTCAGTTCCTACAAGTTACATTGGTCCCATGCGAGGTGTTCCTGCCGCCTACGGGGTCATTTGGCGGTTGATTTGGGTTTTCACCCTTTGAAGGCTTGTTTTTTAGTCTAAGTGTGATTTTTGTAAATTATCGTCATACTCTCAAACCAAGAGTCCCGGGACTACGCGGTCAGTTCCTACAAGTTACGTTGGTCCCGTGCGAGGTGTTCATGCCCCCTACGGGGGTCATTTGGTGGTTGGTTTGGGTTTTCACCCTTTGACGGCTTGTTTTTATGTTTAAGTGCTGATTTTTGCAAATTATCATCATACTCTCAAATCGAGAGACCCGGGACTACGCAGTCATTTCCCACAAGTTACATTGGTCCCGTGCGAGGTATTCGTGCCTCCTACGGGGTCGTTTGAGGGTTGGTTTGGGTTTTCACCCTTTAACGGCTTGTTTTTAAGTGTAAGTATTGATTTTTGCAGATTATCTTCATATTCTCAAGTCGGAAGACCCAAGACTACGCGGTCAGTTCCTACAAGTTACATTGGTCCCGTACGAGGTGTTCGTACCTCCTATGGGGTTGTTTGGGGGAAGGTTTGGGTTTTCACCCTTTAATGGCTTGTTTTTAAGTCTAAGTGTTGATTTTTGCAAATTATCTTCATATTCTCAAATCGGAAGACCCGAGACTATGCGGTCAGTTCCTACAAGTTATATTGGTCCCGTACGAGGTGATCGTGCCTCCTACGGGATCGCTTGGGGGTTGGTTTGGGTTTTCACCATTTGAAGGCCTGTTTTTTAGTCTAAGTGTGATTTTTGTAAATTATCGTCATACTCTCAAATCGAGAGACTCCTGACTACGTGATCAGTTCCTACAAGTTACATTGGTCCCGTGCGAGGTGTTCGTGCCCCCTATGGGGTCATTGGTTGATTAGTTTTGGTTTTCACCCTTTGATGGCTTGTTGTTAAGTTTAAGTGCTGATTTTTTAAATTATCATAATACTCTCAAATCGAGAGACCCGGGACTACGCGTTCAGTTCCCACAAGTTACATTGGTCCCGTGCGAGGTATTCGTGTTCCTACGGGGTCGTTTGGGGGTTGGTTTGGGTTTTCACCCTTTAACGGCTTGTTTTTAAGTCTAAGTGTTAATTTTTGCAGATTATCTTTATATTCTCAAACCGAAAGAACCAAAACTACGCGGTCAGTTCCTACAAGTTACATTGGTCCCGTACGAGGTGTTCGTACCTCCTATGGGGTCATTTGGGTTTTCACCCTTTAACGGCTTGTTTTTAAGTCTAAGTATTGATTTTTGTAAATTATCTTCATATTCTCAAATCGGAAGACCCGGGATTATGCGGTCAGTTCCTACAAGTTATATTGGTCCCGTACGAGGTGTTCGTGCCTCTTACGGGATCGTTTGGGGGTTGGTTTGGGTTTTCACCCTTTGAAGGCCTGTTTTTTAGTCTAAGTGTGATTTTTGTAAATTATCATCATACTCTCAAACCGAGAGACCCGTGACTACGCGGTCAGTTCCTACAAGTTACATTGGTTCCGTGCGAGGTGTTCGTGCCCCCTACGGGGTCATTGGGTGATTGGTTTTGGTTTTCACCCTTTGACGGCTTGTTGTTAAGCTTAAGTACTGATTTTTGCAAATTATCGTCATACTCTCAAATCGAGAGACCCGGGACTACGCGGTCAATTTCCACAAGTTATATTGGTCCCGTGCGAGGTGTTCATGCCTCCTACGGGTCGTTTGGAGGCCGGTTTGAGTTTTCACCCTTTAACGGCATGTTTAAAAGTCCAAGTGTTGTTTTTTGAAAATTATCTTCATATTCTCAAACCGAAAGACCCAGGACTACGCGATCAGTTCCTACAAGCTATATTGGTCCTGTGCGAGGTGTTCGTGCCTCCTACGGGTTCGTGTGGAGGCTGGTTTTGGTTTCCACCCTTTAACGTCCTATTTTTATTTCTAAGTGTTATTTTTGCAAACTATCATCGTATTCTTAAATCGGGAGACCCGAGACTACGCAGTCAGTTCCTACAAGTTACATTGGTCCCGTGTTCGTGCCTCTTACGGGGTCGTTTGGGGGCTGATTTGGGTTTTCACCCTTGAACGTCTTGTTTTTTAGTCTAAGTGTGATTTTTGCAAATTATCGTCATACTCTTAAACCAAGAGACTCGGGACTACGCGGTCAGTTCCTACAAGTTACATTGGTCCTGTGCGAGGTATTCGTGCCTCCTACGGGGTCGTTTGGGGTTGGTTTGGGTTTTCATCCTTTAACGGCTTGTTTTTAAGTCTAAGTGTTGATTTTTTAAGATTATCTTCATATTCTCAAACCGGAAGACCCGGGACTATGCAGTCAGTTCCTACAAGTTACATTGGTCCCGTACGAGGTGTTCGTACCTCCTATGGGGTCGTTTGGGGGCTGGTTTGGGTTTTCACCCTTTAACGTCTTTGAAAGCACTCAACCACCCCCTGATGAAGGAAAGCTCCTCGAACTATGATAATCTTATGGGAGCATCCAACTAGCCCTGATCATAGCCATCAGTCCACACTTAGCGAGGGCCCTTCTTGAATAGATGCCGCAGTCGGGTGACGTTCTTTTGGAGACCAGCAGCAGTCACATAAGCTCGCTGAACATCGCAGCGCAGCTCCTCCATTTCCCTCTCATGTTACTCCTCGACTTCCCTACTCCTACCCCTTGTACTCCTACCAGCACGCGGGAGGGGATGCCGAGCAGCTCGCGACGAGGAAGAGCCTTGTAAGACTATCGAAGCGGTGCTCGGCGAATGGTCCTTAAGCTTAGAGACCTCCCGCCTCAGGTCTTCATTCTCCCGCTGAAGAAACTCCATGACTTGGTTGATCTCGGTGGCCTCCAGTAACTTTGCTCTCAGCTCACTAACTTCTTCTTGCACTGAAGCACCGATCTCTTCCATTTCCTGGAGCCTGTCCTTCAATTTGGCCTCCATCTCGAACTGATCCTTATATTTCTAGTTCCTTGACTTAGCAAACCTGCAAAGCCTAGCAAAGGCCTGGCAAACTACAGGGCTTGCATTAGGACCCAGAGTCCTACCTAATTGGGAGGTAACAGGAATATAGTCATCCACATCAACCAACTACAAGTAAAAGAAAGAGAAAAGAAAGAGATCAGCATAAATAAAAATAAAGTCTTTTCATTGATAATGAGCGAGGTTACATCAGATCAAAAAAGAAAAAAGTTACAAAGAAGCCCTATCAATTAGCAACCTCGGTGGATGGACCCTTGTCCTTATCAGCATCAGCAGGGGCATTACCCTCTGCAGGGGTGTCCACTGCCCCCTCGACCAAGGGAGCATCAGTAGGAGTCTCCTGAGAAACAGGATTGGTGCCTTCAGCAGTTGGGGCTGGATCCTCATCCACGACTGTCTTTGCCCCTGGATCATGCTCGTCAAAGAGTGGGGATGCAACGTCCACCCCAGAAGCCACGAGGGCCTTGTTCCACCCTTTCTTGAAGTTCAGACGGCTGATATAGCCTATCTGAACCTCGGCGTCCTCATACGCAGTAGCCCAGCCAGAATTGTACGAATCTTCTTTAAGAGTGGATGCCTGGGCTTTCTCCGCCTCCAGTTGCTTGGCAAGAACCCTGTTCTTCTTCGTAAAGTCTAGCTTGCTCGAGCATACCAGATCATACGACTTCCTTAGCTCGCCAACTCCCTGACAGCATTATCTCTCTCGCGAGCAGAATTAGCAAGGGCCGAGGCAGATGAAGCTCGAGCCGCATCAGCAGCCTTCAGATCGGCCTCCAGCTGAGAACCCCTGGCTACTAGAGTAGACTTGTGCTGCTCTAGCTCGCTGTTCCTTCTCAACAGCTCGTCGCGAGAGCGAAAGAGCACAGCAAAGTCAGTCACAAACTGCAAAAAACGAGGGAAGGATCAGAAATACGAAACCATCAAAACGGATTAAAAGAAATTGAGAATTAGAAGATGAACCTTACCAAGGCAAGCCTCTAGCTAGCTTGCAAAGCCAGTTGATCGGACCCCGACGCCCTCTCACGATCTGCAGGGAGGACTGCTCTCTCGAGTAGGGCAGGGGCAAGCTGAGGAGAGGTGGCCACCGAAGCCCCCTCAGGCAAGGCAGATACTGGGACCAGGGCTTGACCAGTTTTGGTCCTCAGTTCCATCTTCCTCCTCTCCTCCTCCTTTTCTCTCTCCCTTCTCTTTCTCTCTTCCACCTTCTTCCTCTCCTCCTCCTTTTTCTTCTCTCTCTCTCTCGCCTGCTCCTCCTCTCTCTTCTTCTTCTCTTGCTCCTGAGAGGAAGGCCGAGAACCAGTAGCTATGGCCCCGGAGGCATTCTTCGATTTCTTGGACCTCTGGGCAAGAAGCACATCATCATCATCATCATCATCTCTGATTAAATTATTCCTGGGAGGCATCTCTTCACTAGAACTACTGGTAGTGCTCGAAGAACTGCTACTGTCAACACTGCCTGCACCCAAATTACTAACACCTGCAGGCTCACTCTCCGAGCTGCTCTCCTCTTCGTCCAATTGGATGGGCTCAGCAGAAATCTCTTCGGAAGAGTCAAAGTCCGGATACCTATCCACAGGTCGGGCTATGAAGCTGGAGCCTGTGTTCTTGTATTCAAGTAGAAAAGCAGCAGACCTAGGATGCTCGCCATCACCCAAAGGTTCCCTGATGTTCCAAGCTTTCACCAGTTCCGAGATACGAACCTCGCTGAGAGAAGGCTCCAAGTTCTTTATCCTCGCTGTAAAAGAGATAGCAAGAAGAGGTTAGAAAAATCATATAGTCAGCAAAGGTTGAAACAATAATACAACATCTACCTATATATTCTTCCCCATAAAAGGGAACAGTGAACCTCTCAGACCTCGACCCTTCAAATTGGGGGGAGAATTGCCAATTCCTAACAAGAAAACCTTCTTGCCAGTAGCCCTTATGGGAATCAGGTAAATTTACTACCAATACCCTATCAGGGCTCCTAGCCTTAAGGTACAGGACACCTGAACTCGTTCGAGAAAAAGAATAACAAAAGCAGACCTCGGCAAGCCCTAACCTTGTGTCGTACAATTGATTTATCCTATGCACGCCGTTCACTATTTTCCATACGTTGGGCGAACATTGTGCAGGCACAATACCAAAATATCTAAAGAAGTGCAGAAACAGACCATTAGGGGGAAAGGTAAGACCCCCCTAGGAGAGCAACAGGACGTGAATCCAATGTGCATCCTCTATATCCCTAATGTTCCTAGGCAGCGAGGCACAACACTCAATCTCTACCCACTCAGGAATACTGTAGAATTTTCTAAACTCAGTTATTGACCTATTTCCAATCTTCGCCATTGGAAAAGTACAAGAAAAACTATAAACTCGAGAAAAGGGCACGAGAGACTTACAAGACAGAAGATCAGGTCAAATGGCGAAGAAGCGACGAGAGTGGAGACCGAAAATAGAAGGTACAAAGCTTAAGAGTTCTCAGAAGATAGAAGATTGCTGGAAAAGCTGAAGCGACGAAGAGAAAGTGTGTCTTATTCCAATAAGCCTTCAAGTCTAATCATAACGCACGGATAGCGAAGCGGGTGCCGCCAAAGAAAATTTACAGTTTTCAAAGAAATCGACCATCATAGCTGATTATTTAAATTCATTGGACCTGTAAAAATGGCCCAACAAATTTAGGGGCAATTGTGGGTACCCTGAATTTAGCACCATAAGGCCTGGACGAGTAGCCTCTCCTTAGCGGCCCAAAGTCCAGGCCCATCACCTCTTGTACTCATCCGATTGCCCCACGATCCCATGAAGAGAAGCTGTAAGGGAGCACGATCCCATATAGGGGAGATGGCTAATAAGGAGGAACCCATCACCCCCACTACTCCAATATATACATGTATAAATTAAACCCTAAGTCCGGGGCAAAGGACAAGTTGTATTCTCTGTACTTATTCTTCATAATATAGAGAAATAATACCGAATGAACCACCGTGGACATAGGCACATCTTTGCTGAACCACGTATACCCGTTGTTGTGTGATTGGCTTTTTATTTATCTTTTCTTGGTTGTTACCTCTTTCATATTTATTTGTGTTACATAATAATTGTCACCACAATAGCTATCATAATCACCTCCATCACAAAATAACTTGGTTTCAAGTCACTGAGAATTATAAGAACCTGCATTATATGGCCCTTAATCCCAAACTGAGTGTTCCCTAGTTTCTGTTGCTTTCTTCAGATTATTCATCAATTACTTATCATAGCACTGCTAAGGCAAGAGATTTAAATGAGTTGAAGAATCACAGAGTATATTTAAGTGAAAAATTAGAGGAGATTTAAATGAATTAAACAATATGAAATCTTCCATATTTCTCATTGTAAATATTTCAAATTAAACACACAATTTCATACTTTCCGACTTTTGGTAGTGTTTGATACCACATTTTTATAAAAATTGTTTCACCTCCCCTTGGATACATTTGGTAAAGCTTCACTTTTTCTCATTTTCAATTTATAAAATTTCCTAACTTCCCCCACCCCAACCCAACAGGTTTATTTTTTCCAATATGTGTTAAAAACATAATTTTCATCACTACAATCAAACACATAAAGAGATGAAAAATAGTGAAAACAACAATTTTGGTTAAGTGTTTTCCTTTTAATTTCCTAGGTATACCAATAAAATGCACCATTAATTTTTAATATATATATATATATATATATATATATATATATATATATATATATACACCTCGAATTCACCAATACCAGGATATTTCCAACCATGTTTTGCAGGATACGAGGGATATCGTAACTCCCCACATGGACCCAATCCAATTTCAATCTCAGATGGCCTTTTTTTGTATAACCCATAAATGGAGACATATAAAGATAAAAGGGAATAATTAGAAAACAAATCTTTCAATGCACGCAAATGTAACCTAATTTCAACTTCTCAGAAAATGAACAAAGATATTTGAACAAAATCAAATGAAAAAGAAGTCAAACATGTTCGCTAGTAGAATCGAGTGGCAAGATTATACCAAGCATAGAATAATAGTTGATGGATTGGTTAGTTGACTTTATATCGCCATTGCAATCAATATATGAAGAATTTTAGTTATTTTTGTAGCATATGTCTAATCTCTTCCTCTAGTGACTGAAAACCACACAAAATTATAGATTTACTTGATGCTAATTAATCAATGAAACGGTCAAAACTAAAAACCGAGGAACCAATGTAATCTATTTAGATACATATACACAAGCTGAATATCAATTGGCAACAAAAGAGATTTCGATAGATTATGCCCAAACTTTAAAGAAATAGAAGTAGAAGCAGCAGAAAAAAAATTACCCCAGAAAGCGGAAATACACATTGCTTTAAAAAAAATACACTCATTGCTTTTAAAAATAATTACCTGAGCCGGAGAGGGAGATCTGAGCAGAAATAGATATCTGACCGTAGAGTTGTGCGTGGAGATAGAGGGAGAGACCTGGCACGTCCACAGTAAACGAGCTGGATCGAGCAAGTAGGGCCGACTGAAATGGCAGATGATGTGTAGGAAGGGGGATGAAGCGGTGGCTCTAGGTGGTGGTTGTAAATCAATCAGTTAGATTGATCGCCGATCGAAGTGAGGAGAAGAAGAAGAAGTGGGTGACACCGGGTGGGGAGGGGGATAGAGAGAGAACGAAAGGTCTCGGGGAACTTTGAGAGAGATAGAGAGCGCGCGACTGAGAAATGGGGGGAAATTTGGGGAAAAAATAAAATCTAAGGGTATTTATATTTTAGGAAGTGTCCTCAATTTTAGCACATTTAAAAATAGTGCCAAATTTTGGCACGGTTTTAAAGTGTGCCAGATTGTTATTAAATCGTGCTAGAATTTGTCACGGTTTTAAGCTGTGCCAAATTTTTAATATCAGGGTATGACAAATTACTGTTTTTGGTGTAGTGCTTGGGCTTGAGTAAATAGGCTCCCAAAATTGCCCCTAAAATTCTTGGACTGGTAAATTAGGCCAATTATTTTTACACATGTCTAAGGCCCAAGTCTTGAAGTAATGAAAAAAACTCATGGCAAATTCGTAATTTACAAGCTTCGTCGAGGACATGCAGGTCCTTAGGGGGATATGCAACGCTAAAATCTTTCTTGGAGAACATAAATCATCATTCATTAGCAGTTCAAACTTTCTTGTGTGCTAATCAATCATGAAATCACTTTCTTTGGTCATCTTTGTGCATGAGCTTCGTCTCTAAGCTTTCCCACCTATCTTCTTCTTCAAATCCAGAGCTTTCTATTGTCATTTCACTTGGAAGCCCCTCTAATTCTCTTCCTTTCTTCTCAAACTCTTTCTTTTCTGAAGTAGATTTTAGGAAAACGTATAATATACCTAAGTGGGTTGAGATCAACTATATCTCCATTCCTACACACATTAGAAATATAGAGGGTGGACACTGGAATCACACTCTTTTGAAAGTCCATGGAGGTTTAACTTTTCCTCCAAACCCTTTTTTTAAGGTTTTTCAAATATTTTGATTTCGTACCTGCCCAGTGTCCCCAACAACTAGAAAATAGTGAATGGGTTCCATAGAATAAATTAGATATATGGCATGATATTTGGTCTTCCTGAGTTGTTCTATTGTTATGTCTGGTCGCATACTAGCGAGAGTATTTTATATTTAAAGAAAAGGAAGCAGAGAGTTTTGGTCGTAAACTTGCTTAATTCCCATAAGGACTATTGGGAGCAGGGCTTTGTTGCTAAAGACCAAAAATATTCTCCACGACTAGAGAGTCATAGGTATAGGGGACCTCTAGTTCCTAACTAGGAGAGAAATAAATAAATTGTTGATACTCCTCTTGTCTATTGTTAAATTTCAGCTTATTGTGTTCTTTTTCTATTATTTTCCTTTGTCTTCTCTTTACATGTTATTTCCCTTCTTCCTCTAGCTATGTTTCTTTCCTTTGATTTATATCTCGTCAATTAAACCAAGAGTCTGACATTTCTGAGCAAAGGGTTGTTGATCTTAGGAAGGTTTGGAGGATAAGGGATAAGCTACCGGATAGTGAGGACCCTCATTCAACAACACATTTTTTGGATTACAAAAATACTACCAGCAGTTTCATTGCTTTTCCTGTTGATGGCATACCAAGCTTTAAGGCTTCAGAGACTAGTGGCCCATTTGAGCCAATCATGCTAGAGTAATAAGATGAAGAAGAGGAAAGCAAAAAATAATAAGGAGAAGAAAGAGAGGAAGAAAATGAAGAGGAAAAAGAAGAAATTGAGGAGGAAGAAGGAGAAGAGGGAAAAGAGGAAAATAGGGAGGAATAGATCAGCAATGATGGAGATAGTAGTGAGGAGGGATAGATGTCTAGCCAATTGAAGGGGTGGAATGTGATTAGGGATGATGATGAGGATCAAGACCTTATCTCTGACAGGATAAAATCATTGAAGAAGACTGAGCCTAACAAGAATGAGCAATAACTGAGAAGACATGATAGCCTACATAAAAAGCTCATTAGAGGCAGTAGTGAAAACTGGACGAGAATGTATGGGCTATATGTGGGGCCTATTGTCCATAGGTATAAAGACTCGAGAGATGGGAATTATCCTCAAATATGATAGACCTGGGGCAGTGCCTCCAATGGATTGTGCTATCCTCCCAAAAGAAGAACTACCATTAAACATTAGAATCAGATCCCTATTCTGGTGCAGAAGGGGTGAAAACAACCCTAACACTAGTCTTTTTCTTCTTCTTTCTCGTCGTAGTTCTTACTGGCGGGGGGGGGGGGGGTAAGTAGGGGAAGCTACGGTGGTAGAAACAGTAGTAGGTGAATCTGTAGTAACTGGTATAATGTTAGAAACATCGACATCGGGACGCTTCCTCTTACAAGTAGCAGGGACTCTTGCCTTGACTTCTGACTTAGGCTTAGGAGGTTGAGGCTCTGGTTGTTGAGAATAAATATAATCATCAAGCAGGGGCTTTACCAAGATTGGGGTTACCTGATTGAGAGAAGTCTTGCAAATGGTGCTCCGGTCCCACAATGACTTTAGGTCCTCTTGCCTAAGTACCTATCATTGTTAGGAACCTTTGTGGAAGTAGTCTCATAGGGGACATACCTCACGTAATTATGAATAAGGGGGACCTAACTCTACCAAAGATTGAACCATAAATGAGTTAAGGCGGGTAAGTAGTCCTAAGAAAGTACAAATAAACCTCCTCCCAAGTGACCAACTCTGTGGATGACCACCTCAAATGTGAAATTTGGAAAGGCCTCGGGGTACAGCTCGGGTGAAGAGGTGATCAAAGGATAGACATGAGTGTGAACCCCCTGATCATAGTCAAACTACCTCTTCACTCTCTTATAATGGTAATACTCTACACCCAGGTCAGTCAAAAAAGGCAAAGTCCAGGGTAAAAGCATGATACTTATGAACATGCAGTGGCAAGTGAGAACAGACTTAACGTCAGAAGGACAATAAAAGGTACTTACAGAAGTAGAGAAAGAGTTCCAAGTAAATGTGCAACTAATTGTCTTACAGTAAAGCCTGAAGGAGAACTCATCAATGTTATCTATCAAAGACCCTAAAGAGGTTTTAGGAGTCTTCTTATGACACCTCACAACAGGGCCTCAGGAGAAAAGTTTGAAAATCTTTCGAATAGAAAGGAAACGAGAATAAAAGTGTTTTTGAAGTTGATGGGATCCGTAAGAACGCTCAACATCCACATGGGCAGTATCTAGCCAAGTATACAATGATCCTACTGTTAGAGCAGTAAGGGGGATTTCCCTCCATCGAGCAACCCTAACAGCCAGTTTGAAAAGAAGTTCATGAGGAGAGTCATTTGGTCTCTCTGTAAGTAAGAACCTACTAAGAAAGGTAACGAATAATGCTTCCAAGTGTGAGAGGGAGTTAATTTTTGGACCTTCCTGACTTCTCAAGGCCTTGCTCGAGCTCTCACCCTTGGGCAGCTACTCGAAATCCATAAACTAATATCTTTGCCATTTGGAAAAGTATTGCTTGGTGGTCCCGGTCAAATTCATAGCAAATGTAATCCCATGTATTTCTCTGTATTTGAAATTTAATTAATGGGGAAATTAATGGGGAAATACGTTTTATTTTAAATTACACGAGTGACATAATTTAATGTGACTAAATATTAAGTATGGTAATTAAATATTAATCAAGAGATATATACCGATTAATATAATGAAATGAATTTAGTAAGTGTGAATAGTAAATAATTGGTAGAAGTTAATTTATGACATAGTGAATGATATGGGCATATTTAATTTTATCTCAACTGGGTGTCGCGTGTAGACTAATTGGAGGTCGAGATGGGAAATTTATTTTAAGTGACTCAAATGATGATTTTGAGGTCACGAATATTTTTCAAGGGCCGAAATAGTCAGAGAAGTATACCCAGGAGTATTGTTTGGGTCCCGGGTCAATTTTAGACAAAACCGACACCTATTGAGGGCGTTTTGGTCATTTAGCAAATAGAGGTTTAGGGATCTACGAAAATTGTACCATTATATCAGGTGTTAAGGGGCTTAAATTAGGTTAAGAACTTACAAAACACAAAGAAACCAATTGAGAGGAGAGAAATAAGTCTCGACGGAGATTAAGAATGAATTAATAAGTAGACTAGTAGGGTAAATATTGATTTAACTACTGAAATTAATGAAAGGGTAATTAGGACCCTTAGTGTGGTATGAATACTAAAATAAATACGATAGTGAGATAAATCGTAAAGAAATAGGTACGGTGAATATTCAAGAGAAAGATACTATGTACGAGTATCAATAATTAGGTAGTGTGAATACCTATTATGTAAATACTTAGGTGGCATGAATACCTAAAGTGTACTAATTATAATTGGGGTCGAGGTAACATTACGAACCAATATGTGACATTTATATTGGAGTCGAGCTGCCATTCTGAACCAGTATAAATGAGAATGTAATTCTAGGGTCGAGGTTACATTCCGAACCAAGAAATGAAATAGATTTGGGGTAGAGGTAATATTCCGAACCAATAGCCCTTAATGTGTGATACGGGAGTGTGATCGCATAGTGTGCATTTATGTTTCACACACGAATAATCTACTCGTGTGTTATAGTAGACCGTTGATATATATATATATATATATATATATATATATATATATATATATATATATATATATATATATCAAGGTTCTACAAAACGCGGGGCGTGATCGAGGCGAGAAGGCCAAGCCTTAAGCCTAAGAAGCCTAGGTGTGCCTTAGGCGTAAAAAGGCGTTTAGGCCTTTTTAATATATTTTAATATTTTTTAACCATAACAAAACTATTAAAATACTAAAATTGTACATAACAAAAAAATATGTCTAAATATTTGCAAATTAAAATACTATTTGATTATTTTGGAAGAGATAATGGTTCGGTCTGTAAAAAAAAATCTTTAAAAGGCGATCTCGTTTCACTAAAGCTTTATTGTTTTTAGAAAAAAGTGGGCCTTAAGGGTTTTACCAAGAATAAGGCGTAAAAAGCTTAAGGCGGGATGTTTCTCCCAAGCCTCAAGCCTAGGCGTGCCTAGGTGGGATTTTTTAGAACAGTGATACACACACACACACACACACTCACACACATATATATATATATATATAGGCCGGGTCTAATGCGGACGCAATTTGCGAATGGATTTTTCTATATTTTATAAATATAGAAAGAAAACTTTTTTTTACTTGACTTTTTTTCTATGGTATTTAAACATTTCAGGGGACCCCTATGAAAAAACCCAACAAAAAATGAGTTGTTTTGCTATTTTTAAAAAATCGGTCAAACCTATATCAGTTTTTAAAGATCTTTAAAACTGACATATGTTTGATCGATTTTTTAAAAATAGTAAAATAACTCATTTTGAGCTGATTTTTTTATATGGGTCCCCTGAAATGTTTAAATACCATGGAAAAAAATCAAGTCGAAATTTAATTTTTTGCCATTTTTTAAAAATACAAAAAAATCCATCTGCTAGTTAAATCTGTATGATGGAATGAAACCCGTTTGAGAAAGGAGACAGTTCGACTATGGGTGTATTAAGGAGAATTATCTTCTGAGGTAGCGGTTTACATTTTTCTCAAGAATCATAAATCATTTAAATATTTATTCACATAGAAGGATCTGAACATGAGGTAGAGGCAGTGGCTAGGATTCATGAAAGACTACTACTTTGATATAAAGTACCGTTCAGGGAAGGCCAACGTAGTAGAAAACGCGTTGAGCGGGCGACCTACTAGTGAGTTGGCAGAGGTATGGAAAGTGAAGTGGAGTGAGATTCATCATGATGATGAGATCGCCAGAGCTTGTATGGTAGTTATAGCTATCACTCTCGAGATCATTATGCGGGTGGTGAAGGCACAGATTAAGGATAGGTTCTGTCAGGATAGGGTATGAAAGCTGTTAGCTGCAGGTGTAGAGTTTTACTCAGTCATCTCAAAAGGAGGATTGAATTTTAATGGGAGATTAGTAGTTCCCGAAGATGAGGATTTAAGACATCCAGTTATGACTTAGTCTCACGGTTCGAGGTCGGTGGTAAATCCCGAGGGGGATAAAAAGTATGAGGATATGAGGAGACAATATTAGTAGTCAGGCATGAAGCAAGACATAGTAGAGTTTGTCTCAAAGTGCGTTACGTGTCAAGTTGTGAAAGTTGATCATTAGAGGCCATCAGGGATGATACAACCACTAGAGATTCCCGTGTGAAAGTGGAAGAGAATTTCGATGGACTTTATTACTGGTCTACCTACGTTGCAAAGGGGTAACGATTCCATATGGGTGATAGTGGATCAACTGACCAAGGTGGCTCATTTCTTATTGGCTCATACTGATTTAGAGATAATGCGGTATGCGTAACTATTTATTTCAGAGACTTTTATGCTGCACAAGGTTTCGATTAAGATCGTGTCTGAAAGAGAGAAGATATTTGTGTCCACTCTTAGCAGGGTTTTCAAAAAGCCATGGGCACAGACCTACGGTTGAGTACAACACATCAACTTCAAACAGATGGGCAGATTGAGAGGGTAAATCAGACGCTTGAGGATATGCTGAGGATGTGTACCCTATATTTTGGGGGAGTATAGGAGCGATATCTTCCATTGGTAGAGTTTACGTATAACAACTCTTACCAATTTACTATCGGGATGGGACTATTCGAGGAATTATATGGGAGTCCTTATCGTTCATCCTCTTACTGGTTAGAGGTGGGGGATAACAAGTTATTGTAACCGAAGATGATACAAGAGACTACTGCTAAGATCGAGTTGATTCGATGGTGTATTTGGATAGCTCAGGATAGGTAGAAAAGTTATGTCGATGCCAACAGGAGACATGTGGAGTTAGAGGTTGGAGACCAGGTGATGATTCGAGTATCTCCTATGAAGGGGAAGTTAGCACCTAGATATGTGGGGTCGTTACTTATTATAGAGAGCGTGGGACTTGTAGTATATAGACTGGGACTTCCAGAGCATTTTCAGGGAATACACGATGTGTTTCATGTGGCATCACTGAAGAAGTACAGGAGGAGCGAGAGAGATTTCTGTCACGTTCCACTTGAGGAGATTGATTTGTAGCCAGGCATCTCGTATGAGGAGAGACATGTGGCTATTCACCATAGGTGTGTCCTAATTTCTAGGACAAAATTACTTTGTAAGGGGGAAGAATGTAATACCCGTATTTCTGTATTTATAATTTAATTAATTCGGGAATTAATTGGGAACATACATTTTAATTTAAATTAATGAGTGACGTAATTTAATTTGAGTAAATAATAAATGTGATTATTAAATATCAATGGAGAGATAGATACTGATTAATATTATGATATGAAATTTAATAAGTGTGAATAGTAGATAATTGGTAATTATTGATATACGGCATAACGAGTGATATGGGCATATTTTACTTTATCTCAATCAGGAGTCGTGTGTAGACTAAATTTAGGTCAAGATAGGATATATATTTTAAGTGACTTGGATGGTAATTTATAGGTCACGAGGGATTCCGGATGAGTCTAAATAGTCAAAAAAGTGTACCTGGGGGTATGGTTTGGGTCCCGAGTCAATTTTCTACCAAACCGGCACCCATTGAGGGCATTTTGATCCTTGGAAAATAGAGGTTAAGGGACGTACGAAGTTTACAAGTTATATCCGATGTTAAGGGACATGGGTTAGGGCTAACAACGAAGAGAAAACACTGAGAAATCAATTGAGAGAAAAGAAGGAGAATTCGCAACGCCTAAGAAGGATTTTGTGAGGAATTCAAAGGAGTTTACACCTCAATCAATTTGGAGAGGAATATTAGAGGATAAAATAACCCAACACCTTCATCAAATTTGAAGTCAGGCCATCCTTATTAAGGCAAGTGTTTATCTTCAATGTTTTTGAAGTTATAATACCCATATGTATGGTTTTATACCTAGATTTGATTAAATCAATGTTCTTGGAAGAAAATATTGAATTTTTATACATGTGTGGGTAGGATTTACAAATAGAATGATTTTATATATGTAGGGGTTAATAAAGAGAGTAAACATGATCATTAACACGAGTTAAATCTGGGATACTAATTGATAATAAGGGAAGAACTCAAAACTAGTGTTTTTGAAGAGTTTTGGTTTTTGATTCATTCTTGAATGATTTTTCTGAAGATTTGATATGTTTAGGACGTTGGAAATCATCCTAATACATATAGAAATGGTTTCATACAATTGATTGTAATTTTGGTAATGTATTCATATGAGTTTGATATTTAATAATGGGGTAAAATGCATAAAGAAGACAAAGTGACCTGACTGAACCATTTCGAATTGATTCGGTTTGGTCCTCATCGATTCGGTGAAGCAAATCGATTCGGCCATGGGCGAATCGATTTGGTTTCCTAGAAAACAAAAAATTCCCTTTTGGGCCTTAAATTCCTAAATTGCTATTGTGGTATCTTTTAGGACTTTGTTAATGTAATATTGAGAGACTTAATATATTACAGTAGGCCTATAGTAGGGGTATGATTTAGTCTTAGTGAGATAATTGAAATGAGATTAAATTTGGGCTAAATTATATCATAATTAATCTGAGAGATAATTAAAGAATTACGGGAATTAAATGAATTGATGTATAGACCGGTAGGGTAAGTTAGTTTTAACTATTGAAATAATAAAAGGGAATAACTAGGACCCCTAGACTTGTGTGAATACTCAATTAAATGTTATAAGTGTGATAAAACATAAAGTTAATAGTACGATGAGTATGGGAGAGAAAGATAATACGTACAAATATGAATAATTAGGTTATGTGAATACCTGTTGATTGATAAGTTCGATGAGATATTCTGAAGTAAGTTCAATGAGACATTCCGAACCATGTTCGATGAGACATTTCGAATGATGTTCGAGGAGACATTTCAAACCAAGTTTGAGGAGACATTTTGTACTCATAGTCTTTAATGTGTGATACAGAGACATTATATTGAATTATGTGCTTACAATATATATTGTGTGTGAAATATATACGGTATGAATAATCTACGTGAGTGGGATATCGGATAGTTAGGTAATGTGTGTATATCTAAAAAGTAAATTAAGTAGAGAGACTTAATTTTAAAACTTAATTGATAGATAGTAGATATCTAGAGAATAAAATTAAGTAGTGAGACATAATTCCAAAATTTAAAAGAAAACAAGATATGGAAATTTATCTACGAAAGCATATCATGAAATGTGAAAATTCTATTGGTATACTTTATGGGCGGTACAGGAACTTGGACGTGTAAATAAGCTCACTTAAATGCTATAGTTTAGTTATCTTGGGTAGTATGGCTAGATGTGATAAGTATAGAGCATTCGGCGTGCACTATAGATGAAAGGTGAGGAAACTCAAGAGAGTGTGCGTAAAGCTAACATGTGTAATCAATATTTGATTTTTAAATTGAGATCAACATTTGGTAAATATTTTTAAAATTTTTTAAGTACTAACTCTTGCTATAAAACTATTTTCAAAACCTTTTAGGTGTCCCTCCACAGGGACGCCGAATTTGAGGATCCATTCTAGGGACCGTAGCTGCAGCAGCGTGGGTTCTTGAAGGATTTTCTTAGATGACTCATTTGTTCATATCTAGTATAGGATCTCATATCAGTATTCCATGTATGGGCACATGGTCTGTTGACATTGTTTTAGTTTTTATTCCCTCAGACTAGTGTTGGTTTTATCTATTAGTGTTAGATTTGGATTATTACGTTGATGGTTTTGTAACTGATAGTTTATTCGGTAAGACTTTTATTCATCTATATATTGTGATGGTTTGGATTATAGTATATTGTGAATGTTGGTTTTAGTTTTCGCACTACTTAATTATTTGTTTAATTAAAGATAAAATTTAGCTCCGGTTAATTAACTATTAGGTGGTTTGTAATTAATATCGATTTCGACAGTGATGCTAAGAATGAACCAAATGAGAAATCTATTTTAATTTAAAAAAGGCCTGATCACCCGATATTTAATTAAGCGAGTTCCCACACATATCCCTTTTCAAACCCCATTTTTTGTTGTTTCAGATTTTTGTATTTTTTTACAACAACAATGGGTAGAACCAATGTTCTGATAACAATTGATGTAAATTATGCCAAATGGTTAATAAGAGGAAAATATCTAACGCTTCAACCCTCAATCCACTAGAGTCTCCAAAATGTAGAATGACATCAAATGAGACTACAAATGGGGTATTTATAGGTGGAAAATAGCTTGGGTTCTAAGCAACTAATGATCTAATTACAAATATACCCTTAATGCCACTTGTCATTCTCACCTCAAAATACTAAACAAACAAACAAACAAAAGGAAAATACTACGAATTAATTAAAATAAAAGTAATAATAAAAATACTACAAAATAGCTAAAATATCCTCCAATTCTTCGTTCACATCAAATTAACTTAAAAATAATATTTCAGCAACAAAAACCTATTTATATAGAATTAAAAATAACATTTCATCAACATAAATATGTTTGGGCAATATCAAATGGACACCGCACAAACACAATGAGATATCAATAAATTATGTTATGTACAAAAATAATGAGTGGTCAAAATGTAGAAATTTGCATAAGTTGAAACTATTTTTTTTAAACAATTTTTACATATCATAGAAAATAATATATATTATTTCAGGCCGAGCCTTATTCAGGCTTGACAATGCTTTGCTCGAGCTCAGTTCAAATTGAATTCGGGCTCAAACTCGGCTCGGCTCAAACTCAATAAAAGCTCAAACCAAATTTAACGGGTCGAACAAACGGGCTTTGGTCTTTCTCATCCCAATTAACAGACCTAGATATTCTTTTAAAGAATAAGAAACCACATTATGTACACTTCAAAATTAGAAAAAGCACAATTTTTTTAATAACATGCAAACATATAGTAAGTTGCATACAAAGATCCCAAGTAACATACGAACAAAATATGACTGCAAAGAAAATTATCTAGAGATTTTTCCCATTATCACTATTAATACATGATATATATTTCTCATTTTTTTTATAACATCATTGTTATGTTGGTAGACAAATATAAGCATAATGAACCTAAAAGTAAACATCAACAAAATATCAGTGTTCTAAAAGGCTTGTATCGGCGGCACCAATCCGCGCCTATACCTGATAATTTTTAGAAATGCATAAGGGGTGGGCATGGGAAAAGACATGGTCAATTCCTTTTAAGGCGATCAATGGGGTGAGGTGCACATAGGCGTGCAATGAATGCCTAAGGCGAGATTTCTTTATTTAATTTTTTTTCTAAAATCATTTTTTCTTATGTTGAGTTAAAATGATGTCATTTTGGACAAAAAAACATACATAATTTTTTTTTTGTTTCTTATCTACTATACTAATCAAACCCTGACACAGACTACCACCCACCCAGCCACCCACCAACATACACACACACAAGAAAACCCCAGACATAACGAAAGAAAAAAACCCAAGAACCCTAACTTCTCCCACTTTCCATAAATCTTCTCCCATCGAGCATTAACCCTTACTGTTTGATTTTGACATACCTTCAGACCCCTCTATATAAGGTTTTTTTTTCTAAATTTGATGTCGGAATTTGTTCTCCACATTTTTCATCGCCGATAGATCTTTCTCTGAATTCTTTTTTGTTGTCCTTTATGTTACCTTCAATGTTTTGTAAGTTATGTACACTTATTCATTTTGAAATAGAATGAATAATTCTTTCTTTTACCTTCAATGTTTTGTAAGTTATGTCCTTGCTTTTACCATTAATGTTTTGAAAGTTTTGTGTATTCAACTAATAATATAGTAGTGGGGATATTCATATTATATTTTAGTAATGGAAATAAAATTCTTTCTTTCCACCAATAGTTTGAGGATGAGGTCTTGGCCGAAATCATCGCCAAAAGTACAATTGCAGTGGCCAAAAATTCAATCAAAATTAATATATAATTTAACTGTTGTAATTTTTTTTGTTGTTTTAAAATAAGAACAGCTGATGTAATCTTTTATTCATTCCAATATTGATGAAATAACTTCTTATAAAATAACTATTGTCCAATATTTCTAACTTATTCCAAAAGTTCTCCTATCAAAATTTCAAAAAGAGTTTTTGTTGTTATAAAGTAACTTCTGTATTTTTTTGCTGTTATAAAATAATTGCTATAAACTACTGTAATTGTTTTCTTTTACATAAGTACTGTTATAAATTTTTCTCCTAATATAAAACTATTGTTACATTTTTCCTGATGTTCCTGATATTTTTTTCCTACTGTTTATGACTATGATTTTTGCTTTTATATAAGTATTGATTCGATATTTATGATTAAGTTTTCTTATGTTAGTTATGATTAGATTCCTGCTTTTATTTTTTATAAAACTGGGTATAATATCGATGCTTGACCTCCACGCATTGATCACGCACCGCATCCTTTAGAACCTTGCAAAATATGGACACACTCGATCATTCGATGCCATTGACACGTAAAATGTTAATGAATGTAACTAAAAATTCACGCTGAAAAAAGCACCAATCATCGTCAAAGATGAAATACTTACATAGGATTTTGAGGATAATGAGAGAACAATATGGTCTTTTTCGTAGCCACATGCACATACGCCAATTAAAAAGGTGTTTTTATGTAAACCCAACATTTCAATTTATGCCCTCCATTTTTTTCAATCCTACATCAATGGTCTTAAACCCATTTATCACACCCAAGTTTCATTTTTTCTTTTAATAGAACTGAAACATTGGACGTAACCATTCTTCAAGTGACTCTAATTGTTTTTCATCAAAATTCGCAACTTAGTCTTCACTTTCTCACAACCAGTGAAAAATTGGAGTGAAGTACGCTTAATTGAGTAGAGAGAATGAGGGGATTTATTTCAATAATTGAATTTTTAAAATTTTCTTCCACTCAACAATTGAATTTTTTAAATTTATTTTATGAAAACTAAGTCGATTTATAACCTCAAAATTAGGTCTCTCTTTTGTCAAGTTCATGTGTTTGTTTTACACTTGATCCAACGAAATGTTAGAAACTGCTGATTGATAGGTTAGAGCCTTAGAGCATGAGTTGTAGGGAGAAACTTTTAAATGAGTGCATAGTCTGTTGTGGGGGTTGTGAAAGATTTATTGACGTCTTTTATCTATTTTTATTTTAACTATCAAAAATTATTTTATCGGGGGTAGTAAATTGAAGATCTGCATCCATACAAAAACATTCTTAAAAAAACTCCCCACACAGTCACATACGAAATAGTATGTGAAGAAACTGGTCATGTCGGTCGGTTTGACTTCCATACTAATGCCACAAGCTTAGCGAGGACAAATGGAGATAGAGAAGACAACGTAAAAAGGTAGTTATTTCTTTAATAGACCTAGGGTCTCAATATAAATTAGGAAAAAATAGACACCCAAGAAAACACACATTATCATAGAATATCCTCTTATAAGAAAACTTGCTACCAATTTCTCTCCCAATGTACAAGTGTTGTAATTAAGCATCGACAATTAAAAAGATGGATAAATAATGTGTGTGCAACAAAGACACACATGATGTTTTGAGGGAGATGTAATTGAGAGGGATAGACTATTGAGTGGTGATGTAGGGTTGGTGGTAGTTAGGTATTAGGTTTTATTTTTGAAATAGGAAGTAACCGTCTAGAGTGGGAGATAGAAGAGAGGCGGTATATGAGTCCGTTAAAAATGTGTATCATATATGTTTTTTGAAAAAGTAAGAAACCATCTCAATGTAAAAACAACTTCATCATCGTTTAAATCGAGTAAATGAGAGACATGTATTTCATTGAGTTCAAATATTCAAAAATTTGAAAATTTCGAATTTCAAGTTTGAACCATGTTATGAAATAGTACATGCGTATATATAATAAGTTACTTGTACACTATAAATTTATATGTTAAATATATACTTGTTTAATAGTACATTCGTGTATATAATAAGAAACTTGTACACTATAAATTTATGGAATAAAGTGTTTAGTCTTTTATGTTGATTATTTGTAGGGAAATACCTTATGATTTTTAGTTTTAGCTTCTCGATATTTATAATGTTAGGAGTTTTAACAAGTTTGTTTGGGTTGTATAATACACTTGGAGGATTGATCCAATGCTACAGTATTAGTTGTAACAAACATTAGTTAGAGTTAGTTTCTTAATTGATGAGTTCTCAATTAATTACTTGTGTAACACCCTATATTTCTTAGTATTTATAATTTAATTAATTCAGGTATTTTTAAATACACATGTGATGTAATTTAATTGAATTAATTATTATGTGGGAACAAATTATTATGTGGTTATTTAAAATATTATTTGGGATAGATTATGATTAATATTTAAGCAATATAATTTCTAAGTGAATAGTAAATGAGTATTTCACATCATAGTTAGTGATAGTGACGTGACAGTGTTTTATCTCAACCGAAAGTCACGTGTAGACTATATGAGGTCCAGAGAGGAAATTATAGTAGAGTCACTCAGATGGAAATTTTGAGGTCACGATTGGTCCTGGAAGGGTCGAGATAGTTGAAATAGTGTACTCGGGGGTAGTAATTGGGTCTCGGAGACATAACTGGGTCCACGTGGGGGTGTTCGGGTCATTTGGGCTTGGCCCGTTAGCCTAATTTCGGGATTATAGATATTTAACCTAAGTTAGCTAATTTGGGGCAGTAGCAAAACACAATATAAACCCTAGAATTAAAGATAAGAAAGAAGGAAGAAAAAGAGAAGAACTCTTGGAGTCAAATTTAAAGAGGAATTGGGTGTGCCATTATTAATTCATCTTCTACAATGTGTAATCAGACTCTACGAACCATTTAAGGCAAGTAATTGACTTGCGATAATCGCATATACTGGTATTTTCGTTTCATATCATAGTAGGTGTAGACCTAAATGATTTTGGGAGTGTTTTTCACATGTAAAAAAGGGTTTGGGGAGACGAACCTAGTTGAATAATGTGTAAAAAGTTATTCCAAATTGTTAATGGTAAATCATCATGTAATAATCTGAATTAATGTGAAGTAAATTTAGATTAGAGATGATCATTGTATAACATTTAACAAAGAGAAATTCTAGAAATTTTAATAAGTATGAAAGTTAAGATCTGATGAACTTGGGATTTAATTGAGTTTTATGGCAAGTTAAATCTTGAATTTGATGTTCTTGTACGCATATGATAATGTAAAAAAGGTTAGAAACGTGTTCCTATACTTACCTTGGGTTAGGGTATCGATCGGGTGCTATTTTGGAGCTTCATTTGTGCATTAATGGAGGTTTTAGAGGTCTCATCATCGTCTTAGGCCATATTGATTTCTGTACATAACTAAATCGATTCAGCCTTGTATCTAATTGATTCGGTTAATGGAATTGTAGAACTTTTCATTATGCATGGCTGCCAGTTTCACATTTTTCTGATTTTTTTAAATTAGTTATGAATTCATTATGGAAGGGTGTCTGCGACCAAAAACTTCAGTTGGAAATTCATATTATTTATGGATGTTTGTAGGTGAGTGTAGGACCCTGGAAAATATTACGGAACATTATTTTTACCTTGAAATTAGATGGGAATGAATTGGGGTATGGATTTAAGAGTGTTTATGATGAACAACACTCGAAAATATATGAACGGATTCGAATTGGAATTTTCGATGAAACTAGGATACGGCCTGGATTGAGATGTGCCTAGTATCTTGAATAAAAATATGTTGTGATGTATATAAATGTAAGTTAATACTTATGGAATTAAGAGCCGGGAAATAGACGTGGAGATTGGGCTAGTGCTATTGGAGTTAGGCACGAGTTAGCTGAATTTGATTTATATATATATATATATATATATATATATATATATATATATATATATATATATATATATATATATATACTTGTGTGTTTTATGATTATCGGTGTGCATGACATTTATGTAAAAGCATACCCCTTTAGTGCTATCATCGGAGGTTGTGCAATGTGGGTGAATCCCTTGGCTAGTGAATGCAGGGAGAATATAGTCCTCATGTCATATCATCCGTTATTTTATTGTGTGATTTGTTTTTGGGGTGAGATGTTTTGGGTATGATTTAGTCTCATTCTCGAGAAAATATAATTGCCTCCACTACGTTTACGATATTTTTACCAAAATTCGGTGTGACCTAGTTCGACTTGTGGTAACCGGGTGAGAGTGAGCATACTTGGGATATGATAGCATTGTAGAGATAATCATCCGATGAGATATTTCTCGAGAGGATGGTTAGTATACGCGACATGTATGTGAATGTCGTAATATGCTAGTATGTATATAATACAAGTAAATAATTATATATGGGATAAATACATGAAGTGTGAATGTATTTCATATATAACTAATGTGAACGTTATATGATTGAGATGTATATCAGATATTACTAGTGTGAACGTTATATGATTAATTAAAGTAGAAATGATTAAATAAGTTAATGAGTGGAACAACTTATAAATCAAAGTAAGGAATACTCGAGTTAGAGTAGAGTGATAGAAAGGTTGTAACAAGACTAGTTAAGTGGGGTAGTATAACTACTTAGGTTAGTAGGTCAACGTTAGGTGTGAACAATAGATGAGGTCTGAGTAATACCTCAAGAGAGTCTGACACCCGCTTAAATATGAAAAGTGTTAATGCATATTTAATTGTTGTATTTTAATTACTTACTAAATATTTTTCAAACGGTTTTGGGCTATTACCCGTGTCAAAATATCTTTTTCCAAAAATATTTTAGGTGTCCATCCACTGGGATGCCAAGCTTGATAATTCATTACAGGGATGTGTAGTTTCAACATTGTGGAGGCTTGAAGGACTTTGTGTAGACACTTCAGTTATTCATTCCTAGACTAGGTTGACGATTCAGTATTTTATTTTGGCATGTTGCCCCTTCAAATATTTAGTACTTTAGTTTATTGATTGGACTTTATGAATTCAATTTGTTTTTTCAGACTAGTAGTTGGATTTTATTGTTGAGAATCGATGGTTTATTTGGTATTATTATTTATATATGTGACATGTGATAGTTTTGACTTTTATGGATGGTTTGGTTCGTTAATTTTTATTCTGCATATTAAGTTAAATCATAGATAAAATTTGGCACCAACTTAATTTAACATAGGTGGATAGTAATTTAAAAAAAAATTGACAGTGATGCAAAGAATGAACCAAATGAGATTTCTAGTTATTTTAATAAAGGACAGATCACCCGTGGTTAAAACAGGCGGGGTATGACAACTTCGTTGTTAGCAAATGGTATAAAAGACCCAATTGTTACCTTTGTAAATAATCTCAGATCATTAATAAAATGCGTTTGTCTCTTTATTTTGCATTCTCTTCTATTTTTCAATTTATGTTATTTCCTAAATTCAATTATAACCCTAATTCCTCAAATTCGGTTGCAATATAGTAAAATGTCAAGCAATTAGTTAACGTATAATGAAGGTTCAATTAGGGAAAAACAATTGTGATTATATTATTATAGCTATTGATTTAATTTGTTTGGTGCTGACTAGTTTGTTTTGTTTGCATATAAGAAAATTTGATTCTTTTGGTGGTTGACTAGTGTGGCGGTTAATGGGTGTAGTGAAGGTAGCGGTTGGTGGTGGTAATGAGGGTTTGGTGCTAGAAGGATTATGTGAGGGTGGGTTAGTGTTATGGAACTATGTAGGTGGGTGTGGGTTCCAAACTATATTTATAGGTTTGGGTGTGGGTGGTAGAGAAAGTGGGAGGAGGGAGATAGATTTTTTGGATTTTATCCTTAGAAATAACATCAGACGCAACATTAACCTCACATAGAACGTGTGAAATTCTTAACTCTGTAATGCACTCCCGAAGTTCCATGAATATCTGTCAGTTACAAAACAAAAAAATATAACATAAAAATCATTGATAATTGATTAAAATACTAAAAAAATTACAAATGCAGTTATGGAACTTACTGACAAATATCAAACAACGACTCTTATTGAAAGTTGACAAAGCATTGCATGATGGCCAATGAATAACCCTCAATGATCATTTTGTAAGTTCCATCCATCATAGAAATGTTTAGCACATTGATAGTCGCTTTGATTTCTCCTTCCATATTATTGTAAACCTCTTCCACAAGATTTGATGTCAGATTCAAGCTTCCATTAGGGGGATCTCATCATAATATTCAAATTTTTTTTAGGCCAATTAGTCGATATTAACTTTATGAAACCCTTAGCGGGGTTTTCCCAGCTAACCATAACTATGGGTTTTTGCAGGTAACCATCCATTACTCAGATAATTTTTACAGATTTTTGGATTATGGTTTCAAAGATTTGATTTTTTTAACTATGACTACATTGTACCACCATAGATAAAAATTTCCCAAAGTAATTTTATAACTACTTGTGCTACGCTTGCGAGTTTTCATGAATTTTGGTCTTTTAGTTTTTCTTTTATCATCGATATAAATCTACATTACAAAACATATAAGTGAGATTTTTATCGAGGATAAAAGAAAAACAGAAAGACCAAAATTCATGAATACGGGAAAGTGTGATAGGAGTCGTTATAAAATTACATTGGGAGCCTTTTATCTATGGTGGTAAATGCGCCCATTGATAAAAAACATCTCATCTTTGAAACCATGATTAAAATTCATAAAAATCGTCCCAGTAGTGGGGTGCTCCCTTCCAAAACTCGTAGTTCTGGTTAGTTGGGAAAATCTCCCAAAGGGTTTCAGAAAATTAACATCGACTACGTCGGCCTCATAAGATTTTTGAGTATTGTGATGAAATATCCTGATGGAATCTTGGACCTCAGATCAAATTTTGTGGAAAAGACCCACAATAATATGGAGGAGAAATCAAAACAGCTATCAATGCACTAATTCCAAAATGAACATAAAGGGTGATTCATTGACCACCATGCAATGCCTTTCTGGCTTTCAATATGAGCCATTGTTTGATATATTTATGCAAGTTCCATAAATGCATTTGTAATGTTTTTAGTATTATAATCAATTATCAAGGATTTTTATGTTATATTTTTTGTTTTGTAATTGACATATATGAATGGAAGCTGCGGGAGTGCATTACAGAGTCGAGAATTTCACACATTCTACGTGAGGCTAATGTGGCGGCTGATGTTGTTTCTACGTATAAATTCTTTAATCAACATAGAGAAAATTTGGAGGAAATCGTCAATGATGAAATGGGAAGGAAGTGTTATTTTCGATTTTGAAGGAGCATGCTTCACGCTTTTAAACCACTCAATGGGAGATGGTTAAATCCATTTTTTTTTAAATAACGCATGGATATGATATGTATAACAGAATGTCTAAGGCTGACATATCTTCCCAAATTATGATACCATGCCAATGTTAGTAGTTGGAATTATGGAACTATTTGTTATTCATCTTTTGCATGGTGATAAATTCCAACCCAAATCTTTAAACATCCATAAAAAAATCATCCCAACCAAACTCATTAAGTAAATGGGCTTCATTGAGGCAAATAAACTGATTTAGTTATAATATTTTGATAAAAATTTAATGCAATTGTGACTTTTCACGGAAATAATTCTTTAAAAATATATTTTTTGAAATTTTTGACTCTATTACATCACCAAATATGAGTTTTAGACTTAAATTCATATTATTCAGAAAATTAAACTTTGTTCAAATTGAATTTTTAATTAAGTAACTTGAGAAGGTCCATTAATATTAAAAAATTAAATATTAAAAATAATATAAAATCCAAAAATCTCTCTCCTTACCCCTTTCTCTACTAACCGCACCCAAACCTACAAATCTATTCACCATGTCAAAGTAAAATTTTCAAAGGTTGTGTATGAAATTGATATGCATCACCTCAATCATCAGAGAAATATCATACTCCGAAGGAGTATACAATCAGGGCGAGCATTTGATAAGGTGGAGAATCCAAGAACATGATATTTTGGACATATACATGTTGTACTCTTTTCCCTTTCACTAGTTTTTTTTCATTGGGTTTTCTAGTTAAAGGTTTTAACGAGGGAGTATTAAGCGCATCCAACACTGATTCAATGATCAGAAAAAGTTGTCCATTTTTCCTTCCTTTTGTTTTTTTTCCCATTGGGTTTTTCCTTAATAAGGTTTTAACGAGACAACAATCATTGAATGGTGGATACAGTGTACATCGAAGGGGGCTGTGTTATAAAATGTGTATTAAGTGTGTGTCCACTTGTATTCTAGACCTATGATATTTCATAATCATTAAGGTGTCTATTGGATTACTCTATTTTGTACTATAAATATGGGTCATGTCCCTTTGGTATTTGCAGATCAGTGAAATGAAAGACTCACTCCCGCTAAATTCTCTCTTTGTTCCCTTTATTTTAAAATAAGTTTTGAGTAAACTAGACTTAAATGGATTTCTGAAGAACAGATATTATTCTTGATCTTGAAATATGAGGAAGATGCATGAATATATAGTTCCATGTTTATATTGTGTTTAGGTTCATATATAAGGATTTCTATGCATGAAATCCTCCCAAACATGTATTGAACCTTGTAGTATGTTGGTGGGGAACACACACACACACACTACATTCAATGTTGTGCCATAGTTTCCTTTTATAACCATGATTTTAGAGTCTTACACACAAAATAGATTTGTAAAAAATACTCCCCTGTGTGTAAACCCCTAGTCCATGTAAAAAATAAAATTAATTTGGCACAAGTGATCTGAAATTAGTTTCAAAGAATTTTTTTAATTGGTAATGGTGAATACTTTTCTCACCATTATTGAATAACAAAAATGAAACAAAAGGAAAGTAAAGTAAAATAGTACCAATCACATATATAAATGTCAATTTAATACATAATATATATAGTGTTCAATTCGAGGTAAACAACATGTATTTGCATTGCAGTCGATATGGAAACCAGCTTACTTGCGTGAATTCTTCAAATTTTTTTACTCAAATGGTTAATGATTTATTTATATCTTTATTTTTTAATTTTATTATCATTTTTTTGTTTTTTTTTTTTGGGGGGGGGGGGAGGACGAACCCATCTCAGTAACTACAAAAGTATGAATAATGAACCTGATAATAACAATAATATAGAACTGCGGTTGTGGTTATTTTTTCATGAAGAGTGATAACAACATGTAACAGTAGATCAAAAGTCAACTTCTGCAAGAGTTTTCCTCCTCAATGTATCAATTATTTCTCTAATTTTTTTCTTAAATCAGTCAGGGGTTCATATGTATAGTTTTTGTCACGCCGACTTTTCTATGAAAAAACCAGCAAGTGGGAAAATTAGAGAGAGACTACATGTATAATTTGAGATGTCTTTACATATCCGTGACCATGTAGAATAATATTATACTCTTTAAAAGTGAAAGGATAAGTTTGAGGTGCACTAAAAGGTAAAATTATCTATATATTTCGAACAATAGACATTACTATCATGTTACTTGAACTCTGTACATTAATTTGGGGCATGCCATTAAACATTCCATCAATCTAATTCAATGTTCAACGACACATGAACTATTAATCATACAAGTTAAAACCGAATCCTAAGAAGGTTCTTAGGCAAGGGACCCATTGGTCCCTTTCTTTTTTTTAGTTGCGAATGAGTTGAGTTCCAATCATAGAGATATCTAGTAGGTGTTTTTAGTATTGGGAGAAATAATTTGTAGGTGTACCATCCACAATTTGCAGATGACTCAATATTTTTTCATATCGAGTAGCTTCAAATGGATAATCTTGTCTATTTAATTCCCTCATTGGTAAACTATCGGTACTTAACGACAATCTAAATAAATGTGAAGTGGACGAGATTAATTTAGAGGAATCAGAGATGGAAGCTTTGGCTTGTATAGCAACGTGTTCATTAGAATGAAAATATAATAACACAATATAATTTATTTGTGTGGAATCAAAATATAGTAACATAATATTAATTAAATAAAAAAAGAAAAATATACAATCCATTTACAATACTTCATTTTCATATTAGCAAAGTGTGTTAGAACTTATCAACAATTTTTTTATAATATATATTGAAAATATTGTCAATTAGAAGTTAATGGAAATTTAATATCACTAACACAAGAAGGCAATGCTGAAAGAGACGATCAAATTAGGTTCTCATATGTAAGAATTTGAAAAAGTGTCACTTTCTTTAATAAGAATAGTTTGATATAGTAAGACACGTTTGTCCTATTAAAAGTTATTTACTAATCAATTGGATGAAAAAGTTAAACTAACGAAAGGATAATACACATTATTTTATGTTAACACCAACCTCATGAAATTATTTAAATTCTACTAATGATATACCTGACCTTGCTTCTTAACAAAATGCTTTGATTGAATGGTTTGGACAAATGACCACCTCACCTATTTATAGGCATCCTACCTCCTCATTGGATGGTGGAGATCAAAATACATCAATGGATAATATTAATTTTCATAAATTTCCCACCTCCTTATGGGAAAATTCCTTAAAGCTTTATATTTCCTTATAATTCTAAATTATTCCAAACAATAAAAATATAATATAGATAACTCTAATAGTGCCTACACTACTCCATAACTTACTATACAATACTATAATGAACTAGATAACTCTAGAATGTTATACATATTTTTAATGCAGGGATGCAACTTTGGCATAAAAACAAAAATATACATGACATCATGATCAACTTATTTGTTTGTAGTGAATGGATCTCTCTAAGTTATGAACATTCTAAAATTTAGGGGTTATCTTATTTGGTTTTCTGTATATACATTTTTCATATTAGGGGAAGTCAAACGGATATGCAAGACCTCTTATCTGCGACCTTATATGTAATATTATTTCGATTTCAAATATAATTATGCCAATGTAAATGTTTTGTTTTGACTTTTAAAATGTGATTTAGTATTATTAATTTTGTAATCTTGACATCATTCGTGTTATAAAAAATTCTTCAAATGAACATTTCTAGATTTAAATAAGAATTAAGTTTACGCACTTATTAGCTCAAAGTACTGATTTTCAATGAGTATGAAAATTCTTTGGAAACTCCTAGTTTATGAAAGTTTAATAACAACATCATTTGGTAGATAAATCGGTACTTGAACCTATGGTAGTGTAGATTTATGTAGTAAGACATCTGGTGTACAAGATGGTTAATGAGGGAAGAAAGTGGAAGTAGCTTGTGGGAACGATATTATGGGAAACGTGGATTTATGTATACAAAAGTATTTATAAGTAGTTTGTGGGAGGAATATTATGGGACATGTGGATTTTTTTATAAAAAAATATATCACTTTATTCTTTTATTTAACATTTTAAGTGGATTTTTTGGTGTATTAAAAAAATATTTTACTTTATTCTTTTGTTTAAAATTTAAATGGATTTTTTGTTGTATTTATATTTATATTCACAACTAATCAATTAATTATTAAAAAATAGTTAAACTATTTATAATATATAAAAAGTTATGTTAGTTTGTATCCAATGCTATCCGATTTTATTGATAATTGGAGATATTTGTCCTAGAAATTGGTTGGTGTCATATTAGCAAGGTTTTGTTGATATTATATGTATAATCCCTTCCATTATCATCACATATGTGTATTTTATGTGGGTGGATCCTACAGTGATTTATCCATAGTTATTTTTTCCCCTAGATCCAATTTGGTTGTAATAATTAGGTTTTTGTAATTATTTCTATATTGATGTGTTTGGAGGAGTTGGAAGAGGGTTGTAATATTTATTTATATTTAGAATCATATATTTTCGTTGGTTTAGGTGTTGGTAAAAAATTCGTGGAGTTAGGTGAAGTTTGTCCCCGACTTAGCCAATCGATCAACGCTAGGAAGCTGATCGATCGACCTCCTCGGGGAAGATTTAGATTTTGGAGGTACTTGATGTTTATTTGAGGCATCTTATTCTGGTTTTCCATTTTGATCATTCTCAAAAGATTCAGAGGAGTTTTTCCAGAAGTAAAGATTAATAATAACTAATGTTTGTGTTAAAGTCTGCTTCAAATTGGACTCTATGTCAAAGGGAGGTCTTCTACAACAAGGATTCTTAGACTTTAAGTGTTCTACTTCAAGAATAAGTCAAGGCCATGAAGGATAGGGGAATGTTTGTTCTTACTATTTTATTTATTTAATGCATTTATTTATTTATATATGCATGTTTGTCTCTTTCTTATCATGTTGCATAATTTGGCATGCTAATTGGATTAATTAGGAACACTCATTTTATGGATAACAATGATTTAATTTTAAGACCGACATTGGTCACTCTTTTGGACAATCCATTTTTTCCTTCTTTTTAAAATTGAAATAAATCAAGGTAATTAAATTTTGAGGTGCGAGTAAAATTTATATCTCGGGATTTTATTTTGGAAAATTCAAGTTAATATTTATTGTTTTAAGGAAAATTAAAATGTCTAATCAAGATATTAATTTCACAGAAGTAAATTGATAAATTACTAAGGACTTTGATTCGGTATTTTAGAATCAAATGAATTGTTTTCAAGGCCCTTATGTTTTATAAAATACTTTTTTGGAGATGGGTTCCATCATAAACCCCGAGGTCTCCCTAGGTATATTTGAATTGAATGTGATTGATTCCTCATGTCATCTTTGATCTATCCCCCAATGGATGGAATTGATCAGGGCATCAGGTATTCATTATAATTCTTAAATGAGAGTTTTTATATTTATAATTTGAGTGATTTTGATCCCCCCCCCCCCAATGGGGAGGCGATAAATGTTAATTGAAAATTACTTTTTTCAATTTCCTTATTCAATGATTTCAAAAATGAATTCAAAATTTTCTCACTATTTTAGTCTTAAAGTGTAACTGGAATAAATTTCAAGGATTGAATATGTAATTGGACATTTGTTCTAACTTTTGAGGATAATAAACTTATTTAACCCATAATTCCCATCAATATTTTAACAAAGTGACGTGATTAACTCCCCGTGTTAACTAGTCTTCACCCCCTCTTTTGTGAATGGTTTTAATCACAGTATTTTAATATTAAAGGTAATTATTAATTAAGTGTTACATGTGTTAGATCCACCCATTGACAAAGTTCTATATGTACATCTCTGATTTTAATGAATCGAATGATGAGAACTCGTACACACCCATGATTGGTTGATGACACTCAAGTGAGGAATTCAATTCACATAATGATTTTATCGTTGGTTGAACAAATGATTTTTTGGATTATATATGGTGGGGAAAGCTGATACCATTTCATAATCTTGGAGTGAGGTACATCGGTAGCCAAAGGTTGGTATTAGTTATTTAAGAAGAGCTTTCCTTCTTTCCTGAAGGGAAGATATGAGGATAGGGATAAGTCTCAAGTACAATGGTTTGGATTAAGAAAGGTTTATAGTTGTGGGTACTAGTGAAAGAAACAAAAGGCATGTGTTCTCCCTACAAGTAGTTAGAACTTCTATAGCAACAGTGTCCAATTTTTCCTTTCTATGTAAGGAAAATATCAAGGTAATGATCCTTATCTTAAAAGTAAAGAATTATTTTTATGTCCAATCTGAGGTAATTGATATGTAGACTTGGGAACTATAAATCAGATTACAACTCGTTCCAAAGGTTCTCAGTAACCGAAAAAAATACTATACTAGCACTTATGCTTAGGTTATTTTTTTCTAAAAAAAAAAATTGAAGGTTGTTTTAATGAACAATTGATTTCATTGGAAGTGGAGGCACGCTAGTCTGAAATTATAATTAAAATGTAAATGACCAAGTGCCCCTTAGGGCTAAGTGCAAAAGAGCCAAAGATGTATTCGGATTGGTTCATTTTGATTAACATGATTTGGTGTGGTCAAGATGTATTTTTGAGTGCTTCATCGATTTAATTGATGACCATCGAAGGAATGTATATGTTTACATCGTGAATCAGAAGTCCAAACTTTGTATTAGTTCAAAGTGTGAATGATTAGGGTGAAGTGTGAGTGAGGTAACCTAATCCAAGTTCTACAATCTTATTGTACATGTATTTACATCTTATGAGAATTAAAGGAATCATTTATTAGAGGTTTGGATTTTATCCATATTATATACACCTAGTATACCATTTTTAAAGGGTGTAGAAGAAAGGAAGGCATAAGGTTCTTGGGAAATGATAAGGTCCATGGTAGGTTATTCAGGAATAAAACATTCTCATTGGGATTTTAGTTAAGAGATGGGAATATATATTCTACGATTTTCAACAACAGATATCTCACTAGAGAATGATTAAAGTTAACATTTATAGTTGCATACTTTCTTCAACACGGGATACACTGAAAGTTGATATCCATGTCCAAATTAAAAACCTGAAATCCTCACCCAAATTCAGAGATACAATGTTAAAATCATCTTCTAAAGTAATATTTAATCATTTTAAATTTTTTATAATTTCACTTTCTATATTCATTTTAACGAAATTATTTTCAAGTGTTTGAATTTTTGAAGAGTTACTAGATTTCTTATTAGTTTTTAGTACTTTCCAGTAATTTTAACTATTTTTAACTATTTGTTCCTTTCAACTATTATATTTATTTTATATCGTATCATATTTTTTTATACTTTTCTAGTATTTTTCAAAACAAAAGTCATATTATTTTGATTTTTCTAAATTTTTTTTTTAAATTTCAAAATTTTAAATAGTGTTTTTAACTTCCAAATTTATAAAATAAATTTTTATTTCTAATTTTTTTCCAGTATTTTCAATTTTTTTAAATATTTTTGAGTGTTTTTACTAAATTTTTTTTTTTTTTTTTGTAATTTTAACTATTTTAATTGTATTTTCTTTGAAATGCTATAATTATTTTTTTGTCATTTCATATCGACTTGCTGTTTTCAGTCTTTTCATTATTTTTAAAATGTTTTTAATATATTCTAGATTTTAAAAATGTTGTTTTCTTTTAATGCTTTAAAATTTATTTATTTTAAACTTCCAAATATTTTAAAAATTGTTTTCTAATTTTCATAATTTAAAAACATTTTTTGACTATTTTCCAGAATTTTTGAGTATTTTTTTAGTATTTTACCTAATTTTAATTGTTTTTCGTAATTTTCAGAGTTTTAAAAACTAATATTTTCTGCTAGGACGAAAATGCCTTCATGTGTCCTCATGTTCCGTGCACATGATCATTTTTTCTTTTAATTAACGATGTTACTTGTAGGGTGTTACTTGAAGTTGTTTTGTAAGTTCATGAGGTGAAATGAAAATGGGGATAAAATTGTGGGGGTAAGTGTAATTAACCGTAATGATAAATTTAAGATAAAAACAAACTACATCTTTAAGTCTCACAAATATATTAAATAACTAATCTGATGCCTATATAAAAAAAATCATTTGGTCCCTACCATCCTAGTCCCTATTTCGGAAGTTGTGGTGGATATTTTATGGCATATCATTTTCCATAACATGCTATGCGTTGTTTAATAATGATGGAAAAGAAAATACCACCATTATTTTCAAAACTTTCGCAATAGTTTGACAAAGTTTGTACAAGCTTGAAAAATATAACAAATTTCACCAACTAATTTTTACAATTATCCAAAATAATGAGATATAAGTATAAATATAACACTAAAATCATAATAAGAAAATGGAAACAACGCCATCATACTATAGAAATATAAATATAAGCTAGACAAAAAACTACATCTTCAAATACTGCATTTTAATATACATATCTCAAGCGTCAACCATTATATCAAATTTAATACACCCGTAATTTAAATAATTTAATTAAAATTTAGAAATTATTTTAGGGAAAATAATTAATTATGATTTGGTATGTTGGAAGTTAAACTAACGTAATACCCCAAATTTCCACGTATTTGAAATTTAATTAATTCAAAAATTAACTCGGAAAATAAGTTTTATTTTAAATTACACGAATGACATAATTTAATGTGATTAAATATTAAATATTAATCGATAGATAGATGCTGATTAATATTATGAAATAATTGTTGTATGTAAAAATTACTTCTCCACGTGGACTAACTAAGCGTGGCCAAGTTATCCTGACCACTCAGCATCAAGAATACTTACTTGGCAAAGGATGCCGACCAATATGGGAATGCCGACCAACACTAGAAGGCCGACCAACCAGAATAGCCAAAGTTACTCGGCCTAGAATACCAATTGACACTGAATTACAAAAGACATATTTATTGTATATGGATGTAAAAACTTGGCATATGAAAGCGTTCCGTCTCTAGGGTTTTGCACCCTTATAAATGTAACACTAACCCTTAGCTCAAGGGACAACTTGAATGACATGCGCACTGAGCTATTGTAATTGTTAAGTAATAACAATCATAGTGGACGTAGGCTAATTTTTACCAGAGCCACTTTAAAACCTTTTGTCTTCTGTGTGTGATTTAAGTATATTATTTATTATTTTATTTACGATTATAAAATTGGAACCAATTTAATTTTAGACATCAACAGATTGGCGTCGTATGTGGTAATGAGTATATATCATCATTCTCTACCAACTCATTTCAAACATGAATGATTCAGAGGCCAGTAACAGAAATTATGGAAATCCCTTAGTTCCATTTGCTTCGCCCACTATAGCAGATTTGAATATAGTGTTGGCTAATATTTCCAAGGGACAAGAAGCAAGGTTGGAAACGATGAGACAACTGGCACATTCCCTTCAAGTCAGGTCCACCGATCATTCAAGCAAAACCGTGGCACCCTTACCTGGAAGATGCATCCAATTGATTTATACTTGAAGCACACGTTATAGCCAGTCACGTTCAACTAGCGATAGGCCGTATCATCCAGGATTTACTTCATATATCAGATCCTCAGAACCTTATAATGGGGGTTCTCTTCTCCCTGAAAGAACATGTGTGTTAGAAAGGTTGAGTAGGGCATTAGATTTTGACCGTCTGGGCCAACCCTGAAGCAAATAGAGGTCCTCACAGGAAATTCTCTCAATCACGGGGGCATTGATAGAAAGAAAAATTGCCTCTAATGTAGATTTGTCGTTGTGCAACTTCTCTATCCATTAAAAATTCCCTTGAACCTACAAAATTACAACAAAACTAGTGTCGAGGGTAAGTAAGGGAGTCAATCCAAATCTAAGGGTGAAACACAAAATTGGAGAGGACATATATATAGATTCATTTGCATTTTATTATATTTTTCTATTTTTACTTTTTCTATTTGTTATGAATTTTTCAAGGGAATATTAATTAACTAACTATATACTAATTTTTAAAGTACTTCTAAGATGTAAAAGCTAATAAAAAATGAGGTAAATAAAATTGTGCTAAAAAGTAAACTAACTAAATTGGATTCATGAGGGCTTCAAAATTTCATCCCATGAATGGGATATTAGCCCTCAATAATCATCATCCACAAATATAAGATAAACAAATAAAAGCATGAGAAGATTAAACTAAAAGTAATCAAGAGGAGGAGATCAAACCCATTTAAGCCTTGAATTGACATGAAATCTTCAATTACATCATCAATCTCTCAATTACAACTCCTCACTCATGTATTTATTGAATCTAAACTAAAAGTTACAAAATCAAAATAAAATGGATAGTGGATGAATTAATAATGGACAATTAAATAATAAAAGAGATTTGCTAAAAATGCAAATCCTAAAATTATAAATTTGTACATTAGAATTCCCCCAAAGAAATAAATTCTAAATCATTATTTTATATTGAGATAATTGCTAAAAATGCAAAATCTCAACATAAAGGAATGGATTAGAATTTACCTCCCATAAGGGATAAATTCAACTACATTAATCTATAATGAATTAATGGCTAAAAATGCCAAGATTCATTATAGATGGGTGGAGTGAAATTCATCTTAGAGATAAATTTCACTACACACCTCTTTATTGAGATATTAGCTAAAAATGCAAATATTTTCTGAAGAGGAGTGTAGAGAAATTTATCACACAAGAGTAAAAAAAACTAAGTTAGAGATCCCCTTTGCAAATGGCCCAAGTCTTCAATTTATATGGTGCACATGGAGGCTAGGGGTATATTGCATAATTGACATGAGTGTGCATGGAAATGGTGAGAGGAGTATGTGGGTTGAGAGGATATAAAAATCTGATATGGGTGAGGGTATTTATGGAAAAAGGGGTTGAAGTAGGTAGTTGGGAGTAAAATGGGATAAGGGGTAAAAGGTTTAATGAGTGTATTAACACATGTGGCATTTGTTTTATTTGGTTTTGTTGGTTTTTGAGATTGGCTTTGTTTATGCAGGTGGTAAAATCTTGAGAAGAGGAAATGGGTGCAAAAATGAGAAATGGGTCTTTGCCTTTTGGTTTTGTTTGCTGACTAGGGCTTGATCGAAATGGGTGTAAGGCAAAAGGTTTGGAAGGCTCACTGGTGCGCCGGAGGCAGGTGGGTCAAGGCCTCACCGACGAGTTGTGGGGATCCGACGGGTAGGGGGTCAGAGGTCCGGCGCCAGAGCTGGAGAAAGGGTGTGACGGCGTTGGAGGCTGGCCGCCGACGGGGGGGTGAATAGCTGCACGATCGGGCTGCCGGAGGAAGGCAGCGCCAGCGGCAAGGTCGGGGGGTGGCGAGTTGGGATGCTACCAGTGAGGGTCGTCGGGGTTGAACGCCGGAGATGGTAAGGGTTTCTATGGTGTAGGTGAGATTTGAGGATGAAGGGATGGTGATATGGTGATGTTAATTGAGTTGGGTCTTGGTGTTAATGGTGGTTGGAGAGAGAGTGAATATGGGTTTGGTGGGGAAGATGATATGGAAAGGATTGGGAGTGTGAGGGAGTATTGTTGTAAGGTGAGGGTGGGGTATTATGTTAGGTGTAGGTGAGTGTATGATAGGTGGGTGTGAGTGAGTTTAAGATAAGTGTGTGTGTGTGTTTAATTTGGACACCTAAAAATAACACTAACTAATTAACTAAAAAAAGAAAACTATTAAAATTAAAAATTAAAAATTAAATTTTTATTCTAAAAACAAAATAAAGACTCAATAAAAATAAAAATAAAAAGAAATGAAAAGAAAACTAAAAAAAGTAAATCTATTGAACATAAAAACTAAAGTCCTAAAAAGTAAAATCTAATAAAACTAAATTCCTAAAATTTAATCATAATAAAATAAGACTAAACTAAAAGCTAATAAATATCAAAATAAAATAAAATTATATTAATAAATATAAAATAGAAAAATGGAAAATAAAACCTAGAAAATACTAAATAAATCAAAAATAAATCCTAAAAATAAAAATGAATCAAACTAAAAATCTAAAAAAATATAAAAAAGACACAAACTAAACACACACATGGCTTGGGGGAAGCTAAGGCTAGGATGGGCTAGGTTAGGGTCAGGGGATTGGGTATTTAGCTCCATTTTACTGCAAGTTGCCTCGAATTATAGCTTTTGACACTGTAACGGTAATTAAGCCTGCATATTGAACAATTAACCGTATAAGACCCAAATTTCTGAGAATTAGCAACTAAAGTACATCTATTTGGGGTATAAATTGTACAGTTTTGGGTGCTTATCACACCACCCCCAAACAGAGCGTTGTTAGTCCTCGAGCAGTAAGATAGAGAGAAAGAGAATGATAAGAAACCAAAAGTGTACCACTTTCGCTGGTACTTGCGTTTGCACTTAGCATGTGCAATAAGACTTTAAACCTATAAGTTGCAGTTAGGACGAGTTGTGTCTCGTGAGGGTTTGCAGGATATATAACCACAAAATTCTTATTTGCAAAAAATTATTGAAAGGCAATCAATCTCTTATTAGACATAGAATAATCGCACAATCCATCACAAGAAAAATATTTTCAGAAATACAGTCTAGAATGTGTAATAAGATTTAGCTAAGTAAATACTCAAGGCACATCCTTCCTAGAACTCAACGTGTGTAGTGTGAATCAGTCAAAACGGTTCGAGTATCATAAGAGTAATTCCTAGATTGCCTCATCGGAATCAACGCTTCAACTTCAAATCTCACGGATATATCTCTCTCAAACGAACTCTCGAGATATGGGTAAGTGTATCGCTCTTGTTTAAGGAGGTGAGTAAATGTAAGAAAGTTCAAACGTCTCACACACACATAAGAAAGAATGTACATTTTGAAAGAAAAATGATCTCATGAAAGAAATGCTAATCACTATAGTGAGAACATCGAGTTATTCACCACATTGACTTTCATTTGCCCAAACACCTAGGGGAACATATGGATGATTATGGGTGAGGGGAAAATGAAATGGGAAAGATGGCATAAGGTGTGGTATGATGGATGTGTGATGTATGGATGTGGTATGTAGGATATAATGGTGATATGAATGATAAAGGATGATGGATGAATGTAAATGACAGAAGAGTGTTCTATACTTTAGGCACAAATGTCTTTGTTTCAAAACCAACTACAAACTACAAAGTCTTTTTCTTTTCTTTTCCCTCTTTTTTTTGTTCTTTTTTCGATTTTTCTTTTCCTTTTCTTGATTTTTCTTTTCTTTTTGCTATTTCTATGTTTTTCTCTTTTTCTCTTTTTCTCTCACTTTTCAAACCAACACTGAAGACATTTAATATGTGGAATCAACACCATTTTTCTCAAAAATGATGGATGATATATGAGTGGTATGATAAATGGATGGTGTGGGGAATGTATATGGATGGGGAAAATATGGAAAGATAATGGGTGAGTGAATGGAAATGTGATATGGAAAAGTGGTAAGTGTATGGATGAAAATTTAGTGTTCGGGACAAATTTCAAGACATGCGTTTCCTACAACTCGAAAAAGATGTCATTCTCAGTGATCAAGCCAAATTTTAATGAATGATAATGAGATCATACAACAATTTAGTGCGGACCCAAAAGAAGTTGAATCAACTTGTGACTCGGAGATTGCGTAAGACACTCTGAAAGGGTGAAAGGCACAAATCTCACGGGCTAAAGTCTATACTACTAATCCTTAAGTCTCTCTTTAGAATTGTAGTACTCCTCAACTCTAAACCGTAGTGACTTGATAAGTGCGTAAATTTTGTTGAGTCTAGAAATTCATGGTGCAACATGCCTTACTACGTATTACATAAGCCATTTATAAAAAAATATTCTCTAGCTTGATTCCTAGACTTTTGAAAGATGGATCATTGAAAATTCACATCACTGAGTGAGATGAAAGAAACTGCGCGAAATTTTAAAAATCAGGTTTAAAAATGAAAATTTTTCAAAAGAGGCACGATTTTGATAAAATTCCCCACCCCCAAACAAAAAGGATTAATCGTTCTCGATGTTAAGTAAAATGACTTTTAAAATTGAGAGCATAAGGTAGGAAAGAGTTTACCAGAATCAACCGCTCATGAAGTGCAAAGATGTAGCCAAGAATAAACCTGAGTGAGTGATAAGAAAAAAAAGTGTACAAGTCTATAAGCATGATAAAGCATAGGGTGATGTGAAACAACACCCCCAAACAGGATGAGACTCATACCAGAAACGCGGGCTGCCTCCCGGTAGCGCTAAGTTTAATGCTTTCAGCCAGAACGAACCATTATCACACTAAGGATAAGAACAATGATGGCGCGGGGCGACAAAAAAATTGGGGTGATGAGAATCACCCCCAAACAAGGCTGAAGCGTCAGTCTTGTTGGATAATTTGACAAAGGTGAGGGTGAAGAAACATCGATCACGGCCTTATTTTTTATTTTCAAGATGTTCTCTTTTCTTTTGTGTGTGGTTTTTCAATAATTTGAAAAAGAAAGGAAATATTTTTCGGATTTTTAGAGAATGAAAGGAAGAAAATATTTTTGGATTTTTTGGATGAAAGGGTGGGGAAAAAAATATTTTTGGATTTTTCTAAAAAAAATAAAGGAAGAAATTTTTTTTGGATTATTTGGAAGAAAATAGTGGGAAAAAAGTATTCAAAGGGAAAGAAAATATTTTTGGATTTTTCTAAAAAAAATAAAGGAAGAAAATGTTTTTGGGGTTTTGTGAAAAATAATGGAAGAAAATATTTTTGAATTTTTTGGAAGAAAAGGTGGGGAAAAATATGGACTTTTTAATGGACGAACTTACTAAAATTTGACTACCAAAAAATGAATTGGACCCACACACAAGTCAAGAAATTTTCCTAACTAGCACATAGCCAATTTTTATCTTTGAATATAGTGAAAGGGTAGTCAAATTTTAATTAAGTCCGCGGGCGATAAAAAATCACGGAATTTATATGAGTGATGGCCTTTGCAAAATTTAATCTCCTAGTGGGCTACCTAGTTGATTGATTTTAAATTTAGTGATGGCTAGGGTAACACACAAAGGTAAGCGAGTGAGTCGGGTGATGAAATCCCTTCTCGTGAGTGACCGGGTGTAGGTCTTAGTCAATTAATTCATCACACTATTCGAAAATATATGCGAGAATAAAATCAAGTAAGAGCACACAAAAGACACAAAATAATTAACTCGCTAATAGGAGAGGCGCGAGTGTTCAAGAAATGTACCTCCCAAGATTTTTAAGCCATGGGGTGCCGAAAAATTTGAGTCGACCGGTGGGAGATCACGCCTATCTCAGTCGTCCCCGGGAGTCCTACCGACCCAAGGTAGAGAGGCTTCTAAATCCTCGCCAATGGACGCCCTCTCTCTACCTTGTTTGATTTCCCTATCACGCTTGTCTTTGATTATTACAATTTTAAAATGAAAAATAAAATAAAGGTGACTCTATGCACTGCAATACAAGCAATGATAAAAATTCCTAATACAAGCCTTCTGAAAATATAAAAATGGTAGAAAAATGCAAAAATATACAAAATAAATGAACTACAAAATTGAATCCGCTCCAAGTGCTTCACTCTCCCAAGAATGGCAACGACGCCATTTGATAGAAAGAAAAATTGCCTCTAATGTAGATTTGTCGTTATGCAACTTCTCTATCCATCAAAAATTCCCTTGAACCTACAAAATTATAACAAAACAAGTGTAGAGCGTAAGTAAGGGAGTAAATCAATCTAAAGGTGAAACACAAAATTGGAGAGGACATATATATATATATATAGATTCATTTGCATTTTATTATATTTTTCTATTTGTTATGAATTTTTCAAGGGAATATTAATTAACTAACTAGATACTAATTTTTAAAGTACTACTAAGATGTAAAAGCTAATAAAAAATGAGGTATATAAAATTGTGCTAAAAAGTAAACTAACTAAATTGGATTCATGAGGGCTTCAAAATTTCATCCCATGAATGGGATATTAGCTCTCAATAATAATCATCCACAAATATAAGATTAACAAATAAAAGCATGAGAAGATTAAACTAAAAGTAATCAAGAAGAGGATATCAAACCCATTTAAGCCTTGAATTGACATGAAATCTTCAATTACATCATCACTCTCTCAATTACAATTCCTCACTCATGTATTTATTGAATCTAAACTAAAAATTACAAAATAAAAATAAAAAGGATATTGGATGAATTAATAATGGACAATTAAATAATAAAAGAGATTTGCTAAAAATGCAAATCCTAAAATTATAAAATTGTACATTAAAATTCACCCAAAGAAATAAATTCTAGATCATTAATTTATATTGAGATGATTGCTAAAAATACAAAATCTCAACATAAAGGAATGGATTAGAATTTACCTCCCATAAGGGATAAATTCAACTACATCAATCTATAATGAATTAATGGCTAAAAATGTCAAGATTCATTATAGATGGGTGGAGTGAAATTCATCCTAGAGATAAATTTTACTACACACCTCTTTATTGAGATATTAGCTAAAAATGCAAATACTTTCTGAAGAGGAGTGTAGAGAAATATATCACACAAGAGTAAAAAAAACAAAGTTATAGATCCCCTTTGCAAATGGCCCAAGTCTTCAATTCATATGGTGCACATGTAGGCTAGGGGTATATTGCATAATTGACATGAGTGTGCATGGAAATGGTGAGAGGAGCATGTGGGTTGAGAGGATATAAAAATCTGATATGGGTGAGGGTATTTATGGAAAAAGGGGTTAAAGTAGGTAGTTGGGGGTAAAATGGTAGAAGGGGTAAAAGGTTTAATGAGTGTATTAATACATTTGGCATTTGTTTTATTTGGTTTTGTTGGTTCCTGAGATTGGCTTTGTTTATGCAGGTGGTAAAATCTTGAGAAGAGGAAATGGGTGAAAAAAATGAGAAATGGGTCTTTGGCTTTTGATTTTGATTTTGTTTGTTGACTAGGGCTTGACCGAAATGGGTGTAAGGTAGAAGGTTTGGAAGGCTCACAGGTGAGCCAGAGGCAGGTGGGTCAAGACCTTGCCGACGGGTTGTGGGGATCCGGCGGGTAGGGGTAGGAGGTCCGGCGCCGGAGCTGGAGAAAAGGGGTGACGGCGTTGGAGGCTGGCCGCCAGCGAGGGGGTCAATAGCTGCACGACCGGGCTGCCGGAGGAAGGCAGCGCCGGCTGCAAGGTCGGGGGTGGAGAGTTGGGATGCTGTTGGAGAGGGTCGCCGGGGTTGAATGCCGAAGATGGTAAGGGTTTCTATGGTGGAGGTGAGATTTGAAGATGATGGGATGGTGGTATGGTGATGTTAATTGAGTTGGGTCTTGGTGTTATTGGTGGTTGGAGGGAGAGTGAAGATGGTTTTGGTGGGGAAGATAATATGGAAAGGATTGAGAGTGAGTGGGAGTATGGTTGTAAGGTGGGGGTGAGGTATTATGTTAGGTGTAGGTGAGTGTATGATAGGTGGGTGTGAGTGAGTTTAAGATAAGTGTGTGTGTGTGTGTGTTTTTAATTGGGACACCTAAAAATAACACTAATTAATTAACTAAAAAAATAAAGCTAATAAAATTAAAAATTAAAAATTAAATTTCTATTCTAAAAATAAAATAAAGACTCAATAAAAATAAAACTAAAAATAAAAATAAAAAAGTAAATCTATTAAACTTAAAAACTAAAGTCCTAAAAAGTAAAATCTAATAAAACTAAATCCCTAAAAACTAATCCTAATAAAATAAGAATAAACTAAAAGCTAATAAAAATAAAAATAAAATAAAATTATATTAATAAAAATAAAATAGAAAAATGGAAAATAAAACCTAGAAAATACTAAATAAATCAAAAATAAAAATGAATCAAACTAAAAATCTAAAAAAATATAAAAAGACACAAACTAAACACACACATGGTTTGGGGAAAGTTAAGGCTAGGATGGGCTAGGTTAGGGTTAGGGAATTGGGTATTTAGCTCCATTTTACTGCAAGTTGCCTCTAATTATAGCTTTTGACACTGCAACTATAATTAAGCCTGCATATTGAACAATTAAGCGCGTAAGACCCAAAATTCTGAGAAATACCAACTAAAGTACATCTATTCGGGGTATAAATTGTACAGTTTTGGGTGCTTATCAGGCATCAGGTTGTGGAACGTGGAGAATCAATCAGGAGAAGATCAAGTGTCCGACAAACTTTGCATGCTGAGCATACATCCCAGGAAGGGAGCTCAGCACATGGAAATACTGGCCAAGCAGTTTCCAACAGAGTTGTTTCCAATAAAACCAACGCTGAGGTTATAGCATAGAGAGGGTCCATTTAACGATTGGAAGATCGTTTGGGAGAAATGGATAACATAAAGAATCCACTTCCGCAAAATCGAACGAAAGGATCTCCCTTTATCCAAGCAAATGTGGAGTTCCCTACTCCAGATAAATTCAAGCCGCTGACAATCACCCCTAAGTATGATGGTAAGACATATCCTATTTTACATTGAATAATATTAGGCTCCAACGGACATATATGTCATTCCAGATGAGATGATATGCAGGGCTTTCTCAAACACCATCACTGGCTCAACCTAAATACGGTATAATAATTTTCCCAGAGGACAAATTATAACTTTTGGCGAACTCGCCAAGCTATTCATCAACAATTTCTGTTTTAGGGCCAAACTAGCTAAACAAGTTACACATCTCTTGAATACTAAGCAACGCGTGGGAGAATCTATGTTGATGGAAAAACTAGACTGGATCTAATTAATTGATCACGGATAAATAATTGAACATTTAAGACTAAGATTTTTAAAGTGGTTCGGCTAAAGGGTAAAGCCTACGTCCACTATTATGTATTGCCTGATTGCCTTGATTTTTTTTTCGTTCCCTTCCAATAATGGGGTTACAATGTATTTATAGCCCACAAGCAGTGCCGAGAATCGTAATGTGAAAGGATGGAATGCCTTCATAAATTAGGGATTTATATTAGTAAATAATGATTATAAAGTACATGGATGTTGGCGCTTTATTGACCAGGTTGGTCAGGATCCTCGATATTGGTCAGGCTTCCTGAGTTATTGGTCGATGCTACTGAGATGTTAGTAGGGGACTTGTACCATGCTGACTTGGACTTATGCCACGATGGACGACATGTGTTGGCTAATGATTGGTCCATGAGAGATGGTGAATTTTGGTATCAACATAAGCCCCCTAATGTTTCATACTTGAAGCTGGAGAAAAATTATGGAACATTTATCTCTAACAATTGCTCGGGCAATCTTCTTATCACTTAGTCGGATGCATACCTTCCATACTTGTGAATTTTCTTCAGTCGACTGAAAACTTTGAGCGCGAATGGCAATTTTGTAAATATTTCAAATTTTAGCGAACATTTTTGGTGTAATTTCATCTTTTCTCTGGTTAGCCATCGTAACTTCAATCGTCGTTCCCTTTAATAATTATTTTCCTAGTTTACGAGGCAATCTATAAAAAGGTGGTAAAAACTTCGATCGTCTTCTACCTCAAAACTTCTAATTCGCTGCTGTCTCGTGCAATCATTTTTTTTATTCCCCGATTCTTGCTGAATCCATAACTCTTTGTAAGAACTCTTTTCTCTCCTCTTTGTTTCTTCATCTTCAAACATGGTTTACTCAATAGTTTCCTTAGATGATTTTATAAATGAGTGGAATATCCCCTCCTAGGTGGACTTGGAGATTCCAAGTTCGCCTGTTGATCCTATTGCCCTTACTGAGGGTAATTTGTTCCCTTCTTTATTTATTGTTGAGTTTGGGTTTACATTTCCCCCAAACCCCTCGTGTCTTGATTTCTGTCAACACTTTGATGTTGTACTTGCTAGATTAGCCCCCAACACCTGGAGAGTTGTTAATAGGGTTTATAGGCTAAACCAACTCCACAATACTCACTTAGGAATCCTAGAAATCATATTTTGTTACAAATGGGTTATTAGTGACAACACGTATTATTTACAAACTAGGGCTGTGAATAGGTCTTTAGTTGTAAATCTCCCTCACTCTAATAGGGATTACTTTGACTATGGTGTCATAGTAAAAAATTGGCAACACGCCCCCTACCCGAGGGAGAAGTATACCAAGGGCCCAGGTGCCCCCATATGACAATGAGATAGGTTATTACTTTGCTTTGCATCTGTTTTGTTGATAATTTGAAAACCATACCAACTGTACTAACTTGCTTTGTGTTGATTGATTGTAGTTGATCAAAAGATGAAGTGCCCATAGGAAGGGGACATCAACCTTTTTGATCTTAAATTCCTTTGGAACATTTATCAAAAGATTAGGTAGGAACACACTAGATCTACCTCCTACCTGCTTCAATATATACCTTCAATCACTTCTTTTGTTGCTCGTCCTACATCTCCTCCCGCATTAGTAATTGAGCTTGACCAAGATCCAGCTTCTACTTCTTCTGCTACTGCTTCTGGTGGTGAATTTGATGCTGATTAATACATTTCCCTTTATAATATCATGAAAAAAACTAGGTTTCCTCATATTCTTTGTGACAATACTACTGGCACCCAAAAATTAGTCGAGGGGGTTAAGAAGAAGAATGATGAAGCTAGAAAGGATCCCCCAACCCTTAAAGGTGATGGATCACCTTTTAAAAGGCTTAGGTGAGGACCTGCAGAGAAGAAGGTTAAACAAATGATTGATGTCAATAAACAGATCTTGGTCGGTGTAACTTTCTCTTATGCTGGCCCTTCAACTATTATTATTCCAAGTTTGGCCAGGAAATTGATCAAGTCTAGAACTCTTCGAGATCATGGGGGAGATGATGCTATGCTGCCCCGATTAAAAGTTTCTAAAATGGCTGTCCAGAGCCTTGCATCAGTAAGGAATTTTCATCCTTTTAATTATGTCTGCCTTTATAGATTTCATACATTGACTTGATCTTTTCTTTTGTAGTTCTTGATGCACTTGAATAATATGCTGGAGAAGGATGATGAAATTCGCACTTCTTTGGATGATGTGAAAGGGGCCTTTGATGGTCCGAGGAAGTCTCCTGGAGTCTGAGAGAAGGAGTTGGTAAAACAAGTTGAAATATGCTAAAGATGCTCGATAAAAGTCTGACAACGATGCTCGTGAAGCTGAGTGACATGTTAGTCAAAGATACAATAATATTGCCCTTGAAGATGAGCGCAGGAAAAAGGTTGCTGAGGAACTGGTGGCCAAAGTGAAGGACAACCTCCCTTCTGAGAGGATAAAAAGAAAGACAACTATAAAGGAGTCCTTTAGTACTGGTTGGGAAAAGGCTGGAACAAATCCATTACTGCTACCTCTGCTCACATTGAGTATGCAAAAAAGAAATACTTCAAAGATGGTTGGGTTGCTTCTCTTTATGAATTGGTCACTGCTGAAGATTCTGATGTTTTTCAGAAATATAATCATGGTTCTCTTCCCATCATTAAATATGAAATTGAAGATGAAGTTGGTTCAGGAGAATCTTCTATGATGGTGGATTCTGCTGCCGACCAACCCAAAACTGTTGTTGAGTCTTCTTTGCCTCCAGCTGAGCACCTTCAGTCTACAACCCCTTCTACCGAGCAAGGTGGAAGGGTTGGAAATGATAGGGAGAAGGTGTAAAGTTGTTCATCATTTGACCTTTTGATATTTTTTCTTCTTTTACTTCACTTATCTTATACTTTTACTTTTTCATTATTAATAAAAGAACTTTTTCTTCATTACTGCTTATCTCCTCTTGATTGGTCTTGTACTCCTTTCTTCTATTGTTGATTAGTTGCTATTTAAGTTTATGGCTAAGATGGAACAAATTTCTTCCAATGATACTGAGCTACTGAAGAGGTGCATGCTTTATTCTAAGCTTGCCATATGGACATATCCGAGGAAAAATTATCCAACTTGCTCGGGGGTGATATTTAAAAATAGGAAAAAAAAGGCTTACATCTATAGCTCTGTTGCACCAAAGTTACGAGCAGAAGTATAAAGACTTGAGTGGAGCTCGGGGCTTTAATAAATATCTTTTCGCCTTCGAGAAGAGGGAAATTTGCTTAAGTTTGAAGCTAAGGAATCGAGGGCTATTGCTAAACTTCTAGAGAAAGAAAATAACAACCTAAAAGATGAATTGCATTCATTAAAAGCTCCTTCTGATACTGTTGCTGCTAAGGGTGGAGTCTCATTTTTACAGACTAAAAATGTCAAGTTAAGAGAAGAACTTAAAGAATTAAAGACAACTAAGCATATCTCTTCATCCTGAGAAAGATCCTGATCTAATCGATCAACTGTTGCCTTGGTTGCGCAAATTAAAGAAAATTGCTTTGCTATTGCTAACATATCTTAACAAATCCAGGGATTGAATTAGCAATTATCCAAACAAACTTCTCAAATGTAAGACAAAGATGAACTGTTGAAAAGGCTGCAACATCAAGTACATAAATGGACTTCCGATTTCACAAATAACCTAGGGAAGTTTAGATGGATGGGTATAATGAAGCCCTTAATAACTTGGACAATAAGATGGAGAAGAAACGTAAGGAGAGCTACAAAGAAGGCTGGACTAATGCTCTTGCCACAGTCAAACATGATAAGAATGGTGAACTCTGGTCTTGGAATGATCCAGGGTACTTAGATTGTGATAATTGTCCATTTAAGCTTGATGTGAGTTGGATTCCCGTGGAAATAATTCCTCCGTGCTTGATATCTAAGTACCTTGGTGATTTTGACTTACATGAAGAGCTGGAGCTTATTCGTCCTCCTCATATGTTGGAAGCCCCAAGAAACAACAATAAAATAATGCTTCAAGACTTTTAGTTTCATAAATTCTCCTTATACCTTGGACGACCCTCCAGCTGGAATGAACCCATTGCTAAGTTCTTCTAAGGCATAAGGAAAACGTCCTTTAGAGTAGATGTATTTTTATTCCTGTACTTTCATTTTCAAGCAATGATATGTAATAGTTAAAGAAATGAATTAATGAAAATATTTGGTTTAACTTATGTTATCGATCTCTGAATGTAAATGATTTCTTTGCTGCATCAATTTTGCTGATGTACTGACGCTTTTTGCGTGAGTTTAATTGTTTGTCATAGGTTCTACTAGTGTACTCAGATTAAATCCAAGTTTAAACTAGTTACCCAAGTTTTACCATAGGTTCTACTAGTGTACCTAAATTTGTAAGTTGTCCATTAGTTACCAGCGGTGCCCAGGCATATGTGGAATATTTCTCCATCATTTAGCCCAGTTTAGTTAAAAAAATTAGCATGGTTTTCATTGACCAAGTATTTCAAACTTACAGTTTTGCCCGACTTGGTTTTTTATTTATTAATGACCAAAATTTGTTCGTTTTGCTGATGCCAACCAACATTTGTTGGTGTCTTGAACCAATATTTGTTGATGTCTAGAACCAACATTTGTTGGTTTTGTTGATGCCGACCAACATTTATTGGTGTATTGAACCAATATTTATTGGTTTTGTTGATGCCGACCAACATTTGTTGGTGTCTTGAACCAACATTTATTGGTTTTGCTGATGCCAACATTTTTTTGTTTTGTTAATGGTGTACAATCATTTCAGTGTAGTGCGTGGCACTAGTACTCCCCCCCCCCCCCCCCCCCCCCAAAAAAAAAAAAAAAAAAACTCAATATAAAATTGGAGGAAATCATTTATTTATTAATACTAAAATATATTGAATACAATTGGTGTTGCTACGTCATTGATAATACTTTTCGAGGTATTCAGCATGCCAAGGATTTTTAAATTCTTCCCCTTCCAAGGTTTCAATTCTATATGTGCCAGGTTGGACAACAACTGAAATTTGATACCACCCATGCCAATTAGCTTCAAGTTTGTTGTTCTTTTGAATCACCTTCTTCAACACACAATCGCCTTCCTTCAAGTTGCTCTGCTTAACCCTTTTGTTATAAAAATGTGCAGTTCTTTGTGGATAAGTTGCATTTCTTAAAGCTGCATCTTCATACACCTCTTCCTGTATGTCTAAATCCAACCATCTCATCAAATCACTAACTGGGGAATTCAAATTAAGAACCCTGTGAGTAGTCAAACCTATCTCGGATGAAACTACTGCTTCATTACCAAATGCCAACATGTAGGGAGTCTCCCCAGTAGCAGTTCTAGGAGTTATTCGATATGCCCATAAAATAAAATGAAGTTCATTGATTCAATTACCCTTGGCATCATCCAACCTTTTCTTCAACCCATTTAACCAAGTCATGTTCGTTACCTCAGTTTGGCTATTGCTCTATAGATGGCCTAGAGCATAGTGGAGCTTTTAAACATTGGATTGGGCACAATATGCAACAAATTCCTCATTGTCGAACTGTGTGCCATAGTCGGTGATAAAAGCTTAGGGCAAACCATATCTTCATATAATGTTCTTCAAAATGAACTGATAAACTTTCTCGTACAACATATCTATCCGGGGTTCAGCTTCCACCCATTTATTAAAGTAATCCACTGCTACAACCAGGTACCTAAATCTTCCTTGGGTGGTCGATAATGGCCCAACAAAGTCAATTACCCACATAGAAAAGGGTCAGGGAGAAGTTATTGGTTTCAAAGTAGCCTGTGGAGTTTTGCGTATATTGGAGGACATCTGGCACTTGTCACATTTCTTAGCAAAAGCTGCACAATGTGCTAGCATAATTGGATAATAGTACCCCCAGTGTTGATCCTCTGCAATAACATTCTTCCTGCTATATGGGCACCACAAGATCCCTCATAAACCTCCTCAATCAACTCTTTCACCTCGGCTGGATGGAGACAACATTGTAGACTAGCAGTCAATACTCTCTTGTACAATATGCCATTATCCCTAGCACATATCGCGCTTCCTTGTGCTTATATTTCTTGGCTACAACTAGGTCGGATGGTAGAACTCCATCTTCAATATAAGCTCTAATGGGATCCATCTAAGATTTTCCCATATCAACTACAATAAAATTGATCATCAGATGAACTCAATAGGAATAGTTCTTCACAACATGGTTCTGGTGGCTGAAGCTAGCCGCGCAAGTGAATCAGCTTGAGAATTTTCCAATCTTGGAATTCTAGTCATTCGAATAGCTGACAAAGTTGCAATCACCTCCAGAGCTTTAGATAAGTATATAGACATCAATTCTCCTTTAGCCACATACAGATTCAACACATGATTGACCACCAACTATGAATCACTATATACCACAACCTGCTCTGCATTTAGTGATTTGGCTAAACTTAAGCCTACAATCAAAGCTTCATACTCTGCCACATTTTTAGACGCTTGAAATTAGAATCATAGAGCCTACTCTATGTCTATTCCATACGGCGTGTTGAGTATGATACCCGCTCCACATCAAGTTTCACAGGATAACCGATCAACATATAAATTCCATATGGGGAGACTGTTATCAAACGCTTGGTCTGTCAAGATCCATTGGTGGAATGTTTTTCTCCACACTTACTCATATCTCCTAGACATTTCCAATGCTCTACTAGAAGACTCTGGTTGGTCGGTGGTAACTTCTTCTCCAATGTCTTTACTTTGGAGTTGGTCAGCCATATCTCAAGTTGACCTATCACCTCCCAAATGTTGCTCGGCTGGGGTCCCTTATTGCTCGGGAACCTTTGTGTAAGTGAACTCTGCAATCAAATCTGCTACATATTCTCCTTTTAAAGAGGTTCCTGGTTCATATATAATGCCATATTACCCCAACTCCATAGCCCAATACATCAATCTTCCAGATTTCCTTGGCTTGTGCATAGCTTGCCTAAGTGGCATATCATTGTATACCACTATAGTATGGGCTTGAAAATAAGGCTTCATGCATCTACTAGCCTTAATAAAAGCCAGTGATAACTTTTCCAGTTTGGGATATTTGATCTCTACTCCTCAAAAAGCTTTGCTTGTGTAGTAAATTTGCTTTTGAACTCCATTCTCCTCTCTGATCAAAGGGGAGCTCACGGCTGACTCAGACACAACTAAGTACAAGTATAACTTCTCTCCCAAAACGGGTTGGGTATGCAATTGTGGTGATCCCAAGTACTCATTTAATTCCAAAAAATCTTTTTCACACTCATCGTTCCATTTTAAGGTCTTCATAAGCACCTTAAAGAATGGTAAACACCTGTCAGTTGCTCGGGACACAAATCTATTCAACACTGCTACTCTCCCTGTTAGCCTTTGGACTTACTTCTTGTTAGTTGAGGAATGCATTTTGATCAAAGGCTTGATCTTATTCGGATTAGCTTCAAGGCCCCTTTGATTTACTATATATGTGAGGAACATTCCTTCATGTGCTCCAAAGACACATTTGGTTGGGTTCAACTTCATTTGGTGCTTCTCTAACTGATCGAACGTCTGACTGAGGTCAACAATATGGTCGGCAGCTTTCTTGCTCTTCATTAGCATATCATTAACATGCATATCCATTTTCTTGCCTATATTCTCCTCAAACACTTTATTCATTAGTTGTTGATAAGTGGCACCTGCATTTTTTAAACTAAATGGCATAACAATATAATAATAAGTTCCTCAGGGAGTAATAAAAGAAGTACTCTCTCTGTCTTCAGGCTACATTTTGATCTGGTTATAACCATAATAAGCATCCATAAAACTAAGCAACTCGTGCCCCGAAGTGTCATAAAAAAGTTAATCAATTCATGGCAAAGGAAAGTGATCCTTTGGGAATGCCTTATTCAAGTCAGTAAAGTTAACACACATCCTACATTTATTAATGTTCCTTTTTACTATAACTACATAGGACAACCACTCTGGGTACTTCACATCCTCAATAAAGGATGCTTTTTGGAGCTTCTCCACTTCCTCCTATATGGATTGGTTCTTCTCCGGGCTAAAAAATCTTCTTCGTTACTTTACAGGCTTGACCTCATTATTAACGTGAGCTCGTGGCACAAAATGTTTGGATCGATGCTAGGCATATCTTCATGGATCCATTTGAACACCTTCTTTTGCTGCCTTAAGAAGGTCACCAACTCATATTTGAGGAGTGGATCCAATGATGCTCGTATTTGAGTTGTTCATTCTGGCTCTTCATCATCAAGAACAATGTTCTCTATCGCCTCTATCTCTTGTACTTTCACTTGCTCTAATTCATCTCTTGGGCCCAAAATTTCAAATTCAGACTCACTGTTGGGCTTAGACATGTCCACTTGGTACATGGTAGTTATCCTCTTCATCTTTATGATATCTTCTTGCTCGACATATGAGTAGTAGTACTATCGAGCTACTTTCTTATCGCCTTTCACAACTCCTACCCCAAAATTGGTTTGAACTTTAAACATTGGTGGACTATGGATGGAACAATTTTGAACTTCTTCAAACCTACTCTTCCTATGATCATGTTGTAAGCAGAATGAACATTTTTGTCCATTACGAAGATGCACTTTCTCTATTCTTCTCACTGGCCAAGTCCCGATCAACACATCCAACTAGATTGTCCCAAGAGGAAATACCTTTTCACCAGAGAAACCTATGAGAGTCTTGTGATAAGGTACCAGTTGGATAAGCTTCAAGTTTAATCTATCAAAACATGGGTAAAATATAATGTCTACTGAGCTGCCATTATCCACCAATAATCTTAATACCAGTACATCTTCTATTCTGACTTTAATCACCAAAGGATCGTTATAAGGGTACAATACTACTAATAGATCATTTTTGGAAAATCCCATTACCAGCTTATCCTTGTTCACTTTCCTTGGTCAGTCTTCCTTGATAAGGTTGAATCGCTGGATATAGGAATAAGTTTAGGATTCATTGAGTTAAGCTTTACTTTATACTATGTTGTCTCCTTTTCCAGCATCTCCACCTGTAATCATTTGACAGTCAAAAGATCCAAAACTAAACATGAATACCTCACGTCCTGGATGCCAGGGCTTTTGGGGAACATTGGTATCATCCTCTGGATCATCATCATGGTTCCTCTTCTTCTCCTCTCTAGGCTTGCAAGGAGATTTAGACCTCTGTTGAGCTCTACCACCATGCTATTGATCAACAAATACCTCCAGTTTTCCTCATCGGATAAGTGTTCAATCTTATTTTGGAGTGCACTACACCTATTGGTCATATGAACATGGTCCTTATGAAACTCGTAATATTTTGACTTATCCCTTCTCTCAACAGGTGTTTTTAACATTCCTGGACACTGTAACTCGTTGTGATTTATTTCTTCCAGAACGTGATGTATACCCACCGTCAGAGGGGTATAATTGGTATACTTTTTTAGCCAATCTAGACTTTTTTACCTTAGAATCCTTATGCTCTGTCTAGTCTTTGTGATCCTTCCTGTCAGACTTACCTTTAACCTTTGCATCCAAATTCTTCTTAGCTGCCATTGCCTCCTCGGCATTCATAATCTTCGTTGCCTTGTCCATCAATTCAGTCATTGTCTTTGGAGGATGTTTTCCCAAAGTATTGTAGAGTTTATCAGGAAGTAGACCACTTATAAGGGATGCAATAGACGTATTCTCCTCCTAATCAAATACCTCTAATTTCTCAGTGTTAAAGCGAGTGATATAGTCCCTTGTACTTTCCCTGACCTTCTGTCTCACATCGAGCAAGTGTGCTACCCTCTTTACTATTTTTGCACCAAAGAAAAAGTTACCAATGAATAATTGAGCGAGTTGGTTGAAGCTTTAAATCTGCCCCCAAGGAAGGTTATTGTACCAAATCTAAGCATGTTCAATTATCTTTCCTGAAAATGCTCTACACCTCATTTCATTAGGAATAACATAAATACCAGCAACTTCTTAGTACTGCTCTATGTGCAAGACATTATCTGTTTTCCCATCATAATTGGGAGTTACCACTGGAGCTATGAACTTGGCTGGATTAGGAAAATGCACAATGGCTTGTAGAAAGTGTGATTCCTTCACAAAACTTCTTTGGAGAGGATTTTTGGACTTGGGAATTTCTCTCAACCTATCCTCCAAGCGCTTAATTGAACCCTTATAGGCATCATTTCCAACACCAGACTTGTGAGTTGCTGCTCTCTCATCTCCTCCAACTGTTTGCACTAAACTTTCCTCTTATGAGCATTGCTCAGGAGGAGCAGTTCGTCGGGTATTTACCCTTGACTGGGCTAAGCCCTCTCTTTGGTCGACTGGTTGCTGAGTATCTCTCGATAAAGATTTAGGAACATTTCTATTTCTTTGAGGACCCAAACACTCAAAGGGAGATGATCTACTTAGCCTTTTCAAGTCACTTGGTAGTTGAGGCGTGAAGGACTGCTCATTAGAAGAATTAGGGTTCCTAATAGAAGAGGTTGCACCTGAGCGATAAGAAGGATCTCTAGAAGTCATTAAAAGGTTGTACCCAACATTCTTGGACATTAGTGGAGGTATACTTCTATAGTTCAATTGGTCTGGGACTCTGGCCTGCAAAGTCTGTACCAATTGTCTCATGGTGTCTTGTATCGACTCTTGACCTCTGGCTAGGCTAGCCAGGATTCAAGTCAAATCATTAGGGGTTGGTGGAGCAAAAGAAACTGGTGGAATTCCATCATTCTGATTGCTAGATTCAGGAATATCATCCATGATGATTTATAAGTGAAAACATTTAGCAATACATTCCCACAGATGACGTCAATCTGTTGATGCAAAAAACTAGACTAGATCTAATTAATTGATCACAGATAAATAACTGAACAAATAAGACAAGTAAGATTTCTAAAGTGGTTCGGCTAAAGGGAAAATCCTACGTCCACTGTTATGTATTGCCTGATTACCTTGATTTTTTCATCCCCTTACAATGATGGGGTTACAATGAATTTATAGCCTACGAGTGGTGCCAAAAGTCATAATGTGAAAAGATGGAATGCCTTCATAAATTAGGCATTTACATCAGTACATAATGATTATAACTCACATGGTTGTTGTCACTTCATTGACCAAGGTGATCAGGCTCCCTGATGTTGGTCGGGCTTCCTGAGATGTTGGCTGGACTTCTAGAGTTGGTCGGCTTCCCTTGTTGGTCGTTTCTACTGGTATGTTGGTCGGGGACTTATAGCATGCTGACTTGGACTTGTGCCGTGATGGATGACATGTGTTGGCTAGTGATTGGTCCACGAGAGATGGTGAATTTTGTTATCAACAATCTACAAGGGAGTATATTATTCATTTTGACCCTAAAAAGATGGAGGTGGTGAATTATGAAGAGAATACCGCTATTATTGCATTGATGAGTGGGTTACTTCCCAAGAAACTATATAATGCTTGGGAAAAAGATCCACCCAAACCATGGCCGAACTCATGGACAAAGCTTGGAAGATAATTAATACCGAGGAAGTAATGGTTGCAAAATAAGGGCAGGGGAAGATGTCAAAGCCCGCTGACAAAAAAGACTCGAAAGAGCTAAAGGAAGCGAAGACGAAGAAAGAAGATAAGCCCAAGAAATTTGTCGAATACACTCCTTTGACTGTGGGAGTACACCATATCTTGGATGAGATGAGAAATAAAAAAGATCTAAAATGTCCTCGAAAGATGCAATTACCACCTCATAAGAGGGATAAGTCCAATTGTTGTGAATTTTATAAAGACCATGGACATACCACTGACATGTGTATAGCTCTTAAGAATGAAATTAAAATTCTCATACGTAGAGGAAAGATGAATAAATTTGAAGATTGGCATGATGACCGAGGAGAAATAGGCAGGAGGTTGGCATCACCTTACAGGCCCAAAGATGATAGAAAGAGAGTCCATGATGATTAATAAGACGGTCTAGATATTCCTAAGAGGCCAAAATAGCCAGAGCTTGATATTAAGATGATTGGTTTTAGTTTTTGCAATTATCAAATCATTGTTGGAGGTTGTACAGGAGGAGGAGATCAAGCTTCCAAGCGAAAGGCATATTTGAATGAAGCTCAAGTTAGTGCCCTTATTCGAAACATCAATATAAGTGATGAAGATGGTGAGAAACTGAGAAAGGTAAATAAATATAAGCTTGTAATAGGTTATTCAAAAAATGATATGTCTAGAGTATTATACCCTCATGATGATCAATTAGTTGTCACAATCAGAGCCGATGAAGCTAGAATTACCAGAGTAATTGTAGATAACGGGAGCTATGTAGATATATTATTTTTTTATTGTTTAGAAAGCTTAGGATTAAAAATTATCCATTTGGAACCATACCACAGTCCATTGATTAGCTTTTCGGGATAAAAAGTGTGTCCACTAGGAACTGTCAAGTTGGAAGTGTTGCTCAGTGTATGGCCGATTAGCCATACAAATTTTTTTTGTCCTCATAATACTGTTAAATTAGCCTATAAAATGATTCTTGGAAGAGTAGGTTTGAAGAACTTTGAAGTAGTTCCCTTTATTGTACACCCGTGTCTGATCTTCCTCACTCACTTTGGAGTTAGTGTGGTTAAGGGAGACCAAAAGGTATCCAGGAAATGCTATTGCACCTCTGTCGAGCAAGGAGATGTTGTTAACTTAAAGATGAAATCTATCACTTATCAAGAACATACACTGGATCTAAGAGATGAAGCTGAATTGGTTAAGAGAGAAGCGCTTGAAATAACAGAAAGTGTGATCTTATATGATGAAAAAATGGAACGAACTACCCAAATTGGCTCTGCATTAATGCTACCACTCAAGCAGGAATTAATCACATTCCTCAAGGAGCAGAGAAGTGTTTTTTCTTAGAGGGATTGGTCCCAATTTCATTTATCATGAGCTCAACATCAACAAATATGCTAAGATGACCAAGCATAGGTGCAGAGTTTTTAGTAATGAGAAAAATATGGCCATTGAAGAAGAAGTAGAAAAACTGAAGAAGGAAAAGTTCATCGAAGATGTCAAATATCCAGATTGGCTTACTTATGTGGTGATGGTGAAGAAGAAGAATAATAAATGGCGGATGTGTGTGGATTTTACAGATCTTAATAAAGCATGTCCAAAGGATCACTTTTTTTATCCAAGGATTAATCAATTGGTCGATGCTATAGCAGGTCATGAACTTCTCAGTATCATGTATGGGTATTGTGGTTACAACGAGATCAAAATGAAGCTTGATGATCAGGAAAGTACTTCCTTTGTTACAAGCCGAGGAACTTACTGTTATAATGTGATGCCTTTTGGACTAAAATATGCAAGAGGGTGGTGAACAAAGTCTTTGAAGAAAAAATCGGTAGGAATATGGAAGTTTATATGGATGATATGCTCCCAAGAATGGATGTTTTGGTGTTTCTTAGTAAACTAGATAGGTATAAAGGTGAATCAAGTAAAAATCAAGGCTTTGCAGGAAATGCAATCACCGATTTGTAAGAAAGAAGTTGAAAGGCTAAAAGGGAGAGTAAATGCACTGAATTGTTTTGTGTTCCGAGCAATAGATAACTGTTTGCCGTTTTTTCAAGTGTTGCGAAAAACTTTTGACTAGAATGAAGATTGTGAGAAGGCATTCCTAGAGCTGGAAAATTATCTCGGCACCCCACTAATGTTGTCCCGACCAATAATGGGTGAAAAGCTATACTTGTATCTAGCGATATCCGAATCGGGTGTTATCTCGACATTAGTTCGGTTGGAAAATGGAGTGTAAAAACTAGTGTATTACACAAGTAAATCTTTAGAGGAGCTGAAATCATATATCCATACCTTGAAAAACTGCCATTGGTGCTAATTGAGGCATCCAGACAAATGAGGCCTTATTTCCAAGTGTACACGATAATGGTATACACATATTTGCCTATCAGGGTGACTCATGTGTTTGGCAGTGGATCTAGGTGAGTATAACATTATGTACAAACCTAGGCCGATGTTAAAGTGCCAAGAAGTAGCCGACTTTATTACAGAATTTACATATCCTGAGCAGATATCTTCGGAGGAGAGATCAAGTACCTCGCCAAAGAACCAACTTCTTCAGAAGAAAGTTTGATGAAGCATACTACTTTGAAAGAGAGCGCAAAGCAAACAAAGGTTGTTGCAGAGAAACCCTAGCCATCTGTTGTTCAAGAATTTGTTCAAAAATATGCAGAAGAAAGTAAGAAGATCTTCAAATAAGGAGTACTAACTACCGAAAGCATTGCCAAAGAAATTCCCTTATGGAAATTGTATGTGGATGGCTCTTCATGCACAACAAGTAGTGGAGCTGGAATTATCCTCAATATGCATGATAACTGTGATGTGGAATACACTCTTAGATTTAAATTTTAAGCCTTAAATAATGAAGCTGAGTACGAAGCACTAATCACAGGATTGGAACTAGCTTTATCAATGGGCACCGAGCAAGTTCAAGCCCACAGTGATTCAAAATTTATTGTCAACCAAGTCCTTCACATTTATGAGATTAGGGGAGAATTGATGGTTAGGTATTTAACCAAGACGATGGAGGTGATATCTAAATTCCCAGATGTCCAGTTCGCCAGAATTCTGAGAACAGAAAATGTCTAAACAGACGCACTTGCTCAGCTTACTCTACCTACTATGATAGAGCTACAAAGAAGCATCCCGATTGAGATCCTAGCATTAAGAAGAATAAAAAAAGTTCTGATGATTAATTTCATTGCTATATATTTTGGGTACTCTTGGATGGATCCAATAAAGGAGTATATTGACAAAGGCATTCTTCTTCCTAATGATAAAAAAATTATGAGAAAGTTGAGGTACAAAGCAGCTGGGTAAATCCTAGAAAGAGGAGTTATGTATAAAAGGGAAGTCTCCTTATTACGATGTGTGCATCCTATGGAAGTTGAAGAATGGATTAAGGAAGTTCATAAAGGAACTTATGGAGCTCACTTAGCGGGACGATCACTAGTCTGACGTGTCTCTATGCAAGGGTATTACTGGTCGACTATGAAAGCAGACAGCAAGAATTTTCCTAGAAAATATGACAAGTGCCAGAAATTCATTATAATACATAGAAGACCAGGGGCTGTTTTGACACAAATTACTTTGCCATAGCCAGTTGCAATTTTGGTGATTGAATTGGTCAGCCCACTACTATCAACTTAAGGCAGGTTCAAGTATCTTATGGTTACTTTGGATTATTTTACCAAGTGGGTTGAAGCAGAACCAATTATAGATATGACATACAAGAAAGTTTTCCACTTCATATAGAAGCATATTATCTATAGATATGGGATTCCATATGATTTTATCACTAATCATGGTACTCAGTTTGATAATGACGACTTTGAAGCATACTACCCCAAATCAAAAATCTAGAAACTCCATTCTGCCCAAGGATAGCCCTAGTGTAATTATCAGACAGAGATCACTAACAAGATTCTTTTGGATGGTTTAAAGAAGAGACTTGAAGTTTCCAAGGGCAACTGGATCAATGAGTTGCATACAGTTCTTTGGGCATACTGAATAACATCAAGAACTACAATTAGAGAAACCCCTTACATGCTCGCATTTGGGACAAAAGTAGTAGTACCATCTGAGGTAGGTTTTCCTAGTCATAGAGTGTTGAATTTTGAATCACCAAAGAGTGATTTGATACGAAGGTTGGATCTGGACTTGGTGGAGGAAGTCAGAGAAGATGCTTCCATTTGAATTGCTACCTATCAGTAAAGAATTGCATGTTTCTATAACAAAAGGATCCACTCAATCAACTTGAAAGAAAGAGATTACGTTTTGAAGAAGGTAACCTAGAAGGGAAATAAGTTGGAAGCAAATTGGAATGGTCCCTACCTTATAAAAGAAGTTGTTCGACCAGGAACTTACCGCCTGGAAACACTTAATGCAAAAGAGTTCAAGAATCCATAGAACATTGATCATTTGTGGAAATAGTACTTGTAATGACGATATTGTTATGTACTCAATTCTTTTCGATATTCAATAAAAAGTTATGATATCTTTTTAAAAAAAAATCGAAGTATGAAATATACATTCCCCATAGAGATTACAAAGTATACAAGTTAATTAGTCGGCATGCCATAAATGGTAGTCGACAGGTATTACAAGTTAGTTGGCAAGCCACTACGATCTCTGCCGACTAAGATAAAGGGTTTCATACACCTACTATTAATGATCATTACTTCTTGTATGACTTTAGGTCACAAACTATAAGCCGATTAATAATCATTACTTCATGTATAACTACGCCTTTTGATGAGTTAAGAATGGGAAGCCCATAAACATTATAAGTTTTACCCAATCGAGTTAGATAATGGGATATACATGTGTAACACTAATGCATGATTACATATACACATCCCTAATACGCTTGGTTCGCCATTGATAACTAATGATAATACTTAAACATAAATCATGAAGTTGGTTTTATTTAAGTATTTTGGTAAAATATAAGGCCCTATAAAAACAAAGGATAATAATAAGGTAGATTATCTAATCAATCTTGTTGATTATCTAATCAAAGGCTTATATACATGTATCCATATTTCAAACACACAAATCTAGAAATGAACAAAATTTCTTTTCACTTTACTGAATAAAATGTTATAAATTATATTAAAGAGAAAAAATAAATAAAATGGCTACTCGGCTAGGCATTTGCCTTGAACCTTATCCATGTTAGTAGGAGGTTCATCTAATGTAATGGGAGAATTTATTAAGTTAAAGTCATTAAACATTTGTCTGTTACTTCTACTCGGATGGTTCAGTAAATGAGCAGGGTGAGTTTGCTCAATGTCGTCATGAAGTTCATAATTAGCCAAGTACATTGTTATTAAAAATAGAGGAATGGTATAGATAGGCATCCAACTCACATCCAACTTGAACGTAGGTTTTTGACAGTCTAATAGACCGGGATCATTCCAACTCCACAACTCGCTATATTCGTCATATTTCGATAAATTAAGAAGATTGGTCCAACCCCATTTGTAGCCTTCATGATGATTTAGGGTCAAATGATCGTCCAAGTGCGCTAGTGCTTCGTTATACCCTTCCGTCCATACCTCTACGAGTTATTTATAGAATTGGAAGGTGCGCCTCTTTACTTGACGAAAAAATATTCTTGAGAACTTCATCTTTAATCTTCAACTAAGTGAGTTGATCGGCAGGGGTCAAATCTTTCATTTCCTATTAAAGATTTGGTCGACAAGGGAAGAATTCTTTGCCTTTATTAGTGCAGCTTGATCGGCTAAGGTCTTCTAAGTTCTTTTTCAATCATGAGTTGGTCAAACAACATATTTCTTCTTGGATGATGAACCAGGATTAGTCTTTTTCAAATATTCTATCTCTTACAATAACCTAGCATTTTATTCCTTCAAAAAAGTAATTCCATCATTTGAACCAGCCGAAGCCGTTAACTTCTCTAGGATTTCTAAATTTTTTCTCAGAGCATTATTCTCTTGTTCAAGAAGGGCAACAATCCCTTGAGCATATCTGGCCTCTTATTTTAGAATAATTTTTTTCTTATCTAAAGCCCGGGTAAACAACTATAGTTTATCATCAAAGCCCTACTCCACACTCAGAGCTTTAAACTTGGCTTTGTAGTCGGCATAAAGGAATGCTTTTGATTATTTGTGATCCCTATGCAATTACTCGATCATTTAATAATAAGCAACATTATTAGCAACAACCTGATCAAAAATAAACTTTAAATGAATGTAAGCATCTTTCGCTTGATCTGAAGCATCCTCGTTGAGTAAGTCTATTACTTCTTCATCAATTAAGTCCAAATGGCCTACCTCAAATAAGTCACAACAATTTTTGAGTAGGTCAGGACTAATAGAAGAAAAGTATTCCATCTTAGCATTAAATTGGAATGAAACAAACACAAGTTTATGATAACTAAATCAGAACAAAAGAAGATAGAGTGATAATGCATCAGCAAATTAATAGTAAAGTAAAGACAATAATTGATTAGCAGAAGAAAAGGTTTTGTCATTGATATTCAATAAGCATTACAAGGGATACTTTAGAGAAGCATAAAAAGAAGGAAGAAAAGTGCAAAATATAAATATTGAACACTAGAACAAAATTACATCTTCTCCTTATTCTTATCTATCTCCTGAGACCCGTTGATATCGGTGGACAGGGCAGCTGAGTCAATAGGAGTGTTTCCTTGATCTTGGTTAGTAGGTTGAGTAACTAAATCAATAGGTTCCCCTGAAATTTTATCCACTTTAATCTCTTCTTCAAGGTTAGTAGGGGATCCTGGATCATGTCTTTGGAAGAGCTCGAAGTCTTCAGAAGTGATGATTTCCTTCAGTGTTACCGACGAACCTTACTTGAAGAATTTATTTTTACCATAGTCCATCTAGGCTGAGGTAATAACTATGGCCTTATCCTAGCCTTAGTCAAAGGAAGTTTGTCTAGTTTTCTTCCTTTTGGCTTTCTCAGTAGATAGTATTTGGGTCAGCACAACCACCTTCTCTTCAGCCAACTTTGCCCTGGGCTCAACTTTAACAACAAAGGTGTTGGCAACATTTAAAGCATCTTCAACATTCTTGTGGGATTGCTCGATAGCTTTGATTTTATGATACCAATGTTTTTTATTTATTTCCAAAGCTTGTCGAAATGTCTCCAAAGATTTCTCGAGACCTTTAAAGGCCTCTTCCACTTCTCCACAAGAAGAACGAAGTTGATCATCCTTTTCTAGCATTTGATAAAAGTTGACCAAGATATATAAAAAGAAATAGTAAATGAGTATCTACTTAAGGTAAGAACAGTATCCAACCAATAGCAGAAGAAAGTAATTACCAAGGTCAGACTTTGTGCAGCCCTCTGAGACAGTTTTGATAGGGGCATGGGGGTAGCAACCCTATAGTTAGGAAGGGTACCAGCCTTGATCAATTTCCTAGTCAGGCTAGGACCAAAGGGTAGTGATGACCCTACAACATCTTTCTCAATAAACCTAGGTTGATCGACAATAACAATCTTTTCAACCTGCTTCTTGGCAGGATCTTTTCTCAGTCTCTTATATTGAGACTCATTGGTTTTTCCAGCTGTAGGCTTCTTGCTAGCCTCAGCCTTATTGTAAGTAGTAAAAAAAACAATAGTTAGGTTCTTTGAACCAACAGTAGAAGAATCTTCAAGGAGATTGGGAATAACTTTTCTTCTTCCCATACTTGCAGAAATGGGCTATTCAGAATCAAAGGAAGACGAAGTACCGCCTGTAACTGCTTTAACACCCACATAGATTAATTTAGTTGCCGAAGATGTAGTAGTGGGATCCTCTTCCAAATTCACCATAATCAAATGAATTATAATTATAGGTTGAGCAATAAAAGAGGTGACAAAGCTTTTATACTCTAACAACACAAAGGCTGATCGAGGATGTTCTTCTCTAGCCCTTTGATTGAGATTCTAAAGAAACTTGAGTTCTTTGAAGTTAACTTCACCCTATTTTGGGAACTTCCTTTTATGTTCCTCTGTAATAAAATAATCAATACTAACAGATCGTATGTAGTAGAAAAATAAGACAAAAGAAAAGTAAGAAATGAAGAAGTAACCTATCCTATTCCCAGATTGAGGGAATGTGGGACCATTGTAAGCCACTCTAGTATCAAGAGGAGCATGTTGCTAATTTTTAACTATTAAAGCATGATCACAATCATCCTTATTGGAATCAGGCATATTTTACACTAAATCCCTATTGGCGTATCTGGTTTCTAAGTAATAGGTGCTCTTGCTAGCAATGGCCCATTTATAATAGAACATATTTTTTACAATCCCAATATGGGACCTGTATATTTCATTCAATCTGTGAACTTCATTAATAATCCTCCATGTATTGGGGCTATTATTGCCAGAATGACGTCAAAGTATTGACATAAATGAATAAAAATAGGGTTTGGTAGAAAGGAAAAACCACACTCGTCTATGAATAAGGTTAGGAACTAATGAGGCTTAGCCTACGAATATACATTTATAGGATCATTGGGGATTTCTTAATCAACCCAAGAAGGAATTTTTCTTTTTTCCCTAAATTTTTCTAGAGAATTTTCATCAACTATGTAAACCATGATTAAGAAAGAGAAAAAGGAAGAATAGCAGAGTAAAATAAAGAGTTCTTATAGGGACTTAAGGATTTAGGAAGAACTATTGAAATGATGTCGACCAATAACAAATGATTGCACAAGAAAAAGCTCGAGTAAATATGCTACAGTTCGAAGATTTGGGGAATGCCAAAATAAGGGAAATCTTTCACCTTTTATAACTTGCCTCAAAAATAGAAAAGGTAATGATTAAATGTACCAACGATTGACATTCTTACGGTGGGAGGTTCCAAAAATAGGAATAGATGGATTTTCACAGGGATGGTTGCTAAAATTTAAATTATTCACAAAGATGCCATCTTCAAACAAGTTCCGACAAAATTTTGCAAGTGTGGGAGGTCGGCTACCGACCAGGCTCCCTGGTAACACGTTGATCTACTTTTTGGTTTAAATTATCCATACTTTCTTGAAAGCATAAATTATAGAGAATTAGGGGCTTCTGTTGTATGTAAAAATTACTCATCCACATGGACCAACGAAGAAGAGACACTTGTCATCCAGTGTGGCCAAGTTGACTTGCCCACTCAACATTAAGAATACTTACTCGACAAAGGATGCCAACCAATATGGGAATGATGACCAACACTAGAAGGCCAACCAACCAGAATAGCAAGAGTTACTCGGCCCAGAACGCCAACTGGCACTGAATTCCAAAAGATATATTTATTATATACAGATGTAAATGCTTGGCATATGAAATCATTCCATTTCTATGGTTTCACACCCCTATAAATGTAACACAAACCCTTAGCTCAAGGGTCAACTTGAATCACATGCATACTGAGCTATTGTAACTGTTGAGTAATAACAATCACAGTGGACGTAAGCTAATTTGTAGCTAAACCACTTTAAAAGATTTTGTCGTGTGTGTGATCTAAGTACTTTATCTATTATTTTATCTGTGATTATAAAATTGAAAGCAATCCAATTTTAGACATCAATAATGATATTAATATTTATGAAGGGTGAATAGCAAATAACTAATCGTTATAAAGTTATGACATAGCGAGTGATATGGGCGTATTTAATTTTATCTCATCCAGGAGTCGCATGTAGACCTAATTAGAGGTTGCGATAAGAAATATATTTTAAGTGACTCGAACAATGATTGAGCGATCACGAATAACTTTGAAAGGGAAAAATAGTCAGAATAGTATACCTGGGGGTACTAATTGGGTTCCGGGTCAATTTTAGTCCAAATCGACACCAATTGAGGGCATTTTGGTCACTTGGAAAATTAGGGTGGAGAGAACTACGAATTTTGGAGTGTTAAATCAAATGATTAAAAAGTGAGGCTAGGGTTAGAAACCTCAAAACATAAGAGGGGACATTATAGAAGAATAAGGGACAATTCTGGGGACTTTTAGAGTGTTTTTGAAGACGTAAAGTGTGTTCTTGCATCACAACCAAGTTTGGAGTGATGATTAGAAGAGAAAATCATCAACCCATCATCCCAACCCTGAAACCAGACCCTACTCATCAAGAGGAAAGTGTTTATTGCAATTTCTTTTGAGGTTATAATGCCCATGTTGTGAGAGTTTCATTATAGTTGATTAAATTGATGTCTTTTGAAAAGAAAAAAATGATTAAAACTCATGTTTCGGTAGGAATTGCATGTAGTTTCATTCAACATCTGTAGAGGGTAATAAATCAGATGATATGTGATAATTTCCATGCATTAAATCAGGATTTTTGATGATTAGTGGTGGAAGAACATAAAATCTAGGGTTTGGGTTGAATACGAGATTTGATCCATTCTTGGGTCAGAATTATAAGGTTTTGATGTTGATTTTACATTAGAAATCATCCTAATGCATGTAGAAATGGTTAGTAACATTTGAGTTTGATGAAGCAAGATGTAAGCTATGTGGATGTTAATGGTGAAAAATGCAAATTCGTAAGGAAGAAGACGAACATGCAGAGAAGTGGACCGACTCGATCCAGAGATGGACTAGTTCAGATCCCAGGAACCTACAGAAAGGAAGACTAGTTCGGTCTAGAGCGGCGAACCGGTTCGGATCCTAGAAAAACTTGAAAATTTTCTCGTTAAGACTAGAATTCCTAAATCCTTCTCATGTAAACTTTTAGAACTTTGTTAAAATATAATGAGAGATTGATTATATTACAGTAGGCTTATGATAGGGTTATGATTTAGTCTTATTGAGAGGACTAAGATGAGAATTAATTGGGTTAAACTATATCGTAATTAATCTGAGAGAAGTATAAAGAATTATGGGAATTTTGAATGAATCGATATATTGACATGTTGGTTAAATTAGACTTAACTACTGAAATTAATAAAGGGGTAACTAGGACGCTTAGAGTTGTGTGAATACTCAAATAAATACGATACTGAGATAAATCCTAAAGTAATAAGTACGGTGAGTATCCAAGAGAACTATACCACGTACAAGTATGAATAACTAGGTTATGTGAATACCTATTATATGGATACTTAATTATATTGGGGTCGTGGTGACATTTCGAACCAATATAGGACATTTACATTGGGGTCGAGGTGCCATTCCGAAACAATATAAATGATAATATAAATTTGTGGTCGAGGTGACAATTCGAACCAATACATGAGATAAATTTGGGGGCGAGGTAATATTCTGAACCAATAGCCCTCAATTTGTGATACGGGAATGTGATAAGAGAGTGTGCATTTATAGTATATGTTGTGTGTGAAATATATACCATAGGAATAATCTACTTATGTGTACTAGTGGACCGTTTGGTGATATATGTATATATATCGAGAAAATAAATTAAGTAGAGAAACTTAATTACAAAGATGAAATGATGGATAGTGAATATCTAAAGGTCATATTAAATAGTGAAACTTAATTGCAAGATGTAAAGATAACAAGGTGTGAAAACTTATCTAAGAAGGTAATAACATATGAGATGTCTTAGTATCATTAGCATACAATATGGGCGGTACGAGGAACTTAGACGTGCAGATAAGTTCAGTTAATACTATAGTCTAGTTAGTTTGTCTAGTATAGCTAGGTGGGTTAAGTATATAACATTAGACATGCACAATAGATGAGGGGTGAGGAAACTCAAGAGAGTGTACGTGAACCTAACATGTGTAATAAATAACCGATTTTTAATTTTGATAAATACTTGCTAAATATTTTCAAAATGTTTTGAGTACTAACTCTTGCTATAAAAATATTTTCAAAACCTTTTAGATGTCCAGTAACAGGGACGCCAGACTTGAGGATCCATTCCAGGGACCCATAGCTGTAGCATTGTGGACGCTTGTAGGATTTTCATAGATGAGTCTTTCCTTCAGATCTAGTGTAGGGTCTCAGTTCAGTATTCTATATTTGGATATGTTGTACGTTGACATATTTCAGTTATTTATCTTTTAGATTGATGATGGTTTTTATTTGAGATTTTTATTTTAGCCGATGGTTTACTCGGCAAGACTTTTATTCATTTTTATATATTGTGGATGGTTTGGACTTTATAACGTTGTGAATGTTTATTTTAGTTCAACAAAACTTATTTATCTGTTTAATTGAAAGATAAATTTTGGCACTGATTTAATTAACTATTAGGTGGTTAATAATTAATATGGTTTTCGACAGTGATGCTGAGAATGAACCAAACGAGAAACCTATATTGATTTAATAAAGGCCTGATTAATCAATATATAATTAGGCGGGATGTCACAGATGGCATCAAATCATCAGGTTCTAGTGTCCATAGAATATGTACGGCTTACTATGATTTCAAATTTTCGTTCTTTTGATATAAAGCCCTATTATTAGGACTATTGCTTTTATCTTTGTGTGTTTGAGATATCGTGCTTCTGCTATTAGATTTTTGTATAAATTGTGTACTTATATAATTCGAGCTATTTTTAAATGCCACCAAGGAGAGAGCGAGTAGAGAGGGATGAGGCCAGGGACGAGAGGAGGGAGGCTTGAAAGGATCCACATGTATCGCCGCCACAGCTACCACCAGAGATTATTTTGACTACACAAGTGGCTGAGATAATGGCACGGGTAGTCAATGAAGCTATGACAACGATAGTAGTTTATTTCCCTTAGCCTCAGGCACATACACCAGTGGCTTTAATGATTCAGGCCCATCCAGGGCTACCCACTTGGAAGAGAATCATGGAGACCTTCCAGAAGGGCCAACCACCGAGTTACAGGGCAGTACTCATGTTGTGGCAACGTGCCAATAGAAGAAGAACATTTAGCGCCATTTTCCCATGCTAGAGTGTAGTGATGTACAAAAATAAATGTTATCTACTTTTAGACTATCAGGAGCCGCTTTACAGTGGTAGGAGTCGGTGACCATCATTAAGGAGAGAGACTTGATGATGATTGCCGAGTTTTGCGTGCGATTTAACCACAAGTACATCCCGTATGTAGTTGAGTCAGAGATGAGGATGAAATTTGGAGAGGTGATTTAGGGTGACCGGTCGGTAGTCGATTATGAGGAGGAGTTCACCTATCTGGCTAACTTTATGCCAGACGAGTTGAGCAATGAGGAGAGGAAGAAAGAAAAGTTCATTGATGGTTTAGCCTTGAGAATTAGGAAACATTTTATGGTAATCCTAGGTTGATAACTTTTAGCGACGTCATCAATGTCGCACTTGTAAACTGTCAGGATCACCACTTGAATGCAAAGGGAAGAAAGAGGGGAGAAGATCCAAGACAATAAGGCAAGGTCGGGGGGATTACTGTTAGTGGGCCACCACCCCAGTAACAGTAGATAGTGAGTATGCAGGGATAGGATTCCCGACAGGGGAACTCTTCCAATAAGTTCATATTTGGAAGGTATCGAGTAGACAAATAGGGCTAACAGGGTTCCTAGCGTCATCATGTTCCTCAGGGTTGTCAAGGATAAGGGAACTAAGGGAGGCCAATAGGGACAAGGCCATAAGGGTCAATGTCAGGGATAGTAGGTCCAACGGCAGAGATAGTTCTATGGTCAGTGTTTCACGTGTGGCCAGTAGGGTCAAAGAGCAAGACTTTCCCATAGCGGGGCAAGGCACAGCATAAGGGTGCCTAACAGGGGAAGTAGGTTCCGTTAGCTCTAGCTCCAGCACCAACACTGGCCCCATAGCAGCACCAGGGTCAGTCGCATTACGTGCGTGAATATAACGTTCGGGACGTATCCATACCACTAGCTCCCTAGGCGCCACCGGCAGTTGAGGGTACATTTCCCATTCAGGGGCATGAGGGTAGGATTCTATTTGATACTGGGGTATCTTATTCATTAATTAAGACTATATTTACACGAGCCGCTAGGATATTAGAGAGAACCAATAGTCTCTTTATCTGTGTAAAGTCACTATGGGTAGTGGTTCGTTGATACATTTAATCTGTAGAGGAGTCGATATTATTATTAGGAGGTTGAGTCTAGTGGAAGACCTTGTAGTGTTAGACATGGAGGGGTATGACGTGATTCTAGGTATCGACTAGTTAGAAGGCTACAGAGTGATGATAGATTTCTACGAGAGGACTATTGTGTTTTCCATTCCAAGACAGGAGATGTTCCTTGTGGAGATGCCTCTTCCAAAGGGAGTATCACGCACTCACTTATATTTCATTGAGGAGGAGATCTCACAGGAGGTGACTATTCCCTTGGACTCGATCCCCGTAGTTAGGGATTTTGAGGATGTATTCCAGGAGATAACCGGGCTGCCACCGAGCCTAGAAATAGATTTTGTCATCGACTTAGAATCGAGAACGAGACCAATTGCCATAGCACCATATCTCATCTCTCCTTCAGAGATGCAGGAGCTGAGAAAGTAGATTCAATAACTCTTGGGATAGGTTTTCATTCAGCCTAGTACATTTCCTTGGGGTGCACCGGTGTTGTTTGTAAAAAAAGAGCGATGGTTCGCTTCACTCGTGTGTGGATTAGATAGAGCTGAACAATGTGATGATACGAAATAAGTAGTCATTATCTAGGATTGATAACTTATTTTATCAGTTGAGATGGGCTACATACTTACCCAATATCGATTTGAGGTTATACTATCACTAGTTGCACATTCGAGAGAAGGATGTTCCTAAGACTGCTTTCTTATCATCCTATGAGTTTAGGGTGATGCCGTTTGGGATCACCAATGCGTATGTAGTGTTCATTGATTTCATGAACATGGTATTGAGGGAGTTTCTGGATCAATTTGTGATTGTGTTTATCAATGACATTCTGGTTTACTAGCATACTGAGGAGGATCATGCTGAGCACTTATGTATGGTTCAACAGATGCTACGGGATCATCATTTGTATGCCAAATTTGGGAAGTGTGGATTTTAGCTTCGGGAGGTAAATTTTCTTGGCGACATTGTGTCTGACAGGGGTATCGTTGTTGATCCTAATAAGGTATCGACGGTGAGGGAATGGGGATAGCCCACGACACCGATCGAGATTCGCAGCTCCTTGGGATTGGTCGATTATTATCGCCGCCTCATCGAGGGGTTCTCAAGGATTACTAGTCCTTTGATGAACTTGATAGGTAAGGGGGTACCATTTGTGTGGAACGACCACTGTTAGTTATCTTTTGAGGATCTAAAGGACCGATTGATATATGTACCAGTACTTGCTTTGCCATGGGAGGATTGGTGTGTGAGGTCTACACTAATGCATCCTTGCAGAGACTTGGGGTGTGTTTCAGTAGGAGGAGAGGGCTATAGCTTATGCATCTAGAAAGCTAAAGCCCCATGAGAAGAATTACCCCACCCACGACCTTGAGTTAGAAGCGGTCATTTTTGCTTTGAGGATATGGAGACGCTATCTTTTGGGGGAGCAATTTACATTATTTGCGTATCATAAGTCACTTCAGTATCTCTTTGCACAAAAGGATCTAAACATGAGGCAGAGGTGGTGGCTAGAATTCATGAAGGATTACCAGTTTGATATACATTATCATTCGAGGAAGGCTAATGTGGTAACAGACGCGTTAAGTCGATGTATGGAAAGAAAAATGGGAAGATCTTCGACACGATGATCAGGTTTCCAGAGCATGCATTTCAGTTTTAGATATCACTCCTGAGATTTTTATGAGGGTAGTGAAAGCTCAGGTAGAGGATCAGTTCTGTCAGGAAAAAGTATGCCAGTTATTAGCCGAGGGTGCAGAGTCCTATTCGGTTAGCTCAGAAGGTGGCCTATGATTTAATGGGTGACTTATAGTGCTAGAGGAGGAGGACCTGAGGCATGCAATGATGACTAAGTCCCACAGTTCGAGGTTTACGGTGCATCCTGGTGGGGATAAAATGTACTAGGATATACGACAATAGTACTGGTGGTCAGGGATGAAGTGAGACATAGCGGAGTTTGTCTCGAAGTGTGTTACTTGTCATCTTATGAAAGTTGATCTTTAGAGACCTTCAGGGATGCTACAGCCGCTTGAGATTCCCATGTGGAAGTGGGAAAGCATTTTGATGAGTTTTATTACAGGGTTATCGACATGGCAGCGAGGTCACGGTTCCATTTGGGTGATAGTGGATTGGTTGACCAAGGTGACCCACTTATTTCCAGTCCATACTAACCATGATACGATGCAATATGCGTAACTGTTCATTTCAGAGATTGTTAAGTTGTACGGGGTACCGATCAACATTATGTCTGGGGGCAAAGCTTTTAGGAGGCCATGGGCACTGACCTAAGATTGAGTATGACATATCACCCCCAGACAAACGAATAGATAGAGGGTTAAACAGATGCTAAAGGACAAGTTAAGGGTGTGTATCCTGGACTTCGGTGGCAGTTGGGAGCGATACCTTCAATTGGTAGAGTTTGCATATAACAACTCTTACCAATTTAATATCGGTATGGGACCATTCAAGATACTATATATGGGAGACCTTGTCATTCGCCCGCCTACTGGATAGAGGTGGGGGACAACAACCTATTGGGACCTGAGATGATACAAGAGACTACTACCAAGATTGAGCTGATTTGAAGACGTATCTGGATAGCTTAAGACAGGTAAAAAAGCTATGTGACGCAAACTATAAACATGACGAGTTAGAGGTTGGTGACCAGGTGTTAGTACGGGTGTATCCTATGAAGGGGATCATGAGGTTTAGAAAAAGGGGTAAGTTAGCGATGAGGTACGTAAGGCCATTTCTTGTGATTGAGAGTGTGGGATCAGTGGCCTATAGATTGGGCTTACCGGAGCATTTTCAGAGGATACACGGTCTGTTCCATGTGTCATCGTTCAATAAATATAGGAGGAGTGAGAAAGCTTACTAGCACATATCACTTGACGAGATTTATTTTTATCCAGATGCCTTGTATGAGGAGAGACCCATGGCTATTGAAGATCGTAGTGAGCGTAAGCTGCAGTCCAAGGTGGTTCCATTAGTGAGAGTTCAATAGAGACACCACAATATTATTGAGTTGACATGGGAGAGGGAGTACGACATGCGAGAGCAGTATCCAAAGTTATTCACCGCATGTATGTCCAAATTTCGGGGATGAAATCCCTTTGTAAGGGGGAAGCATGTAATACCCCGTATTTCTACGTATTTGAAATTTAATTAATTTGGAAATTGATATCTTTTTCTATGTGAACTTAACGAGGGATTTCACTTTGGCTAATTTAATGAAGTAATTTTTTCCTACCACTGTTGTAACACCCCACATGCCCGAAAAGAGACACGCAGCATGCTACTACGACAAAAACTAAACTAAATCCATCCACAATAAGTATAGATCATTTACATTCCATAATTTAAATGTAACAAATCCATAAATTGTTACACTTTCACAATAATTACAATAATGTTTCTCTCAAAACACCTAATTCTCTAACTAATTACCCCACCAATTTATACATAAAAAATAAATCTTCCAATCCAAGCTTTAAAATAATCCTCCAAAATAGTCCATAGCATCCCAATCCACGCTAACCTACCAACTAAAAGAAAATATCGGGAAGTACACAATATGACAGGAATAGATGCTCAAAAATAATTAGCACGATGAATAAATCGCAAAAATACGAATAGCATATACAAATCAAATGCATAACTCAAGAATTATATCAATATTATTTTCTCAACAACCATTCAATGAGTCACCAGGACTCACCTCACCGCGCCTATGCATTCTCAAGCCATATTCAGATTTTGGACTATTGGCGGGTGCCCATTCTTCGTGCCATATTAAAATCTCATGACACGATGCCCAAGTCAACAATACAATATATCACAATGAATTAATATAATATATTTCAACAATTTTCAGATTCCAAATGAATATCACAATTCAACATGAGTGCAATCGACGCAGAAAAACAAACGAAATATTCTTGAAAGAATTTAGGAGCATATTGTGTAAGTCCCTTACCTCAAAATCACCACATAAATTCAGCCTCAAAATCTGATCGCATCATCACATTCCTCTCACGTAAATAATCAAATCACTTTCTAACCCCAATAGGAGATAACCCGAAATAGACCTCTAAATCTAAGGTTGAACATCGAATAAAATAGGGACTAGTGTTTCTACAAAGAGGGAGAGGAAATAAAAAAAGTGTCTCTATATTTTTAAGGTGGTACAAAGTTGGTGTAAAAGGTCCACCCACAACCTATATTTATAAGGGAAAATAAAAGGAATTTGATTAAACCAAAACTCTTCACAAATCTAGTTGAACCGCCTCAAATCTGGGCTCGTCCATCGATCGACTCCCTAGGTCGATCGATCGAGAAGGTAGGCGGCCACTGCCAATTCCCTTCGTGTAATTCTATTTAACTAAAAAAAAACATTCCCATTAGTCACAGTCCAGATCCGTGACAAATGTCTTTTCATTTTTGGGGGGAAAAAAAGCCTATGCTTAAAACATTCATAAAAACTTCATTTTAAATCCAATTTCGATTCCGTTTGAAGTTATACTTTCAAAATAATAAAACCAATATAATTAATCAATAAAAATCTAAAATTTTATTTTACATGAAAATTCCCATTTAATTAAATAAATCAATTTTAAAAACACGGGGTGTTACATACTTCCCGACTAGTGAAGGAATTTCGCCCTCGAAATTTGACGAAGCCTCACGCTAAAAAATCAGGCCACACCAACAACAAATCTTGTCTCCAGAAATCAACTTACATACCTCTCATCTAACCTCGATGCCTAACACGACTTATCACCAAAAAAATTTCTATCTCCAAAGAAAACATGAATAGCCCACATGCTAGACCCAAAACCCAAGACCCGAGGGTTATCGTATACCTAAACTCTGATACCATCTGTGACACCCTGCGCGCCGCCAAGAGAGACACACGGTGTGCTACTATAACAAAACCTAACCTAAAACCATCCACAATAAGTATAGAGCATATACATTCCATAATTTAAATGTAACAAATCCATAAATTGTTACACTTCCACAATAATTACAATAATGCTTATCTCAAAACACCCAATTCTCCAACTAATTACCCCCACCAATTCATACATCAAAAACATAAATCTTCCAATCCAAGCTCTAAAATAATCCTCCAAAATAGTCCATAGCGTCCCAATCTACGCTAACCTGCCAACTAAAAGAAAATACAGGGAAGTACACAATATGACAAGAATAGATGCTCAAAAATAATTAGCACGATGATTAAATTGCAACAATACGAATCGCATATAAAAATAAAATGCATAAATCAAGATTTATATCAATATTCATTTCTCAACAATGCATCTATGAGTCACCAGGCGTCACATCACTGCGCCTATGCATTCTCAAGACATATCCAGATTTTGGACTATTGGCAGGTGCCCATTCTCCATGCCATATTAAAATCTCATGACACGATGCCCAAATCAACAATATAATATATCAAAATGAATTAATATAATAGATTCCAACAATTTTCATATTTCAAATGAATATCACAATTCAACATGAGTGCAATCGATGTAGAAAAACAAATGAAATACTCTCGAGAGAATTTAGGAGCATATTGCGTAAGTCCTGTACCTCAAAATCATCACATGAATCACCAAATATATTCAGCCTCAAAATTTGATCGCACCATCACGTTCCTCTCATGAAAATAATTAAATCACGTTCTAACCCCAACACGAGATAACCACAAATAGACCTCCAAATCTAAGGTTGAACATCGAATAAAATAGGGACTAGGGTTTGTATAAAGAGGGAGAGGAAATAAAAGGGGTCTCTATATTTTTAAGTTGATAAAAAGTTGTTTTAAAAGGTCCACCCACTACCTACATTTATAAGGGAAAAGATAAGGAATTTGATTAAATCAAAACTCTTCAAAAATCTAGCTGAACCGCCTCAAATCTGGGCTCGTTGATCGATCGACTCCCTAGTTCGGTCGATCGATCGAGCGGGTAGGCGACCACTACCATTTCCTTTCATTTAATTCTATTTAACTAAAGAAATAATTCTCATTAGTAACGGTCCAGATCCGTGACAAATTTCTTTTCATTTTTTTTAAAAAGGCCTAAACTTAAAACTCTCATAAATACTTCATTTTAAACCCGATTTCGATTCTGTTTGAAGTTCTACTTTCCAAATAATATAACCAACATAATTAATTAATAAAAATCCAAAAATTTAAAATTTTATTTTACTTGAAAATTCCCATTTAACTAAATAAATCAATTATAAAAACACGGGGTGTTACAATAGTGAACCTATTATGACCTTGGCAGGCCAATAGTGACTGATGTTCTCAAGAGAAATAATAACCCATAAGTGTGTCAATTGTTAAATCAGAATGTAATCGACAAGGAGGATCGCTATGTCCTTGAAAGGGGGAGAGAACAACTACATAGTGCACCTTGAATTTGGGGGAGGACCCAATTCATAAGCATTGAGAATGTAATATCTGGCAACAATGAAGGAGACTGAGTAACACATGTGAAACTTAGTTACGGTTAACAAAGCGTGTGGACCGTGGCACTATCTCAATACGTTTAAAATAAGATGAGGATATTCTCTCTCAACTAGGAATACAACCCATAGTTCCATATAATAGTTAGAAATAAGTAAAATATCACATTTTTGTAAGAATTATCATAAACTCGAAGTTCAATAGTTCCATATAATTGCTAGAAACAAGTAAAATATAAAAATTTTGCAAGAATTTGTACAGTCACGTATTAAGATAGAAAAATTAGTCAAGCCTTCTCATAATATAATTTAACAGGTATATTTGTGTTATTCCATTAATCTGCCCCATTTTTTTCCTGTGTTTGAGCATTGTCTCAAATTTGAATTCTTGTTTAGAGTGATCAATCCTAATGTGTTAACATCGTGTCGTGTTAGATTTTTGTTATTACGTCGAGTCAAAAATTACCACATGTAAGTACTCATTAGTGCATCAGAGTCCAAGACCGTATGGCACACTTGCACTATTGGATTGAACTAAACATGGTTAATAGGCATCACCTGTAAACGGGTTGGGTTTACCCTAGATTTTCTCCAACATGCGTAGATTTTATGCGGATCGGATCCTTCCCATATACCGTAGGGTCCAATATTTTTTTATCAGACCCGTCCCCGTTAAGGTCCTAGGGCCCAGCTTATTTATCCGACTTGCATAGAAGGAAGATAATTTTATATTTTGTTCCTTTTTTAATAAAATCTGAAGCAAAATCCTTTTGTTTTCAATATTATGCTGCTGAGTGCCGCAATTTACTAATTAAAAAAAGTATACTAATTTCTACATATCTTTTTTTAATTAAATATGAATTAGAACAATATACTATTCATTTACTATTTAGAAAAATGAGCATGAGTTTTGTAAGAAAAAACTGTTTGAGAATATTGCTTAGTGGCTTTAATGCTCTTTTTAAAAGAACTATAGCATACTTCAAAATTTAAATGCTTCAAACCATAATTTTGCATCCGATTTTATCAATGGTAGCATACTACATTACTAGTCAAATAAGTGCTTAATCTACTTCAAATATCATCAAAATAGTAGCCTACTATTCCTTCAAATGCTCAGTAGCATACCAACATCAAAACATAAGCTACCATCAATACACCAACAAAGAACAAATACAAATTGTCACCATGTTACCGATCAATCCCAAATACAAATAGTTCAACTATTTAAGTCCAAATTAAAAAAAGCATCACAACATATCATCCCGAAGTAGTAACAACTCCTTGCGCCGCAACGTCTTGTCACCAAACGGGGCATTTCATTTATTGTTAGCTACAGAGGGGTAAACATTTCATTTTCCTCAACAACTATAAAACATAAAAGTGAAAATAAATATTAACAATTCTATTCATAAAAGAGAACTAAAAAGAAATGGATTCAAAATAAAATAAATTATTCGTGCATATCTTTTTTGTTGTTTCAATATAATCATTTGTTGTCACTGATGCCTCAATAATATATATATATATATATATATATATATATATATATATATATATAACTTGAGTAATTTCGGGTCCTTACTAGGTTGGGTACTAAATAGCCTAGACCTGACCCATTTAATATTGGGGTAGTCGGTATGGGAAATATGACACTCTTCGAAAGTTTGAATTTTCTGATGATAAATTTCCCGCAAAGTCCTGATATCTTTTTTCTATGTGGACGTAACCAGGGATTTCACTTTGGCTCATTTAGTGAAGTAATATTTCCTACCACTATGAACTTATTATGATCTTGTCAAGCCAAGAGTGATCTCATGTTCTCAAGAGAAATAACGACCCGTAAGTGTGTCAATTGTTAAATCCGAATGTAAGGGACTAGGAGGATCGTTATGTCCTTGAAAAGTTGAGAGACCAACTACATAGTGCACCTTGAATTTGGGGGAGGACCCAATTCATAAGCATTGAGGATGAAATATTTTGCAACAATGAAGGAGACTAAGTCACACATGTGAAACTTAGTTCTGGTTAGCAAACCATGTCAAATGTCGTGGCACTATCTCAATCCATTTAAAATAAGACTAGGATTTTCTCTCTCAACTGGGGATGTAACCCATAGTTCCATATAATATCTAGAAACAAGTAAAATATCACATTTTTTACAAGAATTATCATAAACTCAAAGTTCAAAAGTTCCATATAACTGCTAGAAACAAGTAAAATATCACATTTTTGCAAGAATTTCTACAGTAACGTATTAAGATAGCAAAATTAGTCAAGCCTTCTCTTAATATAGTTTAACAGGTATATTTGTGTAATTCCACTAATTTGCCCCATTTGTTTCCTGTGTTGGAGCATTGTGTCAACTTTGGATTCTTGGTTAGGGTGATCAACCCTAACGTGTTAATATGGTGACGTGCCCAATTTATGTTATTGTGTCGGGTGAAAAATTACCACATGTAAGTAGCCATTAGTGTTGGTTTTGCCTCTCCTATTTTTTCATGTTAGGTTTATTTACAAATTTTCCCTTTTGGCTCAAATCTATAAATACAAGTGTTATTTCTAGGTTTTGGGGGAGGACAAGTTTGAGAGCTATTTTGAGAGTTATTAAAGCTAAAGAGAGATAGATCTCCAATATAAGAGGTGAGTTCTTATGAGGTTGTGAGTGACTTTCTAAGAGAGATAAATGTTGTGTGTGTATAACCTTTAGATTCCTCCATTTATCTATAGAAAGAAGAAATCATCCTTGGTGGATGTAGCCCAAATTTGGGTGAACCACGGTATATCGTTGTTGTTTTTCTTTGATGATTGCTTGTATGTTCTTATTGTCTCTTCGTTGATGCTTGGTTGAATTGATTGGGAACTTTCACACTAATTTATTTACGAAATAAGGTCTTGGGTATTTTTTGCACACCAGGTGTTTGATAAAATTCTCGAGTGAGTTTTATCGTCTTGGTCACTAGAGATAGTCTTGCTTTAGCGCAACAAGTGCTATCAGAGATTTGGTTGCATTGTTTGCCCCTTTTTTTGGTTCGGGGTTGAATCAATTTTGGCAATTTTGGCATAGCTTTTATTTTTGTTCCAAATGACGAAAAACGTGGAGAGTACTCAAGAATCAACCTCTGCGAGCAGCGGCTCTTAGAGATGGGATCCGATTTATGGACCAAGTGGCTCAATGAAGACGAACATGGAGGCTTTTGATGAGAAGATCAATTTCGGTATATGGAAAAAGACGAATGCGATGCGTTCTTATCCAATAGAGGTTGCAATTAGCACTGTTGGGGGTAGAGGGATGACCGGTAGGCATGATCAATTTTGAGTGGATTGACATTGATCAAAGAGTGGCTTTGTGTATTGAGATGTTTATCACAGGTGATGTGTTGAATAATGTGATAGCAGAGACCACGACTAAAGGCATGTGGGATAATCTAGAAAAGATTTATTTGGGGAAGTCGTTATCAAATAAATTGTTCCTTAAGAAAAGACTCTTCAAGCTTGAGATGAAGGAGGGTGAGGATATGATGAAGCGTATAAATATTTTTAATTCATTTATAAATGACTTCAACCGGATAGAATTTCAATTCATTAATGAGGATCGAGCATTGTTGTTGCTTGCATCATTACCCGATTCATATGAGCATTTTGTGACCACACTCATATTTGGGAAGTTTACGCTCCGATGCAACGAGATTGTGCAAGATATTCAATCTCATGTCACGATGAGAAAGAAGGAAGGTGGAGGTGACAGGTATCCCATCATGAAAACCTTACGGCGAGAGACAGAGGCGGGCAAAATGGCGGGAGGCACTCCAATCGTGGATTTAATGACGGTAGTAGGTCTAGATCAAGGGGTGTTGGTGGTAAGGGCCAAAATTCTACAAGTGTCGGGAATGGGGTCTTATGATCCGAGAATGTCCTTTGTGGAATGACAAGGTTAAGCAAAAAGGCTGATTCCAAGAGGACAACAGTAGCGAGTGCGGATTATGAAGATGAACTTGGACAACATCTCATAATATCCAAGGTTAACTCTCTTTCCCAAGATGAGTGGATATTAGATTCAGGATCATCGGATCACGTTTGCTCCAAGAGGGAATATTCCAATAGAGAAGGTTATTGTTGAGGGTGTCGGGACGGTGAAACTCAAGATGTTCGATGAGGTGGAACTCACTTTGGGTGGTGTGGACTATGTCCCAAAGTTGTGAAAGAATTTGATAACCATTATCCGTTTGGATTCCAAGGGTTACCGGGTGTCGATGGTGGGTGGAGTCTTGAAAGTCACACGCGGTTGTATGATCCTAGCGAGGGGAGAGGAGAGGGAGGGTATCGTCTAAATAAGACTTCGAAGAAGATGGATAAGTGGTGTGCACAAGTGATCGAACTTTCGAGGCATGTCTCGTTTGTGAACAAAACGGAGACATTGGGTGCTATCTTTTTTAGAGTAGGCGGTAGTGATGGGATAATACCTACTAGTGGAAGGGATGGATCGAAGTTCCCCTCCAGGGCCAACGGGTGATGTTGACTCAGTTTAGTTACACATATCCATTGGCCGATTGGAATCGAGGAGGTATAGGACTGTGATGGATTCGAGGTGTGTGTAGCTAGTTCAAGGAAGGCCGATGAGTTATTGTTTGCGAGCATTAGCAAATGGGAGTTTTTCGTGATAAAGACTTAGTACATCTTTCGAGGGTGAGATTTGGAAGGTGTGGGAGGTGAGGAAATATCCCTCTCATCCTTGGTTATTTCTCAAGGAGGAAGATGGTGTTGATGTGTTTGAATGTTTCAAGTAAAGAGGGTATATGCCATATGTATTGTATAGGGGTGTACTCACCGGGTTACATGAGGAGCGAGATTCATCGTATGGTTACATGGGAAGCATTCAAATGCATGAGATGGCGAGTTCTTAGTTTAGAATTTGGTTCCTCGGCGGTTGGAGTCGTTTGGAGTCTTGGATTGGAGACTTGCGGTATCTCACTTCATGGTCGAAGTTTGGGGTGGCTTAGCATCGAGTGGTGCAAATTGGCTTGTTAGACATCGGTATGATCTTCGAGCAGATTTGATGTTTGTATTCCGAGTTTAGTTGGATCGTGAGGATCATCTGGGGGAATCGTATTAGCTTGCTATATGGTGGGACGGTCTTCAAGCGGGTTCGATTTCAGCATTCTAAAGATTGGTTAGATCGTCAGGATCGCCAAGGTGGAGTTTGTTGGTTTGGGCTTTCCTATTTTTTTCAGTTTTGATTTATTTACAAATTTACCATTTTGGGTCAAATATATAAATACAAGTGTTATTTCTAGGTTTTGGGGGAGGACAAGTTTGAGAGCTATTTTGAGAGTCATTAAAGCTAAAGAGAGATAGAGCTCCCATTTCAGAGTTGATTTCTTGTGAGGTTGTGAGTGACTTTCTAAGAGAGATAAATTGTGTTTGTGTATAACCTTTGGGTTCCTCCATTTATCTGTAGAAAGAAGAAATCTTCCTTGGTAGATGTAGCCCAAATTTGAGTGAACCACGGTATATCGTTGTTGTGTTTCTTTGATGATTGCTTATATGTACTTATTATCTCTTCATTGATGCTTGCTTGAATTGACTGGGAGTTTGCACACTAATTCATTTATGGAACAAGGTCTTGGGTGTTTTTCGCACACCAAATGTTAGATAAAATTCCCGAGTGAGTTTTATCGTCTTGGTCGCTAGAGATAGTCTTGCTTTAGCGCAATAATCAGTGTGTCACAGTCCAAGGCTGTATGGCACACTTGCATTGTTGGATTGAACTTAATATGGTCGATAGGCATCGTTAGACTTGTAAATGGGTCGGGTTTACCCTAAACTTTCTATAACCATCGTTCGACCTGTAAAAAAACCCGTCTCCGTTAAGGTCTCGGGACCCATCCCATTTACCCACCTGCATATAAGGGAAATAATTTTACATTTCGTTCCGTTTTTAATTAAATCTGAAGCAAAACCCTCCTATTTTGTATATGCTCCGGAGTCCAGCCATTTACTACTTAAAAAAAGAGTATATTAATATTGATTAACCTTTTTTAAATTAAATCTGAATCATAACAATATACTAATTCATTTACTATTTAAAAAAAAAGAGCATCAATTTTGTAAGAAAAAATGTTTCAAAATATTGCTTAGTAGCTTGAAATGCTCTATTTTGAAACAACTATAGCATACTTCGAAATTCGAATCCTTTGCAGACGGTTCCATCAATAGTAACATGCTACATTACTAATAAAGTAAGTGTTTAATAACTTCAAATATCATTAAAATAGTAGCCTATTAGTCCTTCAAATGTTCAGTAGCATTCTAGCATCAAAACAGTAGCTACCATCAATACACCAATAATAAGATACAAAATGTCACCAAGTCACCAACCAATTACAAATACAAATAGTTCAACTGTCATATCATCCCAAAATAATAACAACTCCTTGCGCAGCAAAATCTTGTCACCAACACCAACTGGGAACTTCATTTATTTGAGACTGGCAGAGGAGGGGAAGCTTTTCATTTCCTTCAACATATATAAAGCAGAAAAATGAAAACACACATTAACAATTTTATTTATAAGTTTTTTTAAAAAGAAATGGATTAAAAATAAAATATATTATTCATACATATCTTTTTAGTTATTTCAATATAATCACCCCTGGTCACTAGTGCCTCAACAATATATATATATATATATATATATATAATAAAGGAGGAGAGACTTTTGGTCTCCCCTAACTAATGATTGAGATTAAAAGTTGATGAATTTGGTCTTTATCAAGTGAGGGTTGAGATTAAATGGGAGGAGATTGAATCCAATGGCTTAGAACAAGAAGATAATTGATCCGTGTAACCTCAAAATGCTTTGGGACTCACAATAACTAGAGTGGCCTAAGTATATCCTAACTTTCTACATATGTGTACACAATCTCAATCTGCATACAATCTCAAGGACAAGAGAGCAGTGTACTATTCAAAGAGATTAACACTACACTATCGGAAGAGTTTGAACTGAAGAGTTTTAGCACTGTACTATTCGAAGAGTTTTGAAGCTGAAGAGTTTTAGCGCTGCACCTAAAATCAAGCTTACGGTGAGTTATCATTAACCTGTTTAGAGTAACACTCTTTGGAGTTTTATAACTGTAGAAATGTATAAACACGTTTGGTTGAGAGTCACCGTCTGTGTTTTGTTTGCATAGAAGTGGAGTTTTACAACTGTAGAACTGTATGCTTGCTTTGTGGAGTCCATGAACTATATGATTGCTTCGGTTGAGAGTTTAACTGTAGAACTGTATGTTTTCTTTGGTTGAGAGTTTAACACCGTCTACGCTTGCTTTGTGGAGTCCATGAACTGAGGTTAACAAAACTGAACCAAAAATCTAACTCAAACGCACAGCTAAGTTAACAAAACTCTAACTCAAACGCATAAACCTGAACCAAAATGTAACCTCAAACTAACAAACCTGAACCAAAAAAATTCAATCTAACAGCAGAAACTGAGGTTACATAACTGATTTTTTTTAACAATTCAAACTCAAATGAACAAACCTAAACCAAAAAAACTCAAACTAACGTCAGAAACTGAGTATATATAACTGATAAGTGGAAATTTCTCAAAAACAGGTCACATCATGGTTGGAGTCCATGAACTGCTAAAACTACAAAGTATGCATGCTTTGGTTGGAGTCCATGAACTGAGGTTAACAAAACTGAACCAAAACTCTAACTCAAATGCACAAACCTGAACTAGAAAAACTCAGTCAATAAAAAAATCCATCGCAACGGCAAAAACTGGTTTACATGACTGATTTTTTTTTAACAGTTAAAACTCCATCGCAACCAGCTAACACGAATGTGTATAAACATGTTTGGTTGAGAGTTTACCACGGCCTATGTTTTCTTTGTATAGAACTGGAGTTCATGAAGTGTGAAATTTATAACTTATGGTTTCTAGAATTGATAGCAAAGTCCTCTAGAACTGTACAACTGCATAAGCATCCGTAATGAACTACAAGCAGTTGATAGCAAAGTTTATTACAAAGTATTTTTTGAAATATTTTTTTTGTATATTTTGATAGCACGATTGAGAGAAAAGTTGAGAGCAAAGTTCTATAGTTTATATATCTTTTGAAATAGATTATTATCCTGGAAAATCAAAGAGGAGAATGGTTTTAAAAAATTATAATAGAGGTATCATGTATATAATAAGTTTATTTTGAAACAGTTTGTTTTCATTTTTTCTTTTTATTTGTGGTTGAAATCATGGCTTTTTTTTCCTTTGGTTTTGTACTTTCTACTTTTATGTCATGGATGGTTAATTAGTTTTTTTGTGGTAAACTTTGTATTAGGAGCAAGAGTAAGATATCTTGATTAGGTTTTTTTTTAGATTTTGTTATTTCAAATAAAAATCGATAAAATGCAACGACCAGCTTATAATTTGTCACACATAAGATACACACGTTTGTTGGAAATATTACAATTTGACAAAATGTTAGTTTAGGTGGAGTTAGATTTAATGCATCTCTTAGATTTCTTCTGTTCATTTCTTCTTCTAATATTTTGGTTGTTATAATAATATTTGTAGTTGCTATGATGTTAATGTAGTAGTAGATTTCTTCTTTTCATTTTTAGAACCTTTTGCCTGCGTCGGCTGCCAGAGATCCCAAGCACATTATCTGGGTCGTACGTGATTGTAGATATAAAGGTGAGGAGATGGAAAAAGAAAGGCAAGAAGGAAGGAGGTGCTAAAAGGAAGAGACTCAACACGTTACTCTCTCTCTCTCTCTCTCTCTCTCTCTCTCTCTCTCTCTATATATATATATATATATGCCCATTGTTAATTATTTAATCCTAACAGAAGGTTGTTAATATTGGAGCTGCATTTGAAAATCAAATAGCTTAAAGATGCGTGTTGTGGGTGGCGAAGGGAAAGATGAAGGACCCTACCTACGGTATCGCGTGGCAGATTCGGGGCTTGTCCTAATTGAGAGTGTTCTGTGCAAAAATTAATTTAGAATCTTTCTAAAAAATATTGTTCAAAAATATTAAAAATCAAAAATGGGTCCCTAAAAAATTAAACTTATTTTTTAGGGGTCCATTTTAATTGGGTGAGATTTTTGGATAGTTGAATAATTCTTTATATATATTATTTTTGGGTAGTTAAAAAAATGGGCGCCTAAAAAATTAAACTTATTTAACAAATTGACATTTTTAATATACATAAAAAAATTTGGACCCCTATAATATGCATATTGTAAAATGGACCATGTGACATTGCCCACTTGGCACATGTCCAGCGCCGGCCATGGGCAGATTCGTCCTCTTGTTTAGAAGCTGAGAACAACTGGTTCAATAAAAAAAATAATGTAGAGAGAGTAAAAACAATCAACTATTATATTGGGTGGGTATGTGTGGGTGTCCGGGGTCAATGTGTGTATAATATTGTGTGAAAATGGGTGTATAATGGATGTATTATGTTGAGTGTGAATGTGTATGGGTTTTAGTATAGTTTTGGAGTGCGTTATACAAGGTTGATAATTTGTGTTTCAGTGTCGTGTTTGGGATAGACGCGATTAACCCAATTTGCCCATTTAAAACAGGACACCAAATGATTATATTCTTTTACACTAACAAAATACGATAAGACGCATAAAAATACGAATAACACGTTAAGATACGATTTCATGTTAAAAAACATGACGTGAATACAATACAACATGATTTCATGTTAAAAAAATATGACATGAACGCGACACAAATGCAACGTACGGTATCAATTTCGGATCAAATTTATGTTATTACGTGCTATATTATTATATCGTGTTTAAAATTTCCACCCCTAGCTATATATATATATATATATATATATATATATATATATATATATATTGTGTGTGTGTGTGTATGGTTGTGTTGGGTGTATACATATTGTTTGAGTATTTAATTAAAAAAAACTTGCCCGTTAGTCATAGCAAAAAAAACAACTTGACATCAATATTTTAATAAACACCGAACGAAACTTATAGTATAAACTATATTTTTTTTAAACTGTCTTTTACAAATTTTTATAAAACATAAATTTTTTAAAAAAATGCATTATTTTTTTGTAAACTTTGTTTGATACAAAGTTTTATGAAACATTACTTTTTAGAAGAAATTGTATATTTTTTTTTATAAGAAACCAAGTTTTGACTTTAATACATTACTAATTTTTTAGACTTTAATAGGCGACACGAATAGCGTGATTTATAATTTTTATAAAATATATTAATGTTAGGTGAAAACTCGACCCCTAATAACACGATGAATTCATAGATTTTTTATTAAAAAATGATGTCCAATTTTTTGTTTAAAAATTAATTATTTTTGTTTAAATTTTGTACCTCCTTTGCATTTATAATAACCACAAAATTTTGATCTATTTAAAATACTAATTCACTTACATAACTTAACACAAGTAAAAATTTTGAAACGAACAAGACACGCTCATTTAAGTAAATCCCGACATACATACATCTTCAAAAAATGTCAATTTTGAATCAATTTGCGGATTTTTCTTTCATGTTTAAAAATCTCAATTAATAATTTTGAGAAATAATAAATTACTAAAATGTTTTCACCGTGCGACATGAAATGAAATATTATTTGTTTACTCATCTCGAACATGATTCAAGTAAAAGCGACACACCACAATATGTTTTATTAAATCGAAAATGAACCTAACTAAAATAAATATAGCACGACATGAAGTATTTTTATGGAAATTTTTTGTTTGGACAAGATCTAAACATGTTGGTTTGGATTTTGAGTTATGGTCTATGTTTTGGGGATGGAATGGAAGTAAATCGTCATTTTTTCTATATGTTTAACATGTCATGCTTCATTACTCTGCCATCAATTTTAAATATACCACGTTGACAAAAAATTGACTTATGGAACTGTGAGTGTACTATAACCACAAATATTCGGGACCAAATTTTATCACTATGCCATCGGCACGGGTACATCCTAATTTTGCAATGGACATCCACTAAAATAAATCATATTTGTGCAATTTTTTTGTTCTCATACTTCTACGTTTTAATAATTACATGCTCTTGTTTCCCCTTTATAGTTTTAATTTTTATCGTGCCATCGGCACGATCACACTTAATGTGTTTAGTGTTGTGATCACACGGTATTACCCATTAAGGTAATGAATTAATTTGAATTGTATGTAAGTTACATATGATTATGCTACAAAAAACATTAGGAGCTCGAACATTTTTTCTTATTTTATCAAAGTTAATGTGCCTTAATGGTTATTAACAATTGAAGCGGGCCAATAAAATCATAACCTATGTCTGATATAATTTGAAATGATTAAGGGTTCACATACTAACATATAACTTCATGTCTATTTGTATCAGGTTCTCTCTTTGGGATTTCTTTTCGATCTAATCGCGATTATGAAATATCCAGAACGTTTTTCCATTTGTACTTGGATGTAATCACTATTAGGAAATATTCAAAATGTTTTCACAATCATGCCATCGACACGGTACACCCTAGTATATATATAATAAAAGAGGAGGGACTTTTGATCTTTCCCAACTGATGATTGAGATCAAAAGTTAATGAGTTTAGTCTTTATGAACTGGTGGCCAGGATTTAAGACGAGAGGTTGTACGCAAGGGTTCAAGAAAATATGTTGATAAACACGCGCTTCTTAAGATAAAACCTCGAGCCATGTGCTATTTTACTAATTTCCCCCCATTTCTCGCTCAACCCAAAAATACCATGACTGCTCTCTCTCTCTCTCTCTCCCTCTCTCTCTCTATCAAAGCTACCGACTCTCTCACTCATAACCACACCTGAATGCTCCTTTCATAACCTGAAGCTTTTCACTAACGTTAGGGGTTCATTTTTTTGCGATTTAATTGGTTCGTTATTTTTTTGTGTGCTTATCAGTGACTTTAAGGGTTCATTATTTGTCCGATTGCTTTCACTTGATTTTTTTTTATATTCAGTTTTTAGGTGTGAGATTTAAAATCTTTTATTTGTTTGATAGTTTATTGTTTTGAAACAAAGCACACAACCATGGGAGTACTTCGTGATGAAAAGAAGAAATGTTGTTTGAAATGTTGGGAACGACCATTTTTCTAGAGGTGAAGAAGAAATTCCCCAAAGCCATGGGGGTACTTCGTGAGGAGAGGATCTGTTCTCAGCACCGCTAAACACTGAGTTGGGTCTGATTGGCCCGTGCCAGCATCGCCAGCACCGCCACTGTAAGTAGAGGTGATTTAGATGGAGCAGAGGTGAGGATTTTATTTTAGTTTCATTATTGATGGAGGTTTAGGAGCTTTGGGTTTTGGTGGAAAAAGGGTGTTTCCTGCTTACACCTTTGGTTGGTTGACAATTTTCTGATATTGTGTCTGTTATTTGTCTCAAACTAAAAAACTTAGCAACAAATATTTATTGGGTTTTTGAAAGTTGTTGCAATGTATGATCTTGGTTGATTAATGTTTAATCTCAAGCTTATTTTTCCAACATTTATGCTGGAAAAGACTTGAGTGGATGTTCAGATCTTAGTGCCTCCGTCTTTATATGGAGGCAGATGGTTTTTTTTCTCCTTTCCATAAAAAAGAGTTGAAGATATGGTCATTACCTGATTAAAGGATTGATGAGTTTAGACTACTTACTAACATGCTATATTAGAGGTATTATTCCAGTTTAGATTACTTATAAATTATAATATTTTTGTGTTATAATAAAGTTTTTCAGAAAACAGGTTAAGGGTGTTTTATAATTTCTATTTTTTATTTTTCAACTCAGAATTATTCATTCTTAATATTTTAATGCATTTATACTTTAATATATAATATACATACATAATACATTAATATGTGTGTAATTCTTATAAATAAAAAAATATATATGTAAATGTACACAAAATTACATATGCAATAATATAAAGTTAAATAATATTATTAATATATACATGATACTTATATATAATTTTATACATGTATTATTAATGCATGGAATAATAAAAAATATACATATAGCACATATGTATTAAAAAATATTATCAATTCATGTATGTGTATAATTTTATAGTGAATTATACATGCAATATCATTATATATATATATATATATATATATGTGTGTGTGTGTGTGTGTGTGTGTGTGTGTGTGTGTGTGTGTGTGGTGACAATAAATCTCAACACAAATTATAGGTAAAGGCAATCACCAAAAAAAGTGTAAAGAACAAAAAGTAAGGATGGTCACAATCACGCAATACACAAGATGTACGTGGTCCGGCAAATTGCCTACGTCCACGGTGGTGCTCTCAGTTTGTATTTCTCTTTACTCCAGGGGAGTGTTTTTTATTACATGCCCGTTGCCCCGGGCTGGGGGTTTCAATATATACATGTAATTCTCGAAGAGTGGAGGTGTTGGGAACCTCCACGTTGGCCCATAATCCCTAGAATATCTCCCGAGAGATTTTAGGGGTTGAATGGGTCACTACTATCTAACCGTCTATAAGGCTTTGGAGTTTGGGCTGGACTCTCCCTATTTTTAATAGGGCTTGGCCTGGCTACTTCTCTGGGCTAAGATAAATAAATTTGGTACCCATAATTACCCCTAAAAATTTTGGGTCACAATTTGGGCTCAATAATTTTAAATAATAGCTTCGATGGAAATCTTATGAAATGGGTAAAGGCTTGGGGGATTGAAGCGTCTTCTCAAAAAAGATTTAGGCGACGGATCCTCTTCGTTTCTCGTGTGTAATCATTAGGAAGATTTAAAACTCCTTTGAAGAGGCCATTTCTGACGTCGCTCCACAAGTTTCAAAACTTCAATATCTTTTGCTCTCCAGTGCGTCTTCTTGCTTCCAGATTTCATTCTTTGTCTCCAAGATTTCCCTTGTTCTTTCAATCTTCCTTGCTTGTGCTTTTGCGTTGCCTCAAGTCGATCTCTATTTTGTAAGTCTTCCAAACTCCTTCTTTTATCGTTTGAACTTCTTTCCTATTACTGCTAGTTTTTTTTATGCTTAGAATAGGTAATAGGTCCTTGCTTGAATTTAGGAAACATTATAGCATTCCTGATTGGATAGACATTGAGTGTGCCCCTGTTCCTCGTGATGTGAAAAACGTCGAGGATGGACACTGGATTCATGATCTTCTGTTGTCCCGAGGGGGATTAACTTTCCCTCCAAATCGTTTATTCTTGCAATTTTTTAGATATTTGATGTATTCCCAGCCCATTATTCTCTAAATGTATGGAAAATTATCAATGGTGTGCATGGAATTAATCAGCTATATGGCACCAATTTGGGCCTTGCCAAAATCTGTTATCGCTATTCCTTCTCGCAAATGAGCTCAGGTCTCCTTTACTTGAAGGCCAGGAGTCCGGATAGGGTGTTGGTAGTAAATCTACCTGATTCCCATAAGGAATACTGGAACGAGGGCTTCATTTCCAGGACCTGGCAATTTTCTCCCCAAAATGAAGGTGATAAGAACAAGGGACCTAGGATTTCTTTCTTTGGGGAGGGGTATATAGGTGAATCATTTTCTTTATGTTGCTTGTTAACTACCCTCTGGCGTGTCCTTGTTCTTATGCTTCTTTCCTCTTTTTTCAGATAAGGTGAAGAATGTGGTACCTGATCTTCGCGAAATCAACTTTGATGAGCTGCTTAAAGCTTGGAAGATCAGAGAGCCGTTAGATGACGGGGAGCATCCGAGGTTGATTGCATTCTTGTTAGAGTACAAGAATGTAAGTACTAGTTTTATTGCTCTACCAGTGGATAGCATTCCCGATCATGAGTTCCCAAAAGAAACTACTGCTGAACCCATTCGGTTGGACGATGAGAGCAACTCTGGTAGTGATAACTCGAGAGGTGACAGAGGAGGAGCTTAGCATGGGGTGATTCCAGTGAGGAAAGTTCCAGCACTGAGAAATCTTCTTAAGATTCTTCTACAGAGAGTTCTAGTGAGGAAGACATGACTCCTAGGAAGAACTTGATCCAGGATAATGATGACGATGGTATTGCTCTGGCTCTCAGGATGAAGAAGAAAAAACTCATGAGAGGGGGTACTGCTACCGTCTCCCAGACTGTGGCCCATGAGAATGAGCAAAAGAGGAAGGAGGAGGACAGGAAGAAGGCTGCTGTGGAGAAGGAAGAGAGAGAAGAATATAGAAGAAATAAAGAGGCGAGGACTTAGAAGGTGCAGTCCCTTGTGCCTGTCTCTCCTTTTCCCGAGGGGTCGTCTATTTCCCTTACCCCTCAGCTAGCTCCGATAGTGCTCGAGAGAGCGGTCTTGCCGATAGATCGTCAGAGATCGTCTAGCGTGGGGACATATCAGTTAACTATGAAAGCGAGCCAGGGGATGCATTGGTAAGTCATCTTTCTCTTTTGCTTCACTTTCTTGTGACTTTCTTTTCTATATCTGTCTGATTTGTGTTTCCTCTCCTTGCAGTTTGTATCTGACTTTACCATCCTCTATTGCATCTGTGACGAGCTGGCGAAAAGGAATGTTGAGCTCGAGGAGAGCTCAAAAATAGGTGTTGAGGACAGAAAGGTGTAATACCCCGTACTTTTATGGATATTTAAATTACTTAAGTGGCATAATTTGGTAATTAGAGGAAATTACTCTGAATAGTAATTTTGGAATTTATAAGTATGAATTTAATACTTGAGAATTTTGAAGTGAATAGTAAATATTAGTTTGATGGTGTCGGATTAATATTACATGGAGTACATGTTCTTACGGGAGTAAGTATATGGGTTGGAATATTTTATTTTATGTCATGGGTAGGTGAAGAGACAAAAGAATAATATTTTATTCGGAACACATGTGTAGAGCTGTGTTGGGTTCAAAAAGTAAATCTTTGATAAGTGACTGGGATGGTGATTTCGAGCGTACTGTTTATCCCGAATGGGCTGAAATAGTTAAATTAAAGTACCCGGGGGTGATGTTTGGATTTCGGGGGCTTTTTAGACTAGTTGGAACTCGCATTTAAGTACACGAGTCATTTTACAATTGGGTATACACCCAATTTCGGGATTTATAAGGGGAGAAGCCTTATTTCCCCAATTAAAAGCCCTAAGAGAGAGAAAGAAAAGAGAAAAAGGAAGAAAAGAAGGAAAAGAGGAAGAAGAAAGGGGATTTCCGACCAAACTCCGCGGGATTCAAATGAAAAGAAAGGTATGGAAGTTAGCTTTCTAATGAACTTTGAATGAGGTCAATTGGACTTCTGTAGAGTGAGTTATAGCTGTTTTAATGCAAGGCGCGTAATCTGCAATAAATTAAAGTTGTGAGAAGTTGTGATTTTTAAGAATTCTAATGGGAGAAGGACCCTAGGGATTTGAATAGGAATTTCGGATGTATTTAGGTTACGAGCTAGTTGTGATAAGCTTAATATTCTGAATTTAAAAGAAATGTTATATTATAATATAAGTAAGTGAATACTTATGGAATTAAATCCAATATGTATATTCTGGATTACAGACTAATGCTACGAGAGATAGGCATGGATAACTGGTTTTGATGATATATATATATATATATATATATATATATATATATATATATATATATATATATATATATATATATATATATAACTCCTTCTAGGTATGGGACTAGCGAGGGTAGATTATTATGATTTTATCATGTAGGGGGTTGGCTAATTTTTTGTACTTTTATCGTCATTACGCTAACCTAAGCATGAGACTAGGGCGAGATTTGAGTTGTTAATTTATCCTATATATAGGGTAGCACGTATTTGTGACTGGGGACCCTTAGGTATGGGACTAAGGGATATTTTGAGGATCACATATCGATAATGAGGGTGGGGTGATTTTTAATTAATTATATTGAGAAATCGATATAATGAGAATTAATGCCTAAGATTATAACGGGTATTAAAATTGGTGGTGACATATTGTGCGGGGGCCGATAGTTTAAATGGGTCGTGCTGGCGATTTTTGTCATGTCGTGTGTGGAACCTTGTCAAATTGCGGGGGATCGACAGTTTAAACGGATTCGACTGGCGTTTTGGCAAGGGGAAGTGTGACACTTTGGTGGATTACCACCCGTGGTAGGAGGACCGCTATAATTAAGATAAAAACTGAGGATATTAATAAATTGAGTTAATTTAATTAAATTAACAACTTGGGACTTAGATATTTAAAATCATATTGGTGTGTTTCTTTGAATAAGAATTAATACCGGTTGATAGTGATTTATTATTTTTACTCTTAATCGTATCTCGTTAATAAAAAATATTCTATTGTGATCTTTATCATGTATAATGCCACAGTCTGGATTCAAGGATCCTATTTGAGGGGAGTAGTGTGTATTCATGCTCGGGACTATAACCTCGTGCATTGACTAACTTTTCAGGATAAGTTCGGAGAAGCTGCATAGGATTTTTGGGGATTATTATTTGAAGGTGCAACTGGAGTTCATTTATCTTTACCTATTATTTAGTTTAGACTTTCCTTTCAGTCGTATTTCATTATGAGACTTCATTTGGGTTTTATTGGGTCATTCGGTTCCAAAGTTGTTTAAGGATTTCAATTGAATTATTATTCAGATTTTTATATTAATTCATTATTAGAGATTGGATTTTATTTGGAGTTCGAGCATGTGATGGATTCTTTTAACGCATTGTTGCCTTTATCATTTGGATTTGATTATCTTTATTTTTTGGATTGATCTATATTGTCTCATACCTGTCTCATGCTAAGAATGGTATTTAATTTAGTTCATGCTCGACGCGGTTCATCAGCGGTGGCTGGCCACCCTGTCTATCAAATTTTGCGGGGTGTGATAGTCAAACCTTTACATTAATTAGCAAAAGTTGATTATGGTACCTACATGTGTCAATTTACTAATTATTAAATGTCATATGTAAAAAAATATTACTTAGCAAATTCAACATGGAAAATAACTAGTTATTTAATGTCATGTAAAATAATATTACATAGCAAATGTCACATGAAATGTAAATTTGAATTAATAAAAAATGTCAATTTTTTGTTTTTCTCTAAATACACACATGTAAATCCTTTAGCCCTCCACTCAAGCCTCCTTATCCTCTAAGACCAATTCAAAAAAATTGAACATTAATTATAGATCGATTATAACCGTTTGTTCTCGATACTGAAACCACATCGATTATAACCATTGATTAGGTTTTGGGTAAAATCAAGGATGCCACGCGATTGTCAATGTCTCAGTCCTTTGTTAAATTGTAGTTTTAACTAACTAGGATGCCATATAGGGGTCCACATGAGTTTTCTTAGTAACCAGAAGTCCAAATCTGAAGAATTGAAACTTCAGGATTTAAATTGAAAATAACTCCTAACTTCATTATTTACTTCACAATTTATCCTTTTTTTTACTTTACCCTATGACATAACTGCACGTTTAGCCCCCACCCCCACCCTTACTTCAGGGACGTGGGAGTGGGACTAAGTTTAATTATGCTATTAATTTAAGGGGCAGAGTAAAACAATACGACCCTTTATTATATGAAGTACAAACACTCTCCTAAAGGCAGAGTCCTGGTTGACACGTGCCCGACACATGACAAACTTTTACATATTGGGGACACGCGTGCCCTAAAATATCTAGTTATTTTTCTGTCGGACATGTTGGGGTCACATTAGGACAATGGTGTTATGTCTACTATTTAATTAATTCAATAGTACAGAATTAAGGGAATAATAATTACAGAAATAAAACTAAAATTACAGAAAATAAAAACTTACTTAAATTTGTAGAAATAATAATAATATATAAAAGAAATCCGAGCCCTGTGTTACATGATAGTATCCTTAAGACAAATTTATTCCCTCCAAGTGCTTAAGGTTGATGAATAATTATCTCCCAAGATAGAATGGAATTTCGAATTAAACGAGTAGCACAACAATGTGTAATCCCATCGAACACAATTCTGTGTGCTTACTCAACCAAACAATATTACAAATGATGTTGATATGAATACAGGAATGCATAAAATAATTTCTATAAATAGCAACATTTTCGATTTTGAAAGAAAGTTGGAGATAATGTATTTATAGCAAAGTAAATGACTGTTCAAAATAACGGTCAAAACAGTTAAACGAATTTAACTGTTGGTAATAACTGGCAAACGGTTTATTAATTAATTAATTCTTATTAATAATTAAAGCCTAGAAAGTTAATTAAATTCGGACCAAAAATTTTAAGAGATTTTTATAAGACCAAGCCCAAGCCTAAGCCCGAGCCGAATCGAGCCGGGCGTTGTGCGTACACGCATGTGGGCTTTTGGCCCAAGCCCAACACTTGCATAGTGTAGGTCATCTCCCCTTCAAAGAGTTGGGATACATAAAAAGCATTCAACCCTTAGTCCATCATTTGGGTTTTATTAACTCATCATTTTCCCACTACTCTTCCAATGTGGGACAAGAGTTAAAACATACCCAATTCAGTAAATTTCATTGCTTTATGAGTCACTTTGGTGACACAAATATCGTTCATAACTTAATGAAATTGGACATGTAAATATACTATATTAATCTCCCTATGAAGGAGAACCCGTACGTATATGGTCCCACAATTATCGTGGTGTCGGTACCACCTAAATTTGAGCTCAAAATTGCTCAAAAATCTATCCAAAAACTTTTGGACAACTCTTTAAGTCCAATTATTTCCAACAATCCCCCACATGCATAATATATCGCTATAAATATAAACAAAACAAATGCAAATGCAGATGGAGATATAGGTTGAGTAAAACTGAAGATTTATTACATCGGAAGAAGTAGCCAAATGGCCTTGAACTTTCCTCAGTGACATACCATCGGATTTATTTGGTTAATTATTAGACTTCACGTCTTTAATCCGTCAATCGTTTCTATAAACCTAGACAACGATATTCACACAATAGTTCTTCAACACAGTTGGTTCTCACGTTTGTGTTCATTTTGGCCATGAACACCACTTGCTTCCATGAGTATTTTAGAGAATTTGCCTTTCCTTACTCTTATATAAGTGGCCCCCTTCTTACTCACGTAGGTGACTTCCATAAAGAGTATCCTGCAATACCCTACCTAGACATACTAAGAGATGGATGTTAATAAAAGCACAACTTATCCTAATTTCGCAACAGATGTGCACCGTCTCGTCTTTAGAATTGATAGGATTTGAATATCCCCAAATGCGAACTGAATATAACATTGTTAGGTTTGCCCAATGAACCTAGATCTTGGGATCTCCAGTCAGCTAGGTTGGGTTGCCACTATATTGATTCTTATTTATTTATAGGCTTTATAGCCATTCCTCTCGATGATCTTTCAACTTGCTCTCGGTTTAAACCTTTAGTTAGTGGATCCGTTATATTATCTTTTGATTTAACATAGACAATTGAGATAATTTTGTTTGAGCAAAGTTGTCTAACGGTATTGTGTCAACGACAAATATGTCGTGACTTTCCTTTATACATGTGATTATATGACCTTCCAATTGACGATTCACTATCGCAATGCATACATATTGCGGGAACAAGTTTCGACCAATTTGGAACATCCTCTAATAAGTTTTGAAGCCATTCAAATTCTTATCCATCTTTGCTTAGTGCAATGAATTCAGATTCCATTATCGATATGCACGTTTGTTTTTAGGATTTCCAAGATACGGCTGCACCTCCAAGGGTAAACACAAACCCACTTGTAGACTTAGAGTCTTTTGTATCAGATATCCAATTTGCATAGCAATGTCCTTCAAGAACAACTGGATATTTTGAGTAATGCAGTCCATAGTTTTGAGTATATTTCAAATAGCGCACAACTCTCAATATTGCCTTCAAGTGATCTCTCCCTATATTACTCATAAATCAACTTAGCTTAGTTATTGAGTATGCTATGTCCGGTCATGTACAGTTCATGATATACATTAAATTGTCGATAATAAGAGAGGACTCTAGTTGAGATATTCTTTCACCATTATTTCGTGCTACATGTAAATTTACATCTATAGGTGTCTTGGTAGGACTAATACCATATTTTTTGAATTTTTCAAGTACTTTCTCCATGCATTGAGATTGAGTTACTATAAGTCCATTCGATGTTTTAGAAATTTTAATTCCTAATAAAACATCGGCGAACCCAAATCTTTCATGTCAAATCATCTACTCAACATTTGTTTTATAGTTTTGAAAATTTCCAGGTTACTACCCATGAAAAGCATATCGTCAACATAGAGGCATACAATGCATAGTAATTTTGAGTGTATTTAAAGTAAACACATTTATTGCATTCATTAATTTTGAATCCATTTGATAACATTGCATTTTCAAAATTTTCATGTCGTTGCTTAGGTGCTTGTTTTAATCCGTAAAGTTATTTAACAAGCTTATAGACTTTTCCTTCTTGTCCGGGAGCCTTTAATCCTTCAGGTTGCTTCATATAAATTTCCTCGTCTAGTTCACAATTTAAGAATGTGGTTTTTACATTCATTTGATGTATTTCAAGTCCATTAATAGCAGCTATTGCTATTAACATTCGTATGGACATAATTCTTGTTACTGGTGAATATGTGTCGAAGTAATCCAACCCTTCCTTTTGCCTATAGCCTTTAGCTACAAGTCTAGCTTTATATTTATTAATTGATCCATCGGCCTTCAACTTCTTTTTGAAGATCCATTTATAACCTAGCGACTTTGAACTTGGTGGAAGTTCCACTAGTTCCCATGTATGATTTTGCAAAATGGATTCAATTTCGCTATTAATTGTTTCTTTCCAATTAGAAGCATCACGTAAGGATATTGCTTCTTTGTACAATTGAGGTTCATTTTCTAGCAAATATGTTAGAAAATCCGGATCGAAAGAGTCAAGGTTCTTTCTCTTTTACTACGTCTTGGTTCATTCTCTATTGACATGTGGTCAATACGTTGATGAGTACCACCTGTAGTAGCTTCATTTTTTTCTTTTAGATGAACCAGATTGTCGGGTTATGTTATATGGAAATTAATTTTCAAAAAATGAAGCGTCCCTCGATTCAATGACCGTATTTACTTGAATATTTGAAATCTCAGATTTACAAACTAAGAAACGATATGCGCAGCTATTAATATCATAACCGATGAACACACAGTCAACGATTTTTTGTCCTATTTTCACCTTTTTAGGTTTAGAAACCGTCACTTTGGCTAAGAACCCCCACACTCGTAAATATTTATAGCAAGGTTTTCGACCTTTCCATAACTCATAAGGTGTCTTATGAGTTTTCTTGTGTGGTACTTTGTTAAGAATATAATTAGCGGATAATAAGGCCTCCCCCCAAGTTCTGTGGAACTCCTGAACTTATCAACATAGATTTCATCATTTCCTTCAATGTACGATTTTTTCGTTCGGCAACACCATTCGATTGAGGAGAATAAGGAGCGGTGGTTTGCTGAGTAATTCCATTTTCGAAACAAAATTCCTCAAACGAATAATCATAGACATCTCCTCTATCACTCCTAATAGCCTTTCTCTTTTTTCTTAATTGATTCTCAACTTCATTCTTATATTGTCTAAATGCATTAATAGCCTCATCTTTACTATGTAATAAATATACAGAGCAATATTTTGTGCAATCATCAATAAAATTAATAAAATACTCTTTTCCGTCTCTTGTTTGTAAAAAATTTTAATCACAAATATCCATGTGAATTAAATCTAGTGGTTCAGTTATCCTTTCAATAGAATGAAAAGGTAATCTAGCTAATTTTGATTCCACGCAAATATCACATTTATGATTTTTATCAATATTATATTTTGGCAAAAACTCCAAGTTAATTAATCAACGCAAGTTATCAAAATTAACATGTCCTAATCTAGCATGCCAAATATTAGTTGACTGAATCATATAAGTAGAACTAGAAATTTTATTCATAGGGGATGCCTTAGGCATGAATGTAATTACATTCATTTTAAAGAGCCCCTCAAACAGGTAGCCCTTTTTCACATACACATCATTTTTGGACAACATAAATTTATCAGGAACAAACACATGTTACAGTTGCATGTGTATCATTCACGATAGGTGGGAATGTATTCGTACATTGTGATTTCATTTCTGTTACAAAAACAAAACTTTTATTGATGATATTATTCATTTTTTTAAATGAATTTATCAAAACAGAATACAAAATTTTGTATACCAATTTCCTTCGAAATATAATTAAGACTCAATGAATTCTAATTAATATTATGAATATTATATCACAGAAGTAAGTAAACATTAAACACTAGTTTATACTGGTCTAAGTTAAAAACAATATGTGTCAAACTGTTTTTAATTAAAAAAAATGTACTAAACATAATTAAATTTTCAAGTTAAAAATTATACAAACAGATTTTGAGAGAATTTTTTTTTTTATAAAAAAAAATTATTTTCTATAATCGAATACAAAGAACAGTGTAGAAAATTAATTTTCTGTAACACTAACTATTTTATTAAATTAATTTTCTAATACTAACAGAATTTTCTAATTTTCTGTAAAACAGATTTATTTTATAATAATAAATTTTCGGTAAATTAAAATTATTCTGTACACAATATAAATAGTAGAAAAATTAAATTTGTCTTAAGATTGTTATGTCTACTATTTAATTAATTCAATAGTACAAAATTATGAGAATAATAATAATTAGAAAAATAAAACTGAAATTACAGAAAATAAAAACTTGCTTGAATTTGCAGAAATAATAATAATATAGAAAAAAAATTTGAGCCCTGTGTTACACGACAGTGTCCTTAAGACAAATTTATTCCCTCCAAGTGCTTAAGGTTGATGAATAATTGTCTCCCAAGATAGAACGGAATTTTGGATTAAACAAGTAGCACAACAATGAGTAATCGCATCGAACACAATTCTGTGTGTTTACTCAACTAAGCAGTATTACAAATGATGTTGATATGAATGCAGAAAATAATTTATGTAAATAATAGCATTTTCGATTTGAAAGAAAGTTGAAGAGGGAATTTTTTCATTTGTTTAAAAACGGAGGGGAACTAATGTATTTATAGCAAAGCAAATTACTGTTCAAAATAACTATCAAAACAGTTAAACGAATTTAAGGGTCGATTGTTGGTAATAAATGCTAAACGGTTAATTAATTAATTAATAATTAAAGCCCAGAAAGTTAATTAAATTCGGCCCAAAAATTTAAGATATTTTTCCAAGCCCAAACCCAAGCCCAATCCGGTCGGATGGACGACGTGCGTGTGAGCTTTTGGCCCAAGCCCAACATTTGCATAGTGTAGGCCATCTCCCCTTCAAAGAGTTGGGATACCCTAAAGGCATCTAAGCCTTAGTCCATCATTTGGGTTTTATTAATTCATAATTTTTCTACTACTCTTACAATGTGGGACAAGAGTTAAAACATACCAAATTCATTAATTTTTATTGCTTTATGAGTCACTTTAGAGACACATATATCATTCGTAACTTAATGGAATTGAATATGTAAATATACTATGTTAATCTCCCTGCGAAGGAGAACGCGTACGTATATGGTCCCACAATTATCTTGGTGTGGGTCCCACCTAAATTTGAGCTCAAATTTGCTCAAAAATCTAACCAGGAAATCCGGGACAGCTCTTTAAGTCCAATTATTTCCAACAATCCCCCATATGAATGATATATCGCTATAAATAGAAACAAAATAGATGGAGATGCAGATGTAGACACATGTTGAGTAAAGATGGAGATTTATTGCATCGGGACAAGTAGCCTAATGTCCTTGAACTTTCCTTAGTGATATACCATCTGATTTACTTAGTTAATTAGTAAACTTCACGTCTTTGAATCGTTAACCATTTCTGTAAAACTAGACAACAATATTCACACTATAGTTCTTCAACATAGTTGGTTCTCACGTTTGTGTTCATTTTGGCCATGAACACCACTTGGTTCCGTGAGTATTTTAGGGAATTTTCCTTTCATTATTCTCATAGAAGTGCCCCCTTCTTACTCACGTATGTGAATTCCATAAAGAGTATCCTGCAATACCCCACTTAGACATACTAAGATATGAATGCCATTAAAAGCATAACTTGTCCTAATTTCGCAGCAAATGTGCACTGTCTCATCTTGGTAATGTATAGGATTTAAATATCCCCCATTGCACTGAATATAATATAGTTCAATTTTCCTATTGAGCCTAAATATTGGGATCTCCAGTTAGCTAGGTTGGGTTGCCACTATATTCATTCTTATTTATTTATAGGCTTTGGACCCATTCCTCTCGATGGTCTTTCAACTTGCTATGGCTTTAACCCTTTAGTTAGTGGATCCGCTATATTATCTTTTGACTTTACATATTCAATTGAGATAATTCCGTTTGCGAGAATTTGTCTCACGGTATTGTGTCGACATCGAATATGTCGTGACTTTTCATTATACATGTGATTCTGTGCCCTTCCTATTGTCGATTGACTATCGCAATGTATACATATTGCGACGACAGGTTTTGATCAATTTGGAGCATCCTCTAAGAAGCTTTGAAGCCATTCAGCTTCTTCTCCATCTTTGTCTAGTGCAATGAATTCAGAATTCGTTGCCTTTCTAGCTATGCATATTTGTTTTGAGGATTTCCAAGATACAGATACACCTCCAAAGGAAACACATACCCACTCGTAGACTTAGAGTCTTCTGTATCAGATATCCAATTGTCATCGCAATGTCCTTCAATAACAACTGGATATTTTGAGTTGTACGATCCATATTTTTTAGTATATTTCAAATAACCCAAAACTCTCAATATTTCCTTCCAGTGATCTCTCCCTGGATTACTCGTAAATCAACTTAGCTTACTTATTGAGTATGTTATGTTCGATCGTGTACAATTCATGATATACATTAAACTTCCGATAATACAAGAGTGCTTTAGTTGAGATATTCTTTCACAATTATTTCTTGCTAGATGTAAATTTACATTTACAGGTGTCTTGGTAGGACTGATATCATACTTCTTGAATTTTTCAAGTGCTTTCTCTATGAAATGAGATTGAGATAACTCTATCCGATGTTTTAGAAATTTTAATTCCTACTATAACATCAACGGTTCCTAAATCTTTCATCTCAAATCGACTACTCCACATGGTTACTACTCATGATAAGCATATCGTCAACATAGAGGCATACAATGGCATATCCATTTTGAATGTATTTAAAGTTAACACATTTATCGCATTCTTTAATTTTGAAGCCATTTGATGATTATCAATTTTTCATGCCATTGCTTAGGTGCTTGTTTCAATCCATAAAGTGATTTAATAAGCTTACAGACTTTTCCTTCTTATTCGGGAGCCTTGAATCGTTCACGCTGCTCCATATAAATTTCCTTGTCTAGTTCACCATTTAAGAATGCATTTTTTACATCCATTTGATGTATTTCAAGTCCATCAATAACAATTATTGCTATTAACATTTTAATGGACGTAATTCTTGTTACCGGTGAATACGTATCGAATTAATTCAACCCTTACTTTTGCCTATAGCCTTTAGTTACATGTCTATCTTTATATTTATCAATTGATCCATTGGCCTTCGACTTCTTTTTGCAAATCCATTTATAACCTAACGGTTTTGAACCTGGTGGAAGATCCACTAAGTTCCCATGTATGATTTTGCAAAATGGATTAAATTTCGCTATTAATTACTTCTTTCCAATTAGAAGCACCAAGTAAGGATGTTGCTTCTTTGTACGCTTGGGATTCATTTTCTAGCAAATATATTAGAAAATACAGATCGAAGAAGTTGAGGTTCTTGCTCTTTTACTACCTCTCGGTTCATTCTTTATTGACGTGTGGTCAATAGGTTGATGGGTACCACTTATAGTAGCTTCATTGGTTCTTTTAGATGCACCAGATTCTCGGGTAATGTTATACGGAAATTCATTTTCAAAAAAAGAAGCGTCCCTTGATTCAATGGCCGTATTTATATGAATATGTGAAATCTCAGATTTATAAACTAAGAAACGATATGCGTTGCTATTAATAACATAACCGATAAATACACATTCAATGGTGTTTGTTCCTATTTTTACCTTTTTAGGTTTAGGAACCATCACTTTGGCTAAGCACCCCCACACTCGCAATTATTTATAGCAAGGTTTTCGACCTTTCCATAACTCATAAGGTGTCTTATGAGTTTTCTAATGTGGAACTTCATTAAGAATATAATTAGTAGATTATAAGGCTTCCCCCCAGATGTTCCGTGGAGCTCTTGAACTTATTATCATAAAGTTCATCATTTCCATCAATGTATGTTTTTTGCGTTCAACAACACCATTCGAGTGAGGAGAGTAATGAGTGGTGGTTTGATTAATAATTCCATTTTCGGAACAAAATTCCTCAAACGGATAATCATATTCACCTCCTCTATCACTCCTAATAGCCTTTATCTTTTTGCTTAACTGATTCTTAACTTCATTCTTTTATTGCTTAAATGCATTAATAGCCTCATATTTACTATGTAGTAAATATACATAGCAATATTTTGTGCAATCGTCAATAAAAGTAATAAATACTTTTTTCCACCTCTAGTTTGTACAAATTTTAAATCACAAATATCCGTGTGAATTAAATCTAGTGGTTCAGTTATCCTTTCAATAGAATGAAAAGGTAATTTGGCTAATTCTGATTCCACACAAATATCACATTTATGATTTGTATCAATATTAAATTTTGGCAAAAATTCCAAGTTCATTAATCTACACAAGGTATCAAAATTAACATGTCCTAATCTAGCATGCCAAATATTAGATGACTCAATCATATAAGTATAACTGGAAATTTCATTCATAGGGGATGCCTTAGGCATCAATGTAATTACATTCATTTTAAGGAGCCCTTCAGACAGGTAGCCCTTTCCCACATACACATCATTTTTGGACAACACAAATTTGTCAGAAAAAAAACACAAGTTTAAACACAAATTTATCAGAAACAAGCAAAAAAAATTCCAGTTTCTCCCCATGTGGTATAGTTACGGCGGCAACAACAGTTGCATGTGTCTGATTCACGATAAGTGGGACTGTGTTAGTACTTTGTGATTCCATTTCTTTTTATTAATGATATTATTCATTTTTTTAAATGAATTTATCAAAACAAAATACAAAATTCTAAGTACCACTTTTCTCCTAATTTATATTAAGACTTTATGAATTCTAATTACTATTCTGAATATTATATCACAGAATTAAACAAATATTAAAAACTAGTTTATACTACTCTAAGTTAAAAAAAATATGTGTCAAACTATTTTTAATTAAAAAAATTGTACTAAGCAGAATTATATTTTTAAGTAAAAAATTATACAAACAGACTTTGAGAGGAAAAAAAATTATAAATAAGATTTATTTTCTAATATAGAATACAAAGAGCAGTATAGAAAATTAAGTTTTTGTAACATTAACTGTTTTATGAAATTAATTTTCTAATACTAACAGAATTTTCTAATTTTCTTTAAGATAGATTATGTTATAATAATAAATTTTCTGCAATTTAAAATTATTCTGTGCACAATATAAACAGTAGAAAAAATAAATTTGTCTTGAGATTGTTTTATCTACCATTTAATTAATTCAGTAGTACATATTAAATTTGCCTCTCTAGAGTCATGGATGGTTGCTCGGGGTGTCTCCATGCACCCCGGAGGACTTCGTTGATCCCTAAAGAGAGTTGTTGGACCCAATGTTATTATTTTGAAATTTTATCGGAGATCCATTTACATAACATATATTTCTCCTATGTGATGGCTTATGGTGGCGGTGGTTTTGCGAGTAGTTATCCATTGGCTAAAGCTTTGAGCAAAATGCAAGATAACTATATTCAGAGGTATCTTGAGCTGTATGGATCCGATGATCGAATGTAGGCTTTTATGGCTGAACTAAGTGCTCCACTCACTAAAAAACTCGGTTTTCACCAGCTCTATTTTCTTTTCATATCCTTATCCCTTATTTTGTTTTCGGATTTTTCTTGTTTTTTCTTTCTTAATTTTAAGGTTTTGTCGAACAATGTCGTGGGTCACCCATTTTTTCAATGGTCAGGAATTTTACAAACAAAAAATGGAGTTTAAAAAAATTGCACATGCAGTTACTTTTGTATTTAATTGGAGGTATGGCAAGCATTGAATGGTAGTAACGAAGATTTTTTTCCCATGGCCAGTTTTCCTTTGGTGGATTCCCTGAGGTTACAAGTTTTTATTTTTTATTTTTTTTTAAATAAGATATTTCGGGTGTCCAGAGGACCGAACTGTGACACCTCGCCTAATTCCTTTATTAAATTAAAAGAGGTTTTTCATTTATTTCATTCTTATCATCAATGTCGAAAACTTTTTAAAACATACTAACCACCTAGTATTAAAAAAGTCGGTGTAAACTTTTTATATTTTTATTAGATAACAACAGCATACGGAAATATAAATTAAACCATGCGAAATAAAACTCAATGAATAAATAAAAGACTTGCCGAATAAACCATCGGCAAAAACTCCAAATCCAAAATAATAATCCAACAAAAGGAAATAACCTCAATACAAAGTCTGACTAAAATAAATTATATAGCTGGGGCAACATGCCCAAAGGAAATACTGAACTGCATCCTACACTAAGAATGAAGTAACTGAAGCGAATAAGTCTAAATCATTCAAGCATCCATACAAGTTACAGCTACGCATCGCTGGAACAGAATATCAAGCTTGGTGTCCATGTGGCTGAACACCTAAAAGGTTTTAAAAATATTTTTTTTTCAAGTACGGGTCAAAGACCAAAGTCCTTTTGAAAATATTTTGCAAGTGAATGAAAATGCTACAATTAAAATTCACGAATTCTCTTCGTATTTAAGCTAGTGTCGCACTCCATTAAAATGCATGAATGTTCTTCCTAAACCTCCTAGTTATATTACCCAGTCGAACAACCTTCTTCTGAAAACCTCCTGACACCTTATACTATTAATCATTTTTAAATACACATATATAACAGTCTCACTAGTTATATGTAAATACCATGTCACCTCATGTAATTCACCTGTATATAATTATCTACCATATTATATATGAATATACTTAATACAATTGCACTTCATGTATTTTAACCATATGAATATCTACCATATTACATACAAACAATATTAATACAATTTCACTTCCTGTATATCACTCGTATATAAATAACTACATTATTATATATGTACTGTCATACTACAACATTCACACACATGTTGTTCGTATATCCATCCTCTCGAGTAATAACTCACCGGATTATTTCTCTAAAAAGCTATCATGTCACTTGCATGCTGACTCTAACCCAATAACCTCAACCTCAAGCCGGAATAGCTCACACTGAACTTGGGAAAAAAGCAAAGATAGTGGAGGCAGTCATATTCCCCTCGAAAGTGAAACTGAATTATACCTAGAGCGTCTCACCTCGAAAAAATAAATCATGCAATAAAAACAGGCGATATAACATGGGGACAATATTCTCCCTGCTCCTCAACCTCATATGATAGCACTAGAGGGGTATGTATTCCTATAAATATTATTCAGACCAACATTTATAATGCACACAAATATATATATATACTTCACAATCACCGCATATATATTTAATTTAAACTCGGCCAATCCGTGCCTCATTCTCGAACCACTGGCCTAAAAACATCCGAGGAAATTTCCCGACTCTAAACATAATTAATTTGTTAACATGAATTTATTTATTAATATGGTGTCACTCAACCAAAAATACCCAGACTCGCTCCCTTGGTCCTTATAATAACTTATTTGAATTTATCACTAAAATTCCCGTAAATAAATTTGACACATATTTCTCATTTTATATTCCTTAATATTCATACCCCACATTCTAGGTAGTTATCTCCAATAAATTCCTTCATTAAATTAAACCCCATTTTATCCATAAATAAACCATGACCGAAAATCCTAGCCAACCCAAAAAGCTGCGAACTGCACCATATCTCACCAAGTTATTAGAATGACTCACCCTCTCGTTCGAACGGCAAGGTATGTCGCGCGAACGACACCCAGGGTCGTTCGAACGACGCTTGGGTTTTCTATTTCTTCTTCCTTCTCCTTTTGTCCGTCCACCGTGAATGTTTTCCTCACAACTTTCTTCCGAGAAAATCTCTTCTCCAATTCCCTCTAGTATTAACACGATTTCTACCAGGCTTACATCCCAACTCCAGTTTTAATTAACAACTCGAGCTTGATAATTACTAATAAACCTTTCTCCTTTACAGATTACAAATTTTCTTCGAAAAATTATAACTTCAAATACACGAGATTTACAAGGCCTCTAACTCAATCTAATTTCACTAATCACCAATAACTTTCTAGATTAAAAAATCTTCATCCCCCAACAATACTTTTTGAGATATCCATCTTTCCTAAAAATTTACACGTAATGATCCATAATATTAAAACCCAATTTGTATGACAACCCAGCCCAAAAATAATAAATTTTATAACATCCACTGTGATATGAATCAATTATCACAAATTTACATTGAAGAAAATTTACCACTTGCATGTAATGATATATGGAGTCTGAATCATTTGAAGAAGATGATGGGTTGGACACAAGCACCTAAATCCCTCTTCAAATTTGGCACCCCAAAGCTCCTAAATTACTCCATCTTCTCCCCTCTTCAAACTAGGGTTTTTCTATTCTAATTATGTCTGCCACAAACTCCCTAACTTTTGTTTTATAATGCCAATCCCGAAATTAGACTTGTGGGCTAAGTTAAAATGTCCCAAACACCTCCGTGTGAGCCCGATTATGCCTAAAAGGTCGAACCCCAATCACTACCCCCGAGTACTCTCGTTTTACTATCTTGACCTATTCGGAATCAACTGTGAACTCAGAAACATCATTCAAGTTATTCTTAAAATTTCTCAATTTTAACCTCAAAATACGACACATGTGAAATCTAAAAATAACCCGAATTAATAAAATCTTAATTCACCAAATTAAGTAAAATCTCCAAATCATCAATTTAATATCTCCAAATTGAATAAGTTTTATTTCACCCAAATTAATTAAATTCTATATATTCAAAATAACGGTGTATTACATACTTCCCCCTTACAAAAAAATTTCGTCCTCGAAATTAAGATGAGTTTAGTACTCCATGCCTCGAATATCTCCCTCATCATACCCCTAAGATCGCTACACTTATCCCTACTGCTTCTAATCGTGAATTATTATACAAATTAAGTTAATTAATCAATGCGACTATACACCATATACTCATGCATACTTTCACAAATGTTACCCGACTCCAATAGCCTTAAATCATAATATAACTTTTATCTCATAGTTATAACTACATATGTGTACAAATACCAGGTACCAAACCCATGCCTAATGACCAAACATCTCCCCACTTCCAACCTTGCGCTAACTTTCTTGCGTGAAACGTCTCGCAAAGAAAAATCCAAAAAAGGAACCCCCCCCGATATAATACTACCTAACATTGTCGGTCATTTAGATCCGTTAGTCCCCCAGTCCATAACACGTACCCCTAAAATCCCATCTCCTGATGTAAAAGTATACTCGTCCGCTCTTATGCTACAAAAGACAATATATACCGCTGCGCTCTTACTATCACTAGTTTCTTAGCGCGAATAAATCACGAGTTGCATATATCTACTCGATAATAACCTATCTACCCTAAATCCCATTAGTAAACATCCTTATTCCCTGGTATTACAAATAACAATATCAACATTTTATTACAAGTCTACTAGGAAACACAACATAACAGAGATACACATATATATAAGTTAGACCATATCCCAGGTGATACCTAGCAAAAATGTCCCATATCCTGGGACATCGAACACACAACCTTATTCTAACTATCCACTATAGTCCCAAACTATCGTTAACCAACTGAAACTTGGAAAATTGCCCACCCTACTCTCATACTCTCGAAAGTAGTAATCTCACATATAACGTAAACATCCTCTTAGTGTACACACCCACTCTCTCGTAGGTGACACTAACGAGCCCCGCTACCCCATGACACTTATATACATAATATGGTTATTACCGCCAACACACCCACCAAATTTGACTCACTCACGAATCTTAGTGATAACAATCTTACGTGTGACGCCCCCAATGTCACACAAAATATTCCCATACTCATGTGATAAATAAGGAAGATTTACCTCCATACTCTAACTGTTTTTCCTTGTCAAAGGGTTCCTGGTCGAAGTCCTCTCGTCCGAACTAACCCATGAAGTGTTGTAGTGGTCGTACATACAAAACATCATCCTGTAGTTTCCCTCTTCCTTGGTTAGGGCAATCTCTCTTCATGTGGCTTGTCTCTACAGAAAAGAAACACTTTCTAAAAAATCCTTCATGCCATTGATCCTGTTCCTACTGGCCTCCCCTGCCATTCCATTGGCCCTGGTGGCCCTCAGAAACCAAGTGTTGCTGCTACTGAGGGCCCTGTTGACCCTGCTTGAAATCATCTTTCTCATATAGGACTTTTTTTAATTTGTTCATAAATTTGGTAATTTGTCTCCCCATTTATTACTCAATGTATTTATTTTCATTGGCCCTTATGGTTCCCAAGTAACATTAAAAATTTATTAGATACCAAATTACTCCGGTTGGAATCCAAAGAAATAACCCTAATGCTCCAATTATACTAAGGTGGTGTTTGGAATCACTGAAACAAAAGAAGCCATATACATAAGAAACTCAAATTTTGGGGGAGCACCCATTACAACGGTGTTATGAATCATCAAAAAACAAACAATGACTCAATGTTGTGAGTAGACTGTCATAAGAATCATTAGAAATAAATAAACAAATTACTTAGTTTAAAACATTACCTCAGTGATGTGGGGGACCGAACGCCGATGTTGGTGGGAGACCATGAAGGTAGAATGTAGTTTTAATGGGCGAATGAGGGAGGGTATGGTGGTTTTAATGAAGACTGAGAAAAAGAAGAGTAAGAAAACATGGTGTTTGGGGAATTTGTGGTGGATCGTCGCCCAAGAGAGAAAAAAGAGAACCTTGTGTATAGGACAATATCAACTGTCCGTATGCTGCAACTCGATGAGCTTAACACTGCCCATGTCCTCTAGAACTTAGAAAAATAAAATATGCCTTTGATCCAGCTAAGGTGTCTTGACAGTGCATATGAAGAATTGTCTACCGTTGGTATTGGGGCCTGCATTTTCCATGCTAAAAACTCCAGGTCCAAACACATCATAAACGCCATGAGATGATTAAATGTTAATATAAATTAACTGCAAAATGAGATGATTAAATGTTAATCTAATATCTAGAAATGTCAATTGGGTTGTGAACCGGGCTTAAGGTTGCACAGACGTGGGCTCAAGGTTAGGGTTGGGGTTGGGGTTGTATAGCCGCTATATAGTTGGTATCAGGGCTTGTAAAATAATTTCATTTTCTTGTTTTTATACCTGCTATATAGTTGTTTGTATACCTACTATATAGTTATTTGTATAGCTGCTATATAGTTGTTTGTATATAGCAGAATTAAACAACTATACAAACAACAATATACAAATAACTGTACAAACTATATAGTTGTTTGTATAGTTTCTATATAGTTGTTTGTATTGCAAAATGAGATGACTGCTATATATTTGTTTAATTCTGCTATATAGGTAGGTTTCAATTTGATTTCTTGGCCTGCCCTCTACATTCGAATGCAATATATTCCCCTATAATTTGATTTTAGCAGAATCTGAACTTGAAGAAGATATTGATCTCTTCAATTAATGATCAGTAAACGGGAAAATCTTGTACAGTTTATGATAAGGGAAAATCTTGTTCAATTAATGATAAGTACATAGAGAATGAATAATCAACAAAAATTAGGCATGTTAAACAGTATTCAATAGTATTCAAAATTTTCTAAATTGGGTTGATTCAGTATAACCAACATCAAAATAATACTTAGGAATCAGAATCAACATATCATACCGATAATTCCCAAATCAGACACAAAAGATAATAATTCCCAAATGGACAATCTCGAATGCCGAAACTACCCATTTTGATCAACCTGACTGCATAGTTGATGGGACCCCCAAATTTGAGCCCAATAGTGATCTGCAACATGTTGTTAAGACCATCCAATTGATATTGCAATATGCTATAATTATTGAATATAAAAAGGACCAACTGAAAAACCAAAGTACTATATGGAGGCATACTCAAGTTAATCAATTGGATTAGGTGGTGCCTTTATTTATGGCGGTGTTGCACACCTAAATCAATTGGATCAGAAGTTCTCCACAATGATGATAGTCTAAGTTACCTAATGAAATTACAAAAGTAAAATAAACGAAAAAATTTGATTAAAACTGCATACATAGTATTAAACAACAATAGGGTTGTAGTGTATGGTCTCAAAGCGTGATTACCACGTCTATGGTGGTTGACAAAGGCGAGACTGGTTGTAGTGCCTGAGATATTCAGCGGTTTTGTGGTGGTGGTGACGGCAGCAAGCGTTGATGGTGAAGACACTGAACTAAGAAAATGTGTCAATATACTCATGTCAGACAATTCATAAGCAGACAATTATCTCACGCGCTACAAACATTTCTGCTATTTAAAAACACTTATGGAACTTAAAAAGACCGATACTAAAAAATAGAGGACTTGAAATGTGAACCTTATTAGGTACATGCCCATACATCAACCTCGATATACAATTTACTTCATAACAATGCCCATACATCAGCCTCGACATACAATGTACTTCATAACAATGTTTCACAACTCCATTGTCTTATATATACTCATGTTGTAGGTGTAATAAGCTCCATTGAACAAAGTAATTGTTCAAAGTAGAACATCAATTTACAATAATTATTCATATTACTACTGGATATGCAAGCTATATCCTTGGGTAATGAGTGAAAAAGTATTCAATTGTCCTGAAATTACAAAAAGACACCAAGTCATATAAATCAGAATAAATCCAAGCAGAAGAATAACCTACTGCAACCTACACCAAGTAATAAATTTCATTATGATCATAAAATACCATATAAGGTTCTCGATATGCAAGCTAAATCCTTTGGTAAATAAGTTAAAATGTATTCCATTGTCCCGAAATTCAAAAAAGACATCGAGTCATATAAATCAAAAAATTAGTTTGTAAATAAAACAGGCATCAAGAAAAGATCTTGCACTTGATCTCGTTTTGAATTTTTTTTAGAGGTGTTTAAAGGTGTTGTAATACATTAACGTCTTCATTTTCTTGACATTTTTGAGTCCTCTATAAACTTCTCAATTTTCAGTTTCGTGGCATTTCAAAAAACAACCGGATTTCTTCATGTAAGGACCTTAACATTTTAGTTCTTATTTTGTTTCAAAGACTAACTTACCTTCGAAACTTGGTGTGAATGGAGAAATAAATGAACTTTTAACATCAGTATCAAAATTAAAACATACTTGAAAAACGTGAATTTTGTTAAGTTGTTTTAAAAGTATACTCTTAATTAAGGATGTCCAAATAAGGAAAGTAGGACTCTTAACATTTGGGATGGAAAGAGTATTGAGTTTATACTTAACTCAAAAAGGGTATTTCCATCACTATTTACTTTTCTCTGCTAAGTCAGAGATGCAGGCTTCTCAGGATCAACTTTTTCCTAGAGAAATTAGATCAGCAAACAGTTGTTTTAGAACTTTATTAACTGAAAAACACACTGAAAAATAGAGTGAAAAACACAGAAATTAGAAATTAGATCAGCATGTAAATACCTTTATGCTAGATTTCTCATGAATTTTTACTATGCACATAAAATATGCCTTTACTGTAAACGTAATACTATGCACAGTTGTCAGAACACCCATACCGTCTCTCGAAGTCATACACCATTTTTTGTTCATTATGGCATGTGCAATATAAAAGGAAACAAAAGAACAAAATTTATAATCTATATAGTACTAATAATACAATAAGTTGAAAATAAGGTTAGAAAAAATTAATTGCACATAATTCAACTCACGAAAATGAAATTACAATTTAAAAGATAGTTTACTGAATGAAAGAAAGAATATCTTATTTTTTTCCCAATTTGAAGAGGGTTATACTACTGTGTAGAACGAACCTATGCACATATGGGGAAAAATAAAGAAAAACTTGCCATGTTATCCATAATGCAATAACCCTAACCGTGTAAGGAGAACGTCCATCTCTTAGCATTAACGCGTTCATTGTTGTCCGAACAATTATCCAAGTAAATCAAAACAAGACAATAAAACTTAATAAAAAGCATATCCAAGTATAAACCAATTCCTTACTTCATCACGCAATAACCCTAACCATGTAAGGATAACATTCATCTCTTAGCACTAATGCATTCATTCCCCGTCCCAAGGTACGGGCATCACTGTTTTACTCCCCACCGTCATAGCCACCTATAAGCTTCGTCGCTTCCTTGCCCGTCCCAGATTTCTTTATAGGCAGTGGTAAATACGGTTGCACATGTAAAAACATTTATAATTTAGTATCTTAAATGCCCAATTACCTTGTAAATGTAACACATCAGAGTAAATAGGGATCTATAGTGAACACATTTACTCATATGCAAGGTTCTAAAAGGCGCGAGACGTGGTCGAGGCGTAGAGGTCAAGCCTCAAGCCTTAGGAGCCTAGGCGCGCCTAGGCGGAGCCTAGGCGTAAAAAAGTGTTTTTCCTTTTTTTATTATTTTAATTATTCTAAGGCTAGTAATATAATAAAATAATACATACCTTGAATTTTGAAAATATATTCATATGTTTGGTAGCCATCTTTCTCATATTCATGCTCCATAACCAATATTTGTTAACTAATCCTTCATTTTTTTTTTAAAAAGTGTGCCTTAAGCCTTTTACCAAGAATAAGGCGTAATAAGGCGTGGGCGATGCGTTTCTCCCAAGCCTCAAGCCTAGGCGGGCCTAGGAGGAGCCTAGGCGGGCCTAGGAGGAGCCTAGGCGGGCCTTTTAGAACACTGCTCATATGTAATAGCTAGATATCATAATAGGGGATTTATAACAATATAGTGAAATTATCTTAACATTCATAAAATATGAATCACGATGTAAATGATCAAATGTATTCTGCAAAAATACTATATCTACATCTGAGAGAAGAACACTATAACCAACCAGTAAGAACCCCCTCAAGATACGAAATTTAAGCCCCTAGACCACTTGATTGCCTCCTTCCCTCGCAACTGAATCGATACCCCAATAATTTACTAAACATAAATGATAAAGAACTGTGATTCATAATTAATTTAGTTTACATATTGACAATAAATAAATCAAGTTGAATGAACAAACAATTAAAGTTACAGCTAAACAGAGATAATGGGAAAAACATAGATGTCAAAGATTACAAACCCTAATAAGGTGGAAAAATACATCTTAATACACAGATACATATGAGGCAAGACAAAAACCACAACACCATCGCAATATATAAAAACAAAAACAACGTAATCCAATATGTTAGTAACAGTGGTTCAAGACTGTGTGTACATGTACGAAACAACAAAAAATGAAGTCAAATCAATAAGATTAAAAAAAATGAGAAACCAATTTGTAGATAGAGGAACCAATTTGTAGATAGAACAACCAATTTTTCGATTCAAATATGGGAGAAACATGTAAAAATAAACAAAGAAACTGGCATACTATTAAAAAACTTGCAGGGACAATATTCAAACACATACTATAACAAAGATGTGTACGTAGTCCCAAAGTACAAATAGATCAGCCCCATGAGGCGAATCAAAGCACAAATCCAATGGGGTTTTAAAAACATACCATTGATAACACGGTGGTGATGGTCTTTGCAATCATTTTCTGAACAAACTTCCTGTAAAATTCAAACCAAAAATAAATTTAATTGAGATAATGGTTTAGTTACAAACACATATCATTTTAATTACTTTTCACATATATTGAGATGGTGTTTCCCACCAAACATCCAAACCAAAATGTTAAATGGGTAAAGATAATACATATGACAAACAAATGAACAATCGTAACAAATCTTCAACACCCGAAATCAAAATGACAAATAGAGTCCAAAACTATTAAGGTGAAGATTCAGACTTATGAACATTACATTGAAGTGTAGAATTATGAATATTACACTGAAGTGTAGACTTATGAACATTACAAAACAATTCATATTTCAGATACCTCCTCAATGGGAAAAAATATATAATAATCATAAGTTGTTCCACACAGCATTGTCTGATTCAACAAAGCATATATTGCTTTGAAATAGTGTTAACAATCAAACGGTGTTACTAAGCATACATGAGCATTAATAACCATGTTAGGAACCCTAAATTTTAAGAAAATCCCCAAATCAAAAGTTTGAACCCTAAAATCACAACCTCCAAAATTTTGAGAAACCCTGAACTTTAAAAACTATTTTTTCAAAGGGGAATGCAGTAAATGATAGAGGGCGTGGGTATAGAGAGAGCGTACCTTTAGCATAGTTGATAAGTAGATCGCTGGTGAGAGAGCCGATGGCACTGCACTGCACCGCACACCGTTTTTTCCTCACATGTATGAATTTACTATAAAAACAAAAATCTAAATATGAATAAAGAAAATCAGATGTTGCATTCAAATAACCAACTTCTGGAAAATAAAAAACATACATGTTACGACATTCAAATGATATGTTCTTGGGATAAAAAAAACTAAAGCATAAACTCCCAAGTAGGTTAGATTTTGAACCCAAACTCCCAAGAAATTTTCATGTGGGTATGTGCATGTATGGGTTGATGTGGGTGTGGGTGTACATAGGAGAGAGAGAGAGAGAGAGAGAGAGAGAGAGAGAGAGAGAGAGAGAGAGAGGCAGAGGGGGAGAGGAGAAAAGGCATTGGTGGATGAGTAAGAGGGAGAGAATGCAGAGGGAGGTGCCATCGGATGAGTGAGAGGTGAAAATCTATGAGGGGAGAGAATGAGAGAATCGAGATAGGGTTTGTGTGAGCGCAAGCAGTGAATTTTCACCAAAATACCCCCAATTTTGAATTAAATTGTAAGTTTGGGAAGTAATAAAAGACGGGGAACCAAAAAATTGACGGGCAAAAAGGGTATTGCAGGAGATAAGTTAATCTCAACCCTTCATTTCGTGTCTTGTTGGCTTCGATCTGAACCGTGAAGTGTCTCCCCATCTTATGAATAGTGAAAACACCGTTGTAACTTGTTATATATATATATATATGTGTGTGTGTGTGTGTGTGTGTGTGTGTGTGTTTATATATATATATATATATATATATATATATATATCAAACATCTTTTTCCTCATTTAATAAATGATAATATTTATATAATAAACAATTTTATATATATAAGAAAGTTTTTTTTCATATGAAACATATTTTTCTTCAATTAATAAATTCTAATATTTATAAAATAAAAAGTTTTTTTTTATGTATAACTTATTTTTTTATAAATAAAAGTATAGTTTTGTAAAACAGTCTATAAAATTTGCACATTAACATTCGTTTATAAAAAGATTTTTTTCTTAAAAAGGTTATATTTATATTTATAAGAACAACTTTTAAAAACACAATATATGTAAAGAAAAGAAGTTAAAATCTCCACTTTTTGGTAAATTACTGTATGAAAATACAATTTTTCTATATAATAAAATAATTTTTACTTATCTTATAAAATAAAGTTCTGTATAAAAGACATTTTTATAGAAAAAAAGAGTTAAAGCTATAGTTTTTATAAAAAAAATCATTTCATATTATATGTTTACAAAATAGTACTGATTTAAAAAATAATCTATATTTATAAAATAATTATTTAAAAAGATTATATATATATATATATATATATATATTTTGAAAAAAAATATAATTTTTTATAAATATAATTTCTAAAAAAAATATAATTTATATTATATTTTTGAAAAACAGTCTTGTTTAGTAAAATTATCCACAATGTTTTTTATGTTAGTTTTGTGGTATAGGGGAAAACTTCAGGTACATGGGTTTACACAGTGGTGAAGTTTTATTTTGGGAGGGAGAGAAAGATAGTGGCTTTTGATTAGTCTTTTGGTTAAACTCAAAGTGATTTTTTTGTGTGTAGCCACGTGAGAGAGGAGAGAGTTGAGAGTGTGTGTCAAATTTGAGAGTAGTTGTAATATAATGCAACATCCATTAATCTTGACAACGTGTCAGAATAACATTGAAAGACACCATTTTTATACAGGAAATATATATATTAGACGCAAGTGGGAGCCGTAAGAGTCGTCTTTTTCTTTCTCTTCTTTAGTTTTTTGTGGTTGAGACTCGTAGGGTTCTAGGGATGGCAATTTAACCCGATCCTAATGGGGCGGGTTAAAAATCCATTGCGGGTTTAGGTTAAAAAAATGGTTTATTAAACGAGGCGGTTTTGAGTTTTATCAGAATAGGCTCAACCCGCCCCCCCTCGTTTACCAAATTTACTATTATATCCTTATTATAGTATGTTAATAACACTCCCTCACCCCATATATAAATAAACTTCTTAAAGAAAGAAAGAACCCTAGTATCTCTAAACAAAACCGCCGCCTCCACTCTCTCTCTCTCTCTCCCTCTCTCTCTCTCAGTCGGCGACACACAGCATCCAGTGTGTCTATTAGTCGGCGATGGCGATGGCGATGGCAACACAACTGACAGCAGGTCACTCTTAGTTAGCAACATAGCGTCTCAGCCGGCGACACAGATGATTGAGGTTAATTTTTTGTACAACATCTCTTGTACCTGTTGTTTCTTGTTCTGTATAACATCATTTTTTAGGATTTTCGTTGAGGTTAAAGCATCATATTTTAGGATTTTAGGATTTTTGTTTTGTATAACATCATCCCGTTGTTTGGAACTTCACTTGTGATGTCAAATTATTTGGAAAATATGTTGATTTGAAATGAAGCACAATCTTTATTGGTATAATATTTAGAACTGGAGAGAGAACCTTGGTATTTGGAATTGCACAATTTCGTTGAGGTTAAACCTTGGTAGTACCTGCACAATCTTTATTAGTATAAAACACCTTTTTTTAACTAATAGTTATCGGGTTTTAACTCGCGGGGTGGGGCGAGAATGGGTTTGAGCAGGTTATTACTAAACGGGTTCGGGGTTTAAAATCATAACCCATCGCAGGTCGTGGGGCGGGGCTGGGTAAAAAAAAATTGTGGGGCGGGTTTGGGTTTTAACAAACCCGTCCCATACTCGACCCGTTGCCATCCCTATAGGGTTCTCTCCCTCCCTCCCTCTTTTTTGTTTTGGAAAAATGTGAATATATTCAGATCAAGGTAAAAGCCTAAAAATAAGAGATATAAGGTCCAAACGAAGCCAGGAACCTAACAAAAAATGGCAACAAGCAGTCAAAAAATGCATGCAAGCCCAAATAACAACTAACAACGCTAAAACTCAACTTAATGAAAAGGCCCAAACCAAGATTTATTAAAACCTAATGCAAACAAAAATAAATCGACATTTGTATTGACAAAAGTGATTAAATATTTAATTTCATTTATAATTATGAAATACGTATTATTAATTATATTATAATAAATATGAAATATGTATCATTTTTATTAAAAAAAATAAAAATAAAAAATAAATAGTTACATGAAAATTATAGATGCATTTGGATCGTTACATTACCTTTTATAATTTTAAAAATCATACCGGAGCCGAGCCTAAACACACCTGTTAAGCATCTAATAGACCCACTTCCACTTGCAATAACCTCGAACAAACCAATCTCTGCTAAACAATTTCAAACCACTTGCTTCTCCCTTGACCAGGAACACCACCAGCCGCAAAAATCAAACCGGCGAAAGGAACCCAAACCAGTGAAGCCTCCCTCCCTCTTTTACTTCTTTATGGTTGTTGATCGCTCCCCAAATAAACCGATCCATCGTCTGCTAACCTCATCGGGGGAAAATAAGGTAATTTACGCTTTCATACTTGCGGAGAAGAGGATCCATCACAAAAAAAGAGAGAGAGGAAGATCTAAACTCTCACAGGACCAAAACCACCGGAAAATCCAACCTTTAACCCGTTGCGTTGATATTTTGTTTTCCTTTATTTTAGATATTTTTTTTATTTTTCTTAATCATGATGTATCCTTCATCTAATTTCTAAAGTTATTAGTTTTTGTTGTTTCTCTTTTTCATTTATGATCTCGTTCAAAGGGTCTGCTTAGTGGGATCTCAGATGGAATTTTTCCCCAGGACTGTCATGAAGGAGGTACTAATCTAAAATGGGTTTGCTTTTTTTTTTTATTTAGACTATTGTTCATGAATTTCCTGTTGTGTCCATGTTCTTCTTGTGGTTATCCATACAATGTGTGTGTGTTTGATAAAATCGTGTGGTTATTCATAGCATGTGTGATAAATATGTTCAAACCGAATCCATGATAAATATGTTTGTTGATATATCACATGGATTGTATTACTGGGGATAGGGAAATTTTAAGCTTGAAGAATTGTTTGTGTTCAGATATCACATGGATTTTCAGATAAATTAATTAAAAATGAAGTTTTATTAAGTTAAAAATTCATTCATTATTTATTAACTAATTTTTTAATTTTCTCTAACACGGTGTATTAATAAATTAATTGGGTTTAGTCCCATTTTCAAAGTTTTGTTAGGCATCCATCTCATTTATTTTTGAAATTGTATTAAGTCCAATAGCCATCGCCAAAAAAAGTAAATTGTTTGTAAATTTTTTAAAAATTCGGTGTAAAAATATACACTATTTTTTACATTTTTAATAATCACTACTTCTTCAAATAACGTTTTCACATTAGTACTTCTAAAATCATTAAATTAGTGAAGGGGTAAGTGCATTTTTAACTTGTGAAAAAATGCTTTTTAATTTTATAGAAAAGTAGCATTTGTCAAAGTACGTCATCCCAACCCAGTGAGAGGAAATTACCCCTTTTCACATACTTTACCTTGATTAATATCGCAACAATGTAAGGGAGATGAAAACGATGGTAATCATTCCTGTTGATTTTTTTTATCAAGTTTTATGTGATTTAATTTTCTTTCTAACTTAATATTGATTTATTATGGAATATTGGTTTGACATGTTTGATATGATTAGATAAGGCTATGCATACTAAAGGATTGTCTTGATTTTTAATGGTAGTAGGCCTGAGCCAAGAAATCTTGAAGCTTGCCCACATCTCGATAAATTAAGGTTGAGCTTTAAGTGAGTTTGACCAAAAATTTCAACCCTGAACTCTACTCGGGCCGAGTTTGAGCTACATGTGTTTGAGACTGAATTGGGCTCGAACTCAAAAATTATTATATGTATTTATTTAATTTATGCAAAGGAGTGTAATGTTTTATTTATTTAAATAATAAAGATATTTAGAAATTGGTTTTGGTATTTTATTCTTTCATATTAGAAATATGAAAATTATGATGTTTATTTGAGGGTTGAAGAATTTTTTTTTTCCTTCATTTAATTATGATCATATAGGCCTTAAATTAATTAATATTTTAAAAAATTGCTCGTTGAAATTGAGTTTGAGCCGACCTGAACTCGAAGCCTTAATATCACAAACAAGCACACCACATCACTCTGCCCCCTCCTTCCTACCCTCCTACCCCCCCCCCCCCCCCCCCCCCCCGCGCCAAAAAAGCACTTTAGTTTGGCTGCTTCCTCCCTGTTTCGGTGTGAAGCAACAGTAAAAGTTAATTTCATATTACTCATTTTGCTTTAATCTTTATCTTCTCAAATCTATAATAGTGTTTTTTTAATATGAAGGTAAAAAACCCTAACCGTTGTAAAACCTAAAACTTTTATGATTTTAGTACTTCTAATGCTCCTAAAGTTAGTTGTAATCTGTCATTAGGATTTTTTCTTTTGTATCGAGTACAAACATTTCATCTAAATGGATTATTTTACTCAGGTTCATTTATAGGTAAGTTGTTTTGTTTCATAAGTACAGAAGCGTTAAAAGGGCTTCCAATTCTAAAATGTTTTCTATAATTTATGCTGAATGTTTCCAAAACATTTAAATAAAGCTTAACTGTTAGAAAGTATTGGTGGTTGTTTATACTATAAAAGAGTCAATCTTATTACAAGTTAGTTTTTGTGTGTTGTTTTTGTGTAATCTTATGCGATATGTGTGAACTCCCTTTACAACATTGGGTCTTGAAGTTGTTAAAGCTTAGTTGGGTCTCTGCCTACGTGTTGATTAAAAGTGGAACTTAAAATTATTTGTGCGCAACTTAATGAGTTTTAATTTGCATTTGTCAAATGTGGATGTCTTAGATCAGAGGCATTTTTTGTTGTTTATAATTTGTGTTTATTATATAAAGTGCGTTGAAGTAATTCTAGATAAAGTTGTTCTTGGGCAACTATATGATTATTCAAACATTAAAATTGCATCTATAATGCTCTGTATTATTGATTAATTTGGTTTTTTCTCATAATTTTAATTCCTTTTATAGTTATATTTATACATTTTTTTGTTGTATTGCGTCAATCATTGTTTCTTTTATTTTGTTTCACTGTTTACAAGGTAATCGATGATATTTTTTATCTCTCATTGCTTGAAAATGACTAGGCCATTTTCAAGGACCTAGTGGGAGGGGGTGCTAAGGCTCCCATGAATTCATCTGAAGTAGAATTAGATAACCTGAATGGATTGTATTATTGAATAATTTTGTTTTTTCTTATAATTTTAATATTTTTAATAATTATATTTATACAACTTTTTGTTGTATTGCGTCAATCATTGTTTATTTTATTACGTTTCATTGTTTACAAGGGCAATCGATAGGATTTTTTGTCGCTCGTTGCTTGAAAATGACTAGGCCAGTTTAAAGGACCCTAATGTGGGGTGCTAAGGCTCCCATGAATTCATTTGAGGAGAATTAGATAACTTGAATGGAATTGCATTTGTTGAAAACTTGTTTTTTTAAATTTTAAGATGTCTCTCTTTCTAGCGTAGTTTTTGTAATACCCCGTACTTTTGACTATATTTATTTTTGGAATTAATTAATTAAATGCGTATCAATTGGAAATTAATCCGGGTTATAAATACTAACGAGATGCGAGTTGGTATTTGATTATGTGCATATATGTTTTGATATATGTATTTAGTATTATAAAATTTGTCGTGAGATTGATAGACGGCATTTTAGAAATTTTGTTGAGACGCGTGGGACCGCCGCGTCACGGTGTAATATTTTTATAATAAAAGTGAATTTAAAATCTATAAATCGTATGGTCGTTTTGAGTGCGCCAACGCGTCCGGAAGGGTCGAGATAGTCAGAAAACACTAGTCGGGGGTGTTGTTTGGGTCCCGGGGTATTTTTAGGCCATACCGGCATCTTAAAGGGTATTTTGGTAATTTTACATTTTGAGGAATTAAAAGTGACAAAAATCGGTTAATTAAATCTGATGTGGATTTGACCCACTAAGCCCATAACCAAACCATATTAACCTAGAAGGCTACGTAGGTTATCATTTAGGTTTTCTAAATTCCCAAATCAAAACCCTAGCCACCTTAAGCCACCATTGGAGAGGAAGCTTGGAGAGAAGAGATTCTGCAGAAAAGTTCTACCAAACCTACACCAAACTCAGAGACAATCAAGGCAAGTGACTTTATTCCATTTAATTTCAGAGAATGTCCCTTCCATGTTAGAAATTGAGGAATTTTAATTGTTCTTGAAAGATGAATGAAAACCCATGTAGTTTGGAGTTTAGAACTTGAAAATTTTGAAGAGAATTGCATGTAGAATGTTAGGTAGATGATTTCTCTCATGATAATTGTGATTAGGAGAAATTAAAACGGATTAAATTCTGGGATTTGATGATGATATAAATCTAGGGTTCATGTTCTTGATAAAATTGGGGAAAAGTATAAAATTTTGTGATTTAATGATGTTTAGGATGCATTAATGTATTAAACGATGTTAGTATATGACCTTAGCATGTTATAGTATAAATTGTGATAAGTATAAGTTAGTACGAGAATGCGATATGTACTACGATTAAAATACGGTATTACTAAGACGTGTGTTTACTTAGTATTGGTATATGAATTGTGTGTATGACATACCTACCATACTTGCTATCACGGGAGGTTGCGTTAGCTTAGGACCCTCTAATCCTTGTGTGCCTACGGGGGGGATATAGACTGGTACCTCGATGAACATAGGTCATAGAAAGACTTATTGGGATATTAATAAGTCCGCTGATCGTGGGAGCGTAGGTATGTACGTGACCCATGTGATGTGACTGTGTTCGCCTCCACTATTTGTGATTTGTGTTATCTGAACTATTCCTGAGAGATTCGGAATATGTGATCCTTATGTACGTGATGTACCGGGATGGATAGCAGAGTATGTGTGCACCACAGCTTAGTTCTCGGGGTGCTTGTATTGTATATTTATGATGTGAATAAGATACACTTAATTAATGAGAACCTTCATGTTAATGATATGAATATAATTACGGTATTGTTTCGAGAAATATAACGAGTCAACTGATAGTTATATATATTGCATATTGAACATCTGAGTTACGTTAAACCCCTACTTAATTACGAGCGTTATTATGTTAATAGAACCGAGTAATAAGGGCAAGACCTATGATAGTCTAGCTAGATATGTTGTCACTTAGCTAGTAGTTTGTATCACTCTAGATGGGTACTTACGTTAGGAGTGCACAGTTAGACGAGAGGTGAGAATATCATGTGAGTGCACGTCCTAACATGTACTTTGCATTTAATGTTTTAAATGTTTTTAAAGCACTTGCAGGTTTTTAAAATATAACTCCACATTCGGGCTCTGACCCGTTTGCTTTTCAAATCTCTTTTTCTTGTAAAACCATTTTAGGTGCCCAGCCACAGGGACACCAAGCATAGGTTTCTCATTCAGGTGACGAGCTGTAGCTGTTTGTGGAAGCTACAGGGATTTGCTTGTAGACGCTTCTATCTTTTGGATTCCAGAGTCACTATCTATCAGTTGTAGGGCATGTTGCCCATTTCTATTTAGAGACATCTTTTACATTTCAGTTCTCAGACTTTAGCATGTATTATTTCAGTATTCGGTTATTTATTTTAGTTATGGGATTGTAGTGAGGATTTTTCCTCCAGACTTTATTTACTCTTTGGTGATGGTTATTCGTTTTACTTCAGTATGGTGAATGGTGTTATTTATTTCTTCATTACACTTGTTGCATGTTAATCAGACTTAAATTAAAATTTGGAAACTTACTTTTTAAATACTAGGTGGTTAGTAATCTTTAAAAGGTTTTCGACAGTGATGCTATTAACTGAGCCAACTTGGCATTTTGAATTAATTTAATAAAGGAGTATCTACCCGGTATTTAATTAGTCGGGGTGTCACAGTTTTTACATTTTCTTATTTTTCCCATTGCTAGGAGACTATTGGAGTCGGAGCTGACACGATTATAGAGAGTGATCCTGGAAATTGTGAGTTTGGTTTCTATGAATACTGATTCAATAATAAGTATTCATATTACCATTATTAATAATATCAAAGATTGATGTATGCTATTGTACTAGACATATTCACCTTACTTTATACAAACCTCTGAAAAACCTTACTAAGTTGTTAAACACTAGTTAAAACAGTTAAGTAAGTTCCGATCTACTTTTTGAGGAAACTCTTTTATAAAACAGAATTAGTTAACATAAGATGCGTTTCAAGATTATGAACAAGTTATTTAAGTTTTTGGAAATAGGTTTTAAAATTAAACCTAAGTCAAAGTTGCAGCAGTAGTAGTGAAGAGTTAAAAAACACACTCGCGAGATAGTTTTTAACGTGGTAAAACCCCAAATTAGGGGAAACCTCCACGGTGACCTCTATGCCACAAAAAAAAAATCCACTAAAATGAAACAATATTACAAGATTACAAGCAACTAAGTATTCCTTCAAGATCCTAAGACTAAAAAATTATACCTATATGAGCTCTCCTCCTCTAAGGTATATTTGATAAGGTATATCTAATTTGACCTCTTAGACCTTCCTCATAGCTTCTTAGCCTTCCTCCTTGCTTTTTGTTCACAGCGACTTAAACAACCTTAACCTCTAAGATAAACCACACTAACTATGTGTTTGTGTGAGAGTGATAGTGAACATGAAGTGACTAAAAATTACATGCAAAAGATGCAGCTCAATCCTCTCAAGATTTATACAAATAAATCCTATAAATTACATATATTCTATATGCATGCAAAGATTTCAAATCTCTTTTGAAAATCAGACTTCAAAACTAGTTCAAGATCTTAAAGAAAATCTTTCTGAAAAACAGATCTTAAAGTTTCAAAACTTATTTATGTACGAACTAATTTCACAAACTGCGAAATTTAAACTTTTGAAACAAGTCTTTTTAGAACTGAAACTTTTAGACTACTGAAAGTCTCTCTTTCAAAGTTATTTGAAAATAGAGAGTGGATCTACAAATATAGAGATTTACAATGTAAGATCCAAATAAAAAGGATTAACAGAAACCCTAAATATTTCTTGAAATGTATTTCGTAGTAAATCTCACATTTTTTTCAAAAGAAAAATGATATTTACAAGGAGAGTGGCTCCTAAGAGAGAGATAGGTTGAATAGATTTTTTAATCACCAAAACCAAGTGGAAAACCTAAAACTATAACTCTCAAGAAAATAGGTTTTCTGAGATGAAAAACTATTTAGGAAAGGTGTTTGTCTTCGAAGAAATCTTTGGGCTTGAAAATAATTAAGGGGTTTTCTTTATCTCTCTACTGCTTCTCCTTTATCTCTCTACCTTCTCTTTACTCTCTCTTTTTTTTTCTCTCAACTAAATGAATGACCAAATCAATGGTTAAGATCAGTTTGACGATTCAACATTCGAATCGTAGGGCTACTAATGCACCGCTTCTATTCTTATTCTGATTGCCTCAAATGGTTATCACAAGGATTGACTCAATTACATACAGAGCGTTGATAAATTATTATCTAAGGGTTGATATTATATCTTACTTATTAGATACAGAGAAAAAACAAATCCAACCATTTTAAGAATAACACGTGTAGGGATGTGATCGATTGAAAGATGCGTGTTTAAGAACTTTTAAAAATACAATTTTCACCCACAAAAGTCTCTAGTGCTTTCGGATTCTACCCAAGACAATTTTTAAGGGATAAAAATAATTAAAATTAAACCCACAACATTTTAAAAAATGATTTTAATGTTTAAAAATCATTTTAAAATGTTTTTAAAAATCCCTAAAAGTATGCAATCATTTGTGCACACACATTTAACTCCTATATGCATGAATTTTGTCCTATAGTGTGCTCAAGATATTAGAAGACTTCCCTTTTGGTAGATGCTTTTGTCTTGGACATGATGATGTTGAAGATGAATCTTATTGATACCTTAGAGAAGATGCTCATGAAATCTAATCCTATTTTGTCACTATATCCAAACTGGTTGGAACTCCTATATGGTGCAGACTCAAGTGAGTCAACCATATAGTGTGTTCTCAATTTCCCCCTTTGGATATTTGAGACAAAACTCCCTTGAATAACTTGCTCGTGGGTAAAAATAAAAATCCTAGGTTTCCTATACAAAAGAATTGTCTACCCTTTCCTATCCTAGAACCAAAAATAAGAGAAAGAAAATGCATAATTCAACTATTATACAGACCAGTACCCTAAAACAGGTGATATGTTCACAAATGGTGTTTGTAATGCCTGAAAGAAAACACTTAAGGTGGCATATTAGTTGAGTCAAGAGAGATAAAAATTTAACAAGTTACTCAAGAGTTTCCTACATTAAAAAGAGATGGGAGGTGTCTTTTGACAATTTTTAAACGACCGTACCCTATATCTTCGAAGACTAATTATCAGCATGAATTTAACCAGAGGATATACTAAAGTTATTCAGTACCAATAGATTTTCTTAATGATTCAAATCTCAAGTTATCTAATGGCATAGTAAATAAGTCTGCCAATTGAAGTTTTGTAGGTAAATAGTTTATCTCTAATTCTTTAGATTCAACAAATTCACGAATAAAATTATGTCTTATCTCAATGTGTTTAGTGTGTGAATGTTGAACATGATTTTTTAGAGATATTTATCGCACTTTGATTATCACAATAGAGATGTAACTTTTCTCCATGAATGCCATAGTCACTAACATTTGCTTAATCCACATTAATTGGGCATAACAGCTTCCCGCGGCTTTATATTCAGATTCTGCTGTGGAAAATGAAGTGAAATTTTGCTTTACAGAACTCCATCCGACTAAATTATTTCCTATATAATAACAAGCTCGATGTGCTTTCTCTGTCATCAGAATAACCAACCCAATCTGCATCGGTGTATCCTACAATTGTACTAGAAGTGTCGTTTGTGTATCATATGCCTAAATTGATTATGCCATTAACATTATTGATAATTCGTTTAACATATTGCAAGTGGATTTCTGTAGGTGCACTTTGGTAAAGGTCACAAACACACATGACATACATGATATCAGAACGCGAGCTTTGAGGTATAACAGGTTACCTATCATTCTATATAGGGTAGGATCTGTTGGTTTCCCATATTCATCTTTAGAAAGTTTAATTGAAGTATTTATGGGAGCCCTAGCAACCTTGGCATTTTCTAATCCAAACTTTTTAACCCGCATATTTAGATTGGGAGATGAATAACCCATCTGATTTTTGCTTGACTTGTAGTCCTAGGAAATACTGAAGCTCCCCCATAAGCGACATTTGAAACTCCTCGTGAATAATTTTAAAAAATTCTTTAACCTCACTAGGAGAAGTACAAACAAATATTATGTCGTGAACATAAACCCAAGCTATTAAGACCTGTTTGTTAAAAATTTTAACGAATAATGTGTGGTCATTGCCACCTCGTCGAAACCCTTTATTGATTAAAAATATTGACAAGCATTCGTACTACGCCCGATGGGCTTGTTTTAAACCATAGAGATCCTTTTTCAATCTATAAACATGGTTTGGGTAATGAGGATCAATAAAGCCTTTCGAATCTCAAACATAAGTTTACTCTGTCAAAATACCATTTAAAAAGGCGGATTTCACATCCATTGGATAAAGTGTGAATGGTAAGTGACAAGCTATGGTCAAGAGCAAGTGAACAAACTCGAGGCGTGTGACTGGGTCAAAAGTTTCCTCAAAATTTGTTCCTTCAACTTGAGAGTAACCTTGTGCAACTAATCTAGCTTTATTTCTAACTATCATCCCAGACTCATCTGTTTTATTTTTGAAAATCCAGCGGGTGTCAGTAACCCTTTTATGTTCTGGCCTGGGTACAAGATACCACACGTCATGACTTTTAAATTGGAAGATCTCTTCTTGCATAACAACTATCCAAAATGAGTCATTGAGTGCTTCATTTACATTCTTAGGTTCGATTAAAGAAGCAAAGCATGCAAAATGCACAACATTACATAATTGGGATCTTGTACGTACTATCTCTTTAGGGTTACCAATAATAATATCAATGGAATGATATTTAGAAACCCAGTTAGGTACATCGGGGGTCTCAGTTGGTAACGGATCAACTATCTCTAGAGAGTCATCGGTAAAATTATTTTCAAACTCATCCATTATAGTTGGCCCTTGATCTTTACTCTCGACATTAGTGTCACTCACTATCACATTTATCGATTCCATTATGACTTTGGTGCACAAATTATAAATGCGATAAGTCCGACTATTAGGGGAGTAACACAAAAATATGGCTTTATCACCACAGGCTTCAAATTTAGACAGGTGTTCTCTATCTTTATATACTCCCAAAAGTTCGAAAATATTTTAAATTGGGCTTTTTGCCACATCAAAGTTCATAAGATGTTTGTTTGGTATTTTTTTTGAAGGTACACTTTGTTGATAATATGACACGTTGTTTGAACTGCCTCAACCTAGAAGTATTTTGGCAAGTTCTTAGCATGTATCATTACCCTAGCCATTTCTTGGATTGTGTGATTTTTACACTCGGCAACACCATTCTGCTGGGGTGTTTTAGGTGCACTGAACTCTTGTTGGTAACCATTACAGTTACAAAATTCTATTAATCCTAAGTCTTTAAATTCACCTCCTCTATCGCTACGGATTCGATTAACTTGGGTATCTTTCTTATTTTCTATTCTTAAAATAATTTTTAGAAATTCTTTGAATGTATCATATTTTTGTTTTAAAAAAGCTAACCAAGTGAATCAAGTAAAATCACCAACCGTAACCAATATATAACTGTTACCACAAAGGCTTACAGTTTGAGAGGGACCCATGAGATCCATGTGGATAAGCTCTATCTTTAACTTTCTTATGAGCAAATTTAACTATTTTTCCTTCCTAACACGGCCCCCAAACAACATTTGAAATGGTTTTAATTTTTGGCAGACCTCTATGTGACACCCCGCCTAATAAAATATCGGGTGATCAGTCCTATACCAATTTAAAACAGGAATCCCAGTTGGTTCAAACTTAGCATCACTGTCGAAAACTTTTTAAAACTTACTAACCACCTAGTATTCCAAAAGATGGTGCCAAATTTTAACTTTTTAAATTAAACCAAACAGTACATGCGGAAATAAATATAATCCATTCACACAACTGAATTAAATGAACTAAACAAATAATAAGACGACATGCCGAATAAACCATCGGCCACAAAATAAATAGTCCAAAACAAATATTGAACACCTGAATCAAAATCTGAAAACTGAACTGATAAAAGATTCCTACTCTAGGAATGAAAGAACGATGCGTCTAATCCAAGCTCCTGCTAGTATCCACATATGCCGCAGCTCCGTGTCCCTCGAATAGAATATCAATCCCGGCGTCCCTGTGACTGGACACCTAAAAGGTTTTGAAAATAGTTTTATAGCAAGGGTTAGAACCCAAAACATTTTGAAAATATTTAGCAAGTGAATTAAGTGCAGTAATTTAAAATGCATGAATATGCTTCATATTTAAGTTAATGTTTCACCCCCTTGTGGACATTCTCACCCCTCCACTATTGTGCACACTTAACGGTTACCTTAGCCACCACCTAGTTGTACTTCCCCGTCCAACTAGTCCTGGTATACCTCCCCTTGCCATACTACTCTAACCCGAGTATAATGATTCTTGAATTATAAGTTATCTCACAATTAACTTAATTAATTCCTTCTTGAATAGTAGTATATAACCGTGTCACAAATTATATAAAGTAAATACATCACACACTGTATTATTACCCGCATATAATATTGAATACCATTATATACGTACCTTTACCACAACATCCACACATATAACATACGTATATCCATCCCTCCGAGTAAACCCTCGTCGGATGATTCCCTCTAAAATGCTATCTCACTAGGTGTGCTCACGTAACCTAGTTCCTCAAGTTGGAATCGCTCACCAACTTGGCCTAAAACATAAACGTAGTGGAGGCAGTCATATTCCTTCCCTGAAAGTGAGATAAATCCCTCATCCATATATACCGGACGCTATGACCTGGGGATATACTCGCCCTACTCCTCAAGCTAGGGGATTCACCCACACCGCGCAACCTCCCTTGATAGCACTGGAGTATATAATTTAAGTAAATATCTAATCACTGATATTTAATATCACACACAATATATTCACACATCTATATATATACTATCACTACACCGTATATATATAATATAAACCCCGACTTTACCGTGTACTCAAAATCCCGTACACTAGCCTATAAATTTCTTGAGTCTGTGGCCCGACTCAACTTAATTAATTCTCTCACTTATATAATTATCATTATCCCGAGTCTGTGGTCCGACTCTAATATATTTAGTTCACACTTCAATTAACATAATACTTTCCCCGAGTCTATGGTCCGACTCTAGTTAAATTAATTAACACACATATTAATTTAATACCTCCCCGAGTCTATCATCCGACTCTAATTAAATTAATTAACACACATATTAATTTTATACCGATCCGAGTCTGTGGTCCGACTCTCAGTTAATTAATTTACACGTTAACTAATTCATACTAAATTGAGTCTGTGGTACGACCCTCATTATATTAATTTACACATTAATTAATTTATACCAATCCGAGTCTGTGGTCCGACTCTCATTTAATTAATTTGCACATTAATTAATTTATACCAATCCGAGTCTGTGATACGACTCTCATTTAATTAATTTACACATTAATTAATTTATACTAATCCGAGTCTGTGATACGACTCTCATTTAATTAATTTATACATTAATTAATCCAGACCCTTCCCGAGTCTACAATCCGACTCTAAATTAATTAATTACAACGTCAAATAATTTAATACCTTTTCGAGTCTACCTTTCGACTCTACTTTCATTAATTAATACATCCATTAATTTAATAACTTGGTGTCACCTAACCATGCTCCCCGGACTCGCTCACTTGGCATATACCTTAATATTTCCCGAGTCTATGTTCCGACTCCAAATTAATTACTCTCTCTCAATAATTAATTTAATACTTTGGTGTCACTTAACCAATATACCCGGACTCGCTCACTTGGTCCATTTTTACATCTCATAATTTCATTCCCACATTTTCGCCGACAACGTGCCACACATTCATCTCCATAAATTTCTCAATTATATTTACCTATAATTTCCAACATACCCGGACTCGCACACTTGGTCCATAGTTAAATTAAATATGTTTCACCCAAAATTCTCACTTTAAGTCCCAACTATTAACTTAAATTGTACATTCCCAATAGCTATCTTTTGAGCCTCTAGCTATTAACTTCTCTATAATTTTTTCACCAATTAAAATTATACCCATGATAAAAAGAAAACAAGGCAAAGCATCAACTGCCCGACCTGCCAAGTTTTTCCCGTCGTCGATCGATCGATGGCCCCCGATCGATCGATCGATCCTTTCGTGGCAGTTCTTCTTCCCCACTGAATTTCACCATTAATGAAAATTCAAGGTTTGTAAACCTTAATTTAAACCTCTAATCAATTCATCCCACCACATAAGCATATTGTACTTTGATTTTATACATCATACACACTTTCTAGTATATGAATTTCTCAAATTATCTCACAATTCCCGAAATGGGTTTTTTCATAAATTTCCATTAACTTTGTTCTCCAATTCCAAATTCCAGATTCAAATTCCACCATTTTATATTCCGGTTTCTCATTCAAATTAGATATCTATACTCAGAGATATACAACACAACTAATTCTTACTTTGAATCTCATTCAATAGTTCCATGAACAAAACCCCATTTTGTACCCATTTATCCCCAAAATGGATTTTGATTTACACATCACTATGATATGAATTGATTATCATCAATTTAGAAATCACAACAGTCAACCACTTGCCTGGAATTGTTCTAGGGTCTGATTCCGTTGGTGTAGAGATTGGTTGATGAAGAACACCCCAAATTAACCCTTTAATTTGGCTCCAAAAGACTCCCAATTGCTCTTGATTTGCTTTCCCCCAATTTCCCTCTCAAGCCCTAGGCTTAGAATTGTGTTTACTGCCATTTTAAAACTTCCCCAAATTATGTTGAAACCCTTTATCCAGTTTTTGGCCATATGGGCCTAATTAAAATTGCCCAACTCATCCCGTGTGGGCCCAACTATGCCCAAAAATACCCCGAGACCCAATTACTACCCCCGAGTACTCTTTTCTGACTATCTCGACCCATCCGGATGCAATCGCGCACTCAGAATTATCATCCGAAATACTTTTTGTCATTTCCAAATTACAACCTCAAAATGCGACACATGAGATTTCGAACCATTAAACTTAAAAGTCGCCAATTATAAATAATTCGGCTCACTCAAATAAATTCCTCATCGCATGAATTTAAGTTTCTCCAATTTAAATATTTTTATAACTCCAAAAATAATTAAATATTTAATCTTCAAAATTATGGGGTGTTACACTCTAACTATATCTTGAGAGCTTAATTTGATGACAAATAAGTCGGCTATCTGCTAGAAGTTGGCGATCTGCGCTCGTGGTAGGCCGTTATACCAAATATGGGTCGAGCCCGTAATGGTGTTAGAAAAGGCTCTACATCGCATCTCATTGGGCATTGAGTATATATTTGCAGCGGCTTGATACTGCTCTTTATATAGGACAAGATATGTAGTCCCATCATATTTTGGAATGGTAACAGGAGGTTTGAATTTAGCCGGGGTCTGATAAGCCATAATTGATGGGACGAAAGGTGAGCCCTTCGTGAAGTCCCTGAGCAGTGGGTTCTTACTTCTGGCCATCTTGACGAGATGATCGTTCAAGTGCTGGATGGACCCCTTCCATGGATGACTTTCCTGCTCGGCTTTAACTACGGCGGAGTAACTATTCGGCCTCAGCTTTCGATCGAGCTCTCTTCTTGGGAAGTTTGCTCGGTTTTAACCGATGCCTTAACTAATAGGTGCGACCCTCTTGTAGTTAATCATTACGACTCGCCCCTTTGCACATATGCTGGGGCATTCCTCAGAGCAGGACTGGTCATCATTGTAGCTTGGGGAGTGAATGGATGAGGTAGCTCCGGAGCGGTATGACCGATCTCGTCGCGACGTTGTTGTAACGCCCCGTATTTTTTTACATTTAATATTTTATTAATTCGGGAATTTTAAATTACTTGTGTGTTGTAATTTTAATTGAATTAATTATGGCAATATATATATTTAAATATTAATCGGGGAGTGAATGGTTAATGTGTAGGGAAATTTATTTACTAAGTGAATAGTAATAATTTAATTACGTCATTTCGAGTATTAATGACGAGGTATACACTTATTCCAGCCGGGAGTCGGTATAGACTAAATTGGGTGTGAGATAATAATTTTTATAAATTAATTTGGATGCCAATTTTGAGTCCGCGGTTGAGTCCGAATGGGTCGAGATAGTCAAAAAAGATTACCCGGGGGTAGTAATTGGGTCTCGAGATATTTTTGGGCATAGTCGGGCCCACACGGGGTGAGTTGGGCCACTTTAATTAAGCCCATTTGGTGCAAAACGGGATTGAGGGTTTTAAACTAAGTGAGGGATTAGGAAATCAACAACCAACACAATTTTAAGCCTAGGGCTTGAGAAAGAAATTGGGGGAAAGCTTAGCAAAAGCCAATTTGGGGATTTTGGAGCCAAGTTGAGGGACTACGCCAACGGATCAGACACTACGAACACTTACAGGCAAGTGGTTAACTGTTGCGATTTCTAAATTTATGATAATCAATTCATATCATAGTGATGTGTAAACCAAAATTCATTTTGGGGATAAATGGGTACAAAATGGGGTTTTTGTTCATGAAACTATTGAATGAGATTCGTAGTAAAAATTGTTGTGTTGAACATATCTGAGTATAGATGTTTAATTGGAATAAGAATTCGGAATATAAACAAGTGAAAATCTGGATTTGGAATTGTGTTTGTAGAACAAGATTGATGAATTTTAATGGAAAACCCATTTCGGAAATTGTGAGATAAGTTGAGAAATTTTATATACTAGAGGGTGTATATGATGTATAGGATCAAAGTTCATATGTTTATATGATGGGATGACTTAATCAGGGATTGAAATTAAGGTTTACAAACCTTGAATTTTCGTTAATGGTGTAATGCAGTGGGGAAGAAGAGCTGCCCAGGAAGGATTGATCGATCGATCGGGGGCCATCGATCTATCGACGGTCCTAGGAACTTGACAGTTCGGCCAGTTTGTTTATTATGAGGATTTTATTTAAATTTTAATCCCTTACTTTTATTTGGTGATAAATTTATATGGAACACATATTTCCTTAACAATTATAGGGTGATATAATTGGGTTTAGGAGGGTGTGAACGGTATGTCATGAGATGAACGAATTTGGAGAAATAATTCATAATAATTGATATTGGGCCGAGGAATAATATTCGGGTATTGTAGTTGGGTGGCACTGCATTATTAAAGGAATTTAGGTGAAATATTTAATTATGGACCAAGTGGGCGAGTCCGGGTATGTTGATAATTATAGGTAAATATAATTGGGAAATTTATGGAGATGAACGCGTGACACATCGTGGGCGAAAATGTGAGAATGAAATTGTGAGAGGTAAAATGGGCCGAGTGAGTGAGTCCGGGTATGTTGGTTATGTGACACCAAAGTATAAATTTAATTATTGAGAGAGAGCAATTAATTTAGAGTCGGAACATAGACTCGGGAAATGTTGAGGTACGGGCCAAGTGAGAGAGTCCGGGGATAATGGTTGGGTGACACCAAGTTATTAAATTAATAAGCGTGAAAATAAATTTAATTAGAGTCGGATTATTGACTCGGGTAGTATTAAATTAATAAGAGTGTTAATTAGTTTAATTAGAGTCGAATTGTAGACTCGGGTAGTATTAAATTAATAGGTGTGATAATTAATTTAATTAGAGTCGGATTGTAGACTCGGGTAGGAATTAAATTAATAAGTGTGGTAATTAATTTAATTAGAGTCGGATTGTAGACTCGGGTAGGAATTAAATTAATAGGTGTGATAATTAATTTAATTAGAGTCGAGTGATAAACTCGGGAAGGTATTAAATTAATAAGTGTATCAATTAATTTAATTGGATTCGGACCATAGACTCAGGTAAAGTATTATATACATTGAAGTGTGAGTTAAAAATATTAGAGTCGGACCATAGACTCGGGAAGACGATAAATTATTGTAAGGACATATTTTCATAGGTCCGTTATCAATTTGTTATGTCATATACCGATACACCGTCAAAGAGAATTCAAGAGTAATCTACATCAAGCACGGATCCGAATTACTCAAGTTCTTCATCATTCAAGACTCCGCCAAGTTTACTTTGGTAAGTTTATGTTTTAAATACCTTAACTTTACACTTAGATCTTTTGGGATATTTTTACAAAATATTTTCTAAGTGTTGGAGCGGACTTTTTCGTCAAAATTTGAGAATGAGTATTTTTTCTTAGTGTTGAAGCGGACATTAAAATAATATTTTTTTTCGCTTCAGTCGTTCGAGCGACATAGCATGTCGTTCGCGCGAGGATAGCATGTCGCACGATCTCGTTTGAATGACATTGTCCTTCGTTCGAGCGACTTGCTAATCTCGTTCGAACGAGCTCTATTTTTGAGGCGGCGCGTTTTCCTAAAAATACTCATTATTTGGTAACGTTTTCATTCAGAAGTCACAGCGTTTTGACGAACAGAAAAACTGCAAAAGCAGAATTCTTTTTGGCTTCTTCCTTTAATGGTTTTAATCCCTTTTGTTTTCAATTCACAAAACTCCCATATGCTTTAGTGAATTGTTTTGGTGTTGAAGAACACACCTTGCTACTGTTTATCTTTGTGGGGAGATCTCTACAACCGGAGAGCTGCATGTTATTGTGGAGGGAGTCCTTATAAAGATCACACTTGTGGAGAAGCCGTTTCTCTTCTTCATTGCTGCCCTCCTGGAAAGGGAAAGTTCCAGCCGAGACATCGAAACCGACACCTTCGGGTATTTCTTATGTCACCCTATTTCATTGTAATCCTTGTAAGCCATTTTCTTACAAATTATACTGAAATAAAAGGTTTTGCCCCTTTGGGGGATTTTTCGGCATGCTTTATTTTATTGGATAAATCATCTAGATTCATGTTTTAGGGTTTAACTAAAATTTGGGATTAATTAAAATTGGATTTTATTTGAGAAGTCGCAATATTTCCGCTGTAGCGATTCTACAAATTGGTATCAGAGCCTGTTGCACTAAGTTATTGTGTTTTGATCCTGATTTTGCACAAAAATGGGTTTTGATGGTCTTGAAGATCTTCAATGTCAAATTTTTGAAAAAGTTAATTGGAAAATTCACACGAACTCTTGTTTTAAATCTTCTGTTGAAAACAAATCTGTGAGGTGTCCAAGTTGTGAGTGTACCACAAATTTTAAAAAGAAATTGAATAAATCGGTTTCTCGTGTTTCTACCCTTAGTGATAGTGATTTGAAAGAAGAATTCTTTTATGCTTCTAGGCGAGAGCTTCCCATCCGTGTGATTAGTGATGAGAGTGAGGGTGAAAAGTGTGAGGAGGAAGAAGAAGAATTGAGTGAGTTGCAAGTTGCCTACAATAATTTGTATTTTGAATGTTTAAGGACAAAAAAGGAAAACTTGAAACTTGAAGCTCAATTGAAAAAGTGTGCCTTAAAAAATAATGATGTTTTAGTTGAGGAACTTAGGGCACGTGAGAAAATTTTGAAAGAGAAGCTTGAGTACGTCGAGGGTGAGAGAGATAGTCTTAGAGGGTTGATGGAGACTATGAAAAAGGAGCTTTTAGAGTTTGAGGATTATAGACGTGTACTTGAATCTAGGATAGGTGAACTTGAGGTGAAATTGAAAGATTCAAGTAAAGTGAAATTTGATTTGGAGTCTAGGTCTGAAAAACTTGATAAGATTTTAGGCACCGTCGAGATAAAAAAGGATAGGGATGGGATTGGTCTTGAAAAACATATTGCACCCATTCCCACACGTGTGAGAGAGCCTCCTAGGATTGTTAAGAAAGAGGCACCTAAGGTTGTTAGGAAAGAGCCCCCTAGGAACATCGTGAGAGTGCCTCCTAGGATCATTAGGAGAGACCCACCTAGGCAAAGGGTCACCTTTAGGTAACACTCACCGCCCGATTTATACTTACACACATTGCGGTAGGCAAGGCCATCTTAGGCGTTTCTGTTACAAGCTTTTAAATGGACCTAAGAAGCTTAATAGAAGAACAAATTCGATTCCCCACACCCCTACACCTCGTTACACATCTATTTGGGTCAGGAAATCGGATTTAGAGTCTTATGGTTTACTTGTCCACGATTCCCGTTTACTTGCACGTGATTCACCCCATGTGAGATCTTTTGGTTGATTATGTTAAATGTTTGTCATACACTAGTGTCACATCATGGTAATATTCTTTTTAGTGCTATGACTCACTTTGACGCAGCGCACATTGATTTATTTGTTGCATTTGTGTGTTTCGCTACTGTTTTAGCGCTGTTTTGGATCTGTTTGCACCTTTCAGGTACCGTTTTCATGAAATTTTTGCACTGGGCAAAACTGTATGACTTTCTGGTCAAACTGCAAAAATTTGGTTTTCTCGTTCGAGCGAGAACTGTACGTCGTTTGAGCGACATCTCTTCTCGCGTGAAGTCGCTTCTGGCGACATGCCTTGTCGTTTGAGCGACAGGCTAAGTCGTTTGAGCGACCTGTCTAGTTTTTCTCATGTTCCTCTGTTTCAGTATCCTATATTCATATGCTTAGATTTTTGTACTGCTGGTTGCTTTTGGAACAGTTTATATGCAGTTATTCGTAGTTCCCATGCTTATTTGATAAACACTGCATTGCTCATTTAATCACACCTGCTTAGATTGATATATTTATTGTGTGATTTACTTTTTGCTAGCATAGGTTGATGCTCATGCCGATATTATTCATATTGCTAGTTGTGCTATATTTGTGATATATTTCTTTCAAAATGTCAAAAAGATTTTTTTTAGAAAATTTTTGAAAAAATTCAAAAAGATTTTTGTATTTGGTTTTACACTGTTTATAGATGGACACTTAGGATGACCGAGTCACAACATCATTTCATTTTACATGTGACTATTTGATAGTGTTTTGAGATAATAGGTTAATTCATCCATATGCTTTACAAAGTTTGGAGTCTTTGAGTTGCTATAGTGTTGCTACCTACATGTTTGACTCACTTTGTCCTTTATTGCACACATGCACGGATTTGTTTGATTATTGTTCTTGACTTATCACATGTTGGTTGGGTGTTTTCATCTCAATCCTGTCCTTAAAACGAACCAAGTGCAATAATACGAGAGTAATAAAAGTAGTGCATGTAAAAACCATTGCCCGTGTGGAATTTGTTTAAGATAAAAAATAATGAGTGTACACGGGAAAGGGCTGCGAGTGAATAATAATCATGTCGTGAAAGCCACCATTTGAAAAGAGCCCACACAAAAAATTAAGGCAATAAAAAGATGAAACATGTCAAACATTTGGGCCAATAGGTTTTCTCTAAGTTGAGAATTTAGTACCTCTTTAGATATAAAAAATTGCATTATTATATATGAGGGAGTTTTGGATGGATATATCAATGGGTTTGCACGTCCTTTGAAAAGTTCTCGAAATGGCACTAAATAGTTTTGGACATTATTGGTGTGGAAATCATTTAGACTTTGATTTGTTGATTTGATAAAGACGATGTCATTTAAATTCAACAATTTTTACACCTAAGGATTCTTTTGATGTTCATTCGTTAGGGGTACACGTATGCATCGTGCACATATGATTGATTGAGTTTATTTACCTATCGAATGTGTTCACACCCATTCATTACGTTTCCATGACTTGGTTGTTTAAGCTTAAATCCATGGTGTGATTTTTGTATCATATTTTTTCAAAGTGGTATCTTATTTTTGTATGAAAAAGTGAAAAAATCCAAAAATAGTTTGTGAGATTTTTGAGATATCCCTTTGCATGCGTGTAGCTTGATCTTTGTTTGCTATGCATTTTATCGTGACACTCCATGTTTTGATTGTTTCTTCTTATCTGTCTATTTGGGGACATCATAAAAAGGGGGAGAAATAATTATCATGTTATGGGGGAGTTTTCTTATATCATTTCAAACTCGATGCATCACGAAGGTTTTTGCCTTATCTCATGTGTGTAGGTACAAAATTGAAGATTGATATGTTGCACACCCTGATGAGAAAAGCCTTGAGATTTGACGAAGATGATTGAAGAACAGTTTTGAAGTCTTGCAAATTTATTCGTGGGAGGGTAGATTTGTATAGGCAATTTGGTTTTTGATAATTCGGATTTTTTATGTATGTACCATTATAGACAAAGGGGGAGATTTGTAAGGACATATTTTCATAGGTCCGTTATCAATTTGTTATGTCATATATCGATACACCGTCAAAGAGCATTCAAGAGTAATCTACATCAAACACGGATCCGAATTAGTCAAGTTCTTCATCATTCAAGACTCCGCCAAGTTTACTTTGGTAAGGTTATGTTTTAAATACCTTAACTTTACACTTAGAGCTTTTGGGATATTTTTACAAAATATTTTCGAAGTGTTGGAGCGGACTTTTTCATCAAAATTTGAGAATGAGTATTTTTTCTAAGTGTTGAAGCGGACATTAAGATAATATTTTTTTTCGCTTCAGTCGTTCGAGCGACATAGCATGTCGTTCGCGCGAGATAGCATGTCGCGCGATCTCGTTCGAACGACATTGTCCTTCGTTCGAGCGGCTTGCTAATCTCATTCTAACGAGCTCTGTTTTCGAGGCGGCGCGTTTGCCTATAAATACTCATTATTTGGTAATGTTTTCATTAAGAAGTCACAGCGTTTTGATGAATAGAAAAACTGCAAAAGCAGAATTCTTTTTGGCTTCTTCCTTTAAGGGTTTTAATCCCTTTTGTTTTCAATTCACAAAACTCCCATATGCTTTAGTGAATTGTTTTGGTGTTGAAGAACACACCTTGCTACTGTTTATCTTTGTGGGGAGATCTCTACAACCGGAGAGCTGCGTGCTATTGTGGAGGGAGTCCTTATAAAGATCACACTTGTGGAGAAGCCGTTTCTCTTCTTCATTGCTGCCCTCCTGGAAAGGGAAAGTTCCAGCCGAGACATCGAAACCGACACATGCGGATATTTCGTATGTCACCCTATTTCATTGTAATCCTTGTAAGCTGTTTTCTTACAAATTATAGTGAAATAAAAGGTTTTGCTCCTTTGGGGGAATTTTCCTGAAATTGTTTGTTTTATCCTGCATGCTTTATTTTATTGAATAAATCATCTAGATGCATTTTTTAGGGTTTAACTAAAATTTTGGATTAATTAAAATGGGATTTTATTTGAGAAGTCGCAATATTTCCGCTGTAGCGATTCTACAATTATTAAGTGAGAAAATTAATTACGTTGAGTTGGCCCACAGACTCAGGAAACTACAGGCAGTGTACGGGATTTTGAGTACACGGTAAAGCCGGGATTTATGTTATATATATATACGGTATAGTGATAGTATATATATATATATACGTGTGTACATTGTGTGTGATATTTAATTTACAGGCAGTGTACGGGATTTTTGGGTACACGGTAAAGCCGGGTTTATATTGTATATATACGATATAGTGATAGTATATATATACGTGTATATATTATGTGTGATATTAAATATCAGTGAGTATATATTTATTTAATTTATATACTCTAGTGCTATTAAGGGAGGTTGCGCGATGTGGGTGAATCCCCTAGCTTGAGGAGTAGGATGAGTATATCCCCAGGTCATAGCGTACGGTATATATGGGTGAGGAATTTATCTCACTTTCAGGGAAGGAATATGACCGCCTCCACTACGTTTATATTTTGGGCCAAGTTGGTGAGCAATTCCAACTTGGGGAAACTAGGTTTTGTGAGCACACCTAGTGAGATAGCATTTTAGAGGGAATCATCCGGCGAGGGTATACTCGAAGGGATGGATATACATATGTTATATGTGTGGATATTGTGGTAAAGGTACGTATATATGATAGTAAATATTATATAAGGGTAATAATACAGTGAGTGATGTATTTAATTTATATAACTTGTGACGCGGTTATATGCTACTATTTAAGAGGAATTAATTAAGTTAATTGTGATATAACTTATAATTCAAGAATTATTATACTCGGGTTAGAGTAGTATGGCAAGGGAAGGTTATACCAGGACTAGTTGGACGGGGTAGTACAACTAGGTGGGGTTAAGGTAACCGGTAGGTGTGCACAATAGTGGAGGGGTGAGAATGTCCACAAGAGAGTGCGACACTAATTTAAATATGAAGCGCATTCATGCATTTTAAATTACTGCAGTTAATTCACTTGCTAAATATTTTCAAAATGTTTTGGGTTCTAACCCTTGCTATAAAACTGTTTTCAAAACCTTTTAGGTGTCCAGCTACAGGGACGCCAGGATTGATATTCTATTCCAGGGACACGGAGCTGCGGCATATGTGGATGCTAGCCGGAGTTTGGATTAGATGCATCATTCATTCATTCCTAGAGTAGGAATCACTCATCAGTTCCAGTTTTATTTAGGGCATGTCGCCCAGACTTTCAGTTCAGTTTTTCAGATTTGTTTTATTCCGATGTTGAATATTGTATTGGATTATTTCACTTTGGTGGCCGATGGTTTATTCGGCAAGTTATGTAATTAAGTATTTCAGTTGAGTTTTATTTAGTTGTGTGAATGGTTTATATTTAATTTCGCATGTACTGTTTTGTTTAATTAAAAAGATAAAATTGGCACCAGTTTATGGAATACTTGGTGGTTAATAAGTCTTAAAAAGTTTTCGACAGTGATGCTAAGGATGATTCAACTGAGATTCTTGTTTTAATTTGGTATAGGACTGATCACCCGGTATTTTATTAGGCAGGGTGTCACAGATGGTATCAAAGCATCAGGTTCTAGTGTCCTTAGGATCTGTGCGGCTTTTCACGTTTCAGCTTAGCAATCCTTGATATAGATCCCTATCATAGGATTGTTGTATTCTCATACGTATGCGCATATATGTTCTTCTACCAAATTTATAATTGAGAGTGAACTCAATCAAATTCGATTCTCATTCCAGATGACACCCAGGAGCGAGAGAGCAGCTAGGGCAGTAGGGGGAGATGAGACGAGGGAGGCTCGTTAGGAGCAAGAGTTACCGCAGTAACGTCCAGAGATGATTTTGGCAGTATAGGTAACTGAAATAGTGGCATAGGCAGATGAAGCGACGGTGGTCGCAATGGCAGGGTACTTTCCACGGGATCAGCCACAAGTGTTAGTGGCGCCGGATGATCAGACTCACGCGGAGTCGTCGTCGTGGAAGCAAAAGAGAGGTTATTTTTAGTGGGAAACGACCAGAGTTGCGAGGGGGTTTAGATGTAGTGCTAGCGTGTCAAGGAAGAGAGATATCCAGTGATAAGCACCAAAAACTGTACATTTTATACCCCAAATAGACGTACTTTAGTTGCAAATTCTCGGCAATACGGGTCTTATGTGCTTGAATGTTTATTTTGTAGGCCGAATGCACGTTGCGGTGTTTAAACGCGTATTTCAAGGCAATTGTGCAGAATATGGAGTTAATTTCCCAATCCCATAACCTTAGCCTACCCTAACCTAGCCAAACTGTCACCCAAGCCCTGTGTGTGTTGGTTTGTTTCCTTTTTATTTCTTTTTATCATTTTTTAGATTTTTAGTTTGAGTCATTCTTATTTTTAGGATTTATTTTAGATTTATGTAGAATATCTAGGATTTATTTTCTAATTTTTATATTTCTTTTTATTTAGTATTTTGATTTTTATTCTATTAGTTTTTTTTTGTTTTAGTTTTATTTTATTTTATTAGGATTTGAATTTTTAGGATTTTATGTATTTTTAGTTTTATTAGATTTTGCATTTTCTTTTTAGGATTTTAATTTTAATTTTTATTAGAATTTATTTTTATTTCTTTTTAGTTTCAATTTTTATTTGAGTCTTTGTTTCATTTTAATTAGGAGTTTATTTTTTAGGTTTTTATTTTATTTTATTAATTTTATTTTTTATTAGTGTTATTTTTTAGGTGTCCTAATTAAACACACACACAACCCCCTTATCCTACACTCCCATACACCCATTTACACCTAAACTAACATCCTCACCCATGCCATACTCCCTCACCCTCACACACCTACTCTACACCCTCACCCACACTAACACCCCACTTCATCTTCAACCTCCAACTCACCCCTTTCTCTCTCCTCTCACCAAAAACCTCCATTAAACTAAACCCCTATCTCTCTTCCCTAACCCACCACCTCCATTCCCTCTCCTCAAACATACACCTACCCAACACCATCAGCCCCCCACATCCGGCGGCCCCAATCCCACTACCTACCCGCTGGCATCCAGCCAACCCCGGCGACCCTCTCGACCTACTCGCCGCTGCCACACCTCCGGCAGCAGATCGCGGACTCTCTCTCTCTCCTCAATGCAGACCCCGCCGGCGACCACCTGAAATCGGAGCCAACTCGGCAGCCCACTTCCGGCGAGACCAACCCGCGAACCCCGATCCCCTGCTCCACCACGCGACCTAGAACCCAAACCCACCATGCCAAACCCGATTCGAACCTTCACTTCTCCACAAGCTTTAACCGATTTCCCATTACTTCCATTTCCCATTTCACCTTCCCATACCCATTTTTGCCATTCACCATTTCTACCCAAACCCATTTGCAGCCAAACCTCCACACGATTTTACCTGCACAAACAGCAAAGGCAAAACCAAAATAAATCCCACATGTCAAAAAAACTCTTTTACCCATTTAATTCATTTTACCCATTATACCCCAACTAATAATTCTAACCCAACTTCCCAAAAATGCCCCCAAACCTCTCATTCCCAAATCAGATTTTATTCCTCACCTCACTTCCCACATGACCTCAAACACCCCCATGCACATGTTCTCTCACCTCTCCCACATGTTCACCATAACCAATTCCCATTTTTACCCCCATGCTCCATGCCTTGTATAAAATGAGGATGAGGACCCATTTGCAAGGGATCTCAAATTTAGTTTTAAGCTTGGTGTGATAAAATTCTCTCCACCCCTCTATGTTGAGTATTTGCAATTTTAGCAAATACCTCAAATTAGAGGTGTGTAGTGAAAATTATCTCTAGGATAAATTTCACCCCACCCCTCTATTATGAATTTTTGCATTTTAGCAATTATTTCAAAATAGATTGTGTAGTGAAATTTATCCCTTATGGGAGGTAAATTCTAACCCATTCCTTTATGTTGAGATTTTGCATTTTTAGCATTTATCTCAATATAAAGTAATGATCTAGAATTTATTTCTTTGGGTGAATTCTAATGTACAATTTTATAATTTTAGGATTTGCATTTTTAGCAAATCTCTTTTATTATTTAATTGTCCATTATGAATTCATTCACTATCCTTTTTATTTTTATTTTGTAATTTTTAGTTTAGACTCAAATTAGGCTCATCATCAAATAAAGAGGGAGCTTTTAGATAGGAATTTTAGAGAAAGAATTGTAGAGAGATAAACACCAATTTGTAAATAGTTTTTCCTTTTATTTTTTTAGATATTTGTTGAGAATTAATTGTGAGTAATTGAATTGAATGGAAGATGATAGAGTTCAAATTGCAAATTTCAAGGAGACTTGTTGAAGATTTGTTCTCTTTCTCTACTCTTTTATTATATATGCCTTTGATTATTAATTTGTCATATTTTATACCATGTTAGGCTAAAACCCCTTTCAAGGGGTGGGGTAAAACCCTTATTTGATGTTATTTTATTTTAATTAGTTTAATTACTTGAAAAATCCCTTTGAATGTTAATTTTGATCCCTTACCCTTAGATTTACGCCTCGAGAGAGGGTAAATGATTTTCGAGAGAAAATCAAAATTCTAGTGATAATACCCATTTTAGATTCGAACTAGAGATAGGGGTTTCTTAAGTGGGGTATTATCACTTGAATTTCAACTCTAAATTTATTTTATAAGATTGACATAAATTCTAATTGATCGATCCTATCGGGTGATTAATTAAAAGGAGTGTGGATATATTTTTCTAGAGTTGTGGGGTGTTAAACTTAATATTCTAAAATGTTATTATTAAAATTACATTTGAAACGAGGGTTGATTTGTAGTTTTGATATTAATTTGGGAGAATTCAAATAAGTAAATTAATTAATTAGAATAATTAAAATTTGTGGTGTAATCCCACTCATTGATAGTTCTCACAATTATTTACCTCACTTTATCTTTTATTTTAGTGTTAGGCTTCGGTTTCATTTTAATTACTTTCTAGTTAGCTATTTTCATCTTAGTTTAGTTTAGTTTAAAACATCACCTCACCCAATTGTTTTAATATTTGAAAAAGCTAAAAAAATTAGAAAAGTGAAAAAGCACAAAAAGAAAATAAAAAGTGAATTACAATTGAATTTGTTTCTAGCTTACTCCCTAGAAAGTGGATTGATACCCTTACTTACCTATACACTTGAAGTTGATATTATTTTGTAGGTATTTTAAGGTTTTGATTAGAAGAACTTTTCAAGCAACGATGAACGACACACATGGGAAACCACCAGAGTTGCGAGGGGGTTTAGATGTAATGCTAGCATGTCAAGGAAGAGAGATATCCAGTGTCACCTACGCATGGGAGATTGCGATGAGGTGCGAAAGAAAATACTAACCACTTTTAGTTTAGTGGGAGCAGCACTACAGTGGTGGGAGTCGATCACCACGGTGAGGAAAGGGACACACTAGCTATTGCAGAGTTTTTGGTGCGGTTCGACGGCAAGTATTTTTTTCCTCCAGCGGTTGAGACCGAAACGAGGAGAAAATTTTGTGAGGTGACTCCAGGGGACCGTTAAGTGGCCAATTACGAGGAAGAATTCACTCGTTGCAAAATTTTGTACCGGATGAGGTAAGCAAGGAAAAGAGAAGGAAAGTAAAGTTTATGGACGGGTTAGTCTGGAGAATCAGACAACCTTTAATTGATAATTTCACATTAGTAGATTATACTAATGGCATTAACGCAGCACTCCGGCACTGTCAGGAATATCACTTTCATGCGAAGGGAAGCGGGAAGGGAGTGGAAATTAGCCAGTCGGATAAGGCAGGAGGGAACAATACCAGTGGGGTATCCCAGCAACAGACTGGGGGAGATCAGGGGCAGGATTTTCGACAGGGAAATCATGCCAAACGATTTAGAACTGGAGGCTATCGGCAGGATGGCCAGGAATTTCAACAAGGTCGACATGGAAGGGACCAGTGGCAGGGTGAATGTATTAGAAGGTGTGTCGTTTGTGGAAAAAGCGAGACACATGAAGAGATATTGATTTAAGCGAGGCAAGGGTCAACTACAGGATGAGGTCCTGGATGTACAGCCACTAAAGCAAGTCATAGGCGCATTCGGGAAAGGAGAAGATGCTCCAGAACCCGGGGATCAGCTGTTGCAGCTGGGGTATAAAGGTGATTATTTGTACCCTAGGGGCATGGGGTATATTTTTGAGTGACAAGGAGGATGTCACAATATAAGACTTATTTTTCACTAATGTTCGCGGGTGAGTCGAACTTAGTGGGTGTGTTGGCGGTAGCAGCCATAGTATGGGGATAAACTTTATGTGGGATAGCGGAGTTCCTTGGTATTCTTCACGGGAGAGTGAAGGTGTACACTGAGTGAAGGTTTAAATTATGCGAAGAGTCAATACTTTCGATAATTATGGGAGTAGGGTTGATAATTTTTCCTAAATATCGGCTGGATAGTGATGGAATTTAACTATTGTGGATAGTGGAATAAAATTTTGGTGTCAGCGACACCAGGGTAGGGTTGGTACTAGGTATCACCGGAGAGGGCGTATAGCCTGTATATATGGGGATATATATGTTGTACTACATGGTGCGATAGCACATAGTGAGGTTTTGTGTTCTCACATTTTATCCCGGTAAGTGGGGATGTTTACTGAAGTGAATCAGGGTGGTTAGATTTATTTTCGAGCAAAGAGAGGTAGCTCGGGGTTTATTTTGCGCAAGGACTAGTGGTAGTAAGGGCGCGGTATTATGTTGTCTTTGGTAGCATAAGGGTAAGCGTATATACTTTTTGTGTTGAGAGACAAGTATTTTGTGGGAAGATGTTTGGACGTTAGCGCATGGGTTGAGTACCCGGGCAGTAAATATATATATATATATATATATATATATATATATATATATATATGTGTGTGTGTGTGTGTGTGTGTGTGTGATATGACTACGGGTTCGAAGTTAAATTACGGATTACGACTAGTATAGTCGGGTAACTTTCGTGCGGTAGAGGGCGGGGATAGGGTGTATGGGCACACGGGTTAATTAAGGAAAATTTTGTGCGATTAAGCGCGAGTATAGGGTGTATGGGAACCCTGGCAAATTTTAAATGCATACTTGTGTAACGTATGGTTAGAAGCGGATGGGATAGATATAGCGGGTTTGGAGGCACATGACTAATGAGTAATATGTGAATATTGGAACACCAGGTTTATCTTAATTTCGAGGACGAAATTCCTTTGTAAGGGGAGAAGTATGTAACACCCCATATTTTAGTACATTTAATATTTTATTAATTCGGGAATTTTAAATTACTTGTGTGTTGTAATTTTAATTGAATTAATTATGCCAATATATATATTTAAATATTAATCGAGGAGTGAATGGTTAATGTGTAGGGAAATTTATTTACTAAAAGAATAGTAATAATTTAATTACGTCATTTCGAGTATTAATGACGAGGTATACACATATTCCAGTCGGGAGTCGGTATAGACTAAATTGGGTGTGAGATAAGAATTTTTATAAATTAATTTGGATGCTAATTCTGAGTGCGTAGTTGAGTCCGGATGGGTCGAGATAGTCAGAAAAGAGTACCCGGGGTAGTAATTGGGTCTCGGGATATTTTTGGGCATAGCCGGGCCCACACGGAGTGAGTTGGGCCACTTTAATTAAGCCCATTTGGTGAAAAACGGGATTGAGGGTTTTAACCTAAGTGAGGGATTAGGAAATCAGCAGCCAACACAATTCTAAGCCTAGGGCTTGAGAGAGAAATTGGGGGAAAGCTTAGCAAAAGCCAATTTGGGGATTTTGGAGCCAAATTGAGGGACTACGCCAACGGATAAGACACTACGAACACTTACAGGCAAGTGGTTAACTGTTGCGATTTCTAAATATATGATAATCAATTCATATCATAGTGATGTGTAAACCAAAATTCGTTTTGGGGATAAATGGGTACAAAATGGGGTTTTTGTTCATGAAACTATTGAATGAGATTCATAGTAAAAATTGTTGTGTTGAACATATTTGAGTATATATGTTTAATTGGAATAAGAATTCGGAATATAAACAGGGGAAAATCTGGATTTGGAATTTGGTTTGTAGAACAAGATTGATGAATTTTAATGGAAAACCCATTTCGGAAATCGTGGGATAAGTTGAGAAATTTTATATACTAGAGGGTGTATATGATGTATAGGATCAAAGTTCATATGTTTATATGATGGGATGACTTGATCCGGGATTGAAATTAAGGTTTATAAACCTTGAATTTTCGTTAATGGTGTAATGCAGTGGGGAAGAAGAGCTGCCCAGGAAGGATCGATCGATCGATCGGGGGCCATCGATCGATCGACGGTCCCAGGAACTTGACAGTTCGGCCAGTTTGTTTATTATGAGGATTTTATTTAAATTTTAATCCCTTACTTTTAGTTGGTGATAAATTTATATGGGACACATATTTCCTTAACAATTATAGGGTGATATAATTGGGTTTAGGAGGGTGTGAACGGTATGTCATGAGATGAACGAATTTGGAGAAATAATTTTATAATCATTGATATTGGGCCAAGGAATAATATTCGGGTATTGTAGTTAGGTGGCACTACATTATTAAAGGAATTTAGGTGAAATATTTAATTATGGGCCAAGTGGGCGAGTCTGGGTATGCTAATAATTATAGGTAAATATAATTGGGAAATTTATGGAGATGAACGCGTGACACATCGTGGGCAAAAATGTGGGAATGAAATTATGAGAGGTAAAATGGACCGAGTGAGTGAGTCCGGGTATGTTGGTTATGTGACACCAAAGTATAAATTTAATTATTGAGAGACTCGAGAAATGTTGAGGTACGGGCCAAGTGAGAGAGTCCGAGGATAATGGTTGGGTGACACCAAGTTATTAAATTAATAAGCGTGAAAATAAATTTAATTAGATTCGGATTGTAGACTCGGGTAGTATTAAATTAATAAGAGTGATAATTAATTTAATTAGAGTCGGATTGTAGACTCAGGTAGTATTAAGTTAATAGGTGTGATAATTAATTTAATTAGAGTCGGATTGTAGACTCGGGTAGGAATTAAATTAATAAGTGTGGCAATTAATTTAATTAGAGTCCGATTGTAGACTCGGGTAGGAATTAAATTAATAGGTGTGATAATTAATTTAATTAGAGTCGGGGGATAGACTCGGGTAGGTATTAAATTAATAAGTGTGTTAATTAATTTAATTGGAGTCGGACCATAGACTCAGGGAAAGTATTATATACATTGAAGTGTGATTAAAAATATTAGAGTCGGACCATAGACTCGGGAAGGCGATAAATTATTAAGTGAGAAAATTAATTACGTTGAGTCGGGCCACAGACTCAGAAAACTACAGGCAGTGTACGGGATTTTGAGTTCACGATAAAGCCGGGATTTATGTTATATATATACGGTATAGTGATAGTATATATATATATATATATATATATATATATATATATATATATATATATATACGTGTGTACATTGTGTGTGTATTTAATTTACATGTAGTGTACGGGATTTTTGGGTACACGGTAAAGCCGAGTTTATATTATATATATACGATATAGTGATAGTATATATATACGTGTATACATTGTGTGTGATATTAAATATCAGTGAGTAGATATTTATTTAATTTATATACTCTAGTGCTATCAAGGGAGGTTGCGCGATGGGGTGAATCCCCTAGCTTGAGGAGTAGGGTGAGTATATCCCCATGTCATAGCGTTCGGTATATATGGGTGAGGGATTTATCTCACTTTCAAGGAAGGAATATGACCGCCTCCACTACGTTTATATTTTGGGCCAAGTTGGTGAGCGATTCCAACTTGGGGAAACTAGGTTTTGTGAGTATACCTAGTAAGATAGCATTTTAGAGGGAATCATCCGGCGAGGGTATACTCGAAGGGATGGATATACGTATGTTATATGTGTGGATATTGTGGTAAAGGTACGTATATAATGATAGTAAATATTATATACGGGTAATAATACAGTGAGTGATGTATTTAATTGATATAACTTGTGACGCGATTATATGCTACTATTTAAGAGGAATTAATTAAGTTAATTGTGATATAACTTATAATTCAAGAATTATTATACTCGGGTTAGAGTAGTATGGCAAGGGAAGGTTATACCAGGACTAGTTAGATGGGGTAGTACAACTAGGTGGGGTTAAGGTAACCGGTAGGTGTACACAATAGTGGAGGGGTGAGAATGTCCACAAGAGAGTGCGACACTAATTTAAATGTGAAGCGCATTCATGCATTTTAAATTACTGCAGTTAATTCACTTGCTAAATATTTTCAAAATGTTTTGGTATCTAACCCTTGTTATAAAACTATTTTCAAAACCTTTTAGGTGTCCAGCCACAGGGATGCCAGGATTGATATTCTATTCCAGGGACACGGAGTTGCGGCATATGTGGATGCTAGCAGGAGTTTGGATTAGACGCATCATTCATTCATTCCTAGAGTAGGAATCACTCATCAGTTCCAGTTTTATTTAGGGCATGTCGCCCAGATTTCAGTTCAGTTTTTCAGATTTGTTTTATTCCAATCTTGAATATTGTATTGGATTATTTCACTTTGGTGGCCGATGGTTTATTCGGGAAGTTGTGTAATTAAGTATTTCAATTGAGTTTTATTCAGTTGTGTGAATGGATTATATTTATTTCCACATGTACTGTTTTGTTTAATTAAAAAGATAAAATTGGCACCAGTTTTTGGAATACTAGGTGGTTAGTAAGTCTTAAAAAGTTTTCGACAGTGATGCTAAGGATGATCCAGCTGAGATTCCTATTTTAATTTGGTATAGGACTGATCACCCGGTATTTTATTAGGCGGGGTGTCACAGTTGTCTTCCAAGTGGAGCTCTTACTTTCGCGTGATCCTAGACTCAAATCTTCTGGGATTATCTATGGTTTTCTTAAGATATTCGTGCCTCATATCCTCGTAAGGAGCCCTGGGTAGTCTTTTGCCTTTATTTTCGAGTGCACCTCCTCTAGGGGTTATGATCTTCATAGTGGGCCCTGCATCGTCTCTTGCCCTTTGGCCAAACTCATCAATATGCTTTGTAGGTTAACCATTCTCGCAGGGGTAGGGGGAGTCTGGACCTCTGCTATACGACTTCTCTCAGGATCGTCTGCCATTCTTAATGGTTGAATACTAATAATCTACAGGGAAGGAATAGGGCAAGAACTACAAATGGCGTATCGAGTTCCCGCAGACAACTCTAATTTGTTATCGGCTAAAAATGGTGGGGGTGATCTATATCTTAGTCAGGTTAATATGATAACAAATACATAAATAATAATTAAATTAAGCAGATAATGAAGAAAAGGTCAAGTTTACGTGGTTCGGCCCCGAAGGAAACCTATGTCCACCGGTACAATTGCCTAGTTGATGATTATTGCATACAATTAGGGTTTCGGTGTTTTAAAGAGTGGCATCCCTCTATGTGTGGGTTATCCTTCTATTTAAAGGAGGCTAGCCATTTTTTCTAGGTGATAGGTGTACTACCTTTATAGGTGAGACAGTTACACCTAATTACAGATGTCAGATTACTATGAATTGGTTACAACCCATGCATTGAGGGCGTGAGTGGATGATCATCACGTATCCCACATTTTTCATGCAGTTTATAAGGTTTACTTGGATATGCATGTACGTACATGAATATGATGCAAGTGCACCAGCCATGGACAATTGTCTTTCGAAGTTACTCATCCATAATGATACCTGAGTCGACCTCCTGGTCGTATAAGGCCGACCCCATACATATACTAGTGACGTGGGATCTTCTTAAGTCATCTGTGTTCCACGTGGGCTAAGAATATGAGGGTATAATAGGGTATCATATTTTATTTTTGAAAAAGGAAGACACTGTTTCAATGTATAAAATGACTTCACCATCATTCAAACATAGTAAATGAGACACATGTATTTCTTTGAGTTCAAATATTCAAAAATCTGAGAAATTTGGATATTTAGTTTGAACCTTGTTATGAAATAGTACATGCGTATATATAATAAGATACTTGTACACTTTAAATTTATATGTTAAATATATACATGTTAAATAGTACATGCGTATATATAATAAGATACTTGTACACTATAAATTTATGGAATAAAGTGTTTAGTTTTTAAAGTTGAGTATTTGTAGAGAAATACCTTATGATTTGTCCTTTCAGTTTCTCGATATTTATCATGTCGGGAGTTTTAACAAGTTCATTTGGGTTGTATAATACAGTTGGAGGATTGATCCAATGCTACAGTACTAGTTGTAACAAACATTAGTTAGAGTTAGTTTGTTGATTGATGAGTTCTCAATTATACACTAGATTGTTACAAATGGTATAAAAGACCCAATTGTTAGCTTTGTAAATCATCTGGTATCATTAATAAAATTCCTTTCTCTCTATTCTGTTTTCTCTTCTATTTTTCAATTTATGATATTTTCCAAATTCAATTGTAACCCTAATTCCTCAATTTCGATTGCAATTTAGAAAAATGTCAAGCATTGCTTGACATATCATGAAGGTTCAATTAGGGCAACACAATTGCTTTTCTATTATTGTAACTACTGATTTGATTTGTTTGGTGGTGATTAATTTATTTTGTTTGCGTAGAAGAACATTTATTCTTCAGGCTATTGACTAGTGTGGTGGTTAATGGGTATGTGAAGGTAGCGATTGGTGGTGGATAAGGTTGCAAGAAGGTGGTGGCATTGAGGGGTTGGTGCTAGAAGGGATTACATGAGGCTGGGGTGGTGGTATGCAACTATGTAAGTGGGTGTGGGTGCCAAACTATGTAGGTTTCGGTGTGGGTGGTAGAGAAAGGGGGAGGGAGAGAGATTTTTTGGATTTTATATAATTTTGGATTTTATTTTTTATTCTAATGGACTTTCTCAAGTTAATTTCATTAAAACTTCAATTTGAATAAAGTCTAATTTTTTGACAAATATGAATTTAAATCTAAAACTCAGATTTGATGATGTAATAGGGTCCAAACTTCAAAAAATGCAAAAAAAACTTCAGAATTTGATTTTCTAAAGAATTAGTTTCGAGAGAAATCACAATTGAATTACATTTTATCAAAATATTACAACTAAATCAATTTTATTTTCCTTAATGAAGCCCATATACTTGATGAGTTTGGTTGGGATGTTATTTTTATGGGTGTCAAAAGATTTGGGTTTGAATTTGTCACCATGGAAAAGATGAATAACAAATAGTTCCATAAGTCCAACTATTAACATTAGCATGGTATAAAAAATTGGGGAGAAATTCGGGGAGATATGTCAGCCTTAGATATTCTGTTATACATATCATACCCATGAGTTATAACAAAAATTTAGATTTAACCACCTCTCATTGAGTGGTTTCAAAGCGTGAAGCACGCTCCTTCGGAAATCGAAAATAACACTTCCCTTCCTTTTCATCATTTGATGATTTATTCCAATTTTCTCTGTGACGATTAACGAATTTATCCTTAGAAACAACATCATTCGCCACATTAGCCTCACGTAGAACGTGTGAAATTCTCAACTCTGTATTGCACTCTCGCAGGTTCCATACATATTTGTCAATTACAAAACATAAATATATAACATAAAAATCCTTGATAATTTTTTGTAATACTTAAAAATTACAAATATACTTGTGGAACTTACAGACAAATATCAAACAATGGCTCATATTGAAAGCCCGCAAGGCATTGCATGGTGGTCAACAAATCACCCTCAATGATCACTTTGGAAATGCCCGTCTTCACATAAATGTTTAACGCATTGATAGCCATTTTGATTTCTCCTTTCATATTATTGTGAGCCTCTTTCACAAAATTTGATGAGAGGTCCAAGCTTCCATCAGGAGATCTCATCACAATACTAGAAAAATTTTGTAAGACTGATGTAGTCGATGTTAATTTTATGAAACCTTTCGGGGGGTTTTCCCAACTAACCATAACTATGAGTTTTGTCAGGACACGCAAGGAGAGTTAGTCAGCACCCGAGGAGAGTTGGTCGGCATACCAACCGGGAAGATCAAAGGATAACTACGCATTTAATGAGCATTAATGTACATTTATACTGTAGATGACAACACATAGCATACCAAGAAATTCAACAATTAGATTCGTTGAATGTAGACATAATGTATAAATGTCTACATACAATGAATCTCTTTATCTCCCATCACTATAAATATATGTATTCCCTTAGCCAAAAAAAAACAAGAACCGAGAGACACCATACACAAGATCCACACCTTTTTTCTCCCTCTCTCTACCACATTATGCTATTGTAAACCCCTGGGAATAAAATAACAGTGGACGTAGGATTTTACTTATAGCCGAACCACTTTAAAAATCTTTCTCTCTTATATGTTTGATGTGAATGTTTATCTTCATCTTCAATCTCATCCTCATCATTTATCTGCTGTTGACGCAACTAAAATGGCAGTGGCCATTTTCTATCTTCAACAGATTGGCATCGTCTGTGGGAACGTGTTACAAGCATTGTTCTCCATCAAAAGCTAAGTTTTTTATTTTCTCTATGTATAATCAATTATATATTATACATATATCTTTTGATTCAATCATGATTTTTATGTTTATATACATAAATTAATTGTCTAATTTTTATCTGCAAAATGTTGCATATCATGATTTTAAAATCATAAATGTCAGATTAAGTCTTATTTAGATATCTGAAAAATAGTGGATTTCATAAATCATAAATTTTTGCTTGATTCTCAAGTTTCAATTTTATATCATGGAATAAATATTTTAAATGATTAAATATACCAATATATACGACGATGATAAGATTTGATAATTTTCTTTGTTGATTTTGAAATAATTTGTGAAAGATCTTTGATGACTATTCAAATTCCCATTATATTTTTGTTCAAATCATGATTCTCATATGTTTATATCCATAAACTTAGAGATCAAATCAATTATATATTGTGCATACATCTTTTAATTCAATCATGATTTTATATTCACAAATTGTTGAATCTAATTTTATAAATCTGCATAAATGTACATTTCATAATCACAAAGTTTGAGAAATTTGTGTACATATTATATTATTTATTCTTTAAGGAGATAAAATAATTTCTCTATATTCATAAATCTCTTTTATATGAGTATATACAAATTTGATTCTTTTGGAAATCTTTTAATTTAGTCATAATTTTTATATGCACTAACTGTGTGATCGATTTCAATTTGGGGATCTGGTGAATTTTATACTCATAAATATTATACAAATCCTTGCATCTATGGATCCACTTGAAGATTTTCTGAACAAATATGTTAGGATAGGGATAAGCATTAAGAACGATTATGTATTTTCCATTCCGATATTAACATGAATTGAATCAGACCCATTTTCTCTCTCTTCAAGAAAACTATATTCTCTGCACAAATAATCATATTATGTAATTGTGTTGATACGATCAATTTTATCCATATATGAATAATCAATTATATGTTTTATATACATGCATACATCTTTTGATTCGGTCATGCTTTTTATGATTATAAACATAAATTAGTTGTCCAATTTTTCATTTATCAAATCTGCAAAATATTGCAAATCACGATTTTATTAAATTAGTGGATCATTTTTTATTTCCAAATATGAATAAACGAAAATTTCATAATCACAAGTCCGTTAAAGATTTTTATGGAGACACGTTTATGTACATCATATTTTTATGAGAACACGAGATATTTTGATTGTTATCTCTCATATTATTATCTGGAAATTTAAATTGTCCAATATTGAAGCCGATGCACACTATATATTGGTCGGCTGAATAATTATTCTAATCGTAATTTTTATATGATTCAGCCTCAACAGGTGCTCAGGCAAAATTATCTGCCCATACAATTCTTGGATGCTCATCAACAGCACATAAAGACCTTAAAAGGTCAATACTGAACAAAAACAACGCAACTAGACTACACACAGCATAGCAGCAAGACTGCAAACAATAATTCAATTGGCACCATCAGATTCATTTCATACATGCCCCAATCCTGGGCATAGAGCTTCATACTTGACTTAATCGAGTTAAGAGAAGACATACATGTAGGCCTTTCTAATTAAGAATTCAAACATCTATTCCTCAAACACTCATACTGAGCTAAAGAACACATGTAAAAATCCCCAAGTTGTAATTTAAACAGATTCTTCAAAAGTCGACAAGAGTCATATGATGGAAGAAATGTAGAAATTCATAATTAAAATGTCAACATATATTCTTCTTAAACACTTGAACTGAGTTAAATAATAGAAGCCATAAAAAGCAAACATGCAAAGATCTCAGGGAGTCATTTCATGGAATATTTCCTCGGCCTTATTTTTCCAGCAAGACCAACATATTTCAAGGCCAAGAAAGTACTCAAAGTTCATATTCCACACTTAGGGGCTTCTATTACAAATTCAGTTGTTCACTCGGTGGCACATTCTCATAACATCATGCAGTTGAGTATCAAATTCAACTCCACAAACTTACACGGAGGCATATTGAAGTTCAGGAGTCAAATTCAGCATCTACAACACTGATATCTTTACCACTGTCCCGACCAATAATGAAGAAGAAGTTGTATAAAAATGTTTCGAAGTCCACCACTAGCTTGGTACTAACAAGATTGAAGAGTTGGGTTCAAAAGCTAATATGTTACTCGACAAAGTATTCAGAGGAGAATAAATCAGAAAAATCAAGCACGTAAAGTTAGCATTCAGTTGCTCGACACAGGAAGCAGTTGGTCGGCTGGCAAACCAATTAACATACTTGAAGATTATGACAAGCTACAAGCTGCATACTATGGCATGGCTGCATCCAAATTCCCAGGGGTGATACTGATAAGCACCAAAAACTGTACAATTTATACCCCAAATAGATGTATTTTAGTTGCTAATTCTCGACAATATGGGTCTTATGTGCTTAAATGTTTAATATGCAGGCTTAATGCATGTTGCGGTGTTCAAATGCGTATTTCAAGGCAATTGTGCATTTAATGGAGCTAATTCCCTCTCTCGTACCCTAACTTGAGCCTAAACCTATCCCAAACTATCCCAAACCGTGTGTGTGTTGAGTTTGTGCCATTTTATATTTTTTTAGATTTTTACTTTGAGTCATTTTTATTTTTTTTAGATTTTATTTTAGAATTATTTAGAATTTATAGGTTTTATTTACTATTTTTATATTTTATTTTTATTAGTTTTATTTTATTTTAATTAGTTTTCTTTAGGATTTCATTTATTTTTAGATTTTTTAGGCTTTTAGTTTTTAGTCTTATAGATTTCTATTTCTATTTTTTATTTCTTTTTAGATTTATCTTTTTATTTTTGTGTCTTTTATTCTATAGGATTTTATATTTTTAGTAGTTATTAATTAATTTTTTAGTTATTAGTTTTTATTTTTAGTTTTTATTTTAGTTGTGTTTAGTTTTTTTTAGAGTTTGTTTAGTGTATCGTGTCGTGTCGTGTCTATTTTATTTTACTTTTTATTTTTTTTAGTTTAGTTTAATTTTTAATTTAGATTTATTTTAATTTTAGTTTTAGTTTATATTTTTTAGGGATCCTAATTAAACACACACACAACCCTCTTATCCTAAACCCTCACCCTCACACCCAACTTCCTACACCCACCTACACCCTATCCTCACCACTTCATCTTCCCCAACAACTCACCCTCTCTCCTCTCTCCAAAACACAAAGCCCACCATTACACCTCCTTCCACCCTACTCTTCTCCCCTCCTTGCGACCTAAACCCCCCGGCCCCCCTTTCTCTCTCTTCCGATCGCAACCCCACCGCCGATCTCCAGCATCTCTCTCCACCTGCCCATCTCCGGCGAACCCGCCATCCAGCCGAGACCCCGTCCCCATCTCATTCCCTACCGCCGGCGTCGCAACCTTGACCACCAGCCCCGTCGCCGACCAGTGGCGCAGGCGGCTACCAGGCCGACCCTCCGGCGACCAGCCCCTGCCCGGCGACTTTCATCCGCGCCCCTGCACCTACCACTCGTTGGCGGCATACCCTTGCCGGCGGTCGCGATCCAGCCCGACTCAGACCCAAACCATGATCTAACCTCATCCCATTACTTTCCTTTCCAACCTCAAACCCATGTTCAACCCAATTCCAAGATAAACCCATTTTCACCTTTACCCGATTTCCCCACCTGCTAACAAACAAAACCAACAAGACCAAGACCAAGTCAACCCACTTAAGCCTTTCTCCCAATTTTACCCATAATACCCCCCAACTACCTCTTCTAATCAAACACCCCCATACACATGTGCCCTCACCTTATACACATGCACCTCTAGTCAATTCCCAATTTACCCCCATACTCCATGTGCCATACATCTACTATATAATGAAGACTCAAGGCCCATTTGAAAAAAAAGCTGAGTAGAGAGAAAATTCTAGAGAGAGATAGTTTAGTTTAGAAAATAAATTTTTGTAAATAGTTTTTCATTTTTTATTTTTAGATATTTGTGAGATTAAATATTGTTAGAGAATTAATTGAGTGGATAGTTGATTTCATATCATTTGGAAGATCAATTAAGAGGTGTATGCTTCAATTTCAAGGATTGGAGTTCAACATAATCAAAGAGATTTGGTTTGATTGTTCTCTTCCCTTCTTTTATTATTTTATGCCTTTGAATATTAATTTGTCATATTTTATACCATGTTAGGCTAAAACCCCTTTCAAGGGGTGGGGTGAAACCCTTATTTGATATTATTTTAGTTTAATTAGTTTGCTTACTTGAAATATCCCTTTGAATGTTAATTTTGATCCCTCACCCTTAGATTTACGCCTCGAGAGAGGGTAAATGATTTTCGAGAGAAAATTGAAATTCTAGTGATAATACCCATTTTAGATTCGAACTAGAGATAGGGGTTTCTTAAGTGGGGTATTATCATTTGAATTTCAACTCTAAATTTAATTTCTAAGATTGACATAAATTCTAATTGATCGATCCTAGCGGGTGATTAATTTTCTAGAGTTGTGAGGTGTTAATTTTAATTTTCTAAAAGATTACTATTCTAATTACACTTGCAACGAGAGTTGATTTGTAATTTTGATATTAATTTGGAAGAATTCAAATAATTAAATTAATTAATTAGAATAACTAAAATTTGTGGTGTAATCCCACTCCTTGATTGTTCTCACAATTATTTTCCTCACTTTATCTTTTATTTTAGTGTTAGACTTTATTTTTCATTTTAGTAAATTTCTAGTTAGTTATTTTCATTTAGTTTAGTTTAGTTTAGATCTCACCTCACCCTTTTGTTTTAATATTGAAAAAGCTAAAAAAATTAGAAAAAGTGAAAAAGCACAAAAAGAAAATAAAAAGTGAATTACAATTGAATTTGTCTCTAGCTTACTCCCTAGAAAGTGGATTGATACCCTTACTTACCTCTACACTTGAGTTTATTATTATTTGTAGGTACATAAGGTTTTGATTAGAATGACTTTTCAAGCAACGACAAAAGAAATACACGTAAAAGTCTTTCTATCAGATACATAGCACACGGAGTTCCTCAAAAGAAAGATTAGCAACCATCGATCAGCCTGCATCATATGTCATCCAGGAGATAATGCACTTTATGTTGAACAAATCAAGAAGGTAGATCAAGAATTTCATAAGCACCAAGCAACACTGCAGAATAAATACTCCATCCTTTCAAGTAAACCATCAAGCATGGAGCATTGGGGGCTTTTGTTAATGCAAAAATTCTCCATCTACGAGGACCAATTAGAAAAGGACACATGTCATCCTACGTGGCAATATTCGACACCCGAGGAGAGTTGGTCGGCACCCGAGGAGTGTTAGTAGGCACCCGAGGAGAGTTGGTCGGTACCCGAGGATAGTTAGTCGACACCCAAGGAGAGTTAGTCGGCACCCGAGGAGAGTTGGTCAGCATACCAACCGGGAAGATCAAAGGATAACTACGCATTTAATGAGCATTAATGTACATTTATACTGTAGATGACAACACATAGCATACCAAGAAATTCAATAATTAGATTCGTTGAATGTTGACATAATGTATAAATGTCTACATACAATGAATCTCTTTATCTCCCATCACTATAAATATATGTATTCCCTTAGCCAAAAAAAAATAAGAACCGAGAGACACCATACACAAGATCCACACCCTTTTTCTCCCTCTCTCTACCACATTGTGCTATTGTAAACCCCTGGGAATAAAATAATAGTGGACGTAGGCTTTTCCTTATAGCCGAACCACTTTAAAAATCTTTGTCTCTTATATGTTTGATGTGAATGTTTATCTTCATCTTCAATCTCATCCTCATCATTTATCTTCAGTAGTGGTTTTTGAGTTAAAGATCTTGAGATACTATCTATACGACGTGCGATTTGAGGTGATTTTCTTCAGAGAAGATGGACTTAGTTTATGGAAGATCATGACTTTTCCTTAGAGTATCATCCCGGCAAGACAAATGTAATGGAAATTGCTATTAGTCGAAAGTTTGCGCTTACACTAACAGCGATGAATTACAGAAGTTCTTTGCACGTCTAGCGGGGTTGTGACTAGGCATACCTTTGGGGAGTGGTAGCTACACCACTAATTCAGTAGAATTTATTAGAAGCTCAGCCTCGTGATCCCGAGTTTGCACACTACCGCGATCGCATTCAGAGCACTGAGGTGTTTGACACTCACTGTGGACAAGGATGGGGGTGTGCGGCATAAGGGGAGAATGATTTTTCCGATTATTGACAAACTTCTGGATGGGGTGATGGTGAAATCCCATCACTCGCGCTTCAATATACATCTTGGTGCCACTAAGATGTATATGAACCTATGCATAGATTTATGGTGGTCCGGTATGAAGAGAGATATGGCATTGTATTTGTCAGTGGTATTCGTGTCCATAGGTGAAGGCAAAGCAGAATAAGTCGGCAAGGTTGTTTCAACCACCACCAGTAGCATAATGGAAGTGGGATCACATCACGATGGAATTTGTCACAGCTTTACCATAGTTTGAACGTGGTCATGATGTAGTCTTGGTTATAATGGACCGACTTACAAAGTCTAATGCATTTTTTACCGATTACGGTCATGGACAACCTGGCTAAGTTGGTGAATTTGCATGTCCAAGAGGTAGTCCACCTTCATTGCATCCCACACTTGATCATCTCAAACAGGGATCTTTGGTTTGCGTCTCGGTTTTAAAAGAAGTTTTAGCAGGAATTGGGTATCGAGTTGAATATGAGTACAACTTACTAACCCCGAGATAAATGGGAATTCAAAGTGGCTTATTCAGATCTAGGAAGATATGTTGAGAGCCTATGCACTTGATTTCTAGGGTAGTTGGGCAAAGAGAATCTGTCTCTAGCAGAAATCCCAACAAAAATTATCAGACTAGCATAGTTATGGCTCCCTTTGAGGCCTCTATTAGGCAGAAGTGGGTGAGAATCATTTCACAAATTCAGACATGATTAGGGGGATGATCGATAAAGTTCAGGTGATTCGGCATAGACTCATAATGTCTTAGAGTCGACAAAAGAATTACGCTGATAATCGGGGGATAAATCTATTATTTGACGTGAGCGATCATATGATGCTGAAGGTTATGGCGAGAAATGACTCTCAGTATAATGGTCCCTTTGAGATCCTAGAATGAATTGTAATTATATCGCATCGCTTGGCGATATCTCCTCAGTTATCCCACGTCAATTGCGTGTTCCATATTTCCATGTTGAAGTACATCTCGAATTCCCAACACGTCATCAACTAGAACCACATCAATTTAGAGGAAGACTTTATGTTTTCCACGTGACCTATTTCCATTTTGGACTGCGAGTATAGAGTCTTGCGCAATAAGGCTAATCCCGTTGGTGAACCCCTTTGGGCGTTTCGGGGTGTAGAAGATGAAACCTGGGAGCATGAGTCGGAGACGCATGAGAAGCACCCAGAGATTTTTCCCTATATTGGTCAAGTTCATTTCGGGGAAGAAATCTCCTAAGAAAGGGAAAATTTGATGACCCTGCTTAAGATTGCATTTCCTTTCCCTATAAATTGCATGCCATTTGGCCATGAACTGAATTTAATGGATGTATGTTTATTTCAAAATATTCTTGTGGATTTTGTGCAATTATAATGAAATTGATTGGCTTGAAATCCTTATAAGTAAATCTTAGGGTCGTTTGAATGAAAGGCCCTCTCGTTCGAACGAGATAGCTAGGGTCATTCGAATGAGCTTTGAACGGCCATCAAACGAGAAATATCTGCTCTATTTCCCCAATTATCTAGAATCTCGTTGGAACCCCCTTCTGAACGATCTGTTCAAATGAGGTATGGTTTTTTGTTCGAACAATGATTTTCCTAAGCCTTGTTAGAGTCACATTGGAACCTTCATTCGACGAGAAGGGAAGTCCTTCGAAAAAGAAAGGAAGTCGTTCAAACGAGGCGTCGAAAATTCGAATTTTTGCCGAGTTTTTAGGTTGCGACAACAATGCAGTACACCAAAACACTCTTTTAGGAACAAACTATTTTTTTGATTACTAACAATATTATACGACTACTATTTCTCACAATAAAATACCTTTACTAATCTCAATTAAGTGTTACTAATATTGATACAATATTTAAAGAGTTATTTTTTTAGAAAAAAAATATTTTTTCACTGTACAAAAGAAGCCTCCAGACTAAAATTCATCCAAAAATTCAAAATCCCCGCTCACACACATGAAATCCTCTTAGCTCCTAACAGCCCAAAATTTCTTTCCCCCCCCCCCCCCCCCCCCCGTCTTAGATCTGTCCACCTCCGTAGAGATTTGGCGATGACTTCTTAAAATCTGGATACTTATGGGATTTTCACTTCCGATGGCCCTATCCTGAATTGAACTAAATGATATTTAATCTCTCGTTGTTCCTCAGTAGCTCAGTGGGAGAGTGGTTGGCTATTAACCGATCAGTCGTAGGTTCGAATCTTACTTGGGGAGATTTGAATGATTCTGAATTCTTTAATTCTGACAAAGTAAAGGGCTCGCTTTGACCGTAAAGAGTAGGTAACTCATTCCCCATCTTTGTTTCTATTACATTCTATCTCATCCTATCACACTCTTCTCTGAGAGATTTGAAAATCACCATCAATAGCTCGGTGTAGGTCCGGGATAATCCTTTGTTCCACAGCCCTGGGGCTATTTACAACTATCCAATTAAGAATTCTCAGATGTACTAGTACTAGCAGTGTATCAAACATCCTAATTAGTATAGATCTATTTATATATCTAAGTGAGTATATAATGGACTTCTTCATCTTTATTTATGAAAATATGTATGATAATAGCCTTTCATATCATTATTATTATTTTCTTTGTCATTTGTTCTTGTCTTATAATTCAATTAAGAAAAAGTTCCTTATAAATTAAAGAAAAAGTTTCTCATAAATAAATTCTTGAAAGATTTGTTAGAATTCGATCCAACAGGGATTCGTAGTGAAAATGGGATTCCCGGGAGATATAAAAAGATACAAGACTATATCTATCTATATTTTCTATATTTGATTTCTATATACATACGTAAGACGGGAAGAGGAAATTCGTTTTATTTGCCAAATTTCACGAAAAAAAGAATTCAGTATTTTATCTTTTTGCTAGAGACTTCTTAATTAGTAAGCAGGAATGAAAAAAAAGAGTTATCCGCAACTTTTGATTCTTTGTAAAATTCGATCTTATATTTAATAAAATGATATTGACCATGTTTCCCATCTCTTCTTAAATACAGGTGGGCTATTTCTTTGCAAAGTTGTGCTAAATTTCATATGTGGCAATTCTGCCAAGATATCTTCGCTAGTTTGGGGAAGAATGCGCCTGAATGAGATTTTTGGAGGAACGTATCGAGAGAGAATTTGATTTGGTTAGACAATGTGTTGGTTGGTAAATAAGGATCGACTTTTTAGGGTTTGCTCTTCGCAAATGGCGGCGGTCAACTTTAGAGTCACTTCATTTTCTTCAGGTCTGTTTTCTGTTGAGTAGATCTCAATGTGATTACAATTTACTGTTTAGATCACTAAATTTTACTGCCCTAGGTTTTACTTTTCTTTTTTATGATTCACAAAAATATTTATTAACCTGATTTAGTTAAGTAAGGCAGCACTTTTATTTTTCATAATTTATGACTAGTGGATTTATCTTTAACCTGATTTAGTTAAGAAAGGTGGCACTTTTATTGGTCATAATTTATGACAAGTGGATTTGTCTTTTAAATCATCATTACTTTACTAGCTCAGTTTAATAAAACTTAGGTAGATCTACTAATATCTAAGTAGGTACTGATCTAGCGGTTTCAATTTTATCATTTGTGTTGATTCTTGAAACAAAAGAACAAATTCGCGTTGAACAAGATTAGTTTGAGTTAAAAAAAAGAAATAAACTGTTCCGCTGAATATGTAATGAGTGTAATCTGATCTCTTAACGTAATGAAGAAATCATATATTTAGGGTCACGACTTCAACCTACTGACCAAGCTATTTAAAGAAGTCCGGGACTGTGTCAATCGAACCAAATTAAATTAGAACTTTCATACAATTTGAACTTAAATTCTCCAACTAAAGCGATTAATAAAGTTAAAAATTATAGGAATGAAAGAAACATTAATCAATATATTTTTTTTTCTTCTCTTTTTTAGAAAAATGATTCTCCCATTTAATCTTGAAAACTAGTATTTCAATACCTAGAAGATTAATCGAAATTGATTAATTAGCGATGGCTACTAAAGAGTATCAGAAGATTTTGGTGTATCAGTGTGGTAAGAGGGCTTACTTTTAATAGCTTTCCTTGTTGCTTTGATTTGGGATTTATAACAATATCTATATTCTTATCAGGAAGTAGAAGTTCAAATATGTTAAGGCCTCTTCATAAAGAGTTCTTTCAAGCAATATGTATGACATAGATGAATTGAAACGTTTAAGGGTAGGCTATGGTTAAAGATTTGTTAAATAACTTAAGTAGACCATATGTGTGGGAGATATCAAGATAAGGTTACTGTTAACACGATTTAATGATTTCCCACTAGAATGGTTGCTCGATCTTCTTTGGGAAGACACAAAGGAGCTGTATCTCTGTTCCTACCGAATTTTTGTAAATATTGGGGAACGCTTGGGTTTGTAGCTGATATAAATTTTACATGCATCATTTGTTAGTAATTTTGTAATCATTTGTTAGTAATACTGGTATTGGGATAGAAATGGAAATGATGGGGCTATAGCGATACTAATACGTGTCTTGTTATGATTGCTTAATAAAAGAGAAATTCGTAATGAACACGGACTGAGATGATAAAAATCCATTTATAATATGTAACGGTATTCCATCTTTAAAACCATGCTTGTTCATCATAATGTCGTGGAGAGACAACTCACCAGTGAAGAGGCTAATTTTCATAATCATCGGGAGATGCAAGAAGTTGAACAGTAGTCAACATATTAAATTGTGGTGAGGAACACAAGAGTTAAGAGAGTGATTAGAAACCTTACAAAACACATAATGAAAACTAGTAGTTTCCCCGATAATATTTCAAAGCACGAGGTAAAGAAAATAAATGTTGAAGTGCACATGGCATAAAGATAAAGCTAAATAGGTCAATCGTGGCAAGCAACAAGATATACAGTAACTCAAACAGTAGTCAACATACCCAAGACGCTTAGTATAATTTAGTAATGATGATTTCAATATGGTTAATAGACAAGGTTATTTTCTTATTAACATATAGGTGCATATAATAGAGTAAACTCTTGGGCATGAATTTCCTTACATTTTCTTAAATGACACTTTATGATTATTAGTGTGTGATTCATGCATATATAACTTCTTAATGCAATTCTTTTATAGAATTCCCTATCACGCACCTACTTCTTGGCGTTAACATAAACATCATTTTAGAAATTCATGAGTTAAATCATTATATATGTCAACACAATACAGTTGTGTATTAACAAAACTAGTCATAATTTTTTTCATGACCACTTTATTTTATCAGTGTGTTAAGATATATAGGATTTGGAGTACACTCCAAAACCAGAATTTGAAGGGTTCGTCAAAGTTACAAACAGAAAATGAGGTAATGGTGGAATTTCATTATGTAAGAAGATTCAAATCTTTTAGGGCGTTGATGCATATTTACGAGTGTTATATGTTTTTCTTGTTACAGGAAGAGATTCTGAGACATTAGTATTTATGTCATATACAAAGGTGATTATTTTGGTTGGACATTTCAAGAAGCAGAGTAGCTCATTTTGGTAGATATAAGCAGTCTTGTAATCAAGCGTGCTACTACAACCGGTGTTAGTGAAAGTCTGGATAACCTAATTCCAATTCTCCTTAAATTCGAATCACGTATCCTATTTAGGCCACTATATTTTTTGTAGTATAAGTTTAATACACAAATTCTTTATTTAGAGTAGATTATTTGTACTAAGTTTTTAAGGCATGTCAAACTAGCTTAGCGAATTATTTTGTTATTCATATGTTGAAATCAGTGTGTAATAAGTTCACAGCTTGATGATAAAATGAACTAGTTTGGAAATTTTGATTATGTAATTAGATCTTATTAATCCGTTGTGTTGTCATATGTTGAAAAAATGATAGATCTAAGCCTTGCACTAGTGTAGATTTGAGTTCCATTTACACATGTTAAGTTGACTGTTGCGCATTTCAGCCTCTACTATTATTTTTTTACCACTTATAATGTTAATTCCCCCTATCTAGTTATGTTTTTAAAGTGAAATAATATAGTGAAATAAACATTTCCACACCTATATTTGTTGAGGCATGTATCGAATGTTACAATTAGGACTATCGAGAGTGCTTGGTGGATAGAGTCAAACCATGTAATATCTTGATCTCAAAACATAACCAATAAGCAAAGAAAAACTTAGATGATTAATTATTTAAATTTTCACCTATAACAGGGTTTCACTTTCAGACAATAGGACAACTATCTTACATATTGGCAGTTGAATTTATTTGCAGAGCTTTACATAATCACTGCATAGTCTACTGAACCAGTTATGATAAATGAACTACGATGATGAGTGAGAGATCCTCATAATTTTCATGAAGTAGGTGTGATCACAAGACAATCAAGTTTGAGTCCTATAAAAAAAATGATAATAATAAAGTGCTGAAACAGTGCCTTTCGAGACTTTTTTAGCCCATATAAACACTTGAGGTGACACATCTTTGTAGAACATTTCCATTAATGTTAGTCTAAGAGGGGGTTGATGTTTATTTATATCTAGCATGGTATCAAATATTGGTATTGAGATAGAAATGGAAATGATGGGGATATAACGATATTAAGACTTGTCTTTATTATGATTGTTTGATAAAAGAGATTCATAATGAAAATGGACCGGGATGTTTAAAACTGATTTATAATATGCGACGGTATTTCTATGTTTAAAACCATGCTTGTTCATCATATTGTCGTGTTGAGAGAACTCACCAGTGAAGAGGTCAATCACGGCAATCAGCGGGAGATACAAGAAGTTGAACAGTATTCAACATTGTCAATTCTGGTGATGAACACGAGAGTTAAAAATGTGATTATAAATCTTATAAAACATATAATGAAAACTAATAGTTTCTTGATAATAGTTCAAAGCATGAGGTAACAACATGTCATTTATGGTGCAAACATCAACTTAGTGTACTCATTTGTCATTCTCTTTTGTGTGACAACTCTACCATACATTGGCTGACAATGATATTCAAATTGAATTCTATATTTGATTTAGGATTGATAACAGTATCTATATTCTTACCTGGAAGTTGGAGTTCAAATATGTTAAGGCCTCTTCATAGAGAGTTCTTTCAAGCCATATGTAAGATGTTTACGACCTCTTCTTGGATATATGGTAGGATAGAAAATAATTACTAAAATTTGGTTTTGTATCTAGATTCTTATTCTCACTGTCTTGTCGTCGTTTAGAAGAGCCATCATTTAAAAAAGTTATTCTTGATTTTGGTTGTTGCTTATTTAACTAAACAAATCCCCTACGCAAATCAACCGAAATACCCCTGTCAGACATAATGTGGCCCATAAACTGCACCTCTTGAAACCAAAACCCACGCTTCTCAAATGTAGCGTACAACTAGTGATATCGTAGTGTTTGTAAAACCAACCGCAGATGCTCGGCATGCTCCTCCTCGGAATGAGAGTAGACCATAATATCATCGATGAAAATGATAATGAACTGGTCAAGGAACTCTTTAAAAACTCGGTTCATCAGATCCATGAACACTTCTAGCGCATTTGTGACCCTAATTGGCATCACCCTAAACTCATATGACCCATACCATGTTAAAAAAGAAGAATTATGAATGTCCTGCTCTCGGACTCTCAACTGATGATATCCCCACCTCAAATCTATATTGAAGAAGTACGATGGTCCCCTCAGTTGGTCGATCAGATCATCAATCCGAGTCAGTGGGTACTTATTTCGAATTATGACCTTGTTCGACTCCTTATAATCGATACATAATCGAAATGATCCATCCCTCTTCTTAATGAACAACACCGGAGCACCCTAGGGTGATGTACTCCGTCTAATGAAACCCTCCCCAAAAGCTGTTGAATCTACTCCCTCAACTTTCGCATATTATATGGGGCCATACGATAAGGCGTTTGGGCGATAAGACTTGTACCCCGTGCTAGGTCAATAATGATCATAATTTCTCAGCTACGCGGCAGCCTGGGTATCTCCTAGAACACGTCCTCGAACTATCTCAACATTAGATTCGAGTCTAAAGACACAACCACCTCCTTTGACGTCTCTTCCTCAATGGAATACAGATGTGTACTTGACCCTACCTCAAGAAGAGACAGTTCCACTAGGAACATATCCTCCCCTGGAATAGAGAACACAATGGTCCTCTCGGAACAAACCACCATCGCTCGGTATCCAGCTAAACAATCCATACCCAAAATGACATCATACCCCTCCATATCTAACACTAGAAGATAGTTGGCTATACATAATCTCCCCATATTAATGTCCACGCCCTTACAGATTGAGTGTATAAGCTACCCAATACCCAACAATGACTCTACACACATAAGGAGACTACCGGTTGTCTCTAATAGACCGACATCTCATGCAAATATGGTCACTATAAAAGAGTATGATGCCCCCGTATCAAATAAAATCTTACCCTCAAGCCTATGAATTGAAAACATACCCTTTACTATCGGTGGCACCTGTGGGGCATGTTGCATGACTGCATCTCGCATCTCATAGACACATCCGTATTGTAACTGCCCCAGTTGCGGTGGGGCTGGTGGTGGTGCTGGTGTCGGTGCTGCCGGGGGTAACTGTGCCTATTGCCCCTACTAGGCACCCTATTGTTGTGGTGCTCTGTCCTACTATGGGAAGTCCCTCCTCTTGTGGCCTTTCTTTACATAAGTAAATCAACACCCCGAGAAGTCTCTCTGCCTCTGGCCCTGGTGGCCCTGTCGATATTGCCCCTATTGCTAGCCCTGGTGACCTTAGCCCTACTGGCCTCCCCAATTATTCCCGTGGCCCTGACGGCCCAGAGGAACCTGCTACTGCTAAGGACCCTGTTAACCTTACATGAAACCTCTATGGGGTCGGTAACCCCCAGATCTAAACCTCTTGGCCACATCCCCCTACCGGGAATCCTACCCCTGCTGTTTGCCTGTCTTTTGCTACTGCGGTGCTCCGCTAGCATCACTCCCACCTGCCTTGCATGACTGGCTAGGCTCACCTCCTCTCTTGATTTCCTTAAGATGGAAGCTATGGTCCTGGAAATGTAGGAGTGCGGCCTTGATGACATCCGTATAAGTTCTCAATGGGGGATTACTTATCAAGTGTTGCTTGGTCCTCCAGGCTAGCCCACCCATAAATCTCAACTTCTTCTTATCTTCACTATTCACCTCTTATAGAATAAAATTATCCAAACGTGTGAACTCCTCCTCATACTCAGCCACGAAATAATCTCCCTGAACCACCTATATGAACCTCTTCCGCATATCTGTCTTGATGGATGGTGGAAAGTATTTGTGGTCAAATCGCACCCAGAACTCAAAAATGGATATAGTGTCTCTCTACTCAGTAGTGGTAACAGGCTCCCACCACCGTAAATTTGCCCCGACTAGTCTAAAGGTGGACAATATATACTTTTGCACGTCACTATAATCAACCATGAACAGGTGGCGTTGAATATCTTTCTTCCACTAGCACACCAAAATCACGTCTGACCTACCCAGGAATTCAAGTGGGTGGCCCTTCTGAAACACCTCCCTCATTCTCTGCCAATTTGAGGGGCCCGAGTGGGCCTGGACGACTAGTGCCACTGGCTGCTCTGGTGGTTGGGCCAAAGGAAAATAGAGTGCCATGGTAGTCATAGCGACATCAACTGCCTATGCCACAATAGTGGCCACCTTTGCTACCCTAATTATCCCCTATAGTGGTTGTGGTTGCGGTGCTTGTGGCTCCTGCTGAGCCTCTCTCTCATCAGCTCTCGCTGCTACCCTCATCCATCATCCTCTCTTAGGTGACATATGAAAATAGATCGAATTTTATGATTTCACAGTCTATACAAATATAATAGAATAAGAACATAATCTTAAATACGTAATCATGAATGCAACAGTCCTAATAATAGGGATTTGTGTCAAAGAACGCTACGCTGAAATCGTAGTAAGCCCTACAAATCCTATGGACACTAGAACATGATGCTAGGATACCATCTGTAACACCCCGCTTATTTGAACCAAGGGTGATTAGTCATTTATTAAAATAAACAGGAATCTCATTTGGTTCATTCTTAGCATCACTGTCGCAACTTTTTAAATTATTAACCACCTATGTTAAATTAAGTCGATGCCAAATTTTATTTTTCATTAATATAACAACATGCGGAATAAAAATAAAATAACCAAACCATCCACGCAATATCATAGTCTGAACCAATCACGTAATAAATAACTGAATAAATAATACTGAATAAACCATCGGTTCCCAAAACAAAATCCAACTATAAGTCTAAGGTAAATAAAACTGAATCTAAAACAAAGTCTAATAAATATTAAATAACAGAAATGCTAAATCGTCTGAAGGGGAAATATGCCCGAGTGAAATACTAGAATGAAAATCTTAATCTAGGAATGAATCATCAAGCTTGGCGTCCGTGTGGCTGGAAATCTAAAATCATTTGGAAAATAGACTTGACAAAGGTTAGAGCCTAAAACCTTTTGAAAATATTTTACAAGCATTTAAATCACGGTTTAAAAGAAGTTACTAGATACATATGTTAGTTCCATGTACACTCCCTTGAGTTCCTCACCTCTCAACTAACGTGCACGCCTAACGTCTCACACCTAGTTATGTTGCCCAGCCTAACTAGACAACGTATCTATCTAACCACAAAAGGATTAGCTCCCCAATACTGCCCATATGATACGTTATGGTACTTCCAATAATGAATATTATTTGCATATTATTATTGAATCATTTACTTAAGTTTCTCTTCTTAAATTACCTTTACATATACACAATCAGCCATTCTACCACTAGACATAAGTAGATAAGTCACTAGATCACACTATATATATATATATATATATAATGATGGCATCCTCGAAACGGCCATCGCGATGCATGCATACTCTACTATTAATTCTATGTACCTCTGGTACCATATTAAGGACCATCGCTTCGGAATGTCACCTCGAACCCTAAATAAAACAATACATAATGGAGGTGAACATAGTTCTAAGCCTTTGGGCTACGCACATACCTAACGTACCAAAATGACACGTCGATCCCACTAATGCACAGCACATAGTGAGCCTCCATAAATTTTATGTTCTGGGGCACACATCCAGACCTCGTTAGAATCACCAAGGTGGGATCGTCGTCTGCAGGGAACCTCCCGTGATAACAGGCAGCGTAGGTATGTTTGCACACATGACCAAATCACAACAATGGGTATTCACCCAACCTATATATACATATATTCATTCGGTATACACATAACCCATCATATAAACTCGTTTGTAATATATATCTCTCGAATACTCAACGTACTATCGATTTACAATTTTAACCTTTTATTGTATATTTTTTAGCATCGCTTACTACCCGAAGGGTCCCAATCACACCTTAAATTATTTCAGTAGCTAATACACTCATACACTACTGGTCTGAATCATAGGTTCACTCATACTTTCCGTCACCCGTTCTAAATCTCGTGAATTCATTAAAGATCATAATATGTCTGTCAATTCCTAGCCTTAATTCTAATCAATTTGGTAAACCTCAATCCTACCATAGGCCTACTGGAATTTATTATCCCTCACTATAGTTTGGGAATATCCGAAAAGCCTCCCCACAAATTATTTGTGAATTCAGGGCATAAATTAAAGGAATTGGCCAAATCTGGGAAACCGAATCGATTCGGTGATGATCCTTAATTGACCAAACTCCTAACCAACATTATCAAACATCAGAGATATATATATATATATATAGACGATTTCTAACGTAAATGATACATTAAATACATAAGAAATATATTCCATTAACATATTTAAACCACATAATCCTCAAAACCCTAATTTATGGTGTGCTTCATGTGTAATCATCAAGATACCTAGATTTCTTTCATTTAATTTATCACATATCATCTGATTTCGAATCCTCTACATTAAGTAATTTATTCTACATGCATTCCTATATCAAATCATGGATTACCCCCATCCAATTCCCAAGAATTTATCCAAAAACATGTAATTTAAACCTTACACTACATGGGTATTATAATATGCTTAAATAAATTGTAAGATAAACACTTGCCTTGTAATAGCAAGTCTGAGTCACTATACACAAATTTCATATCTCGACCTCATATAGTCTACACTCGACTATCGGTTGAGATATAACCCTGTCACGTAACTATCACACATCATAACGTAAAATAATTAATTACTATTCGCTTAGTAAAGATATTTCATAAATATTAATCCTTTATCTCTCCCAATTAAATTTTAATCCACATAAAATATTTAATTCAATTAAATTACGTCACGCGTGTCTTTAAAATGACCGAATTAATAAAATTTTAAATACTCAGAAATACGGGGTGTTACACAAGGAAGCTGACTCCATTGGTTATGGGAAGAAATGCAGAGCCTACCAAGTACATGGCAATATGGAACATGGCCCTTTAGTCAGTATGAAAAGCTTAGGCTCTCCCTACCCCTTCCACACATGGGCATTCGATCTGGTGGGAAAGATTAGCCTAGCCTCCCATGAGAAGGCCTTCATTATCTTTGCTACAAAGTTGTACACCAAATGGGCAGAGGCTATTCCCCTAAGGAAAGTGATTGTCCAGATGGTAAACCAATTCATAAGGGAATATATCATATGTAGATTTGGTATACCCAAGGTGATCCTCACAGACAATGGGAAGCAATTTGTATGCACGAAAATGGCACTCCTCACTGATAAATACAAAATCGTACGTGACGGCTCAACTATCTCTTACCCAAAGGAAAATGGCCAAGCAGAGGCCAAAATTAAAACTTTGATCAACATACTAAAGAAAATTCTTGAGGACATGCCAGGGGCATGGGATGAGAAACTACCCATGGTGATATGGGCCTATCGTACTTCAAAAACAAAACCGATAAGGTTTACACCATTCTCACTAGTATATAGAACCAGAGTTGTCCTACCGGTATAATTAGCAATGCCCTCAGCAAGGGTTGCTCTGAGTAACAGCCTAATACCAGACCCTCGATACGTGAAGCTGAAGGCACTAGATGAGAACATAGACAAGTCAAGGAGAACTTCAAGGTCTACACCCAGAAGTTATCCAGGGCTTATGGGAACTTGGTCAAGCCCATAAAATTTCAAGTAGGGGACTTAGTCCTGCACGCATCCCCTCACCATCTCTGCAGCATGTCAGCATAAAAGTTCAAGCCCAATTCGGAAGGTCCCTTCATGGTGAGAGGGGTGGGCAAGTCAGGGTACTGCCAGATATCAGAGCCTGAGAGTGACTGTCTTCAATCTATTAACTATAAGTGGCTAAAGAAGTACTACACTTAGCTCTTACTAGATTTTTGTTCATTTTGAAAAAGGCTTAATAGTTTGCTTAAAATGCATAAAGTTTTTTTGTAAAGGCAGCAATGATCATAGCTTTTTGTATACAATATATGGTACATGAAACTGAATATTACTTTTCTTACTTGCACTTACTTATTTGCATGTATGTTTTGTAGCCTACGTTGTAGAGTTAGTATACCAGATTTATATTTTTCTTACAAGAATAATAATGCTCCATACTAAAATTAAAATGGGGTCCTTGATAATAGGAACTTTTCTAATTATACTTGGTGTGCAAGCATCGCAAAGATAAAGTATAAGTGAGCAAAGTCCCTATAGATGCAACAGATAAATGTTTGCACATGAGTAGTAGGAGGTTGTCCTCCTAGTAATGAAAATACTTTTACATGATCAGTAGGAGGTTGTCCTCCTAATAATGGTAATAAATTTATTTATTTTATTATTATTATCTTTATTATTGATAGGCACAGTAGAGAACAAGAAACAACCTTTGATATCAAGAAAAAGTCCATTAATAATATTTTTAAAAATATGAGGAATGGGGACTTCCTCCCCCCCCCCCCCCCCCCCCAAATTATGAATTCTCTAAAAAGTTAAAGTGTTCCCAAGTTAAAGTGTGGAACAAGGACCCCGCAGACTAGGGGCAGTTTTAGTTCAAACAAATCAGTTGTCCTTTACCTATTTAATTGGTAAAGATCTTTTTAAGCAAAACCTAAAGGAAGGACAAGGGGTCACCCCGTCCAAGTTATTGCTTATAAACATGTATACAGAAAGTATCCCCACAGTAGAGGGGGCATCTCGAAAATAGTAACTTGTTCAGATAATATGCAAGTACCCCCATAGTTAGTGGGGCAGATCTCACATAATAAGCTTGCGTAGATATTATGCAAGTACCCCACGGAATATGGGGCAGTTCCAGTTGACAACTTGCTCACAGATAATAGAGCAGTTCATAGCAAAATTACATGCCACAAATATAGCAGAGGCAAGGAGAAGAAAGACAAGATGTAAATGAATAATAATTTCTCATTAATGTCAATGGTAGCATTACACATGTGTTAAAAGAAATATACAAGTCAAAACCTACATATTTCAACAAAATGAGAGTATCAACTAAGATAAGAGAAAAGACAGATCGGTCTGGGAAAAGGTACCAGCATAAGAAAGAACCCCTGCTCGAATAAGCTCCTCGTTAATTTTGGCCAACTTGGCCTCGTCCTCCTAATCATCAGCCTAAAGCCTTGCCAATTTGTCCTAAAGTATCTCAATCTGGACCAGAATCCTCATGGCCTCATCCTGGTATCGCTGCGTCCCAGATGATGGGACGTATGAAGTTTCACCATCTTTCAAAATGGGGTACTTAGAACATGACTCACCGTAATATCAAGTCAATCCAGATGAAAGTGGTAAAAGCGCTGCAAGTCGTGAACGGCCTAGAGGAAGAAGGAAGTAGTGGAGCTAGTCAGATCACATGGGGGAGTAGCCAGGAAGTCTTAGAGATGACTTATAAGGTCCTTCAAGTTGAAGGTTTTAAGACTATCGATGTTGACCACACTCCGAGATGTAAAAGTCTCAGGGTGGTGTTCCAAAATATTCTCCAAAAGAGCTCTCTCATGGGCTTTGAACCTTCCTGGAAACTCATCCCTCTATAGTGCACTCATAAAGACCTCGAGAGAGACCACCTCAATATCATAATAACCAATGTTCCTCGACTCAAGCACTGATAGAAGCGGGGATGAGTCCTCGCTAGAATCACCGACAGCAACGCAATCAAAAGCCTCAGAGTTAGGACCTACCTCATCCATCGCAGTAGTAGGCTCACTCACATTATACCATGAGGAAAGTGGAAAGTAGTAATAGGTATTACAGTATAATACCACTCTCATAGCCACCTCCTCAAGTGGTCCCGCAGCTATAGGGGCAGCAACTTCACTAACCTGAAAACAAAAAAATAGGAGAGTGAGTGGAGACTTGCACAGTATAAGCAAGAAAAAAACAAAAGGGGAAAGTGGAAAGGAGATGAGATATGACAGTATAATACCTCACTTGCAGCCACTGACGTAAGTGGGCCCGTAGCTATAGGGTCCGTCGCAGCACTAACCTAAAAATAAGGAAATAGGTAAGTGTTAGAAAAATACTTGCACAAAAAAAGAAAATCTGAACATAAACAAAGCATACCTGGATAGTCATCTTAGGGACATTAGTCTGTTATTCTACAGTCATAGGAATAGGCGGAGCACTCGATGCTGGGGCCTCAGTTATGCTAACCTAACAACAGATAAATGAGTTAGTAAAGAAAAATATTGAAGAAATGTCACTCATATAAAAAAGATACATATACAGTACATATGGGGCTGCCTCAACAAGGCTCGCAACAGGAAGAGAAGGCAAAAAATCAGGTAGTAGTGGTTAAGTAGTCAACTAGTGCCGACCTGTGAGGCAATGTTAGCAAAAGTCGATAAAATACTTGTGTAATGCAAAGTAACTCAAGAAAATTAATGATTTGAATGTTGGAAAAGATACCAGGGGAAGCCAATCAATAATACTCCCATTCAAGCTGACGGTAGCAGAGACCCCCGGAGAGACGGTCAAAATTATAAGTGGGGAGGTAGTGTCGTGAGCCAGCTGAAGTGTGAATAATCAACACCATATAATGAAAATATATTGCTATTGAATTACAAAAACATTGTGAGGAAAAAAGAGCTTTAAATACTTGAAGCTTTACGAGGGAAAAGATGATGAAATGTGACAATGGGGGCATCCATCCTCGCAGTTTGGGAAGTCTCAAGAGCCCAAGAGGTCGGCTAATTGGAGGCCACGGTGAAAACTGACTGAGAAAGGAGAACCTGAACCTAAGGTCAGTTATCCATAAGGACACGGTCCCGGGGGATAGATATTCGCCTAAAAAATGATAACACCGGAAGGATAACCCTAGTAGGAAAGACCACACACCTAGTAAAAGAGGGTGCGAGTGAAAAAGAGCTATATGTAAAAAGGATAAGGCAAGAATACAACAAAGTATGAACTCATATATGCGTGTAAACTTGAGTAAAAGTGATGTAGGAAGTGAAGGAATTACAACTATACCTCTGAAGATAAAGCAGCAGGGGGTCTAAGTGGAGAAGTACCCCGTGTAGAAGAAACTGATAGAAGAGCAGTATGCGCAGGAGGCATGGTCCTCTATAAATACATATATACAATAAAAAAAGAATAAGTCTAATAAGTGACAAACCAAAAAGACTTAGAATTATTAAGCGCTACCTGAATAGAATGAGAGGCCACAGAAGACGCTCTCGTAGTAATAGGATGCATAAAATATAGCTACAAAATCAACGAAAGTAAGATATGTCATTGAGGCAATAAAAAATGGGAAATATAATAGCATATGAGAAAATATAGAGGAAAAGATTAATCAGACACGACTCTATAATCAAACAAAGGGAGACTACCTTGAAAAAGGTGTCTGACTGAGAGGAGGAGGTGAGGGACTTCTCATCCTTATAGAAAAAACCTTAAAATATTGTAATATTAATTAATAGTCAAAGACATAAGAGGAAAGAAAAATCACTATAAAAAGAGAAGCAGGAGAAAGTATAAGAAGTCGGGAAAAGACTCACAATGTCAAGATGAGTATACTGTCTGTAGGGAAGCTATCCGAAGGTGGGACTCGAGGCTATAGAATAATATAACATTATCTCCTCAAAGCTAACAAAAAAGAACAAGTGTCAAAAGTGCCTTCATCATGAGAATCCATGCCAATCGCATCATTTGAAGAGGAATTATTATCATCATAGGAAGGGGTGTTTCCATACTCAACTAGTTCCTCTTCAAATGAATGAGAAGGGAAACCAACATATAAAACTCCACGTGAGACAGTCTCACTAAGTAAAGAGGAATAAGGTATATTACCTTCAGCAATAGGAATGGAAGCAGCGGGTGGGTCCTGAGAAGATAGACTTAGGGCCTCATAACCCTTCTTTCACAAGGTCTTATAGGTCTCCTCCACTCCCAGCTTGTCAGGACCGGATCCTTGATCTGGAGCAGTAGAACCAACTTCATTAATCTCAATAAGCTTCTTTTTCTTTCTTTCTCTGGTCTTCACATGTGAGGAGAAATAGGAGCAACAGCAGTAGCACTAACGGTGGCAGTGGTAGTTCTGAAGTTTGACACATCTGTGTTGAGATGCTTTTTCTTTAAAGAATAAGGGATTTGGCCTTCCCCTTGCCCTTAGAGTAGACTTTAGACTTGGCAGGAAAGGGCTCAAGTTATTTGGTATAAATAAAATCATCAATCAGGTGCCCTGCCAAAAGAGGAGTAACCTGCTCAAAGGGTGTCTTTGGGGTGGTGCTAAGGTGCCATATCTCTTTTTGGGTTCTTTTAATCAGAAACTTAGTGGTGAAATACTTGGTAGGAACAGTCTCATGAGGAACCTCTGCTACACAATTTTGGATGAGAAGAACCTACCTCTGCCAAAGTATAAACCAAGAATGGGTGAAGGAGGGTAAGTGATCGTAAGAAGGCACATGCAATCCTTCCAAGTGGGTAACCCGATGAAGTATCCCCTAAATAGTAAAATTTTGGTACGCCTCCAAGTATAAATCTGAAGGAGTAGTACTCGAAGGATAGGCAGAGGTATGAAAACCTTGGTCATAACTAAACTGTCTCCTAGCCCTCTTGGAGTGATAGAACTCTACACCTTGACCCAATTTTGTGAAGGAAGGAAGAAGGTCGGGCAACAACATCACCACCATGGATGTGAGGGTAAGAAGATAGTGATGTTGTATTCACTGGGCAACAAAGTGTACCTCTGGTATGAGAGAAATATTTCCAAGAGAAAGTGCTACCAACTTGCTTACAATAAAGGCGAAAGCAAAACTCATCCACACTATCAATCAAAGACCCCACGTGGTTTTAGGGTATCTTTATGGTCTCCCTGGAAATAGAAATATACTACGAAAAGTAACTAAAAGAGTAGCTAAGTGTGAAATGAATAGAGTTTGGGACCTTCCTGACTCCTGCGGGCTTGCTCGAAGTTTCCCCCTTGGGAAGCTGCTCAAAATCTTTGAATCAGTACCTCTTCCACTAATGGAAAGAATGTGTTATGGTACATGTGACGTTAATAGCAACATATTTAGTACACTCGGAAAGGGATGAATGAAGTTCCTTTACCATCTTCTTCTTGAGGGGGTCCTCGTAGCCATCAGTAAGAATATGAGCACCCAAGTAAGGGAGAGCAAGTAGCTCGCACTACACCAAAACAGTCAATTAGGAACACTATTGTAGTGTTACAAAAAAAATTACTAACACTAAATAACTGTTAGAAAAAAGGTGTGGGAAAGAAAATTACTAACACTTTTTTACTATTACTAAATTATGCGTTACTAACACATCCCTACCGTTACTAAAGTGTTACAAATTTATTCAAATCCTAACATATATCGAGAATTAGTAACAGTACAAGTCTGTTACTAATATTGACGAATTTTTCAAAAAAAAATAATATATATTTTATTAACCAGAACAATGAATAAAATGAATAAATTAATAAATATCAATCATCAATAAGATGACATTCAAAATTCCATGACGCTAATAAAACAAGTTTTTACGATCACAAATCATAACATAAAGTTTGTGTAATACTAAAATGTTTGTTTCCACTATGACAACCTAAACAACATCTCAGGTGCAGTGGATCAATAAAGAAATTTGTCGTGTAACCAAAATAGAAAATAAAGAATACAGAAGCCTCATTGGGATACCCTCTCATCTCCGCTAATTATGTTTCTCAACTACATTTATTTACTTTCAATCCAGCTCATCACTCGCAAAAAATCTTCTACTGCAAAGGACATCAACGAGGTGCCTTCTTTCAGATGCAGTTACTGTGACGGGTTCATCATATCTCAAGTTGTTTTCTAACACCTCATCCTGCGGATATTTTCCCTTTATTTCTGGCCGGGGTAAGGTATTCATTGCCGCTGATGCCAGTAAGGAACTCTTCATCTGCATATCATCAAAAAGAGGTTTAGTAACATGAAATTGTCAGGAAAAGGGAGGGAATGAGTGAATGAAGCATACTTGTGTTTGGCGACCTATACACCGGTGGACAACACATCTAATTTGAAAATATGGACTACATGCAACCAGATCCGCAACTGTTGAGATGTTGGCAATGGCGGATTCATACTTTCTGCGGTGGTGAAGTAACTGCTTTTCCAGATTGATAACTATCCAAGCTTAATAGCGGGACTAATTCGGTTCTACCAACCGTATGAGCAGTTATATCAGGACTATATAGAAGTGGGCTAGATGGGAAACTCCTAGTGAACAAAGGTGACCTAAATGGTATTGGGAATGTTGTTCGTGGCACTGCCTTATATGTTCCCGATATCCCATTAATTAGAGATAATCTTATTCCATTACGAGCACAAAATGTCACAAGAGACCAAGCATGGTGAAAAACTCTTCCAGAATCTGAACTATGAGAAGCTTCCACGAGTAGCACATTATGTCTCCAAACTAAAGAGGGGACACTATCGTCTAGCAAAGCAAAATGCAAAGTTAAAATCAAAATAAAACGATATTTGAGAGAAAAAAAACATATGCCAAGCATTTAAAGAGGTATTCAGAAGCTCCCCTACCAGCATTGGAACCCTTTGCCTTGAAGAACTGTTGAGACTTCAAATGCTCGAACAATTTCTCATCAATCTGGCTTGCAGCAATTTTTCGCAGACATCCTTGAATGAAGGAGAGTTGTTTAGAATGTATTCGTCTGTTGTGGCCTCTAACGTCATCCAGACTGCAGGATCAGTCTCATCCAGCCCCATATCACAATGTTCATCAACTGTAGATGCGATGTAATATAGATTTTTAAATAAGAAAGAGTAAAACCCAACAACATTTACAGTTTATAAGCATTCAAATAGTCTTATTTTACAAAAAAGAGAACAAAAAAAATGTAATTACTTTGTCATTGAATATCAATATAGGAGATTGTTGTGTTGAAAGCAACTATATGGGTGTTCAAAGAACCAGTGTTTACATAATAGTGAGTCATATTTATCAGATATAGGACATACTATGCCTAATAACAGAGGCTAAAAGTGTAAGGTATACTAGTAGTAACAAATATATCTTACCTCCAAATGGATTTCCACCTCCGCCAAAGAAAGATTGAAAGATGACAAACGGGTCATGCATGCCACCTGTCTCACATTCCTTCCTTTAGTGCATCTTCACCATATTGATCATATATCTCACACTTCTTAGGGTCACCGAGAACCTCATAAGCTTTAGCAAGCTCCTTAAACTGCAAGAATATTCAATGTAACAACGTATTCCCCGACTAGATTAATATCCAATGTGAGCATATATAAATTAATAATATAGTTTAATGTAACATCTTAATGTCCACATATAAATTCTCATAATTAAATCCAAAACTTAATCAAATGTAAAAACTTAAATCTCCAGGCATAAAATCTGAAAACGTTTTCAAAATCCAATACTGGTGCTTCTTGGTTGGTTTCCATTTTGTTTTTATTTTTCCTTGATGGAAATCTCATTTGTAGTTAAAAATATTGGTTCATCTGCTCACTTCAGCGGTTGCCAATTGTGTGCAATTCTAGCATTCTTTCTTGCTTTCAACCAAACGACGACTCATACGGCACCATACAGAAAATGGGGGAGAAAGTAGAAGATTTAATAATGGTTCACAGATGTTAAAAAGACAGGATGCAATGTTTCATTCGTATGTATCATATCCTATAATTTCAAAAGCAAGAGAGAATTCTGAGTGTAAGATAATAGGTGATAGCATCACAAATCCCGAAAGCACGTCATTTGAAACAAAAAATGATATGGAATAAGGCTGAAGCACATAGAATCTAACGTGATTCTTTTTCAACCCAATAGGATTGCTTTGTATACATGTGCATACCTAACTGATGACTTCGTTAACCAACTATTTTACAGCCTCAATCTGTTCACTAGACCCATCTATATGTACTATCCGCTTCGTTGATGGGAAATATAAATGAGTATATAATGTGCATCCTGTTGAAAACAAAGATAAAAACACACATAAATCTCAGTTGTTCTTTACACAAGACATCAGTCATCAGTCATGACGCTAACAATATTAATCTCAGTTGCATAAGTCGCAGTATGGAGTCATCAGTCAGGACGCTAACAAGAATCCAAGAAGCTAGATTATTTTTATTATTAAGAAACAATTACAAATAAATAATAAAAGTAATGTTTAGCGTTAAATTCATGGGTCAATGAATTATACAGTAAAACTCATACTTATAAGAATTTATTAGGGTATAGTGAAATGTGATCCATTAACAAGGATTAAGAGTGTCATGATATGCTCTCTGTGCCTTTTCTCAAATGCATGAAAGGTTCATTGTTATCTCCTTGCATATTATCCCTTCAACAAAGCGAACATCTGACCACATTTTTGGCTCCACGTCAACAACATGTGAAAGAATTGTACGAAATTCTTTGTTATCCAAGGAATCTTTCTGTTCTCTTTTTCCTCTACTGCACTGCACCACCCAAATTTTTAGAAAAAAATCATAAGCTCTTTTTTATGGATTACAGATAAGTAACAGAATTAAACATATAACCACATTTAGAAAGATCTACCGTGCATCCTCAATGTTGAAGTTGTAACTTCGTATATATGTTCTTGGGGACATCACTATTTATATACTAAATGCTTACCCATATACCTTTATCATTCTAAAACAGTAATGTTTGGAGGCTTGGAGTTGTCGGGGTCTAGTCATCTTGTAAAAAAACTCTGCCGCTAAAAAAATGACTGTTCACGTTTTGACAAAATATAACAAAAAAAGATGGAAACTGATTTTAGACCCGAACCACTTATAGATTCCATGAAGGCAAAGGGATGAGACAATATTGCATGATGTATTGATATATGAATTTGGAAGGAGCGAACCATTTAAATTTAAACAAATTCATAGAAATGGCATGAAATCATAATTTGCTTTGCCAAATGGCAGATTTGAAAACTATATGTTTTTATGAATATAATATGTATAAGATTTCATTGTAGTCAAAGAACATGTCCAGAGAGGTGCCGATTCGGTCCCAGAGAAATTTTACCATGAAAGTTCATCATATAAATGTGTCGAAGGAAGTAATAAAGTTTATTGGAAGACTACCTAGGTTGCAACCCTAATTAGCTGGCCACGTATGTGCAATGTCAACACTACATTGGCCTTTGTTCCCGGCATAAAATTGCAAAAACTTATCAACCTGTCAAACAAATCTATTTAGCATACCGAATTTAAGGGAGAAATAGATAATATGATCTTGAAGGAGGTTATAAGAGGCTAAAGTAGTTAATTCCAAGTTCCATTCTCAGCTATATGGAAGTTAAAAAATGTGTGCGACCTGCTGCACCATTAACAAGATCACCATAACAAAACACTCTCGAATTTGGCGAAGCGTGATGATATACTAGACATTGAGGGTCATCCACAGAGAGATTGAGATATAAGAGTTCTTCATTGTTGGCTTAGGACATTAGGTCTTATAAAAAAAGGTCGGTCTCTTCTCCTTTCTGTCATCCCCATCACAACCTTTTATCTGATATATGGTTAAGTATAATCTAATTAAGCATATTTAATCAGGTTTAGCCAACATATGAAGAAAATATCAGACTCAATCTGGCCACTACTGAACCGAGTCAACTCAGTCCATTCGAGTTGACTTTGCCATCGAAAAATATTGGTTTCCTCTCATCCTCTCCTTTACGTGACCCCAATCGCATCCTTCCATCTGTTTGTATCAACTCACTCAATCTTTATACGACTCAAGCGAGTCATCAATTTTTCAGAACCTATGACCAAGATATCACTTAGTTAAGCCTAATTAATTAGTAAGTTTTTCCAGATTTGAACCTCATATCAGACTCATTTTTTGCCACTGCTGAACTTAGTCAACTCGGTATAATCTGAGTTGACTTGGACATCTCACATATGGAAGAACATGATGGAGATTAAGCGCTTAGTGATGTTTTTGGTGTGTATGGCAGCTTTATTGCCAAAAAAACATTGCATGTATTACAAGATTATTTTCTGAAAAAACATATATAAACATTCCATGTATTACAAGATTATTTTTAGAAAAAAACATAACAGTGGGTCTAAAATGAATCAAAACTTGTAACTTCAATAAAAAATGAAAAAAGAAGATATGTTAATTGATTATAACGACTCTTAGCAGCATTTTCTTTAAGAAGCATACATGTGATACTCTTTCATTTCGTCGTCTGATACATTTATATTATGTTTGCTCTTTCACGTTACAAGGTTAAATTAGCACACTAGTAAATTAGAACAATCCAAAGGTATGGAGAGCAAACTAGTAAATTAGCACACTATAGTCTAAACTCAACTGAGGTGAGTAAGGCTTCAACGTTACAAGGTTAAACCCAATGAAATAAGAACAACTATTGTATCACATCATGTTTATAAGGACCAAACACAAAACCACGTTACATTACGATTGACTACAATGGTACATCAAATACCAATGGACATTATTCAGTTGTGATAAACCTCATAAGATTAACTATTTATTATTAATCTAAAGACGATTAGACAACATATAAGTTGATTACACATTTCATCCCTTCATTAAACGCTTGGTGTGCAACAAAGAAATCTCTAAACTTGTCCACTCAATCAAAAAATAAAATTTTACTATGAAAAAATTGATCTATGAATAATTGTGTGTTACGAACTAACAACACGTTTAACTAAAATCAAGTACACAAATTTGATCATATGAAAACAGTATTCTAAAAGATTTGTTCCATATGAGAAGCCATAATCCCAATCCTCGAAATACAACTGTCATTCGTTTCTTATATCTAGTGTAGTTACACAGAGTTCTAAATTTCACAACTGCAAATCTCCTGAAATTTGATGCAAATGACCACTTAAACCAAAAATGGGTATTTAACATATAAATATAATTCAAATCTGGTTTAAGAACATGTTGAATGCCATATAAATCAAAACTTAATTTTAAACTACCAAAACATAATGCAGATCAATTTTTACCCTTCGAGTCATTTGTACAAACCCAAAAAAGGTGCTAATCATTGTGTCATATCAATAAACGGTGATTTTAGATACTAATGACATTAATTGTTGACTGTCATAAATAATAAACTGTCCATAAACAAATTAATTTGGTATCCTAAAAGGTGTTTGATTTCCTCAATAGGGTAATGCATAAGAATGTATGGAAATCAACCCATCTTGAGAGGAAAATAAATTTTTAATTGAACACAAAATATACTATAAATCAAAACAACATTGTATTAATATGGGAAAAACACCCACCTCAACAAACTTAGTGAACTTGGGATCTCTATTGACAACCGACCGATGAACCTAAAACCCAAAAAAAATTCATATTCAGAACCATTCTCAACCAAAGAAAATTGTTCTATAAAATATAAAAGTACTAAATAAAGAAAACAATAATAATTCGTAACTCATACTCAACCTTGTGTTTCTCGGATTCCTCTAGAGGAAAGTAATATTTCACAAGAGGAGTCTTACCTTGCCTGTTGTGAAGAAGTAAGAATCAAGACAAAATAAAAGATACATTTTCCAAATTAATTAAATTTGATTCTAATAAAATTACAAATACTGTTGGTAAATCATGTAGATCATAAAAACGATTACCATTTTGGTGATATCAAAGGAGGCCAAAGTTCTTTAGGAATGATTATGCCAAATGGAAGGTCTGAAGGATAACCTAAATCTTAATTGAAACCACAACTCCATTCATGAATCCATGAATCGTAAACCGAAACAAACATCCTAAAATACCAAACGGAGTCCCCAACCCCAAATTAAAACTCGATAAGCAATTCTGAATCGGTTGAGAGAAAGAAGGAACTGGGATTTACCTTGAAAATGTTGAAGATAGTGATAGATTATCGCCAGTTGACCCCATGAATTTCGTACTAAAGAGAATGGGAGAAACAGGGAGATGAAATTTGGGGATTTTTCTTCTGGAGGGAAGTCTCGCGCTTTCGTTATTAGGTGTGTGATGAAAAATGGTTTTCATTAGTTATTTTTAAAATTATAAGCTAATTAGTAACACATATATTATTTTTGTAATGGTAAAATAATGTTACAATTAGTAATCGTATCATAGTGTTACTAATCAATAAATTAGTGTGTTACTAATAAAGTGTTTTGGTGTAGTGTCGTAAAATCCTCCATGGTGATAGTGAATCCACCCCAGTTCATCACAAAAGTATGTGAATCCCTACTCCAATAAGAGATCAATAAGTTGATGGTGGAACCATGTTTGTCTAATGTGCACGTCTTCAGGCTATCAATTATAGTAATTAGATCAAATCCCTCAAGTACAGATCTATAAGCAAGGATAAAAATAACATGATCTACCCAAAAAAACCATTCATCAGTCGCTTCCCCGCAATTTTTAAGTTCAACATTAGAATGAGGGAAATCACCACAATCTACTTTAACCTTAAGAATGGAATCAGGAAGAATAATGGGGAGATCGAGGGACTCACCAAAACCCACTTGGGATTCCTCGATTATTTTTGCAACAAACTCCTCATAAAATTTTACCAGGGGGGCTATAAAGTGATCATCGGGTCCAAAATAGGGCACTCGACGATAAAAGCCAAAGTCCCTCTGTTGGCGGGTACGCAAATAATCTTTGTAAGACTACAACTATAAAGTGAGACTGTGTGATTATTGATTAAATTAAATTCGCAAGTTTCCAATCAACCTTTATTTAATTCGGCCCCTAAACATGCATCTAAGGTGCGTGTGTCAACCCATAAATAAAGAAAGCATGTGACACAAAAATATGGTGAGACACAGATTTTAGGAAACAAAAACTTTCGGGTAAAACCTTTATTTTACTAAGAATATATAAATCGCAACTTATAATTACATAGAGAAATCTGCAATGGATCAACGCGCAGCCAACCCACAAAGACACGCAGTCTTAAACTCAGCAAGAGAATACACGCAGCACCCTCCAAGGACTCGCAGCCCAAACAACAAAGAAAGAGCCGCAGCTCTCCTCAATGACACGCAGCCATAACACTTTGTAGAGGCTCCCTCAGGAATGACACACAGCCCTCGGTTGCAAAGATCTCCCCACAAAGGTTAACGACAGCAAAGTTTGTGTTCTAGGGTTTCAAAAGATTCACAAAAGTAATTGGAATTTTTGTGTGTGAATCAAAAAGATGTTTGGCACATCAAAAAATATGAACTCTTATTGTGTTTGAACTCTTAGAAACGTTTTCTCAAAGACTTAGAAAATACATCACCGAAATAGGTATATATATAAGAAATATGAGTCGGTGGTAAACACACTCACGGAACTGTTCGATTTTATCCCAGGCGGACCGCTTCGGTATGAAGGCGGATCGGTTCATTTTTCAAAAGGGGCTCTTTGGTTCGATTTCGATCCGGGGTTCACTGGTGCAAAGCGAATCGGTTCGATAGGTAGGCGGACCGGTCCGGAGGCGGATCAGTTGGTTTAAAATATGGCGGACCGATCCGGTTATCCAGAAAAAATAATATTCTTTTAAAACCTCATTTTGCTTGAAAAAACTTACTTCTTATTTTTTATAAAAACATTTTATGAAAATTTCCCAATACTAAGTATGAAACTTTAAGGAACTTAAAAACAAAACTTTACCAAGTTCATTCTCGCAGAGGTTATGATGTTGAAGACGCTTTCATATTCGGATCCGTTGATGTAGATGCGATCTTGAATTTCTTCAACGGTGTAACGGCGTACGACATATAAATTGATAATGGATAAAAATGTCCTTACAACAACAAGGAGGTTGGTTAAGTAACCCTCAGTAATATATGGTTCGGACGAGGAACCCCTAGCAGTAAGTGTTCCCAATGAGGAACCCCGGTATCAACTAGTTCCAACGAGGAATCCCCGGCAATAGTAGTGATAAGCACCCAAAAGTGTACATTTTATACCCCGAATAGACGTATTTTAGTTGTTAATTCTCGGCAAATTGGGTCTTATATGCGTAATTCTATACTATGCAGGCTTGTTGCAGTCGCGGTGTCAAAAGTGTTATTTCAAGGCAAATTGCATCAAGAATGGAGCTAATGCCCTGTCCCGTAACCTTACCCGAGCCTAAACCAATTCCTAAACCTACCCCAAGCCCGTGTATGTTTAGTTTATGCTTTTTTGATTTTTTAGATTTCTAGTTTGAGTCGTTTTATTTTTAGGATTTATTTAGAATTTTCTAATTTTATATTTCTTTTTAATTAGTGTGATTTTATTTTGATTTTGATTTTTATTAGTTTTTAGTTTTTAGTATTATTTAATTAGGATTAGTTTTTTTAGGAATTCATTTATTTTTAGTTTTATTAGATTTTACATTTTCTTTTTAGGATTTTAGTTTTAGTTTTAATAGTTTTTTTTTTTCATTTCTTTTTAGTTTAATTTTTTTTTATTTGAGTCTTTATTTTATTTTTAGAGTAGAATTTTATTTTTAGATTTTTAGTTTTATTCGTTTTATTTTTTAGTGTTATTTATTTTTAGGGTCCAAATTAAACACACACACACTAACTTATCCCACAACTCACTCACACCCAAATACCATACACCCTAACGCACACCTAAACATATCACTCACCCTCATCATATCTACCCTACACTCACCCACATACAAACACTAACCCCTCCATCTTCATCCTCCCACTCTCTCTTTCTCCTCAAATCCTCCATTAACAACCACCTACACCCACCAATCAAACCTCCATCATCACCTCATCTTACACCACCCAACATTCACAGCCCCAAAACCGGACCAAACTCGCCCCTCAACCTGACCATCCTGCCCCGAAACCCGCCGTCGAACTCGCCTGAACCACAACCCGAGGTCGAATCGAAACCCATCAAAATCGAACTTGATCCCAAACCCATTTAAACACGGGTTTAACCCGATTCCAAGAAGCAATCGAGTCTACGACACAACCTCCGACCCATACACAAAAACTCATCCAACCCGCAACCAACAATGACCCACCTCCCATTTCCATTTTCAAAGCCCCAAACCCATTTCTTCCAAATCTATTTCCTTACCTGATTTTGTCCAAGACCAAAACAAAAAACACTAAACCCTTTACACCACATGTCTTTTAACCCATTTATTTTCCCTCTACCCAAAATACCCCCAACTACCTTATCTACCTTTTGTTCCCTTTATTTCCTATATTTCCCCTCATACCAAATCAAATTTTATCACCTCACTCAACACACGTGAACTTGTGGGTGTCACCTAAAATACACTCCTCTCACCATTTATATTTCCCCAAATTATCGTTAGATCCATGCCTACTATTTAAAGAAGACCCATTTAATAATGATCTCAAATTTAGTTTTTAAAACCTTGTGTGATAAATTTTTTTACACTCCTCTATAGAGAGTATTTGCATTTTTAGCAAATATCTAAATATAGAGGTGCGTAGTGAAATTTATCTCTAGGATGAATTCCACCCCACCCCTCTATAATGAATTTTTGCATTTTTAACAATTATTTCAAAATAGATTGATGTAGTTGAATTCATCCCTTATGGGAGGTAAATTCTAATTCATTCCTTTATGTTGAGATTTTGCATTTTTAGCAATCATCTCAATATAAAGTAATGATCTAGAATTTATTTCTTTGGATGAGTTCTAATGTACAATTTTATAATGTTAAGATTTGCATTTTTAGCAAATCTCTTTTATTATTTAATTGTCCATTATAAATTCATCCATTATCCTTTTTTATTTTTATTTTAGATTCAATAAATACATTAGTGAGAGATTGTGATTGAGAGAATTTTGATGTATAATTGAAGAGTTGCTCCAATTCAAGTACAAATGGGTTTGATTTATTCCTCTCTTATTACTTTTATTTTAATCATCACATGCTTTCAATTGTTTATCTTATATTTTTGGATGATGATTATTGATGGCTAATCTCCCATTCATGGGATGTATTTGGAATCCCTCATTGGTCCAATTTAATTAGTTTACTTTTTAGGACAATTTTGTTTACTTCATTTTTTTATTAGCTCTTACATCTTAGTTAGTACTTTAAAAATTAGTATATAGTTAGTTAATTAATAATCCATTGAAAAATCCATAAAAAATATAAAGAGCAAAAATAGAAAAATATAATAAAATGCAAATGAATTTACACTTTTGTCTTCTCATATTTTGTGTTTCATCCTTAGAGTTAGATTGATACTCCCTTACTTACCCCTATACATATTTTGAGTTTATTTGTAGGTTCAAGGGAATTTTGATGGAAAAGGAATTGCACAACGACAAAAAACACACATTACAGGCGTAATTTTTTTTCTTTATCAAGTAGCAACCAGGAAGGAACCAACAGTGCCAATTGTACCAAACGAGGGACCCCCAACCTCAAATGGCCCAGATGAAAAATCCCCAAAATTACGTGGCCTAAAAAAGGAACTCATGGTAGCACACTACACCAAAATGGGCAAATTGTCACCTTTCAACCGGCCAGCCTTGTCAAGGTCATTGACCGTGACAAAAAACACGCGTTTTATGTCACGGTCACTGACCTTGACACGACCGTGACAAGTAATTGTCACGGTCAATGACCTTGACACGACCGTGACAATATTTACAGCTAAAACCCTACCCCCTTCTTTTTTCCTTACCGCCGTTCCCTCTCTCTCTCTCTCTCTCTCTCTCTCTCTACTTTCAGGTCGATTTTCTCTCTCTCTCTCTTTCTCTTCCATTTATATATATGTTTGTGTGTATATTTATGTGTGTATGTGTATATATATATATTTGTGTATGTGTGTGCGTGTGTGGGGGGTGGGGCAGGGTGGGGGTAGGGGGCAGGGGGCAGGGCGGGGTGTGTGCGTGTGTATATGTATGTGTATATGTGTGTGTATGTGTGTATATATGTGTGTGGTGGTGTGTGGTGGGGGAGGGGGTGGTGGAGGGGGGGCAGGGGGTGGGGTGGGGTGGGGTGTCTGTGTAGGTGTGTGCGTATGTGTGTGGCGGGGGGAGGGGGGCAGGGGGTGGGGGTGGGGCACCCATTTAATAACTTTTAAAATATTTGAAAATAACATAATATTACAAAATTGAAACTAAATGGTATTAACGGAACTTATACATACGTTATAATATAGAATCTCAAGATAAAAAATAGGCATCAACCTTAGAATCTCAAAATTATTAGATAGAAAAAAGACAAATATAAATTGAGATAACCTTAAAATCTAATTAGGCTAAAAATATAATGGCATCAACTAACATATATACACAACACTAAAAGTAGACATCAATTTTATAGATTTTTACTTTATAATTCAATATGGGTTATACTCCCACATAGTTCATCAACAAATATTGTAAGAACATTGTGAAAATAATAAACATCGGGAGGGGGTGGGGGTGGGGGTGGGTGGGGTTTTGAATATTATTTACATTTATATTTTTGGATATTATTTACATTCAAAATAAATAATTGATAATAGTTGGATAATAATTGGATAATAATTGATATTTTCATTCAAAATAAATATTTCATTCAAAAATATTGGATAATAATTGATATTTTCATTTAAATTGATAATAATTTTATTCATGAAATTAATTCAATTAGGTAAAACCCTAGATAATTTTTTAACAGAATTTGATAATATTATATAAAGTTTAGTAAATTCACAAAATGTTGCCAATTGTATGTTTTTAGGAATATCATTAGTTAGAATCCATACACATGCATGTTGTTAGAAAGTCTTAAATTTAATTCTCACTTTAATTTGTAGAATCTATGTACTTGGTTGGATTTATCCCTTTATGATAATGAAATTTATGCTCCAATTATAATTATCTCATGTCATAATTTTATTGATAAACAATATATATAGTTATCACGGTCTTGGTGCGTAGGTGTGTGCGTGTGTGCGTGCGTAGGTGCGTAGGTGTGCATGTGTGCGTGGCGGGGGAGGGGGAGGGGGTGGGGTATGTGTATATGTGTGTGTATGTGTGTGGCGGGGGGAGAGGGGCAGGGGGTGGGGGTGGGGGCGGGGTGTGTGCGTGTGTGTATGTATGTGTATGTATGTGTATGTGTATGTATGTGTATGTGTGTGTATATATGTGTGTGGTGGTGTGTGGTGGGGGAGGGGGTGGTGGAGGGGGGCAGGGGGTGGGGGTGGGGTGGGGTGGTGTGTCTGTGTAGGTGTGTGCGTATGTGTGTGGCGGGGGGAGGGGGGAGGGGGTGGGGGTGGGGCACCCATTTAATTACTTTTAAAATATTTGAAAAAAACATAATATTACAAAATTGAAACGAAATGGTATTGACGGAACTTATACATACGTTATAATATAGAATCTCAAGATAAAAAATAGGCATCAACCTTAGAATCTCAAAATTATTAGATAGAAAAAGAAAAATATAAATTGAGATAACCTTAGAATCTAATTAGGCTAAAAATATAATGGCATCAACTAACATATATACACAACACTAAAAGTAGACATCAATTTTATAGATTTTTACTTTATAATTCAATATGGATTATACTCCCACATAGTTCATCAACAAATATTGTAAGAACATTGTGAAAATAATAAACATCGGGAGGGGGTGGGGGTGGGTGGGGTTTTGAATATTATTTACATTTATATTTTTGGATATTATTTACATTCAAAATAAATAATTGATACTAGTTGGATAATAATTGGATAATAATTGATATTTTCATTCAAAATAAACATTTCGTTCAAAAATATTGGATAATAATTGATATTTTCATTTAAATTGATAATAATTTTATTCATGAAATTAATTCAATTAGGTAAAACCCTAGATAATTTTTTAACAGAATTTGATAATATTATATAAAGTTTAGTAAATTCACAAAATGTTGCCAATTGTATGTTTTTAGGAATATCATTAGTTAGAATCCATACACATGCATGTTGTTAGAAAGTCTTAAATTTAATTCTCACTTTAATTTGTAGAATCTCTGTACTTGGTTGGATTTATTCATTTATGATAATGAAATTTATGCTCTAATTATAATTATCTCATGTCATAATTTTATTGATAAACAATATGTATAGTTGTCACGGTCGTGGTGCGTAGGTGTGTGCGTGTGTGCGTGGCGGGTGGGGTATGTGTATATGTGTGTGTATGTGTGTGGCACAGGGAGGGGGCAGGGGGTGGGGGTGGGGTGGGGATGTGTGTGTGCGTAGGTGTGTGCGTGTGTGCGTGGCGGGTGGGGTAGGGGGTGTGTGTATGTGTACTATTAACATTTTTTTAGGAATATCATTAGTTAGAATCCATACACAAAATGTTGCCAATTGCCAGTTGTATGTGTATATGTGTGTGTATGGTGGTGTGTGGTGGGGGTGGGGGTGGGGTATGTGTACTATTAATTTTTTTTTTTATCTGTTCTAATAACATTTTTTTTACAGCAAAAATGTCTCCTTCAGATGTTAAGGCGAAGATGATGATGCTGTTTATGATGATGTCGTCTGGGTTCGGTGGTAGCGGAGGCGACGAGGGCTCCTCCGCCCCTAGGCTCCCCAAATATGGAAAATTTGGGATTACCGTCGAGAACAAGTCGGAGCTATTAGCGAGATCCCTCGAGCTGCTAAAGGCGGTCATCGGACCGGGGTTTATGAGTTGGAAGGAGGTGCCATATGAGCTCAAGTTAGCTGTTTGGGAGGCACTACAGGTAATATTTCAATTTCAATTTCAATTTCATATTTATATTTATATTTATATTTATTCGCAACTAACATTGTATTTGTTGGACAGGAACAATTCAACTTGGATCCAAAGCTACGCGATTCCGTCTTGGAGCAGTTGAGGGAGCAACACAAGACGTGGAAGAAAAATATGCGGACACGGTACTTTGGGAAAACACGAGAGTCCATTATACAATGGCGCGGATCCGTCCCGCCCAAGGAGCCGATCTCATTGGCACAATGGCAAAAGTTCATTGACAATGAGATCAAGGATCGACAATTGGCATCTCGCCAATCGGGGAGGGAAAATCGGGCTAAAAAGACGGACGTGCACTACTCCGGCCGGACCTCTTACGCTGAGGTGGAGCATAGGATGCAGGTAAGTTTTAATTTATCTATTACATAAATATATTATTCTTCATTATTTTACTTTGCTGGGCCGATACTAATTTTACTTTACTTTATTTTATTTCAGGGGGTAGGGAGTGGGCCAGGGGGTAAGCCACATAGGCTCGATACTTATGTGGCTCTTCGGACGAAGAAGGGGAAGGACAAGGAGGTGTCCCCGAGCATCGCGGCCATGATTGTAAGTAATCCAACAGTTTAATTATTGTTAATTACGTTATAATTTTTTAGTTTACTTATTTTACTAATCATGTACTTTTTGTCGTTTCAGGCAAAGCTTAAGGAAGTGCATGAGTCGCAGTCTGATGCCGACAAGGCATCTTTGTCCACAGACGCACTCAGCCAAGTGCTTGGCTCTGATCGCAAGGGGAGGACAAGGGGAGTGAGCTCGCGGGTGGTCAAATCTAGGATCATCGGATTGGAGATGAGCGACACCGGGTTGGCTCGAACGGTGGATTCACACGACGCGAAGCTGTCCCGTTTGGAGGCGACGGTCCAAGATATGTACGCATTCATGAAGCGTACGTTGGGTGGAGACCGTAAAGGGAAAGGTAAAGGGAAGGAGAAGGAGAAGGCGGTGGAGGAGGAGGTGCGGGAGGACAAGGCGCAGGATGACGAGGATGTGGACCTCGTTGCTTCATCACCGACACGTTCGTACTTCGACGATCCACTTCCCTATTTGGCGCCCTTCAACAGACCATTATCGACACTTGGTTGGCCGAGCGTGCTCATATTGGACGTATTTGATGGCCAACGGATAGGGCGGGGGTTGAGGGACCCGAATATCGTCGAGGGTGGAATAGTCCATGGACGTGTGCTTTAAGAGATGGAGTCCAGGGTGCTCGTCACGCGTGTCATACCCGGGAAGGAGAACTCCCTATTGTGGTTGCGCGAACAATGCGGCACGACGTATATTAGTGGGTGCGTCAATTCGTATGTCGTGTGGCCTACTCACCTCCTCAGTTTTATCCAAGACATGTAGTAACATTATTTTTAAGTTTGTCCATTTTAATTATATTTGGATTATATCGTCATGTATATTATTTTTACTTTGAATATTTGAATTATATCATCATGAATATATATTTGCATTATCTTTAGTTTGTGTTGGATATATGATGTTTGGAACAGGTACAACGTTGCTATAATAGGTACAAATATACTGCTGGGCAGTGGCAGTGGACATACTGCCCAGCAGATTTTTTTAAATTCTGGGCAAGAGGGGTCACGGATTTGTCACGGTTTATAACCGTGACAAACGTGTCACGGTTATTGACCTTGACACGGCCGTGACACAAAACGCGAGTTTTGTGTTAAGGTTAATGACTGTGACACGACCGTAACAAAAAAAGTTGTCTCGCCTCGAAATGTCACGGTCATTGACCTTAACAAGTTGGATTTGTCAAGGTCAATGACCTTGACAAATGGGCAGATTTGGTGTAGTGGCAAACCCTCCAAAAGAAAAAAAACTCAATAGAAACCCTCTTAAACACGGAGCCCCTGGGTTTCTCATCTCAGAAATAAAACCCCCTGCTATGGCGGTGAGAGGGGGAACAACAGTGGTCACAGTGGTGACTCCGGTGGTTACCATTGTAGAAATGGTGACTGAAATCGACAAAGAAATAATGAGAAGCTCGCTCACAGTGGTGGTGACACCGGTAGAAATGACGTGTGAGGATGAAGCCATTAAAGAAGGTTTCTAAGAAAGATTGAAAGAAAAGCCACGGAGGATCATTTTTTTTAAGAGGTTTATCTCTCTCTGCGTCTTTTGTTTTGAAATAATGAAAATGAAGGGAATCGGATTTAAAGAAGGATTTTATATGAAAGTGGAAAGGCGTGTGGGAAGGCCAAATGACTAGCAACCTTTTTACCCAAATGATGGGGCATTAGTTCCTATAGTGACATGTGGAACCTCAAGACCCCAAAATATGATTTGAAACGACAGAACATTTAATGACCCTAGGAATAATGATGAAGGATCCCTAAGGTCCCTTAAAATTGAAGAATGTAATTATGGCATACAAAGCCTTTTATTCTGCCCAACACAAAAGACTTTGCAAAAGGGGACTAATATAAAGGGGTACTGCTCCACAAGCGAGGGACTCCCCCCAACTGCCAATGTTAATGGATATAAGGAATTAGGCGAGGGACTCCCCCCCACTGCCATTGTTAATGGAAATAAGGCATTAGGCGAGGGACTTCCCACCCACCGCCAATGTTAATGGAAATAAAGAATTAGGCGAGGGACTCCCCCCACTGCCAATGTTAATGGAAATAAGGAATTAGGCGAAAGACTCCCCAATGTTAATGGAAATAAGGAATTAGGCGAGGGACTCGTCCCCACTGCCAATGTTAATGGAAATAAGGAATTTAGCGAGGGACTCCTCCCCACTGCCAATGTTAATAAAAATAAAGAATTACGTGAGGGAGTCCATAAGCGAGGGACTCCTCTGCCAAAGTCACATGAAGTTCTGTTTGGGCGAGGGAGTCCACCATAAGGTACCCCTCTGCCAACATAAGTACAAATGTTATTTGGGTGAGGGAGTCAATAGCAAGGTACCCCTCTACCAGCACCAAGTTAAAAATATTATTTGAGCAAGGGAGCCCACAGCAGGAGGCCTCTCTGCCAAAATCTCAAATCTATATATTATTCTGCAGCGAGGAGGTCCAAGACACTAAGAGGGGCCCCTCGTCGCAAATAAAGTTATTGTTTGTTCACAAGTACTAATATTTATTTACGTGTACAGGTAGCCTAGTTGAGCAAGCAGGGATCAAATAGGCCAATTGGGATCTTCTGGGAGTTTTCGCTTGGTAGCTGAAAGACAAGGCTTATTAAGCAAGACTCGACCACTTAGCACTTTAAGATAGAGATAATACTATTAGAGAGACCCCTAGGAGTCACTCAAGCACTTACACAGCTCACACTTAGTTATAACTGCAATGAGTAGTCAAAGGGATGCTCATAAGAAAATCCCTTTTACAAAATGATTTTAGAAGGGGTGGCCCTAAAGGTCTCTCTCAAGTTTACAAAGCATTGTACAACAAGTTACCATTCAAAAACATATTAACCAAATCATATGTTTTGTCTTCATTAGGAGACATATTTTCTTTTTTACCTTGGTTGCACCAGATGTCATACCTTGTCCCTCAAAAGTGACCTCTCATTTTTGGCGCCCAAAAAGACCATGTTAGTCCTATTTTGTATCTATAAATAACACCCCTAGGCTAGGTCAAGTCAGATAAAAAACTCAAGTCCTACTGTTACTCTGTCAAAATCACACCAGACTAATATTCTCTCCCTGCTTTCTCTAAGTGCTGAATACATATCTCTTCACTCATCATTACAACTGTCATTCTCGGGAGGTTCTTCTTATCCAAGTTACAATCATTGTCTGTGAAGTTTCATATCTGTAGCGATAGGTCCATAACATTTACTCCATTTTTACTAGAAAATGAGGCTTTTCACTCTCAGCTATTGCTTGAGACCTTGAAGACCTTAGAGGCAAAGTTCATTGGAGTGGGTCACACCTCACCCGTTTCAATATCTTATTAGACCCCAATCACACTACCCTGCTACAACTAATGATCATTTTAACACTCATGTCTAAAAAATAACACAAACATAAATTTTTAGTCAATCTTGTGTCATGCTATATACGGGTCAGGTTTCAGGTCAACACGATGCCGACTTTGTGTTTTTTACACAGCATGATTGACACAATTTCATAAATCATGTACTTCACTAAGCAAAAATTGTAATGATAAGATGAAAAAAACACGATTGACCTCACTAACACTAGTCACAATTTTGACACTCGTGACTAAAAATACCTAACACGAAAACAAATTTTCAGTCAATTTTGTGTGCTTTAATATACAGGTCGAGTTTCTAACCAACACGACACGATTTTTTTACACAACATGGCTTCGTATTTTTTTACACGAAAAGATTTACACGATTTCTTAAATTTTATACTCAACTGAGCAAAAATAGACACAATAATATGAATAAAAACACGATGGACTCCTACATATATTATCGATGATTTTAATACCTATTTTAAAAAGTAACACAAATAAAATTTCTTGGCCAATTTTGTGTCGTGTTATATATGGGTCACATTTCAAACCAAGACGACCCGACGCAGACTTCGTGTTTTTTTATGCAACAGGATTGACACAATTTAGAAAAATATATACTTAATTAAGCAAAAATCAGAACAATAACATGTAAGACACAATTGACCTCGCTAACTGTGACAACCCGCTACCCGAAATAAAGGGTGGCCAGCCCTATACCTCGATAAAATAGGAAATCATTGATAAATATCATTCTCAGCATCACTACAATATGCAAAGTATAAGGAATAACCACACTATATTCCAGAAAACGGGTTATCAAAACTTTGGTTTTGAAATAAGAAGAAAACATTTTCAACAACCCATAGTAGGAATAGAGGGTGGAAACCCCCACAAGCGTATATAAGAAACCCAAAGATACAAAAGGACCGAATGAAACGTCGGTCAATACTAACCATACAACATATAATAAGCTCCAGGTGTTACATAATAAATCCATTATACAATTACAACGGTTTGGGCACATGCCCGAATAAACTGATCATAACTAGATAACATAAATGGAGGAGTCTACACAAAACATCCCGTGAGACCCGCACATTGTCACGGCTCCTCAAGACATATGGAAGGAAAGATCATTACGGGCGACTGTGCGGCGGAACACCTGAACGGATTATATATATATATACACAACAGGAAGTGAAAACCGGTCAGGGCCGGATATATGTGATCAATAGATAAATGACAGGTATGACAATGATGCGCAAGCAAGCATGAATGATAGTCTAGCATGGTAACATCATGTGAGGAAATTAAAGCTAATAAATGACTATGTAGATAAAATTCATATAAAACAGAATTAAAAGTACATATGAGCCTTTATCATTTTTCATCATATTTCCATTTAAATCTTCCTTGACATTCCTTATCAGGAATACAATTATTATCATGTGCACTTAATGGCACTAATCTCAATAGCATGCTCTTTGTGGAATAAATTTGCTATTTATGGCATTCATGTTCCATCGAGTCCAACTCGATAATTAGAATAGTCATAAATATAAATATAACGATTCTAAGACCGCCCGTCCGGGTTTCCCCACTGTGCGCGTCCCTAAATAACCATCATCTTCCAGGGCCTAACATAAGACAACCTGGGATCCTATCGAAATCGTCGGGAAGCGGCCATATGCCTGCGGGGTAGTCAAGACCACACCCAGAATCTCCTACCCATCGCAGAAAAAATAAAACAAGCGCTCATATGGCCTAGGACTATATCCACCCTGCATTCATTAGCCAGGGGGCTTCACCTCTTGCACGGACTTCCCTTAAGATGGCATTTAGAGAGGTGTGTAACATCCATTTTATTTATTTCCATTACATGATTTAGTAATTTTATCATTTACCTTATCAATTTCCCATTTTAACAAATGTATAAGCTTAAATCGGGACTATACGTATTACGTACCGTCATAACATCCTTGATAAGAAATTCAGACTCCAAAGTTATTTCCAAAGCCTCCTTTAGGCTTAAACATAAACCCTCAAGTCGAATCTAACTCAAGTTAATTCCTAAGGTCTCCAAATTGACCTAACGATGTTCTAGACCCTTATAAAACTACAAGATAAAAGTAATGCCTAAACATCACTTTGAATTCCCCCTTAAGAGAACCCTAGATGAACCCTTTCGAGTCTAGGATGTCGACCCAACTCAACTAATACTCTAAACCCTATGTTTACTTCATTTAAGAAGGTCCCTAATTACTAATCCTAAAGAAAAAGGGTTAAAATTTAAAAGAAAAATTTTGGAAAAGTGCAGGGCTACCGAATCGATTCGCCCCCTTGGCCGAATCGATTCGGCCAGAAAATTTGAGTTTCTGAAAAGTTGTCGAATCGATTCGGATGGATACCGAATCGATTCAGTCAGAAGGTTTGGGTTTCTGCATAACTGCCGAATCGATTCGGATCAATTCCGAATCGATTCGGTTCACAAGACCTGGGCACTGGACCTAACCGAATCGATTCGCCCAGGGGGCCGAATCGATTCGGGCCTGCGATTTTGCCAAGAATTGGATATGGAGTCTTGGACTCCATTTTTCTACCCCAACTCAGATTTCTTCAAACCAAACTTATATACCAATATCAAGATAACATCAATGATGCTATTAACCATCTTAAGCCTCATGAATCATCCTAATCATCTTTGAATGAATCAAAACCCATAAATACATAAGGAAAACCCTAAGTTTGCTAAACCAAAATCAATACATCATTACCATAGCAAATCATCTATCTCAAGACACAAATAGCGAGTAAAAACTTGCCTTGATTCAGCAAATTGCAGGTCTCTTGGTTGTAGAAGCAAGAATCTCTCTCAATCTCCAAATCTCCAATCTTTCTCTCTACTCTTCTCTTTCTCTCTTTAGGTTTAGGAAGGGAATTAGGGAAATTGGAAGACTTAGAAAGCTTAAGTCGTGACTTAAGACAAATATCCCACTAAATTAACTAATAGTGCGATAAAAATAATACGCAATTGCATAATTAAGGCACAACGAGTCAAAAATGCCCAAAACTACAAAATACAATATGGTACATTATTTGACTATTTCGCACGTTCCGGAATCAACTGCAACCTCCAAATTATCATTTGGACAATTTAAAATTTAATTTAGGTTCCTGTCTCATTATTAAGCCAAATATCATTTTTAAATTCAGATGATATTAATAAGCATGACATAGCAATATTTTCCCATAATTATGATATGTATGCAACCTCATAACAATTATCAACTCTTCTACATTGAATTAACATTCAAATCATAACCCAACACTGGTCTCTAATTACTATACTAAGTAATGACTATAAAATACGGTCTCATAAGTGAGGGTTATTACACTACTCATAATTTTGACACTCGTGTCTAAAAATACCCAACACGAACACAAGTTTTGGGTCAACTTTGGGACATTTAATATACAAGTTCAGTTTCTAGCCAACACGACACGACGCCGAGTTCATTTTTTTACATAGCATAACTTTGTATTTTTTTTACACGAAACAATTGACATGATATCTTAAATTTTATACTCAATGAAGCAAAAATAGACATAATAACACGAATAAAAACACGATGGACTCCTAGAAACAATACAGAAAATTTTAACACTCTTGTCTAAAAACGACAAAAATAAAAATTTTGGATCAATTTCGTGTCCTATTATATGCGAGTCAGGTTTCTAGCCAATACGATACGGCGTCTCCGAACGTGTTCTTTACACGACTTTGTGTTTTTTACACACCAAAATTGTCACAATTTTTTTTCTTAAATTTTATACTCAATTAAGCAAAATAAGAACAACAGCGCGAACAAAAACATGATTAGCGTTCGTGCCTAGAATTATGTACACAAACACATTTGAAATTAATTTTATGTCATGTTTTTGTGATCAGACCATACCCATGACAACTAGAGGCCCCACGAATGATATCACCCCTGGACGAAACACCATACAGTGGTTGGAACCTCCTCGATCCTTCCTAGAACCCCTAACGGCCCTTCAATCTTCACCCGATGTCCAAAACTACCACATCAGAGTCGGCCCTCACCCGGATTCAAGCAGGACCCACAAGCATCACCGAAGACCCCGTAAATGCTCTCGACCAAAGTCGTCCAGCCCTTCTGATGCCACCCTTGGTTCACGGCTAGCCCTTCACCCTCATCCAAGATCAAGATATGGTCGAAAAGAGATTGGTAGAGAAGTTGGCATCCCTAGGCATGTTTTCAATACAGTAGGTTCCAAAAAGAGTTCTAAAAGTCGAATCTCACACTGAGATTGTTTGGATGTGGGCCCTCCCAAACTTTTGCCAAAATTATTTTGGGACCCCAACATTTTTCATTGCCTCTTTGGACAAATATTTTGGGAAATTTTCCCAAGTCTCCAATTTTTTAAAAGCTCAAGGATGAGCTTGGTTTTAAAAGGGGTAAAATGATATGAATCAAGACGCTTGAAGATATTTTCATCATTTTAGGATTTTATGGCATTTTTGTTATTTTCTTTTACTTTCTTTATTTGGTCTTGTTTTTCTTTTAGTAATTGTTTGCCTGGTATTTAGGGAAGGAAGTGGAAAATGCTATTAAGGGTACATTTGTCATTAGAATTATAGCTTAGAGCCTAAGCTACTTTATAATAAATACCACCATTGTAGCCTCATTTGGGGTATTTTACCTAACTGAGAGTTTATGAAAGAGAGTTGAGATGAGAGATATCTTCATCTTATTTCTTATTTGGCGTCATTTACGTCATTAAAGGAACACACCACAGCCACCTCCTGGCTATGTACCACAACCAATATTTTGTAGTAATAGTATTGCAACCCCAATGTGTGTTGAAAACATTTTATTAATTACTAATAATAAATATAATAGAATTTAATATAAAAAGTACAAAAACAGAGTAGATAAATTATCCTTATTTGTAAAAACTATACGACTTGTATAACAACTATATGGCATTCCATAAACAACCCATAATAATTAGATGCCTGGACGAGAGCAGAGGCAGCAAGGCAGGATGGACGAGAAAAGTGACGAGAAGAAGACAAACAAAGGGAGGAAGAGAGACCTCTTTCTATTGCAAAATTTGAATGAGGAGCATAATAATCAACTTCGTAGTCTTTTATGAAGCGAGTGATTTGTTCAAAGTGATTTTTTCCATAATCACTTGCAAAATTCAAAAGCGAAACAGAATGGCAGTGAACAAAATACCATTAAATTGAAGTTCAAATCTTATTAAAAAAAATAAAGCTTTTTTTTATCTTCAATACATCCATTAATAATTTTTTTGAGTTTGGTACCTTTCACTAATTTTATTTTGACTTTAGCACATTTTTTATCGCTAAATGTGAAAAAATTTCCACAAAAAGTGGTATGTAATGATATTAAGTGACAAAAAATGAACTAAGAAATGTACCAAACTCAAAACGGGGTAATTATGGACTTATTAAAGTTTTTTATAAAGGAAAAATTTATAAACCAACAAATATTTTGGATTTTAAACCTTAAAATCCTAAATTAGAGTTTAATATGGTATTAAACTTGTGAAGCTACCCTATCCAGATAAACGCTTCATAAAACCAAATATTCATAGTCATGTAAGAGGTTTGGAAAACCGTAGAAAAACAAACAAATGGAAAGAAAAGTCCTACAAACTGGGAAACTAAAGACTATTCGTGTCTAAGAGACCTGCCCTGAACACAAATTATGGGTCAATTTCATGTCGAGTCATATGCGGGTCGGGTTTCAAGGCAACTTGACACAATAAGGATTTTTTTGGACACGAACAGGACATGACGTCAACTTTATGTGTGATTTACATGACATGACTTCGTATTTTTTTACAGGACATGACTAACACGATTTCTTAAATTTTATACTCAATTAAGTAAAAACAGGTAGCATAACACAATGAAAAACATGATTGACACAACTAACATTATTCATAATTTCGACGATCACGTCTAAAAAAAGATACAAACATAAATTTTGGTCAATTTCGTGTTGTATTATATACGGGTCGGGTTTCGGGCCATCACGACCAACAAGTGTTTCTTGGACATGGATACGAACACGACACGACATCCAGTTTATGTTGTTTTACATGGCTCAACTTTATATTTTTTTTACATGACCAACACGATTTCTTAAATTCTATACTCAATTAAGTAAAAGTAGGAGTGTTCTAAAAAATGCGTCTAGGCATGGGGTTTTTATAAAAACCAAGTTTTGGTCATAGGCGTGTATTAACGCGCATTCAATGCTGGTCAACATTTTTTGGGGGTATGGCGTGAAAAAACGTATGTTTTTTTTTAGGGTAAGCCCTGAAAAGATGCGCTTTTTTTTAAAACACAAAACAGTGTCATTTTGTCCCATATATTAAAAGGTATGATAATATGAAGAGGACTTATGGAACATGCATATAGAAAAAGGACCTCAATTGCAAATATTTGAATATATTTTTAAGATATCTATCAATATAGTATTTTTAATAGTCTTGTTATTATTTTAAAAATATTAAAATCTCCGCTAACTATAAAGGAAAACTTGAAAAAATCGTCTGTATAATATTACCCATGGTTGGAAAAATATTCACATGTCTACCTTATACCCTCAAACACATTTAACATCAATCGTCATTACTGTATAACCCTTTTATTTTCTCTTTATTACTCTCTCCACAACCCTTTATAGCTAAGTCGATTACTATTCTCTCTATTTCCTCTTTGTCTCTCTCGCTCCCCTGCGTAGTCTTCCATTTTCCCTAAAATTGTAGCATCACATTTTTTTACTCTCCATTCATTTCTCCGCACTTCATCTACTTCGTAACCTTCCATCTCCCCTAACCCATCAATCGACTATAAGTTATCTAAAACCCCTTCAATGACTTCTAAATCATCCAAAACTCTAAAATCATACTTAATCCCCTTAAATTCTTCCCAGTTGAGAATCCTACACACCCATTCATTTCATTGCCACCATTTTATACATATCCATCATGGATAAATTGACCCTAAGTATGTATCATTTTCTCAATATAATTTTTTTCCTAGGTTTATTAATTCCGTAATCTTCTAAGAAGTTTATTTCATTTGTTTTTTGTTATGTTGTTAGATGTTTGAACAAGCCCTTTGGATCTTTCTTGAACTCGTCCTCTTCCAATTCTCCATTAATATGTAATAGTTTCTTAGTTTGCCTATAGATTATCATTTCATTTACTATTTTTTCCTTTATATATTCTTTAGTTTTATCGTTGTCTTTTATCTGGGTATCCATTTTTTGGGTTATGTGGTTGCATGTGTAGTAGGAAATTTGTTATGATTTTCACACAGTTTAATGTCTGCTTAATTGATTGAGCAGTATTTGGATTGAATTCTTATATGAAGAAACCATGACTTACATGGTTAGTGCAAAAGCTTTCTTTTGGCTTTTTAGGTTTCTTTATCCTCAATGGAAAATTAAATATATCGTTCCATCGGTATACATAAAAAGAGTCAAATTTTCATTTTTTATTGGTCGATCTACATAGATAATTCAAAACTAACTGTAAACAATTTCGTGTTATGAAGTTTGTTGTCAAAATGAATTTTAAAACGCAAGTGGGAGACTAATTGTCCACCCACTATCCCCACTTGTGCACTTATTTGCCCATTTTACCAACTAACCCCACTAATCACTCCTTTTCATTATCAACTTGCGAAAATGAGAAGAAGAAAATCGGTGATCTTGAGTTCAAAAGAAAACACAAAAATTCTCTCTCAAACTCAATTATTTTCTTCTGTCGGAATTTTTTCTTCATTACAAAACCACTATTGTTCTCAAAAATATTTTTGGACATTTAGCAAGTTATATGGAATGGGTGTTAGTAAGACATATAACTACAGTGCTGGTTATATGATACAGAGGTGATTATGGGCTTGTTTTATCTCGGGGGTGACGTGACTGTACACTACCCTGCACAAAGAGGGTAGAGCCGCGAAACGTCTTAAATTGAGTAACCTAGTCCGCAACTCAACCCAAGAATCGTCTACGACGAATTTATAAACAATTGAGATAATATTGCTTATTTTTATTGTGCAGTATTTATTTGGATTCAACGCATGCGGGTCATATTTGCAATAATCGTATGAGGTAGCAATTTAATTTTGAGAATAGACTGAAATTAAATAATGATTTTATTTTTTGATTTCTCCATAAAACTCTTTGATGTGATTTTTTAATCACAATATATAAATTGTTCCAATAATTTTAAGACGTTTTATACCTACCATGGAGACCGAAAAATAAATTTTATGGGCTTATATGATTATTTTTTTTATGCGTAAAATGAAAAAAAGGCCAACAAAGTTTCTATGTCTAGAAATTATAATTTTGACCTTTCACATCTAGAAATTACAATTTAGCCCCCCGAACTTCCTAAGTATTATATATTACAGAGTAGAAAAATAAATTTCACTATTTTTGTCAATTCGGAATCGATCAATAATTGCGTGAGAAATTAGAATTGAACAATAATGAACCCCTTCATGAAAAACTTTTAAATAGGTCAATCCTATTTTTTGGTTATGAATGCGAAATGTTATTTCACATAAGATGTTATTGTTAGAAATGGAATTGAATTCATTTAAAGCCACTTTTGGTTATGAAAACAAATGAATTTATTTTATATGAAAACAAATGAAAATTTGTTATAGCAAATCAAATTAAAATTTGATATTTGAGGAAACAAATGAAAATTTGTTATATGAAAACAAATGAGCAATTGTTATATGGATTCGAAAGGTAAATAATAAACAGTTGCGCCTTGCACTATGTTTACTACAAAAGAAATTTATTCAAATATTTTTTGAAGTGTTTATATGAAAGTGTAGTTGGTATTTTTCAACCACACTAAAATGATCGATGATGAAAAAAAATCTGAAGTTTTTGTTATGAATTTTATTGGAATATCATCTTAGTTTTTTGATGATATGTAAACTAAAATTTCCTAAATTTTGGCATGCATATTGTATGTTGAGATTATGAGTATTGAGCTTTGGATTTTTTGAAAAAATATTTGTATATCTTTTATTATGATTTTTACGAATATGATGCGCACAGGTTGTAGTAAAACGAGTTTATCTTAAATTATGCTTGATGTTTTTGAGTGATTATAATTTTGTATAAAATTAGACCCATAAAGGATGAATTCTAGAAAATTTTATAAATTTTCAATAAGCAGTTTGGTCGTGGTGAAATTTCAAACTTGAAGTTTTTCCTTTTGAACAAATATTTTGGACAAGAACATTTTCTTAGAAAAATGTACCATGTATTGTTCCCAATGGATTCAAAATATTTTGAAACTTTTATAAATTTCTTATTAAAGGATTTATAAACTAATTAGAAAAATTTGGACTAAAATTTGTGAAAGATGAATTTCATAGAAATTATATAAGGACTTATACAACATTTGAGTTTGAAGCGCAACCGCTAGAATTTTATTTGAATAATTCTTCCTATTATTCATTTATATGAGTTGAAAAAAGTATATAATAAAATTGTATTCTACTATGTTAGAATCAATTGCTATGCTTCATACGCGTGTAGAAATAATTTAGTTGGGTAAAATTATTTTGACCGTATGCTTTGTGTTGGATAGAGTATAAAACTCTAAGACATATATTTTACCTTATGTATTTGCATATGAAATCAAACATGTTTTGATTTTAGTAGGTTGTTTGATCTGTGCATGGATTTAACCCTACAAAGGTCTAATATTACGAGTAAATATCTCATATGTCGGACTTTATATTGAGTAAATGTAATTCATATGTCGAAATGATAATAATTGGAGGATCTTATCATAATTGAGTTTGATGCCAATGCAATCTTTACTTTGACAAAGATAGTCTAGTTGAATGATTTGGAATAGAGGTTTAAACTCTAGCACGAAATATTATTTTATACATTGTGAGGTATAATATATGAAAAATTATATGTTTCATTTTTTTTATGAAATAGATTGTGTAATCTATATGCGACTAGGAGACACTTGGAAATCTGAATTTATGACTAGAACGAATGAACATGCATTCTTTCAATTGGCTATATCTGAAGGCATTAAGCATGTATTAATTTAAGAAATAAGAATAATTCTTATTTAATGTTGAAACTCTATAAGTTTATATTTCATTTTATGAATTGAAGATATAGTGGGGACACATTACATGTAGCTTCTCAATGTTATACGTAGAGAATAGTGGGGCACTCAAACGAGTACCTCTAAACTATAATTGAAGAATATTTAATAGAATCTAAAACTATGGTGTTCAATAGAACTATAAATTTTTTGAGTTGTGACGTAAAACTAAAATCTTGTTTATGTTATTGAAAAGGACTTCAAAAATCCTTAGAGAAGTCATGTCGTAAATGATTAGTTAAATTCCCTGGAATGAACTAGAATTTAGTTTATAATTGACTTATCTTATAAGTTTAAGATAATAAGGTGTATACACATCCTTTAAAGGAATATTGAGACCATTATCATTTATGAATATAAGCTATGTTTAATATCCAAGATTCATCGATATAACTTAGTTATACACGATGTATGTTAAATTATTCTCATGAAAATGAAGTAGCTTCATTTTACTTGATTGCCATTGATATTATACATGATGTTCAGTTAAAATTAAATGTATATAATATCTATTTTTCGAATGGTGAGCTAGGTAAGACAACTTACGTGGACCAACTTGATGTTGAAAAACTTATTAATATGGAAGGCACCAATAAATGGCATAATATTTTGATAAATTATCAATTGAGAATGAATTGAGAATAATGTGAATCGTGTTTATCACTGAGCATGTTGAAACACGGATGCACTATTAGTTATTTATGCAAGAATAATTAGCTAATATTTATTTATAATATTTTGTTGCCAAGAAAACCTAACGTATGTTAAGTCAAAGTATTGGCATAATGAGTTTCAATGAAATAAGAATATTACTTGTTAATATTACAAGGCCAAATATGGATCATTAATAGATCGAGTACTTTGAAATACAAGAATATCTATTTAATAAATAAATGTTAATTGTGAACCATCTTGTACTCCACATGATCCAAGTATAAGAATATTATATACAATATTAAGAAAGATGTATATACGAACATCTTAAGTAGTCTCAACTGAGCTACTAAATATAGTTGATTTGGAATTATTTTTTAGTGGGAGTACTATGAAGGTTTATAATTAAAAAGGTGCATTCTTATGCTATTGAGAAAGGTTATGTGTTTTGATAAAAACCACAAACCTATAATTGATTCTAAATCAATTAAAGGATATGTGTCTAACACATATTATGACGCTATTTTTGAAACTCTAAGAAATATTAATTTTTAACACAATTAATGATGGAGTTTATAGTGATACCATTAGCTATGGCTAGTGAGAGAATAAAAGTTTGAAAGACCTATTATAAGATACCATTTAGGGTAAAGATTGATACCAGTCATTTTATCCACAACAATAGAACCATGACTATTGTAAAATTTTAGAACCATTATCATAACGGCAAGAGTTACAAATATGTCGTAAGCACAACATAGTTTTAGAATTTAAAACTAATGAATTGTGAGTGTGGATTATGTTCTGACTGATGAGAACAGAACCTGACTTATCCTTTGATGAAAAGACTAGTGCAGGAGAAGGTGTTTTAACACCTAGAAAGGGATCATACTAAAGCCCGTTGATATTGAATCATTTGTGGTGGTAACCCAACCTATAGACTAGAGATCTCAAGAAATAGGTTCAAAGGGTAATAACAAGTCACAAGTGATATGGGTTGAATCATGTTAATTATTATATACGGGGTTTTACTCCAAGTCCATCCCTATAAAGCATGATATGCTGAAGCGAGTTAAGGTTGAGTTAATTATAACTCTTAATGACGATCTATAGATCTATTTTGAGTGGGGTACCTAGATACAGGAGTATCCTTGATAGACTTACCTATGTAAATGTGGAATTATTTTCGCTTCCTATGGTAATTTTTGGGTAAATTCCCTAGAGCGTTCACATACTGGGATAAAAGCACATGGTCGTAACATGATGGCTTGAGGACTATACCCAAGTAGGGTTGTGTGTGGGACATTGTTAGAGATAGAGTTCAAAATTATGAGTTACTCTAGTATAATCTGAATCATCTTTACTACGTAAAGGTTCAAGTCGAAAGACACCTTTGCTTATGAACAATTCTATTAATTATTATTGCTCAATAATTTTTTTTCAATTTACAAGTGGGGGATTGTTACCGATGAATGTGTTTTTAAAATCCAAGTGGGGGATTGTTGTCAATATGAATTTTAAAACGCAAGTGAGAGACTAATTGTCTGCCCACTATCCCCACTTGTGCACTCCTTTACCCACCTTTTACTAACTAACCCCACTAATCACTCCTTTTCATTATGAACTTGGGGACAATAGCAAAAAACTCTCCCATCTACATAATAAGGAGAGTGAGTCTGAGAAGAAAAATGAGAAGAAGAAAATTGGTGGTCTTGAGTTCAAAAGAAAACAGAAAAATTCTCTCTCAAACTCAATTATTTTCCTTTGTCGGAATTTTTTCTTCATTACAAAACCACTGTTTTCTCAAAAATATTTTTGGATATTGATCAATTTATATGAAATGGGTGTTAGTATGACATATAACTATAGTGCATAGTTATATGATACAGAGGTGATTATGGGCTTGTTTTATTCCGGGGATGACGTGACTGTACACTACCTGCACAAAGAGGGTAGAGTCGCGAAACGTCTTAAATAGAGCAACCTAGTCCGCGACTCAACCCGATAATCGTCTATGACGAATTTATAAACAATTGAGGTAATATTGTTTATTTTTATTATTCAGTATTTATTTGGATTCAACGCATGCGGTTCATATTTGCGATAATCGTATGAGGTAACGATTAATTTTGAGTAGTAGACTGAAATTAAATAATGATTTTATTTTTCGATTTCTCCATAAAAATCTTTGATGTGATTTTGTATTCACAATATATATATTGTTCCAACAAAGTTGGTATACAATAAAGCAATTTCATTTGTGAATTCTTATTTCCTTCTTCTTTACCTATTTTTTATATTATCTATACTACTAGAATATGTTAGTGTTTGTATCACCTATGACATGGTTTCATTTCACTTCGTTATATAATTCATTCTTACGGAGTGTTTGATAAATTGATGCTTTAATTACATATGAGATTTATTTGTTTAGTCACCTTATGTGTTGTATGTAACATATGTTTGTGACAAAGAAAGTAGGGCTTAATTATGGTTATTAATTCAGTATGAGAAGTGAGGTTTAGAGTTGGTTGTAGAGTTACAATAGTATAGTGAGGATTCAGAGTTCATTTAGGCCATCTCCAATGGGCAATGCAAATGCGTACATTTGCATTGTCTCCCTTCACAGTGGGTAAAATAATGTACACAATTAGGAGAGAGAGAACCTAAGCGGGATGCAAATGTATATTGTCTCTACACAATGTCTAAGGGGTGGGGCCCACAGCTGGGCGGGCAAGTCATAGCCGCCCAGACTGTGACCGTGTAAATCATATCCGCCTAAGCCCTTTTAGAAAAATAAAGAAAAAAACATAACGGTTGAAGGGCCTGGGCGTGTAAGTCTTACCCGCCCAGTGCTGACCCCACCATTGCCACCTCAATTTTACATTGTTCCAGTGTGACAACCATCCTCACAATCTACTTCAAACAATGCACATTTGCATTTTTTGAGGGCATCCCACCGAAGATGGAGTTAAGGTTTGATCAACATTTTACAGAGGTAGGTAGTGATGGAGGTATGCACTTCTTTAAATATGTTAGCTCATTTCACTATTCAGAGTGTCTTCATCCAAATATAAGGAATTTTCCATTGTTGTTATTGTTACAGAAATGCAGTTCCCTTTCTTAAATAGATTTCTTTACTATAATGTAAACTTTAAATTTTGCTTGCCACTGTTGGTACTCTTGTGCTGCATAGTTCCATGCACTCGCTGTAGCATAAAATATAAGGTTACAAGTATGGTTTGTTATTTATTGCTATTACCATTGTTTTTAATTGTTTTAAAAGAATTGGTTTATTTCATTCAGTTGAATACATATTTAAAAGGATTATCTATATTAGTGTGTTCTTATCTGTGAGTTTATTTTTACAACGTAATAAGGTTAAAATATCATAGATTAGTAGTATATCTTGCCTATAATATCATACATGTAAGGTAAAGGGTTCTCATATTATCATTATTTTACCGTCCACGAATAAGTGTTATTATAACTAATATATATTTTAAAGATAATTTTATAGAGTTTGGTTTACTAAATATGACAATAATGTGACAAAACATAGCTATAGTTTTGACACAATGATTTGAAGGAATTTTTGGGTTGAAATTCTCGGCGCGTCAAGGTTATTGTCATCATCTTTCCCTTGCATTACAGATTAAGCTTCCTTAACATTTGGGTCATGTTTAGCTACTCAAATTATGAACTTGTATTATGACTCTATAAAATGTACCAATTTATTAGTAGGTGAATAGACCAGATATTTTGTACAAGTTACAATTTCTCATAATGATATTTCATGTTCTACATCAACGTTAAAAAGTTGAGTTATGATTGTCACACAGTAGGACCATTTGTGGAAAATTATGTGGAAGAAATAAATGGCCCCAACTTCAATTTTTCTCATAAAATAGAACAATTTTCAATGATTTTTCATCTTTGTAATCAAACAAAACCTAAGAAAAAAATTGTTAAGAATCCCCATATAACTTTTTCCATTACATTTACCGTACAATAATTGGTTCGAGTTTGGCTTCCATTCAAATCACATTTTTTTGTTCAACTAAAATCACGTTGGTTATATTTCTTTAATCTAACTATGAAGATTGTTAGAAATGCATCTATTTGTAAACTATATTGCTTTCAGAGATCTTTTTTACTTTTGCGTTAAACTCAAATTATGTTTAGTGCATGACATATAGCAGTGAGATTTATCAAAAGCCAAGCCTCATTTAGTTTATCAAGCATATTTTGTCTTTTTTTCAATACACGTGATAAAGTGACAGATTTGAGGTGGCCATACGAGCTCTTTATTGAAAGAAAAAGTGTTATTTCATTACATGAAAACACAAAGATTTTAGTTGATTTCAAACTAAAATACAACAAGGTGATATTTTTAGTATGTTGAATTGAGTTGTTCGTTAATGTGCTAAAAATTATATTATTGGTGAGTAGATTGTTACTACTCATTTTTTTTTCTCATCTTCATTTTTAAGATTATGGGTGTCTTTTCTTGCATTAGAATTTTTTTTATGACCCCATGTTCACTTTTTGTTAATTTGTATTTGAACAAAAACACATGTTTAATTTATTGATAAATTTTAAGAATATTGTTGCATGGTTTGTTGTGTAAAATGATGTTTTAAGATATTTTTTGTTGAAATATGCAGACATACCTTTAATTTTGAGTTTCAAAACTGAACATAATGCTTATATTGACTATCCAGATACGGTCGCACGTACAATGTACATGGCACACATAGTATATTAAAAAAGGCCTAAACGTCTTTTTACGCTTAAAGTTCATCTAAGCTTCTAAGGCTTGACCTCCACGGCTCGGTCACGCCCCACGTTTTTTAGAATCTTTATAAATAGGCATAATAACACGATTGGAACGACTGGACACGATTAACTTCTACAAACACTACTAATAATTTTGCCACACGAGTCTAAAAAACCCGACATGAACATAAATTTTGGGTCAATTTCGTGTCGTCTTAAATACGGGTCGGGTATCGGACCAACACGACGCCGAATTAATGTTTTTTCACAAAGCAAGACTTTGTATTTTTTTACACAACACGATTTCTTAAATTTTATACTCAAAGAAGCAAAAATAGGCACAATAATATAAATAAAAACATGATTGGTACGACATGACATGATTGACACGGCTAACACTACTCATAGTTTTGTCACTCATGTCCAAAAAAACCCAACACGAACATAAATTTCGGGTCAATTTTATGTAGTGGTATATGCGGGTCGAGTTTCTAGCCCACACGATGCCGACTTCATGTCTTTCTTACACGACACGCCTTCATGTTTTTTTACACGGCACGATTTAAGCAACAATAGGCACGATAACATGAATAGAAATGCGATTGACAGAGCGAGGCACAATTGACACGACTAATATTACTCATAATTTTGACATTCGTGTCTAGCCAACACAAATGTTACTCATATATGGGCCGTAGTTCTATCCAACACGACATGCACAACTAATAATACTCATATACGGGTCAGGTTTCTAGCCAACACGACATGGCTCCGACTTCGTGTTTTTTTATACGACACGATTGATAGGGTTTCTTAAATTTTATACTCAACTAAGCAAAAATAAGAATGATAACACGAACAAAAACATGATTGACCTGACTAACACTAGCCATAATTTTGACACTCGTATCTAAAAATTTCCAATATGAAAATATTTTTTTGGTCAATTTCGTGTGGTTTAATATACTGGTCGGGTTTCTAACCAATGCGACACAATGCCGACTTCGTGTTTTTTGATACACCATACGATTAACATGACTAAGGCTACTGATATTTTGACACTTGTATCTAAAAAAACTGACACGAACACAAAATTTGGACCAATTTTGGGTCGTGTTATATACGTGTCAGGATTTTAGCCAACACGGAGCCTTCGTCTTCTTTTTTATGCGACACCATTTCGTGTTTTTTTAAATGGCACGATTGATACGATTTCTTTAATTTTATACTCAACTTAGCAAATATAGGCACAACAACACGCACAAAACACGATTGAACGACTAGCACTACTCACAATTTTGACACTTTTTAAAAAACCTGACACGAGCACAAATTTTGGGTCAATTTCGTGTCGTGTTATATACAAGTCGGGTTTCATGCCAACACGTCACAATGAGGGTTTATTGGACACGAACACGACGTCTACCTTTTTTATTTTTCTACACGACTCGACTTTGTATTTTTTGAACTACATGACTAGCACAATTTCTTAAAATTTATGTTCAATTAAGAAAAAATAGGCACGATAACACAAATAAAAACATGATTGACACGGTAAGACTCAATTGACTCCTACAAACACTACTAATAGCTTTGACGTTCGTGTCTAAAAAAATGACACAAACAAAATTTTTGGATCAATTTCATTTCGCGTTATATACAGGTCAAGTTTCATCCCAACACGACGTCGACTTCATTTTTTCTACATGACAATATTGTCACAATTTCTTAAATTATATACTTAATTAACCAAAAACTAGAACAATAACATGTATAAAAACACGATTAACCTGACTAACAGTATTCATAATTTTGACATTCGTGTCTACAAATACCCAACGGGAACACATATTTTGGGTTAATTTCATGTCGTTTAATATACAGGTTGGGTTTCTAGCCAACACGAAATGGCGTCAACTTTGCATTTTTTTACACGACACGACTTTGTATTATTTTACACGATGCGATTTCTTAAATTTTATACTCAACTAAGCAAAAATGGGCAGAATAACATGAATAAAAGCACGATTGACTCCTAACATTACTGATAATTTTAACACTCGTGCCTAACAAAACGACAAAACACAAATTTTTGATCAATTTCGGGTCGTGTTATATATGGATGAGGCTTCTAGCCAACGCGACACGGTGCCGACTTCGTGTTTTTTACGCGACCCGACTTCTTTTTTTTACACGACACGATTGAAGCGATTCTTAAATGTTATACTCAACTAAGTAAAAATATGTACAATAACATGAATAAAAACACGATGACATGACTAACACTACTCATAATATTGACACTAGTTCCTAAACAACCCCGACACGAACATAAATTGTGTGTCAATATCGTGTCATGTTATATACGGGTCGAGTTTCGAGCTAACACGACACAACAAGGGTTTATTAGACACAAAGACAACAGAACTTCAATTTTTGCTTTTTTGTACAACTTGACTTTGTAGTTTTTTACATGAGAATTCTTAAAATATACACTAAATTAAGTAAAAATAGTACGAATGAATAAAAACACTATTGACACAACAAAACACAATTGACTCCTATAAACACTACTGTAAGGACAAAATTTTCAATTGATTCCATTGTAGTATTTGACTTATTCCCTTAACAAAATATTATTTTTGAGTCATAGATTGATTTGTATTGTCACAATCCCACACAGTCTACGACATAGAGTTTATTGAAGACATTGTGACCAAGCTTCAAAGAACTATCATGCCAAGATTATTTGGGTGCACGTTTCACGTCTTCATTACATTCCGATCTCTCAGGTATGAATGCGTAATGTTTATGGGACTAAAAAAATGTTTTTAGAATGTTATTTTTATTTAAACAAATGTTTTTAAAAGAGTTTAACTTCATTTATTCTGAGATAATGATTGTTGAGAGTCGTATAGAACCTTCCCTTTTTTTTAGATGGTTCAAACGACATGTGGAGGTCATTCAAACGACATGGCTTTGTCGTTCAAATAACATTGTTATCTCATTCGAACGACAGCCTCATCTCGTTCGAATGATGCGCCGATTTAACTTTTCTATTTAAAGCATGTTTCTATCAGAATTTCGTAAGTTGCAAAACCAGAAAATCAGCTTCCATACAGTACGTTTTCTGCACAAGTTTTCTAAGGTTTTCAAAGTCTAAAAACATCCTTAGAGTTTCAAGATCCGAGCTTTCATACTCTTTTGCTATAGAGATCTTGGTTTGCACCATTGGGTTTTGTTCATCACTTTGAACGTTGGGTTTTATGGTGAAGAAGCGAAGGAGTTCGTCGTAGACGTTGCCAAGCTATATCGGTGGACACTGAGACATACGTGGACGTGTGTGTTGTGGGCGAGAATCGTAGAAGGACTTTTGCATGGGCACTGTGGAGGAGTGGTTAAAGGATCTAAGGAGCGTCAAAACTTGTGGGGGATCGAGTCGTCGAGTAAGTCTATCGTATGTACTTTATAATACCATATCATAGTGATTGTCTGTCTTGAGTCGTCCGAGATTTTTCTCCTTAGTGGTTTCCTCGTACATCTGGCATCGCCTTTGTGAACTTGTTTATTTTACTTGTTTTAATCACCTAAATGCATGCTTAGGATTAAATAATATAAAATTGGGCTTAACTAAAATTGGTTCACATACTTTGTGCAATTTGAAATTTAGAAAAAGGTTTTTACAAAAAGAGAGTTGGTTTTGACATTCTTAAAACACATTAGAAAGAAAAAGGAACCTACAAATTCGTATTAGAGATATAAACATATTTTTTATTGTGTTGATCCCTTGTGTTTTTTAGGATGAATTTTGAAAACTATGAAAATTTTAGAGCTCCTATTTTTTATGGCACTAACTATAATTATTGAAAAATGCGAATGAGATGTTCTTTGAAATCAATTTATGAGTGTGTGTGGTTAGCGATCGAAAAGGGTTGGACTCCACCGGTCACACGAGAGGGTGAGGCTACTACTTTAAAACCCGTTAAGTCATGGACCGAAGCTAAACATAGACTTGCACTTTACAACTCTAAAGGTCTTCACGTTATTTCCTCGCATGTCACACCGGAAGAGTATAAGAGAATCATGACGTGTGAAACTTTGAAAGAAGCTTGAGATATACTTGCACTTATTCACGAGGGCACTAGCACGGTTAGGTCATCTAAACTTCAAAACCTCACTAAACAATTTGAGACGATTAAGATGCTAGAGAGTGAGTCATTTGATGAGTTTTATACCAGATTGTCAACTCGTCTTTTAACTTAGGAGAGAAAATACCCGACAACCGAGTCATAAAGAAAATTCTAAGATCGTTGTCGAGTAGATTTGATGCAAAAGTGACCGTTTTGAACTCCTTGGGTATTCTTTATTCGACAAAGCTTAAAGAGATTATAGGTGACTTACAAACCTGTGTACTTTATATGTTTACCTCCAAGCAAGTGTCAAAGAAAGAAAAGGGCATTGCTTTGAAAGTACAGAAGGAGGAGACTAAAGTTTCGGATGATGATTTTGATTCATATTTTGAGGATGTAGCCTTGTTGGTAAAGAAGTTTAAAAAATTTCTTAAGTTCCAAAATAAATCGAAAGATGCCAAAAGATTTGAGAAATTCAAGAACAACAAGGTAAATCCCGCCCCAAAGGATAAGAGTGAGGATGTCATGAGGGTTGAGTCAGATAGGTGTTTTGGGTGTGAAGGTTATGGTCACAAGGTTGTCGAGTGTACCACTAGACTTAAGAAGGAGGGCAAGAAACCGATAACATATAATGCCACTTTAAGTGATAGTGAATCGGAAGAGGGAGAGAGTTCCCCCATTGAGCGTAACTTTATAGCGTTCATGGCATGTCATGTGAGCGACGACGATAAATCGTCCCATGAATATTCTCATGTTCATAACACTTCCGAGTCCATTGAGTGTGAATCCCAAGTAAGTGAGGGTGAAGCTAGTGAGGATGAGGAGATTAATGTAGGAGAGTTGTAAGTTGCCTTTAGTGAGTTGTATGCGGAAGTGGTAAAGGTAAAAAAGACCAACTTGAAATTACAAGCTAAGTTGAATAAGCGTGCCATGGAGAATAATGATGATTTGATTGAGGATCTTACAGCACGGGAGAAGACTCGTAGGGAGAAATTAGAATATGTGGAGAAAGAGAGAGATAGTCTTCGTGGTTTGATGAAGGCTTTAAATAACAAGATTCTAGAGTTCGAGGAGTCTAGGCATTTGCTTGAGCCTGTGATTAGTGAGCTAGAGGCGAGATTGAAAGACTTGAGTGAGGTGAAGTTTGATTTGGAGGCTAGATCGGAGAAGTTGGATAGGATGTTAGGCACCATCCAAATCAAGGGAGATAGGTTTGGTATAGGCTACGATGATAGAGTTGTTTACATTCCCAGTGCCAATACCAATTATGCGAGAAAGCTCTCTAGGAGCGTGAGGAGAGGTTGACATTTTGGTAATCATTCCCGTCGTATTTACACTTGCACACATTGCGGTTGGAAAGGTCACCTAAGACGTTTTTGCTATGACCTTAGTAATGCTCCTATGAAGTTAAGGAATAAAGTCGTTTTGATTCCCAAACCCCCCATGCGTAATTTCACACCTACTTGGGTTAGGAAATCGGACTTAGAGGCTTTAAGAATTAAACTTCGTGGTTCTTGTTTAGTTTCACTTGATTCTTCCCATGTTAAATCTAAAGGATGATTATGTTGCCATGTTTGTCATACGGTAGTCTTTGCATCATCATTTAGATCTTGCTAGCGTTATGACATGTTTATATTTTGTATTATATTTTTCATTTATTTGAGTCTTATTTGAAAAATATAAAAAGATTTTTGGTTTTAAATATTTTAGATAAAAATACAAAAAGATTTTATTTTGGGGCCAAAAATATTTTTTAGAAAAACACAAAAAGATTTTCAATTTATTTTTTGTGTCGTGAGTTTTTCATGTTTGATGTGGCATATTAGTGTGCTTGGACCCGTCATTTCATTATCCATGTGGCTAGAACATTTGGTCATAATTATTGATGCATTGAATGATCTTAACCATTGTCTTGACGGGGTTGTTTCAAAGTTGATGTGTATTTGAATTCGACTTTGTATATATGCCATCTCTGCACTCATGCACGAGTTTATATGAATGTTGGACATCTCATGCATATTTGAGTTTGGTGAGACGTTCTTATCTCAATTTTATCATTTATGCATAAGTAGACTTAGGAAGAGGTGTGCATGTAAGAACCGTTTATCGTTAGGATTAATAATGCATAAATTGAATAAAATCATGAATGTTCGTGGGAAAGGGCTGCAAGTGAATAATAATCATGTCGTGAAAGCCACCGTTTAAAAGAGCCTAAGAAAAAATTAAGGTAATAAAAACAATATATGCCAAAATAGGGCCAATATGATTTCTCTAAGTTGAGAAGAATAGAAATCTCAAAGGAGATTGAAAATAAAATATATATATATATATATATATAAGAAAAGGATCAAGTGAGGCCCCAGTTTATGGACCCTGAATGAGAACCATTTTTTTAAAATAGTAAAAAAAATATTTTTGGGCTAATTTTTTTTTTTTTTTTAACATTTCAATATGACAAAAAAAAAATAATCAAATCAAAATGAATTTTTTTGCTATTTTAAAAAAATCGATCAAAAAACTGACAAAGTTTGACCGATTTTTTTAAAATAGTAAAAAAATTCATTTTGAGATAATTTTTTTTATATGGCCCTACTGAAATGTTTAAAAACTATATAAAAAATTAGATCAAAAATATTTTTTTTACTATTTTATCAAAATTGGTCCGCGCCAGCGGTTTGCAAACAGAGGTCCTCATGAGATCCGCTCTCTCTCTCTCTCTCTCTCTCTCTCTCTCTCTCTCTCTCTCTCTCTCTCTCTATATATATATATATATATATATATATATATATAGTTTGGATGGAAAAATTTTAACCGATTTGCACCACGAATCCTTATGTTGAAAAATCGTATCATGACGCTATTATTTGTAGAATCGTCAAAATTCTGGATTTGTGTGTATAATAATTGTTTAGTTCATTTAGCTCATTATATTAATTTTCACATATGGCTAAAACTAATTTTGATGACATTTAGCTATCAATTAAAGCTTCATGGCCATTTCAATGTCTTGGAGTTGTGATTCATTTGTCGTAGTTCACGCACATTCACTCCATATCCATGTTTGAGCACATTGATTTTATAGTGGCATGAAACTCACATTGTTTGACTGTTTTATTTTTTTTGTTTTGAGTCTGTTTTGCTATTTCTTGCTCTTTTCAGCTGATTTTTTCAGGAAATTTTTTCACTAGACGAAACTTCATCATTTATAGAACTGGAATTGAGAAAATTTATTGTCGTTCAAACGAAAATTGGGTTTCGTTCGAGCGACAACTCAATGTCGCGAGATGTTCTGTTCACGCGACGTTGAAACGATAGAAAGAAAAGTGTCAGGTATTGGTCACTTGAAGAGTCGTGCGTAAGTCGCTTGATGAGTTTCTTCAAGGGAGAGGATACTATTTTGGGATTTTTAAGGTCGCTTGATGACCTGGTTCAAGCGACATGCAAAGTCGTTAAAACGACAGTGCATTGTTGTTCAAGCGACCTGGAAGAGTTTTTGAGGATTCTTCCATTTCAGTACCCGATTCTGCTTGATATATTTTTGGTCTTGGTGGGTTTCTTCTAGGTAGTTTATATGTAGTATTTATTAATTATACATGCTGATTCTCATATTGCATTATTCTTTTAGTCACATCGTTACTGATTTTGAGGATTTCTTTTCTGTGACTACTGTTTGCTAGATACGAATTTGATATATTCTGATTATTTTTGGCATGTGGTTTATGTTTATCTAGATATTTTTCATTGATTATTCATGCTAGATATTTGATGTTTGATTATCTTTTTCACTGATTGTCTATTCGAGACGAAAAGGGGGAGAGATGTATGTGATGTAGGGGGAGAGTTTGTTTGATGAGCACATAGTTTTGTTACACAAATTGATATCCTAATGTTTCAATGTTTATTTTCACAATTGATATCAAGATATTTTTCTCACATGTTTCACAAATGATCTGGTTTTAATTTTACAAATTGGTATTGATATTTCATAATGGTTCCTCCATACTTCACTGGGTATTTGTCTGTTTCATGTCTGTAGGTATGTTTGAGAGATTCGAGATTTCAAGTCTACATCACATTCACACCTCATGCTTGCCAGACCATCATTTACTAGTCTGATCCTATAAAGTTTTGATTTGGGGTTATATGGGATGGGATTTAGGCGTCATACGGCTTGACGGCCCGGCTTAGGCATTTCACTGTTTGGGTTTTATCCCAGAATACGCAAAGGGGGAGATTTTTAAGGACAAAATTTTCAATTGAGTCAATTGTAGTATTTGACCTATTCTCGGAACAAAACATTATTTTTGAGTCATAGATATATTTTTTATTGCCACGATCCCACACAGTCTATGAAATAGAGTTTATTGAAGACGTTGGCCAAGCTTCAAAGAATTATTACGCCGAGATTATTTTGGTGCACTTCATTGCATTCATGTCTCTCAAGCATGAATGCATAATGTTTATGGGACTCAAAAAATGTTTTTAGGATGTTATTTTTATTAAAAAAATGTTTTTAAAAGAGTTTAACTTCGTTTATTCTAAGATAATGATTGTTGAGAGTCATATAGAACCTCCCATTTTGTTTAGATAGTTCAAACGACATTCACTATCATTCAAACGACATGGCTTTGTCATTCAAACGACATTGATATCTCATTCAAATGACAGCCTCATCTTATTCGAACGATGATCCGACTTAACTTTTCTATATAAGGCGTGTTTCTCTTAGAATTTCGTAAATTGCAGAACCAAAAAATCAGTTTCCATATAGTACGTTTTCAGCACTAGTTTTTGAATTTTTTCAAAGTCTAAAAATATCCTTAGAGTTTCAAGATCCGAGCTTTCATACTCTTATGCTATAGAGATCTTGGTTTGAACCATTGGGTTTTGTTCATCACTTTGAACGTTTAGTTTTACGATGAAGAAGCGAAGGAATTCGTGTTCAATATCGTAGATGTTGCCAAGCTGTATTGGTGGACACCGAAACATACGTGGACGCGTGTGTTGTGGATGAGAATCATAGAAAGACTTCTGCGTGGGAACTATAGAGGATTGGTTGAAGGATTAGAGGAGAGTCAAGACTTATTGGGTATCGAGTCGTTGAGTAAGTCTATCGTCTGTACTTTATAATACCATATCATAGTGATTGTTTGGCTTGGGTCGTTCGAGATTTTTTCCTTTAGTGGTTTCCTCGTACATCCGGCGTCTCCTTTGTGAACCTATTTATTTTACTTGCTTTAATCACCTTGATGCATGCTTAGAATTAAACAAGATAAAATTGGGCTCAACTCAAATTAGTTCACATACTTTGTGCGGTTTGGAATTTGGAAAAAGGGTTTTACAAAAAGAAAGTTGGTTTTGACATCCTTAAAACACGTTTGAAAGAAAAAGGGGCCTTCAACTACTAATAATTTCGACGATCGCGTCTAAAAAAGATACAAACACAAATTTTAGGTTAATTTCGTGTCGTGTTATATACGGGTCAGGTTTCAAGACAACGCGACAGGAGTTCGTGTTTTTTAACACAACACGATTAACAGAATTTCATAAATTTTGTACTTAATTAAGCAAGAATTGAAACGATAACACGTATCAAACCACGATTGACACGGTAAGACACGATTTACCTAACTAACATTTCTCATAATTTTGACACTCGTGTCTAAAACTACCCAACATAAACACAAATTTTGGGTCAACTTCGTGTCGGGTAATATACGGGTCAGGTTTCTAGACAACACGACACGACGTCAACTTCGTATTTTTTTACACGACATGACTTCTTATTTTTTTACACAACATAATTGACACGATTTTTGAAATTTTATACTCAACTGAGCTTAGGCACAATAACACGAATAAAAACACGATTGACTCCTACAAACACTACCGATAATTTAAACACTCTTGTATATAAAAATGACACAAACACAAAATTTAGGTCAATTTCGTGTCATGTTATATATGGGTCGGGTTTCTAGCCAACACAACACGGCATCAACTTCCAATTTTTAACATGAGTTCGTACTTCTTTTACACGAGACACAACTTCGTTTTTTTACTTGACACGATTTCTTTCTTTATTTGTATACTCAATTAGGTTAGATAATCATAATAACACAAATAAAAATACAATTAACACTCATGTCTAAAAGTTCGTACGTAAGCACATATTTGGGATCAATTTCGCATTGTGTTCTTGTGTCGTCTTTAAAAATGGTCACCCCAAACCTATATTGAACCCAAAGAGAAATATATAATATAGACAAATTTCATAATATAATCAGACAAACGATATAGAGATTAGAACAAATGAATATAAGACATGAGAACTTCTTAGACAGAGAGAAGAAGCCCCAAATCAAACTCCATATTTGGTTACCCAAAAAAATAAAAAAATTCTTATAAATAGAGGTAAGACGATACCTTGTATGGCAATAAAAGAAAAAGAACATGTAAAACAGAACTAAAACAAATTTGGACAAAAAAATATACATTCAAAATCCATATATAATAAAAACCCGAAACATTATCAATAGAGATAACAGAAATGCACCTATAAAATGAACAAAGAGATGAAAAATACAAAATCTAACAACAAAAATACGTCATTTCAAACTAAAAAAATACGAGTAAATGGTTGTCTTGAGAGAGGTTTGATGTAGAAAATAGTTTGAGAAAGGCTTTAAAATGTTTAAAGAATAAATTAAATTCAAATTACGCCCCCTAAATTATTTTTTGAGCTCAATTTACACCCCAATTTTGTGTATCACTTCACGCCTAAAAGTATTGAAACGTTTTAAAACTACTTTCAATACACTCACCTCGTTTTAAAAGTGACTTTCATACTTATGTCAATTTTATTAACGGAGTTTGATATAAGGTCCATTTTAAAATGCTTTAATAGTTTGAAGGTTAAATCAAAAAGAAAAAAACATTAGAGTGTAAATTGAGATATGTAAATAGTTTACAGGGCATAGTTGTAATTTACTCAAGAATAAACAATAATATTGGAACAACCAATGTGTTCGTCTAGCATTTTATATTCACTAGTTAGAGAATATGTACTAGGAAACCTAATTTATCCCACTATTTTCAATCAGATAAAAATTAATTGTGTATGTGTCAAGTAGAGGTTCTTTGTGACCCTAACTAATTTCCACTTTTTATGGAGTCAAATATAATATGTGATTGGCACATACACATTTAGTTTCTATTTTGTTCTATAACGCGGTATGTGCGTAATTATTCCACATGTGATCAAAGTATTAAATTACATTAAAAAAATATTTAATTAGAAGACATCATGTGGCCATCACATATGAGTTACTCATTAATTCCTTAGAGTGAGAGAGACAATCCAGACAGTCATAACAAGTGGGAATGGTACTGATGGGGCACCGTAGCAGCACACGGGTAAACATCAGGAACGAGATTCCTAACAAGGGGATCCGATTAAGAGGTTTTGGTCGGGAAGTCTTTTACCAGACGATAGTGGGTTCAGATAGGGTCAGTAGATCCCTCAACATCAGCACCAATAGCACCAACAAGTTTCCTAGGTTCGTCAAGGCCAAGTAACAATGGGGGCAACCGACAGGTTGGGGCCATTAGGGCCAGTGACCGAGACAACCCTGGCAGGGCCACAGGTAGGGGGACTTCACTGGTCGTTCTCTTATTTGTGGTGAGATGGGCCATCGGAAGAGGGATTTCCCGCAACTAGGCAAAGGGCCATAACAGTGTGCCCAATAGGGGCAGCAAGCGTAATTACCACTTGCATCACTAGCTCCATCAGCCCCACAGCAGTAGGGGAAACTACAATATGGATGTGTCTACAATGTCCAGGGTGAAGTCATTCCACAGGCACCGTAGGTGCCACCAGCAGTTGTGGGTACATGTCTAATTTATGGGCATAGGGGTTTGGTGTTGTTTAATACTCGAGCCCCACACTCATTTATGGCTACCGAATTTGCACGCACACCCAGCCTATTAGAGACAATGGACAGTATTCTCATGTGTGTAGATTCACTGTTGAGCAGTGAAGCCCTTATACACTCGATTTGTGGGGGAGTAGACATAAACATTGGGAGATTATACTTAGCGACCAACTTGCTAGTGTTAGATATGGTGGGATATGATGTTATTTTGGGTATAGATTGGTTGGCAAGGTGCATGTCAATGGTGGATTGCTTCGGGAGGACCATTGTATCTTCCATCACGGAACATGAGGTGTTTCTTGTGGTGATGCCTTTTCCCGGAGGAGGGTCGAGCACATACCTATACTACATTGAGGAGGAGACCTCACATATGGTGGTTATCTCCTTTGATTAGATTTTTATTGTAAAGGAGTTCGATGGTGTTTTTGGGGAGATACCCGGGTTATTACCCAGTCAAGAAACTGAGTTCGTAATTATTTTATCGCCTAGGATAAGGTCGATTGCACGAGCAGCATATCGCATTGCCCCGTTAGAGATGCGAAAATTTAGAGATCAGATTCAGCAGCTCCGGGGGTAGAGTTTTATCCGACAGAGTACATCGTCGTGAGGTGCGCCTGTATTGTTCGTGAAGAAGAAAGAGGGATTGCTTCGCCTGTACATTAACTATAGGAAGATAAACAAGGTCACATTTCAGAATAAGTATTTGTTACCTCGAATCGATGACCTATTCGACCAATTGAGAGGAGCAATGATCAAGCGCGTGAAATGCGACGCGTAGTCAGCACGCCGATCATTGTTTTCTGTTCACCGCCTTAATACAAAAACCTAAACTATGACTACAATCTTTTAAGGGAGTATAGCGGCCAGTCGGGTATCGAATCCACAGGGAGTGTTCGACAAATTTTAATCGATTTATTATTTCAGGAATAAAATTGTAAAAGGTAATGGGTTGATTGTAAATAAAAGGGAAAAATAAGAAGTTAAGTCTAAACAATAATTAATAAAACGAGGGTCGGGATCACGTACCCTCCATGGGCTAAACACGCGGAATTAGAATTTCGGTTCGAAAACATTTAACCGAGCATTTTTAGTTGAACATAAACATCACGTATGAAGGAATTTAAGTAAACGATGCGAGACTAAACATTTAATAAAAAAATGATCACACACGTCTTAAAATTGAATTATCTCTATAAATACTAACGTTGCTTGACAAAGAAAGTTAAATGAATAATAATCCCATTCTAATACGCGAGGTTTTAATTAAATGTAATTTTACACGAAACCTAATTTTCGGAGCTCGACGCCCATCAATGGCGGACACACGACCCAAACCCTGTTTAACTACTCACATAACATGATTAAACTAAATTAAACAACTAATTAATAATTAAAACAAGAAATAAATAAACTACACTAATTAACTAGGCATGGAAATTAAATATGCAAGGAAAATAAAAGGAACAAAGAAAGAATAATATCCACTTACATTAATGGGTGTCAAACCACAACACAAATGGAGGAAAGGGGTGGTCTCCACAACAATCCCCAAAGAGTTCCTTAACCCATGTCTAAAATAAGAGAAAATCAACTAAAATCTAATCCCCTACAAAAATACACCAAGTGGTGTATTTATAGTAAGTTACATTAATAAAAGAAAAGAAAAAAGGAAAAGAAATGAAAATAAGGATAAGTCTCTTAATAAACTAAAGAAAAAAAATAGAAAAAGAAAATGAAAAGGGAAATGGGGCAAGCAGCTACAATTCTCGGATAAAAAGCAGAGCACTGGTCAACCGCGTCTTGGGTCGGTCGATCGCGGAACAGGAGAGATCAACACTATCAAGCTTTCAAGCCAATTTGTGAAACCCTGGTCGACAGCGGCGGATGAGCCGGTCGACCGCGTCTGCTAGAACAATCCATCGCGCTACAGCTCTCCTACGCAACTGCCATGGCTAACTACATAAAAAAATGGCACAAGACGAGACCAAGCTCCAATGGATGATAAACCCAAAACCGAGACCTGCCATAAAAACCCAACTCCATATGTGCCAAAAACCTCCATGCGAACATAAGTCGAGAGCTCCAACTTTATGCCAAGACCCATTTCCTAACCTCCATAGCCAAAGCTCAAGCTCCATTAATGGCCAATAAAACCCTCCAATTTGTACATTTCCAAGACCCATATGCGCGTGTGAACCAAAATCGAGCTCCAATTTAGGACAAAAGTCCTCAATTTGGGACGAACCCAAAACCCGAGCCAAACCCGAGCTTGGATAAAAAATTGCCCATGGACGAAATGGGTTTGCTGCAAAAAACGATTTAGGGACACAAGGGGTATTATATGAATTGTTAATGAAAGATAAAAGGGACATGGAGGTCATTAATGAAATTGTTATTTTTCTTATAATTCTTTTCCGATTAAAGGTCCGTATTTTCTTATAATTCTTTTCCGATTAAGGGGTATTTTCTTCACGGCCACGCGAAGCTTGACTCGGGGGATACAACTTCCGTGAATACTTCGGGCAAAAATCCCGAAGTGTGAAATTATAAAAATGCTCTTGAACGTGCGAATCGCAACGAAACTTTATCAGAATGCATCCAAACTTCATACTAAGCACTTTAATACCTATAAAAGCTCAATTATACCTCAAATAACATATTAGCGTATAAAACTGGGGTTGCCTGATTAATGAGCATATTTATAGCAATTACGGTACCCGAGGGGGCTAAAATGCCTAAGTTCGAGGGTAATTAAATGCAATATTATATACGAATCACACCCCCTAACTTACACATTGCTAGTCCTTAGTAATGAAATTCAAAACAAGAAGAACTATAAGAAAATCACAACAAGTATATATACATCAAATTATAAATGCCACTTTCGTAGGGAACACGACCCTAGTGGACGAGTGTCATCTCGTGAGGTTTTTCAGGGATGAAACCCACAAACATCAAATTTCCTCAAAACATGCCCAACCAACCAATATGCAAAACTCAACGACAACAAGATATTTCAACATATTATTAACAAAGCAAAAGAGAAGTTTGCCCACTAATTCGCAACTATCAATATTAAAAGAATAACTACATGGAATTGAAACCTCAAATGTGAGTGGGGTGCATGCACATGTAAAAATCTTTGATTCGGTAAAAACGCCGATAGCCCGGATAACAATTAAAGCATGCTTCCACTCAATTCTCTCTGGATATTACACTCAATAAATAAAAGCACTCAGAAAAAGGTGTAACACACTCGGGACATGCGGGCATAAAGAGTAATTGTAAAAGAAAATAAGGTCGTGCACACGTCATTAATGCCGAACACAATATAAAAGTAAAAAATACAATCTCGTGAAAGGATATCGCATATTAATCAATGTGAAATGCACTTAAACAGATTATCGATAATGTTAGACCTTTGAATCACATTACCCTAGGATCAAATAGGACTTTATTGGGTTGTAATATAGGATTGGGTTTAGGGGTACGAAATGAAGGAAATGTGTACGGATTGAAAGATGTTCGGAGATGAAAAACTTGGGATAATGGAAAATAGCGGGCAATTTCAAAATTGGAAAATGATTTCCATAAAAGCATTAAATATAACAATTGGAGAGTAACAAGGATTATTGAACTCTATAAACAATCTATACAAATTTCTCTATCCTTTTCTTTTCTTATTTTTCTCACTTTTCTTTTGTTTTCAACTTTCTCTTTTTCTTCTCTTTTTCACTACACTTTCTTCTTTTCTCACTCTTTTCATGCTTAAATTGCAACCACACTACACAACATCATTCAATCCCAAATATCATTCCAAACATAGGTAAGAAAAGTAAAATGTATGGTGTAAAACTTCAATGTGGAGTTGGTTAGGGGATTTGGGACGACAAGAAAGGTCATAATAGGGCTCAACGGGGTTGACTAGGGACATGTATAAGGGTAAGGGTAAGGTCGTATGGGTTAAACAACAAAGAGGGCCTATGATCCTTTCCTAAAGTTTCATGTGATTCTCGAGACTCAACACCATTGAAAATCATACTCAAGTGATAATTCAATTACTATGCAATCAATGAAAAGAAAATGAGATTGCCAACAAGATACGTTTTTCAAGAAAGAGAAAGAGTAATGTATAAGCATTCGAAAACGAAAAAAAAACACGAAGCTCGCTAGGTTTTTAGTGTACACATAGCAAAACAAAAAGATACCAAGCTATAATTGTCCAACCGAACCATTTAGAAAATATTCACAAGTGCTTATGGGTTTTAAATGTTTAATTCATGCATTTATTCCCAATATTGAATAATTTGAGGATTAGAGTTTAATAACATGAAGAAATAGAAAATGCATCATTGAATTAGATATTGGGTCGAGCAATTATTAAATTTATCATAGGAAATTAAGGGAAAAGGCCCAAGAAAGAGAAAAAAGAAATAAAATCTTTTTGAAATTTTTTATTTTTTCAAGAAAAGCATGCTTGGGATTAACATATAATCAAATCATAGAAACTACTAATGAATGGATAGAATATTCCACACCCCCTAACTTAAAACTTGACATTGTCCTCAATGTGAATTAATAACCAAGTTAAAGAAAAGAAAAAGAGCGATATTACCCACAATGGAGCGATCTCCGAAAAGTACAAGTCCAATGATTCTACAAAACATGTTAGTCCCAAAGCATAACAAAAAGAAGAAATAAAACTTTAACTAATTACACTAAACTATGTAAGGACATTTTTGTCCATTATCAATTTGTTATGTCGTACGCCGTTACACCGTTAAAGAAATTCAAGATTCATATCGTCATCAACGGATCCGAATATCAAAGAAGAGGAGGAATCAAAATTCTGACAGGCCGGACCAATTCGCCCAGAGAAAAAGAACCGATCCGACCCCGAACCGGTCCGCCCTCTACTCGGACCGATCCGCCTTACTGAAGATCCAGTAAACCCTGGACTGGTAGCAAACCTATAAAGCCAAATTTAAAACGAACCGGTCCGACCCCCCCAGATCGGTCCGCATCAGAGGCAGACCAGTCCGCCTGGGATAAACTCAGCCAGATCGTGCTGCGATTTTTTAGGGCCAGGACTTCTTTTATAAACCCACTACGGGGAGTTGGTTTAGTAAGACTTCTACACACGATTTTCAGAGTTCATAAACTCAAAGTCTTCATCTTAATAAGTTCACAAACTCATGTTTAATTCACACAACCTTGCCATATCTGTGTGAATCACTTTGCAACCCAAGAACACACTTTTGTTGTTCATACCCTAGTGGAGAAGACAGTTCTTCTTGTTCATTGCTGCCCTCCTGAAAAGGGAAACTTCCAGCCACCGACTACAGATCCGACGCCTGTGGGTAATTCTGTGTCACCCTTGTATTTTCATTGTAATCCGAGAAATTGTAAAGTTACAATATTATAGTGAAAATAAATGGTTTTGCCCCTTAAGGATATTTTTCCTCAATTGTGTGTGTTTGATCGTACTAGCATGTTCTACATATTACTCAATCACACCTTGTTTCATGTTTAGGGTTTATTTGGGTTAAACTGTGTTTAATTATATAATTTCCTATTTGAACGCAAGCGCACACTCTTCTCAAATTGGTATCAGAGCAGGTTACGCTAATCTATCGTGTATTCCTAGTTTCCGCGAAAAAATTTTAAGATATCAATTTTCTAAAAAATTAATTTTTGAAAAAGTGCGTGTTCAATGGAGAAATCATATAATAAAATGCCTGTTTTTTACGGGACTAACTATGCATATTGGAAAGACCGCATGAGATATGCTTTAAAGGCCATAGATGAACGTGTTTGGATTTTAGTTGAAAGAAGGTGGACACCTCCCTCCGTCACTGTGGAAAACGCGATCAATTTGAAACCTATCACTTCTTGGACAGAAGAGGAATTTAAATGGTCTTCTTTTAATTCTAAGGGTTTGAGTGCTATTTCCGGATCCATCACCCCTGATGCGTTTCGTCGAATTATGACGTGCACCACGTCTAAAGAGGCTTGGGATGTTTTGAAACTGACACATGAGGGTACGAACGCGGTTAAAGAATCAAAATTACAAAATTTGACCACCCAATTTGAAACTATCACCATGTCTGAGTCTGAATGCTTTGATGATTTTTATGCTCGTTTGTCAGACATTGTTAACACATGTTTTAATTTGGGTGAGGTGATTGATAACACGCGTGTCGCTAAAAAGATTTTGAGATCTCTTCCAAAACGCTTTATTCCTAAAGTCACTGTTTTGAACTCTTTGGGAAATTTGAAATCACTTAAGTTGGAAGAACTTGTAGGAGATCTTCAAAACTATGAGATTGACATGTTTCCCAAAACCATTAAGGCGAAGGATAATGGCATTGCTTTAAAGACTCATTTTAAGAAAAAGAAAGAAAAAGTTTTTGATTCCAAATCTGAGTGTGATCTTGACTTAGATGACTTGGCCCTGTTTGCAAAAAAATTCAAAAGAATTCTCAAATTCAAGAAAAGTGGAAATTTCAATGATAAAAGGAATTTTGAGAAAAATAATTTTGAAAAGAAAAATGAAAAATATTTTAAAGATCCTCCTAAGAAAGACAGTGAGAGATGCTTTGAATGCGACGGTAAGGGTCATAGAGCGTTTGAGTGTGCCACTCGTCTGAATAGAGAAAAGGGCAAAGCTGTCCTCAATGCTACCCTTAGTGATGACAGTGAGGTCGAGTCGATGGACTGTGGAGAAGAGTCACCGCATGAGCATAACATCACCGCACTCATGGCAAGTCAGGTGAGTACCTCCAATGCTTCTCACGACGATGAGGATGCTACGTCACAGGGACACCTCGTCAGTGAGAGCGATAAGAGTGAGGGGGAGGATGAGGCAAGTGAGAGCGAATGTGATATCCAACGCGCATACGCCGAGTTATATTCTGAGTCATTTGAAACCAAGAAGCATAATAAAGCGTTAGTTCTTAGGATCACCGCTTTAGAGAAAGATTTAAGATTATTTGGAAAAAGAGAGAGTTGTGGTGAGAGTGGAAAAGAAAGAAAGAAAGAACTTGAAAAGATAAGATGTTTTGAGTGCGATGGAACTGGGCACAAGAAATTTGAGTGTCCCACTAAACTTAGGAGAGAGTGTAAGAAAGATGCCATTCCCACTTCTCTAAGTGATAGTGAGGATGAGGATGGTGATGAAAGTGTGATCCGAAAAGCATTTAGAAAGTTATTTATCGAGACCAAGGAAACAAAAAGGTCAAATAGGATCCTAGGTCTTCGGATTCGTGAGTTGAAGGGAGAGAATGATGAGCTAAAAAGGGAAAAAGGTAACTTGACCAACATGGTGTCTAGTCTGACGACACGTGTATCCCATCTCAAGGATGATCTCAAACAAGCATGAGAGGTCCAAGTCACATTAGAGAATACATCTGAGAAGGTTGATAAGATGGTTCCCTATCCCGTTTTGAATGATGTTGGAAAAGGTAATAACGGTACATTCACTACTTTTGATGCACCCGAGCATATATCCACCTTGGTGAGTGAGTCCCATGGGATACCGTCAAGGAACGTTCATCCCAAAATTATTGACAAATTACTTCCTAGATCGGTTTATGTTTGCTCCTACTGCAAGAAGCGAGGACATCTTAGGGATTTTTATTCCAAGTTGGGTTTTGTGCCATATCATGCCACTTCACACATTCATGCACATACACCTACTCATGACACTTTGCCTGCACATTATGATAGAGAGTTTGCGCATATTCGCGAGCAAGTGAAGTTTTTGATCAAGACAACACATGATCTAGTGGAGTTAGTTCAAAAGATGTCACCATCATTGGAAAATTCCACTGTTTCTCTCGGTTGAGATCTTGTCTTGGTTGCTAGCATAGGTTGATTTTCATGTTGTTTCTTTTGCCTATTGCTAGCATATATCATTAGTTTACTTTATTTTTGCTTTTTATTATTTTTTGAAAAATACAAAAAGATTTTATTTTGATAAATTTTTTAAAAAATCCAAAAAGATTTTTGTATTTTGTTTACACCTTTTATGGATGAACATTTAAGATAGCCAAGTCACAATTTCATTTCACTTATCCATGTGACTGTTTGATAGAGATTTGAGACGCTACATCATTTCATCCATGTGCTTTACATTGTATGGAGTCTTTGAGATGTAATTAGTGATATTTTCCTACATGTTTGACTCTTATATCCTTTATTGCACACTTACACGGCTATATTTGATTATTGCACTTGTCTATCCCATATTGGCTTGAGTGTTTCCATCTCAATTCTGTCTATACAACGTTCAATATACGATAAAACTTGACAAGATTGGAATGCATGTAAAAACCATTTTCGGTGAGACTGTGTGTTTATTTGCAAAATGGGGAGGGGCTGCGAAAGGTATTCATCAATCCTTTGCGCAAAAGCCACCGTTAAAAATGACCTAAAAAATTGAGGAATTTTATTATCCGAGGTCCAAAGAGGATTAAAGAGCCCCCCAAAAAATGTAAAGGCAATAAAAAGCAATTCATGCCAAATATGGGCCATTAGGTTTCACCATCAATTCTCCAAAGTTTGATAATTTAGAAAGCCTCTATTCAATATATATATCTGAGGGAGTTTGGTTGGAGAATGTTTAAACGGGTTTGCACTTCCTTGAAAGTCCTAAAAAGCATGAAATCGTTTTGGACGTTATTGGTGTGAAAATCTATTTGAGCTTTGATTTGTTGATTTGATTAAGTCAATGTCTTAAATTACCATTCTTTTACACCAAAGGAAGCATTTGAGTTCATTCGTTAGGAATATCCGATATTCATCATGCACAAATGTCATGTTTGTATGCATTGATTTTCCTATCGAGTTTGATCACACCCCTTCCTAATGCTATCACCGACTTGGTTGTTTTGTGTTCATTCATGGTGTGTTCTTGTTTGTTTAAAATATTTTGAAAAAAAATCAAAAATAGTAGTTTGTTCCATGTGACACCCTTGCTTTGATTGTTTGATTTATTCTTCTCATTTGTCTATTTGGGGACATCATAAAAAAGGGGGAGAATGAATTATCTTATTATGGGGGAGTTTTGAAAGTTTGAGTTTTCTCATAAATTGGTATATATGTCTATCTCATTTGAAACTCGATACGTCACTTGGTATTTTGCTTTATCTCATGTGTGTAGGTACTACTTTGATGATCTCAGAATTGCACACCCAAATGAGAAAAGCGTTGAGATTCCTGAAGATTCGAAGAGCAAACGATGAAGTCTTGTTCAATTGTATCGTTCCAGTTTTGGGTTCATGGAAGGATAGATTTGTATAGGCACTTTGCAATTTGATTATTCGGATGTTTGTTTTTATGTATGTACCGGCATAGACATAGGGGGAGATTTGTAAGGACATTTTTGTCCATTATCAATTTGTTATGTCGTACGCCGTTACATCATTGAAGAAATTCAAGATTCATATCGTCATCAACGGATCCGAATATCAAAGAAGAGGAGGAATCAAAATTCTGACAGGCCGGACCGGTCCGCCCAGAGAAAAAGAACCGATCCGATCCCGGACCGGTCCGCCCTCTATTCGGACCGATTCGCCTTGCTGAAGATCCAGTAAACCCCGGACTGGTAGTGAACCGATAAAGCCAAATTTAAAACGAACCGGTCCGACCCCCTAGACCGGTCCGCCTGGGATAAACTCAACCAGATTGTGCTGCGATTTTTTAGGGCCAGGACTTCTTTTATAAACCCACTACGGGGAGTTGGTTTAGTAAGACTTCTAAACACAATTTTCAGAGTTCGTAAACTCAAAGTCTTCATCTTTATGAGTTCACAAACTCATGTTTAATTCACACAACCTTGCCATATCTGTGTGAATCACTTTGCAACCCAAGAACACACTTTTGTTGTTCATACCCTTGTGGAGAATACCGTTCTTCTTCTTCATTGCTGCCCTCCTGGAAAGGGAAACTTCCAGCCGCCACCTATAGATCCGACGCCTGCGGGTAATTCTGTGTCACCCTTGTATTTTCATTGTAATCCAAGAAATTGTAAAGTTACAATATTATAGTGAAAATAAATGGTTTTGCCCCTTTGGGGGATTTTTCCTCAATTGTGTGTGTTTGATCGTACTAGCATGTTCTACATGTTACTCAATCACACCTTGTTGCATGTTTAGGATTTATTTGGGTTAAACTGTGTTTAATTATATAATTTCCTATTTGAACACAAGCGCACACTCTTCTCAAACTATAAGTAAAAAAGAAAAATAAATTAACTATGTACAACCTACCATTTAGACTCCTAACTAACTATACACTAGAAGTTGAAATTTTTTAGGGTCGACCCAAAATACAATCTGACTTTGGAGGATCAATGTTGGACCCTCCCTTTCATGCATGCCTCCCAAAATATAGGAATTCCGTTTGAACGACGGAAGGCATGTGGGTGGTGGAAAAGGTGAACCATCGCCAATTATCAATTTTGGGTGGACGATGGGTGATTTGGATAATAAGGGGGAAAGGTACACATGGGTTCCAAAAAAAACTGAATTTCCTCCCAAATATTTTGCAGTTGGAATGGGAGGTGGTGCACATGAGGGCAAAGATGCCTTCATGGAAGGCGACCCAAGTGAGTACTCCTCATCGGTGAAAAGATTTGGAACTATAAAGTTTTGAACCGATTCATCGGGTACTAAAATTGGTGTGATAGTATAGAACAAAGATGGGGACGAAAGAAATTCAATCTCAAGAGATGAGTTATCATCGCTTGAAGGTTGAATTTCGAAGGAAATAGGATTGTTTGCAATGAAACTTTCTTCTTTGAGAATCAAAGAAGAAATGGGTTCATTGCAAATGGATACTATGCCCATTTCTTCCTCATTTTCATTATCTACTATACCATGGGTCAAGTTAAGAATGATTTCTTCTAAAGTAGGTACAAAGTCCTCATTTGGTTCAAAACATTCCTAGACTTCAAAAGTCCCGGAAGAAAAATCATCGTCGGATTCAAATAATAAATCCAAATCATGTTCCCAACAACGATTTTCTTCCCAATAACAATTTTCAATTTTCTCATTCTCAAGCATGCGCAAGCCCTCACCGAAAGTCATGGGGTGAGGAGCGAATTCTTGCAAATGAGAACTTTGAAAGTCATCATCGGAACGACTATCAAAATCATTAACATAAGAATTTTGAAAGCTATTGCAATCTGTTTCAAAATTCTTATCATAAGGATCTTGCGACCCAAAATCAAAAGGATCATTCCCAAAATTTATGTAATCCCAACTTTGACTTTTGTAATACTCACCCAATGTCATTTTAGATGTTGCAATTTTTTGGGCTTGTAAGTATTGATCAAAAGTCATAGGTTTACGGAAATTTTGAGAATTATCATTAGGATTACCAAAAAAATTGGAATAAGACATGCTTACCCCAACAAAGGATCGAGATGGCTATTTCCACAAAGATGATGTGCGGCCGAAAAAATTCAAGCGTTTCTTAGCGCTCAAATGTGAAAATTCTGCAAAAAAGGTTAAAACAAAAAATACAAATACAAAAGAAAAAATACTATGAAATAATAAGACAATTACAATCTAAAACAAAATAGTCCCCGGGAACTGCGCCAGTTTGATTAAGGCGCGAAAAGTAGCGTCACGTCAAAACGCTAATCGTTGAATTCATTTCACCGCGTAAATAGAAAAATCTAAATTACGAATGCACTTGCGATACAAGTATAGCGGCCAGTCGGGTATCAAGAATCCATAGGAAATGTTAGTATAGCTCGTAATCGATTTATTATTTTAGGAATAAAATTGTAAAAGGTGATGGGTTGGTTGTAAATAAAAGGAAAAAATAAGAAGTTAAGTCTAAATAATAATTAATAAAACGAGGGTCGGGATCACGTACCCGTTATGGACTAAACACGCGGAATTAGAATTTCGGTTCGAAAACATTTAATCGAGCATTTTTAGTTAAACATAAACATCACGCATGAAGGAATTTAAGCCAACGATGCGAGATTAAACATTTAATAAAAAAATGATCACACACATCTTAAAATCGGATTATCTCTATAAATACTAACGTTTCGTGTCAAAGAAAGTTAAACGAATAATAATTCCATTTTAATACGCGAGGTTTCGATTAAATGTAATTTTACACGAAACCTAATTGTCGGAGCTCGACGTCCATCAATGGGGGACACACGACCCAAACCTTATTCAACTACTCACATAATATGATTAAACTAAATTAAACAACTAATTAATAATTAAAACAAGAAATAAATCAATTACACTAATTAACTAGGCATGGAAATTAAATATGCAAGGAAAATAAAAGGAACAAAGCAAGAATAATATCCACTTACATTAACGGGTGTCAAACCACAACACAAATGGAGGAATGGGGTGGTCTCCACAACAATCCCCAAAGATCTCCTTAACCTATGTCTAAAATAAAAGAAAATCAACTAAAATCTAATCCCCTACAAAAATACACCAAGTGGTGTATTTATAGTAAGTTACATTAATAGAAGAAAAGAAAAAAGGAAAATAAATGAAAATCAGGATAAGTCTCTTAATAAACTAAAGAAAAAAATAAAAAAATAAAATGAGAAGGGAAATGGGGCAAGCAGCTACAATTCTCGGACAAAAAGCAGAGCATCAGTCGATCACGGAACAGGGAAGATCAACACTGTCAAGCTTGCAAGCCAATTTGTGAAACCCCGATCGACCGCAGTGGATGAGCCGGTCGACCGCGTCTGCTGGAACAATCCACCGCGCCACAGCTCTCCTACGCAACTGCCATGGCCAACTACATCAGAAAATGGCACAAACCGAGACCAAGCTCCAATGGATGATAAACCCAAAACCGAGACCTGCCATAAAAAACCCAACTCCATATGTGCCAAAAAACCTCCATGCGAATATAAGCCGGGAGCTCCAACTTTACGTCAAGACCCATTTCCCAACCTCCATAGCCACAGCTCAAGCTCCATTAATGGCCAATAAAACCCTCCAATTTGTACATGTCCAAGACCCATATGCGCGTGTGGACCAAAATCGAGCTCCAATTTCGGACAAAAGTCCTCAATTTGGGACGAACCCAAAACCCGAGCCAAACTCGAGCTTGGATCAAAAATCGCCCATGGCCAAAATGGGTTTGCGGCAAAAAACGATTTAGGGACAAAAGGGGTATTATAAGAATTGTTAATGAAAGAGAAAAGGGACACGGAGGTCATTAATGAAATTGTTATTTTTCTTATAATTCTTTTTCGATTAAAGGTCCGTGTTTCCTTCGTTCGGACTCCAATTCGCACACCGTTCATGGCCACGTGAATCTTGACCCGAGGGATACAACTTCCGTGAATGCTTCGGGCAAAAATCCCGAAGTGTGAAATTACAAAAATACCCCTGAACGTTCGAATCGCGACGAAACTTTATCGAAATGCGTCCAAACTTCATACTAAGCACTTTAATACCTATAAAAGCTCAATTATACCTCAAATAACATATTAGCTTATAAAACGGAGGTTTTCTGATTAATGAGCATATTTATAGCAATTACGGTACCCGAGGGGGCTAAAATGCCTAAGTTCGAGGGTAATTAAATTCAATATTCGATACGAATCAAGCATCATACTTTTCTAAGATATACTTGAGATCGGGGTGTCATAATTTGCGCATTAAGGAGGAGGATGTTTTTAATCCCGCATTCCTAATATGGTACAGATTGTACGAGATCAGGATGATGTCGTTTGGGCTAACTAATGCACCAACAGTGTTCATGGACCTCATAAACATAGTATTCAGGGAGTTCCTTGTCCGGTTTATGACTGTGTTCATAGATGATATACTGGTCTATTCTCATGCGAATGGCAAGCGTGCAGAGCATCTGCATATGGTTTTGCAAATATTACGGGACCGTCAGTTATACGCTAAGTTCGAGAAGTGCGAATCTGGTTATAGTAGGTATAGTTTCTAGGCCATATTGTGTCTAATAGAGGTATTTTTATGGACCCAAGTAAGGTATCGACGATGAGGGAATGAGGATAGTTCACGACAATAACGGAGATTCGTAGCTTTTTGGGGTTGGACGAGTATTAATGCTGCTTTATAAAGGGCTTTTCGAAGATTACGGGTCCCCTAACAAATCTGACTCGCAAAGGGGTGCCGTTTATCTGGGATGACCACTATCAGTTAGCTTTTTATGAGCTAAAGGAGAAATTGAATTCAACACCTATTCTCACATTGCTTAGGGGAGAAGTTGAGTACCATGTTTTCATAAATGTGTGTGTGTGTATTTGATTAGGCATAAATTCTTCACATTTATCCCCTTAATTTCAGTATTTTTATTATCCCGTGCATGGTAAATAGCTTGGATTTGTCTCATATTTATGCTACTAACCCCTTTTGGCAAGTATTTCATTTTTTGTGTAGTTCTTATGTGTTTACAGATATTTCATGCAAGAAAGATGTAAAAGAGAACTCAAAACAGTGAAAGAAAGCAAGAAATGGAGAGTTAAAGGGTATTTTCATAATTTTTTAGCCTTATTCCGTAGGTGGGGCCAACTGAAAGTTGAAGAGCTTTCAATTACAAGAACACTGAAAAAAACGGCACCCCAATCCGAGCTACGGTGAATAAGTTATGCCCATTTGAAGTTGAGAAAGAAATCCAAGAAAAAAACTGTTAAGGCCGAACCGAACCGAAGCTGAGAAAAAAGAACCGGTTCGCCCATTTGTCACGCACCAACTTCGTTACAAAATTAGTCACGCTTTCTAAGTGTGATAGATTTCCAGATACGGGATTTTTATTTTGTGCTTATCTTTTAGCCAAAAGAGTTTTATGTTTTGGGGATTCTTCTAAACGACCTCTAGCCTATATATTTAGTCATTAGGACTATTTTTATTCAGATTTCATTGATGTAAAATCTCCATAACAAGTAGGAACATCTAGGAGAAGAATTTACATACTTTGCACCATTAATTCAAGAGCTTTTTCGGTTTTTCTTCAATCTTTGATTTCTTCTTGCATGTTCTTGTTCTTCGATCTTGGTAACTTTTATTTCCAGTACTTTTATTATTATTTCTCATGTTTAATCTCTCTTTCCAAGCAATTATGAGTTCATGCAACGTAGATAATGTAGTTTTCATTAATTTACCATGTTAGGCTAGGTTTTTAAAGGTTGGGATACATGAACTTAACCTGATGTGGTAGTTGCATGTGTATAAAATTAATCCTCTAAATTTAATGGTGTATTACGACCGTATTGCGTAGAAATGCGACAATTGTCGATCTTTGGATCTCGTTTGCTTCAGGGTAACCGGGATGCTTAAGAATGCAATTCGAGTGTAACTATCGCAATACCGATTTACTCGTCCTCTGATTAAGTATGGTGCGGGCTTGAACCTCATATATGTAATGCTTGGTAGTACTAAATTCTGGGTCTAATTAATCACTTAAATTTACGATTAGTTTTATACCATCAATACACGAGGGTTGAGGGATTGTATTCCCGACCTGTTTTTCTCATCATATAATTTAAGTTTTAGTTTAATCATCTTCAGTCTTTTAAGTAATTTAGAGTAATTGCATTTAGTTGTAGTTGTTTCATCATTCAAATCACCTTTTCCTTATTCTTAGAGTTGAAGTTAGGGTTAACAGTCTTACCTTTGTCGTCACGTTCACTCGTCCTAGTTCCCTGAGGATTCGATACCTAGACTAGCTACTATACTCCGCAAGAGTATAGTTAAAGGTTTTTGTATTACGGTTGGAAGCCGATAACAACGATTAGTGTATTTACATGCACGCTCGATTTCCACCTCGATCAAAATGGCACCGTTGTCGGGAATTAGGTAGACTTTAGGTTAGGTTGGTTAATCCCGAATTTGACCTTAACAAAAAAAGGAAAAAATCCAAAAAAATTAAATAAAAAAACGAAGAGTATTACGAGGGAGATGATGGATGAGAGCGAATGGCAAGATATAATAGATGAATTCGTTCGTAGTAACCATCCCTCCACATCACAGAAGCCTTCGGAGGAGAGTGAGAGAGAGTATTCGGATAATGAGCAAGAAAGAGCGTTAGGAGATATGAGCCTAGAGGACTTTGAGAACGAATTCGGGCCGGTGGATAAGAGCTTCACAATCGAAGTCCAATCTCTGTTGGACTCATTTTGTCACTTAGAAGAGAGCGCACGGAAAGATAGGATGGATGATTTCCTTCTTTGTGACCATCCACCCATGCCACTGGAGTTCTTGGATGCAATCAAGGCCATGGTTAGAGTATCGTTCGATTTAGAGCTCGATCCATGCATTATCAAGTTTAGGGACAATCTAGCCCATTCCAAAATTCACTTTGATATTCTCTCCAAGTCGGCCCATTTGTGCTACAAGGTGATTGCACACCTTGTTGACTTCACTCACCTCATTCATCATATGCCTCAAGGTGTTCAGCTTTTCTATTGGGTCGACTCCCAATTGTTCCAACTTTTGGTTTACGATGGGAGGAAGACGAGCGAGACAAGAAGAGTACCATTCCCCATGCAAGGGGTCGGGTGAGTTTATATAGAGAGATGAGAGGTCGTCGCACCCCCGACGCGTGTGGGGTGATTTTTGTTGTATTTTTTAGTCATGTATGAGTGTCATATAGTGTCTTGGTGCATTTTGATAATTTGCTTGTTTTATTTGTCGCACTTATTATTTTTCTTCTTTAGATTTTAGTCCTTTTGATTGAGGACAATGCAAAAGTCTAAGTTAGGGGGGGTGATAAGTGCGTCTTTCTAAAACTTCACAAATCTTTAAAATGCCAAGAAAAAAGAAAAAGTTTGAAAAAGCCAAAAATATTTTTCTTCAAAATAAATAAAAATTGGAATTTAAAAGCTTCAAAAATGTCACATTTTTTCTGTCTCAAGTTGTAAAAATCCGATGCACAAGGCCAAATTTGACCAAAGATGGAAATTGAAAGAAAATTGACGACTTAAGGAATAAGTGTGGCGATTAATCAATCCGGTGAGATTTCGAGCCTATCGATTTTTTTGAGTTTTTAAATCAATACGAGTTTATGATTAACTCAATGTTCTTTTCAGCGTTTTAATAAGTCGTTGATGGTCTATATTTTATTGTTTTGATCGGTTATGGGAAATGTGTGAGATATTATCTTGAATAACGTGCACTAAAATATCTCTAAACTAAATTCATCTCGAGATGCATATGGTAATGTAACTAGTAATTTGAACAATGAAGTAGGCCTTCTTTTGTCACCCAAAAATATTGGCCATAAAAAGTTGTCAAAAATCATCCCTTTTGTAACCCAAATTTGAGCCGAATAATTTTTCCTTTCGTTTGACAACCCGAAAAACCCAAATAGCTGGGGAATGGGGAAAAATTGAAAAAGTCATAATTTAAGTCTGAAAAGTACAACAAAAAGAGGCAAGAAAAAATATAGAAGAATGCTCAACAAAAAAAATAGCAAGAAAAGAAAAGTGTGAAAAAAATAGAAAAAGAAGAGAAAATGAGCAATAGCCCGAAAAAGAACTGACAAACATCATAAGAAAACTTTCCAATTCCGAAGTTCCCAACCATTCTCATATTACCCAATACACCTTTAACCCAAAAAAGTCCTAACTGAGTACGAATTGCGAAATTGATTACTATGTGGAGAGCTAAGATACAAAAAGATATTATGAGAAAATAAATGGCGTGAATAAAATATGGTATTTACCGTTTTCCAATAACCGTATTCCGATGAAGAGATCTTTTCACCCATAAATTTTTGTCTTTCTAATTATATGCGTGAACTTGTGTTCATTATATTTACTCTTTTTATCACGCATACCGAGAGAATAGTCACATTCCGAGTGATTCATTTATGAGTGCATCCCGTGAGATTTTGAAATCAAAATGAATTTTCGGAAAGTAACGTAGTGATCAATCGGTGGAAGTTAGCGGTTCAATTTTTGGCTTCGCACACAAACACACTATGATTTGAGACTTGTGAATAAGATTTTAAGGTGACCATTTTTGGAGAGTTTAAATTTTAAAATTTTTAATTATTTTGATTTTTCTTTGAGTCAATAACAAATTTTGTGGGTATATTCGTTGCAAAACCTCACGAGACACCACTCGTCCTACTAGGGTAACCTAGGGGTTTAAAGATTTATTACATACCCTAAATGCAATCTCTTGCCCGAGAAAGAGGTATTCTATCCCAATAAAGTTTTTGAAGGGTCTTTAAATCATACTCTCATTCTTTTACATTGCTCGGGACGCACAAAGTTCTAAGTTAGGGGGTTTGATTAGGCATAAATTCTTCACATTTATCCCCTTAATTTTGGTATTTTTATGATCCCGTTCATGGTAAATAGCATGCATTTGTCTCATATTTATGCTACTAACCCCTTTTGGCAAATATTTCGTTTTTTGTGTAGTTCTTATGTGTTTGACAGGTATTTCATGCAAGAAAGATGTAAAAGAGAACTCAAAACAGTGAAAGAAAGCAAGAAATGGAAAGTTAAAGGGCATTTTCATAATTTTTCAGCCTTATTCTGGAGGTGGGGCCAACTGGAAAGTTGAAGATCTTTCAATTACAAGAACACTGGAAAAAAAGGCAACCCAATCCGAGCTACGGTGAATAAGTTATGCCCCTTTGAAGTTGAGAAAGAAATCCAAGAAAAAAACTGTTAAGGCCGAATCGAACCGAAGCTGAGAAAAAAGAACCGGTTCGCCCAGTTGTCACGCACCAAATCCATTACAAAATTAGTCACGCTTTCTAAGTGTGACAGATTTCCAGATACGGGATTTTTATTTTGTGCTTATCTTTTAGCCAAAAGAGTCTTATGTTTTGGGGACTCTTCTAAACGACCTCTAGCCTATATATTTAGTCATTAGGACTCTTTTTATTCAGATTTCATTGATGTAAAAGCTCCATAATAAGTAGGAACATCTAGGAGAAGAATTTACATACTTTACCCCATTAATTCAAGAGCTTTTTCGATTTTTCTTCAATCTTTGATTTCTTCTTGCATGTTCTTGTTCTTCAATCTTGGTAGCTTTTATTTCCAGCACTTTTATTATTATTTTTCATGTTTAATCTCTCTTTCCAAGAAATTATGAGTTCATGCAACGTAGATAACGTAGTTTTCATTAATTTCACCATGTTAGGCTAGGTTTTTAAAGGTTGGGATACATGAACTCAACCTGATGTGGTAGTTGCATGTGTATAAAATTAATCCTCTAAATTTAATGGTGTATTACGATCGTATTGCGTAGAAACGCAACAATTGTAGATCGTTGGATCTCGTTTGCTTCAGGGTAACCGGGATGCTTAAGAATGCAATTCGAGTGTAACTATCGCAATACCGATTTACTCGTCCTCTAATTAAGTACTGTGCGGGCTTGAACCTCATATACGTAATGCTTGGGAGTACTAAATTTTGTGTATAATTAATCACTTAAATTTACAATTAGTTTTATATCATCAATACACGAGGGTGGAGGGATTGTATTCCCGACCTGTTTTTCTCATCATATAATTCAAGTTTTAGTTTAATCATCTTCAGTCTTTTAAGTAATTTGGAGTAATTACATTTAGTTGTAGTTGTTTCATCATTCAAATCACCTTTTCCTTATTCTTAGAGTTGAAGTCAGGGTTAACAATATTACCTTTGTCGTCACGTTCACTCGCCCTAGTTCCCTGATGATTCGATACCCAAACTAGCCACTATAATTTGCAAGAGTGTAGTTAAAGCTTAGGTTTTTGTATTGCGGTTGGAAGCCGATAACAACGATTAGCGTATTTACATGGACGCTCGGTTTTCACCTCGATCAGTATTACAGCAAAAGGATAGGGCTATATTTTATGCATCTCGCGAGCTTACGGCCTACGAGAGGAATTACCTCACACGTGACCTGGAGTTAGCAGCGGTCGTGTTTGCCTTAAGGATTTGGAGACACTACCTTTTAGGTGAGTGGTTCAGTTTATCCACGGACCATAAGTCGCTATAGTATCTATAAAGAAGGATATTAACATGCGCCATCAGAGATGGTTAGATTTTGTGAAGAATTACCCGTTTGATATTCAGTATCATCTTGAGAAGGCTAATGTGGTGGCAGACGCATTAAGTCGACGACCTATAAGAGAAATGTCGGAGGTTTGAAAGGAAAAGTGGGGTGAGATTCGACATGATGGTGAGGCTGCTAGAGCATGCATGCTAGTATTTGATATCACCCCCGAGATCATTATGTTGGTGGTGAAAGTGTAGGTCGGGGATCAGTTTTCTTAGGATAGGGTGGGCCAGTTATTGGCAAATGGGGAAGTGTCCCACTTAATCAATTCTGAAGGAGGCTTTTGCTTCAATGAGAGATTCATTGCTTCGAAGGATGAGGACTTAAGACACGCAGTAATGACCAAGTCTCACAGTCGAGGTTTACGGTACATCCCAGAGGGGATAAGATGTACGAGTATATACACAGGCAGTATTGGTGGTAGAGGATGAAACGAGTGATACGTCACGAATATTGTATATTATCGCCCGATTTACTTATGCAATCTAGTACAATTGTATTCGTTAATTCTCGTATTTATGTTATTTTACTGTATAACCCTGGTTTTCAATATATATATATATATATATATATATGTGTGTGTGTGTGTGTGTGTGTGTGTGTGTGTGTGTGTGTGTGTGTGTGTTTTACAAGGTTTATTTGAGCTTTCGTAGA